>OX438905.1:22838839-23568839 GCA_949316265.1 Diarsia mendica
ACAATCAAAGTTTGTTTTTAATTAATTTCGTGTCTCAACAATATAAAAACACCAGACTTCTTTTCTTCAAACTAAAAAAAAACATGTTACAAATACAAATACAAATACAAATCATTTATTTGCATAAAACAGGTGGTGAGGATGTTACAAACGTTTTTATGGTACACTGTATTATAACCATACGAGGTGTGCAAATATATTGTTACGAATCTATGACAGAAGCAAAAATCAGAATTTATTCAATTAAATTACTATGTCATTCAAAATATATTGATAAAATTGATAATAAAATATTGATTGATAAAATTGGATTCGAAATAATAAATAATAGAAGTAACTGTCATGGAAATTAATAATGTCATAGTAATTTTAATATTCGTCACATTTAGTCAATTTACAAAATATATTCTATAATTAAAATACAATGTCGTTATCTTCTAAATATTGTTTTACATTATAATAACACTTTTTTATTAGGAAAGTGTGTAATTTCTTTTTAAATATAGGGGTAGGCAACTTCCTAATGTCATCGGGCAGTTTGTTATAAATCAGTGATGCCATACAAATTATACTTTTATTGAGTAGTGCCGTTTCCCCATATGGTATTTCTACATCCAACTTTTTTTTGTCACGTAATTGTCTGTAATAGCTTTTAAAGGCAGTCTTATAATAGCTTGGATTCGATTTCACAAATATATTTAATTCGTATATGTACAGGGAAGGTAATGTAAGAATTTTTAAGTCTTTAAAGTAAGGTTGACAACTTGTAGTATTATCTAGATGGCACATAGCTCTGATACATTTCTTTTGGGCTTTGAATACAAATTCCTTGTCTACAGAGTTGCCCCAAAATATTACACCATATCTTAATATCGGTGCTACAAGTCCGTGATATGCTGTTAAGACGGCTTCTTTGTTAACAATTTTTGAAAGTTTGTAGAGAGCGAATGAGGATTTGTTAATTCTTTTAGAGAGATTATTTAAATGTGTTTTCCATGAAAAATTATAATCTATATCAATTCCCAGGAATTTAGTGCTTGTTACAGACTGTACTACCTGTCCGTCGTAATTAACATTAATACTTTTAGGTTGTATTCTTTGGTAAAAGTGCATTATTTTTGTTTTTTCCATATTTATTTTCAGATTATTTTTAATTAGCCATTGAATTATTGTATTAAGCGTTTGATTTATTTCATATTCATAATCATTTTGTTTGTCACATTTTATCACTACTGTGCTATCGTCCGCAAACAGGACCATTGGTTGCTCGACGTGCCTAGGGAGATCATTAATGTATACTAGGAAGAATAGGGGACCCAGAACAGTACCTTGTGGGACTCCAAATTCGATAGTTCTGGTGTGGGATCTATATTTGATCTCTTTACGTGTCCTCTGGCATATTTGTGTAATTTCTGTTACTTGCTTTCTGTTAGAAATATATGAAGCAATTAGGTCGAGCGCTTTACCTCTTATGCCGTATAAGTATAATTTTTGAAGCAATACTTTGTGGTCAACACAGTCAAATGCTTTGCTCATGTCCATGAAGATAGCACATATTGGATTTTTTTTGTCCATATCAGTCATAACGGTTTTGATTAAGTCATAAATAGCAATGTTAATAGATTTACCCTTGCGAAATCCTTTTTGTTCACTTACCAAAATATTAAATTTTTCTAAAAAGTTGTAAAGTCGACAATATAGTGTGTCTGAACCCCCAATAAAACCTCGAACATTTACATCCAATCCAATACTCCCCGGCCGACACCCAACCTACACTAAGTCTACAAAATTATTTGCGCACTAAAGCGGTGTATGAATTTATAAGCGACGCCCGGAATTCTAAAATTCAACTAAACCGGGAAACTTTCGTCCCTCCTGACCTTCAAGAAACTTGCTTCTGATGTAGGTACCTACCTCCTACATACCTACTTGAAATTTACAACCCTCCTCCCGCTATGCTTGTTCATTTTCTTCAACTATTGTGCTTTTGTTTTCGGGAATTTTCAAGTTATTTGGATGTGTTTTAATTGATGCTGTTTAAACGATGTGATACTTTCGCCCGTTTTTTGGAAAATTAACACAAAAGTTAGGAAAGAAATGGTCAAGCTCACGTGACTAGCTGTGATTGGTCAAACTTAATTATCATAAGCCAATCGAGTGGTCTTTTTTTTGGGCCGGTGTAAAATCATCGAATAACCCCTCCAGCTCTTGGGCAGAGCGAATGGGATTGTTAGACTTCTACTGACTAAAAACCACCCATGTTCCTTCTTAGCCCTTTATGTCGAGTCCGCGGTATCTTATTGGCCAACCCGCAGCCCCGATGGGCGTCAATCGGGTGGTCTTGCAATACGTTACAGAATTTTATGAATGTTTTTGATAATGATAGCTCCGTTAAAAATGCTACTGATGTAATGTTGTCAAACCCAAAAAGTCTGGCTCTGTATCGACTTAGTTCTAATTGGCTCTGTAAACGAAGTCGGAAATTTTCTAATGTGCAAATATTATTATAGTCTAGACGTTGAACAAGCATCAAGGAAAAATATAAATTGGAGTATCAAAGAATATTAAAATGTTTATCAGAATATTTGGCTATGAACCCTGTAAAAGGAGACTAATGAAGATTTTAAGCGACATTTTTCTTTACATTTATGGTAACATCATTTCTAGACAGTTAGTGTACTATTACGGTGGAAGCGCCAGCTAAATTCACGTACCTACAAATTGCAAAAAACGCAAGTTGGTACGTTCGCTTCCACCTTAAGTATGCCATACAAATTACAAGTATCGACAACACGATACAATACAATGTAGTAGGTACTTGTTCATAGGGCGACACAGTGGTTTTGCCCCTAAAATTATTTTAGTTATCATTGAGGCTAAAGCAGTGAGTATTCTATACCCCTGAGTATTTTTTACAAATAATTAAAAAAAAAGGTTTTCGTTTCATCCAATCCACCTCCATTAAATATCATGATCCAAAGCCTTTCTCCACGCACTGAAGTATAATCTCCATGATTAGCAGGCGCTGTTCGTGCGCCGTTTGACAAAAGACTCAATTTGAACTTCGATTATTATCTCAATGCTGTTTCTGGCATCCAATCAAATTTGTACTATGTAGAGATGCGAAGACATTTAATATTGTACGTAGAGGAGCTTTGAACAGGTTAGAGTGACAGCCAGGATAGGTAAATGAAGACTTCAAGGAGATCAGTCTGAAGGAACAAGGATATCTATCTATCTTTGATGCCTGATTAGTATATTTGCCATAATACGAACACATATGATACAATTCGTAACGCGAAAATCACCATTTCAGATTGTAGCGATACGACTAGTTTTGCCCCCTGTTACTGAAGCTCCACTTAAAAACCAGTCATTTTAACCGACTTTAAAGAGGAGGAGGTTCTATTCGGTGGTTTTGCTGGTAGAGTTCGATATTGAAGCTTTTTTTTGAATTTGTACTTTTATTGAGTTGCACGTGGGTAAACATAGAATATTGCCTTTTTTGCAGCAATTGAAAAACCTATATCTGTTTCAAAGCTCTGTTCTTTTTTTTTCAATTTCTATAGGAAGTATATTCCATTTTTATGTTTTAGTTAGTTTTATGTTTCATATTTTTTATAACGCTCTCCTGGACTCAAACAAAGATCTTGATATATTTGCGGATGAATGGAAGGTGATACTGTCAGAATGTTTGAAGTTTTGTGAGAAGATTGCATGACTGTGTTTAATTAATTAATTTATTTATTAAGCCTTTATTTGCCTTAACAATTAATTAACTTTCTTACAATACATGCATTCATTCATATAACATTACTTATTGTATTATATTTTCATTCAGCATTTCATTAAACCTTACATTTAACAAGACCTTAGCATTTAATGAAATTATTTTTCAGACACAATGATACAGGTCCATATTATGTTAGTAGGTACTTATATCTATGTTAGTTACATTTTAAGACAGTTATTATTTTACATGACATATTATGTTAGTAAGTAGGTACGTATAGCTATGTTAGTAAAATTTAAAATAGTTAATTAAACATTAGTTTTATACATTATTTAATTTTGATCATAATAATTTGTAACATAATAATATTATCTCTTTCTACTGATACATTTATCATTCATTACTACATTTCTTAATTTTTTTTGTTTGTTACATTTCTTCAAAATCAAATCAAATCAAATCAAAATATTTTATTTGCTAGAATATGGTACATTATGGATGTAAAAACACAAATCAACACAAAACAAAACAAAAAACAAAAACAAAACAAAAACAAAAACAAAAAACAAAAATAACAAAAACACAAATAACACAAATAAAAACAAAAATAAATAAAACATAAATTATATTTATCATTTCATTTACCAAAGTTTCAAACCTTTTATCATAAACTAGTTTTTAGTTAGCATTCTTACACACATTTCATTTTGTTATAAAACATTTTATCTAACGACTGACATATCACGTTACATCTTACATCACATTTATCATTTAATTGAACAAAAAATATTAAACATTTCATGAAACACATTGAATTTGTAAATATATTAATTGAAATTATCATTTCATTCATTTTAATATTATTATATTTATAATAATTACCTATTTAAAACTACATCATATTTTTATCATTTCATTCAACAAAAAAATATTTAACATTTCATTTAATATTTAATTATTTACATTGAATTTATCATTTCTTTTTGATTTAACCAAACATAAAATGAATTTAATCAGTTAATTAATCTTTATGTAGGTATTTCTTTACACGTTACCTACATCACATTTTACGTTTTATTGGACATTTTTATTTATTTATTTATTTACATTTAATTTATCATTCAATTCAATTAAACATAGGTAATTATCTCAAAAGTTCACATTACATTTAGAAATAAAAGTATTTCAAAATAGTAGATTTTAGTTAAGGCCCCTTAAGGGTATAGGCCTCCTCCAATTGCCTCTTTTTTTATTTTTGGTTTCTGTATGTGCGTGGTTTGGTATGGCATGTTGGAGGGTTGTAGTCTAGATCCCCCGCGGTGAACAGCCGTGATGGGAGACCGAGAGGGGGGTACCTTTATTGTTATTCAGTGTTTGAATGGTGTGCTTGAGGAGAAGTCTTATCGGAAAAAGTGAGCGTAGGTTTTTTGATTACAAAATTTTTCATAACGTTGTTTTTGTTTATCTTTGTAGGCTGTTTTTTGGTTTGACTTTCTTTACTGGCAGAGTAAACTTCCACCTCTGGCGATTCAGAAAAGTTTCTTTTTTTATTTTGTTTCTTCCGCTGCTCTTCTTGTTGGTTTTTATTTTTAAGTATTATGAGTTTGTCATATTTTATAATTGCTTTTTGCCCTTGCTCGCTTGCTTTCTCTACTTCACTTCTGAGTTCTTTACGTTTTCTCAGGATATCTAACGGATAATCTTCTTTTATATAGTATGGTGTTGTTTCTTGTTTCTTTTTGTTTCTTTGTATTTGTATTTTCATCCCCATAGTAAGCAAAGTTACTACAATAGGTCTGATTTTTTCGCTTTTTCGTCCGAGTCTTCGCACGGATTCAATGTAGTGTTTAAGGCATTTGATGTTCAGTATGTTGTTAATGATATTTAGCACTTTTTCTTCCAAATCGTGGTAGCCACTTTCTTGTTCTTCTACTCCAAAAAAGATTAAGTTTTTTCTCCTCGTGAATCTCTCAAAATTATTTATTGCTAATTTTTGTTTTTCCAATTCCTGTTCAAGTTGTTTATTTTTGGTTTCTAAAGTTTTAAACTTCTCGTTTATATTATTATTTATAGCGTTTTTGATGTCTTCTTTCATAGCTAGCATATTATCCACTTTTTGTTGTTTCATTTCCACTTGCATATGTCTAAGCATATCCTTTATTTCCTCCATTTTTTATAAATAGCGCCCTCTATTGGTGTGCGGCAGTATTACGAACTCGTTGGGATGAGAAGCGTAATAAAATTGCTTTCGATTATTGATTCATCGATGTCGGTCTTAATAGCTGGTTCTTCGTAAATCTGATAGGTGGCGCTCATCAAAGTTTTAAAACATTATACACTCCCATTTCTTAATGTTGTTTGGCAGTTAATTTTTAGGTTATAGGTAATGTAGGTATTCAAATTGGTATTTTGGGTGGCTTGACCACGCGTATCAGACTTAACTTTCTGTAGATGCTTCGTCTTGTGGTCTTCAGGGAACCAACACTTGTCTTTTGTATTGTTATCAAGTTCAAAACACTGTGTAACTGTCAATTGTCTTTTCTGTTTGTTATTGTCACTTTTTATCGGTATTCAAATAGATTACTAAGTTCGTTCCCTTATTTTATTCAATCGTATTTACTATTTGTTTACACTGTTAACCTGGTTTTGCACTATATTTTAAGTCTATGAGTGATAGCAGTTTGGATTTCGAAATACTCCGTAGCACTATGAAATGTCACTTTGTCGCCATAGTCCACTTTTATCACGTTTTTGGAGTTTAAATAGGATAAAAAGTTCGTACTTATATTTGTTTAGCTATTCATTTACACTATTACACTGGTTTTGCACCAAATTTTAACTTTTTATGATTTTTTATTCGATTAGAAACACGGAGCTGACGTTTACTTTGGCACAGAAGCGCCCTTTCTCGTTTAATTAATTATATCTGTTTAAATAGTGTAATTGGCTTCGGCCGTACTATTTTAAAATAAATAAATAAATATAAAAACTTTCAAGCGTTGTACCATTTTAGGCTTTAGACAGTTTAGAAATAATTTTCAAATAGAAACCGAATTAAATTCGACTAACTAAGTAATGGATTTACTTTTGAGAAATCTAATTTAGTATCCGAAAACAGTAGCAAACTTGAGCGCCTACTTTCACTAAGCCAATCACAACTTAATCCAAAACAAGAACAGCAATTTCCCGAATATTTTAGTTACAGAGGGCGACCCCATTCTTGCCCGAAAAAACCCTAAACGCTTCGATTTCATTATGCATACCCCAGCCAATTGTCCAAGTTGGATAATAAAAGTGGGAATAGTGCCCATGAACGTAATATTATCATGTTATTGTAAACAAAACCACGGCTTCCCTTTCTGTCGTTACCGGTTGAATAACGAGGCAAGTTTTATTAAAAAAATCCGGGTATTATCCCGTTGGGGCTGAAAGTTAGACTGTAGCGGCTATACGCACCACCTGACCGCTATTGGGCTAAGGTGAGCTCATTAATTATGTAAGTTGTAATTACAACATTAATTTCTGTCAAGATTGAGGTGAAATTACTGCATAATCTTCATCATTTGCAATTTTTTTTATGAAACATAAATTACACACTAAAATGTGTCTGATACACAGGTGATGATGAAGATGTATGTAGACGAGGCAAAAGGAGGATATCAGTTCTGTGGTTTCTTCCGATCCCCATGGGAAAAGGCCTGAGTTAATGTTATGTGTAAAAAATATAGTCACAAATATGTTACTTGAAGTATGGTGAAAAACTGGAACTCGATCGCTGAAAACCGTTAAATCAAGGGAAAAAAAAAGAAAAGGTCCGTATTTTTCCGTATTTCAATACCAAAAAAGTTTCAAACAATTAACGAATCTCGAAATACTCGACATTCCAAATAAAGCAAGTAAAACACCGTAATGAGGGGTGAGGGTACATTGATCCCCCGTATCTTGCACAGTCTTACGCAACACAGGTACGGCACAAAGGATGGGGGCAGTCTTTGACTCGACAAAGACATAATTACTTTGTGAAGAATTGTCTCGGCACGCCTTCAAATGACAGAATCGCTGCGATAACTCCCGAAATTCTCGGGAATTTTGACGTAACCCGAGGTCCCGATTTTTGAGTCAATTTTTAAACGTTGCGGGCTTGCTTTTTAAGACTTTTGTGATTTATGTTTTAGGGTCGTGTGAAGGATTAAAGTGTCTGCCCGTTTTTTGGCTGACTCAAGTTTTTTACGAACTTTTACTTCAGTTTAATAGCAGTAAAGAATTACGCCAACATTTTTTTTCAAATGCTATAGCGAGGGACAACTGATAATATATTCAAATTAAAATAAAATTCCTGGTAGTACCACAAAGATGTTTCGCAAAAACGAGTAATCTGACTATAGCACTATAGCCTTAGTCATCAGAATCCCGATTTCTGAGAACTAGGTAAAGCCTCCAAGCCTCCATTAATTTGCTAGCAAATCCCACGCCATGTGATCGTTTGACCAAAATATACTTAAATATTAATAATAATAATAATAATAATTTTTATTGTCGTTTGTTTAACAATATGTTAAGTGTCCCGGGCAAACAATTTATGTTAAGAAAGAGTATTTTCGTAAATTGTGGTGATGTCTGCAGCTACTAGCGGTCATGATTATACCAAGCCGTGTAGCCATCCGTTTCGTGCAACAAACCTGATGAACAGACTTGATCACGGGTTTGATTCCTAAGATCTTTTTGACATGATAAACTATGCATCACATTTTCAAGAATGCTTAGGGTTAGAAGTCCCTAAAAACTAATGGACACGTAGAAACACGATAGCTGATATTATTTCACCACACAACATAAACCACCAGAATTCATTAAAAATCGTGTCTCAAATTAATAACACAGGTCGGGCTGGTGGAGTGACATAACGACTTCATTAATTGCTCGTATTTATGGCGTATCTCATGGTGATACGCCATAAATGATTGATGGCTGTGATGGCGTGAGAATAGCATTATGTTTTGAAGTCTAATTGATTGCTGTGTCGAGGGGCACTGATTTATTCCACGAGATTGGCAAGGGGTTGTCAGACCTTCAAAACAGCGGGGATCATTCTAAATAACATTATTGGAATGGTGTCAGTAAAGCGAATAAATACTACAATTTAGTTGACAATATTAAGGCTAAGTAGAGATACTGATTGACAACTTTTTATTCATAGATTTTGAGTACCAGGGCAAACAGATTAATCATTCAAAATCTTAAAAAACCTGGCACAATTTTAAAACCTAATCCCTAAAATGAACAATCGATCATCCAGTTGGATATAAAAACCTTCGTCAAATCGCTACCCCCTGAGAAATAGGGGCATCCAGCATTAATTCAAGTTATAATGGATACAGTGCCATCCGCCCCTCCGTTGGGACTACCTTTGTCAGCGGCAGTCAGCGCCATCGATGTGGGTTATTATTTGAATTTTATAACACACTAGTGGGAAAAACTCTTTATTGTTATGTTTAGCTTTATGTGATTGGATTTGTTGAGTTTATCTATTCATGTGGGATGGAGAAGTTTTATTTGACATAGATACTGTACAAGTATGATGTATGATTTGTATAACATGATAATTTTATAATTATGTTTTATCGACGTTAGTCGTCGGTTGTTAAAGTTAGTCAGTGGTACAACTAGTCTAACCAAGGAGTATGCAAAATACTGGATACCCATATGGTTGGGAAAAGATTAGGCAGGTAATGATGATTTAATTAGTTTTATGATTATGGTAAAGTAAGTGACTCTTTGCCTGTTAACATCTCGTAGAGAGATTGTTCGTGGATGCAATCAAAGAATTGAAGAGTTTGTACACCAGATATATTAAAATAAATATCAAATAGAAAATACATGAGCGCAGCCGTCAGGCGATCACATTGGCGAATACAAAAGGCACTCTCAATTCAAATACCTACGACAGTAGCATATAATAGAGAACTATGAATCAAACAGTGACTGCACAAAGAAGGTCAACATTCAACACTTCCCCTCAATCGCTGTTTGAACTCAGACATCACCGCTGGCTCAACTGGCCTAGAAACCTAAGCCCAAGTTCACAACACAGAACTTATGTTTAGGAGCACACAAAGACTTAGTTAGTACATCAGCCACCATTTCCTGAGTAGACAAATAATTCAACTTAATTACATGATTATTCACAGCCTCCCTAACATAGTGGTACCTGATGTCTATGTGCTTCGTCCTCCTATGAAACACTGGATTGACACCAAGTTTCTGAGCAGACTGATTGTCATTGAACATATCTATTATCAACCCAGAACTACCAGTCAATTCAGTCACCAAGTCCCTAAGACAACTTGCCTCCTTAGCAGCCTCGCTAAGAGCAATGTACTCAGCCTCAGTACTTGATAAACTAACACATGTTTGTTTTCTACATTCCCAGGAGATGGTGTTACCCCCATACTTGAAAACAAACCCCGAAAATGATTTTCGGTCACGTATGTCACCGCCCCAGTCCGCGTCTACAAATCCCTCAACCTTAACATGACCCGACCTGCTAAACACAAGGCTAACGTTTTGAGTCCCCTTAAGATACCTCAATACACGTTTCGCAGCCCTCCAGTGTTCCATAGTATGACATGTATTAAATTGGCTTAAGTACGAAAATTGCATACGTAATGTCCGGCCGTGTAAATACACTCAGATACTTGAGAACCTATCAATTCCCTATACAGAACAGTATCCTCGCCTAACACACTCGTATCAGTAAACTTAACATTTGGGTCGAAAGGAGTCTGGACTGGTTTGCATTCTGACATACCGAAACTGTCAAGCAAGCGCTCAACATACCGCGCCTGACAAAGCTTAAGAGCAAGCTTTATACCGGGCTATCTTCCCCTCGGCGTCACACTTAATTTTGAAGATCCATTTATTCCGAACCACATTTTTGCCCATAGGCCGATCCACCAACTCCCAAGCTTTATGTTGATTGAACGAGTCAATCTCTTCCTGCATAGCTTGCCGCCACAAGTCGCTCTGCCCAGAACCCAGAGCTTCCTTAACAGTGTGCGGTTCAGCTGGGATCGTATCATGTACGTACAAACCCTTAGATTGTCTAGATCTAAAATTGTACCTCGGTTCCGGAGGTTCCACCACCTCCTCAACGCTATCTTCAAAATCCAAAGTGTTGTCGCCGCCATTATCACCGCTCGCTGACACAATCGGCTCAACATTCACCGTTACCGACTCTTCAGTGACAGGCTCCCGAGCTGCATCACCAGCCACCTCACTCTCAGGCACGCTTGACTTCCCCTCTCCAGTGGAATCGTCAACTATTTCCCCTGAAAGAAAGATTTCTATAGTGGCTGATCCGTGTCCAGTTCCTAGCACTTTGGCTGGGAACACACTTTCATTAAATAATACATCACGGCTTCTCTTTATAGCATGTGTCTCAGAGTCATACAACCTGTAAGATCTGCCATTGTCTTCATAACCGACAAAAATATACCTCTTACTCTTAGGTTGCAACTTATTCCGCTTAACGTCATCAATATGTACATAGGCCTCGCAACCGAAAACACGTAAGTGGTCATACTTTACCCTACTACCCGACCAAACCTCTTCGGGCGTCTTCCCGCCTAATTTACTAGACGGAGACCGATTAATAAGGTACCCCGCAGTGTTAGCCGCCTCAGCCCACAACTTGTGATCTAAACCCGCATGATACAACATACAACGTACCCGTTCCAAAAGAGTTCTGTTCAACCTCTCCGCCGCACCATTCATTTGGGGCGAATACGGAACAGTGACCTGATGCACAATGCCCTTCTGTCTGAAGAATGCGCTCAGCTCTTTGTTTACGTATTCCGTACCGTTATCACTGCGTATAGCCTTTACCTTGGATTCACATTGTTTTTCCACGAGCCTAATAAAGTCTTTGGTGACGCTAGCTACTTCGCTCTTATTCTTCAAGAAGTACAAGAATACTTTCCGCGAGTGATCATCTAGAAATGTTAAAATGTACCGCTTACCTGAGTGGGACGCAACAGGAATCGAACACAAGTCCGTGTGCACCAGATCCAACCGCTTAGTCGCTACATCACGCCCAGATTTCTTGAACGGAAACCTTATTTGTTTTCCAAGAATGCAAACATCGCAATTATTTGCAATTTCTGTATTCTGAAAATCAATAACGTGTGACAGTGACTTCAAGCTGTCATAACTTAAATGACCCAATCTATGGTGCCAAGACTCCTTTGAAACCTCTTTATTTACACTACTTAAAGCTATCGCGTTAGTATGCAGTTTGTATACCCCGCCAACAGACCTAACACTAGCTATACAAGATTTATTTCTAAAAATCTTACAAGTAGACTGCATAAATTCCACTCTAAGCCCTTTAACCGCTAAACTATTTACAGAAAGTAAATTTACACTCAGTCCCGGAACGTACATCACTTCTTTAAGAGTCAAATCATAATCTCCGAGTTTTAAACACACATTACCGATACCGACGCATTTCAAAGTCTGTCCGCTCGCCACGTTTACCTCTACACTGCTTGTAGAAAAATCATGTATCCAGTCTCGCTGTCCCGTCATGTGACTCGACGCACCCGAGTCTACGTACCACGTGTCAGCCAAGAACCGAGTCGCGACCATTGCCGCCCCTTTCTGGATACACTCCTTCTTTACGTGACCAGACTTTCCACAGTTCCAACACCTCGGCTTCTTGTCTTTGCGTCTCTTACCAGACTTATTCTCCGACTTATCAGCAATCAGGCAATCTCCACCTTTGCAATTGTCAGACCACTTCGTATCCTGAAGCAATTTAGCCTTCACGAAGTCACTGGTGAGGTCGCTCACACTACTCTCCAAGGCCATGATCATTGGATCAAACTTAGGAGGTAATCCCTGAAGAATAATCGCCGCCAAGAACTCATCGTCAATCGGTTTATTTACAGCCGCCAACTGTTGCGAAAGCGACAAACATTCGCCAACATATTTGTCCATATCGCCACCAAAGTCGTCCAACTTTACCGAGCATAGTATCCGCAACAGTTTTAATCTCCTGCCTATGCCCTTATCGTCGTACGCCTTCTCCAGGCTCAGCCAGGCATCCTTACTCGTCTTCGCAGTCATCACATGAGACACGCACGAAGCGTCCAGTGACAGGCAGATCTTAGCCAACGCCTTTTCATCCTTACGTCGTTTCAGCTCTGGAGTCGACTTATCGTCCTCCGGATACCCGTCGATAGAACACCAAAGGTCGTCATGGATAAGTAGATTTCTCACATTAAACTTCCAGAGGAGGTAATTCTCTCGCCCCCTCAAACGCTCAATAGAAAGCCTACTCACGCTTCCGCCTTCTGCAGACACGGTTGCCATCTCTCGTCCGCTCATTGTATCTCAGTACAATTTTTCTTCTTTGCGCACTCTGGGCCCATAACCCTTGTTAACTTCTCGTAGAGAGATTGTTCGTGGATGCAATCAAAGAATTGAAGAATGTGATCGCCTGACGGCTGCGCTCATGTATTTTCTATTTGATATTTATTTTAATATATCTGATGTACACATTCTTCAATTCTTTGATTGCATCCACGAACAATCTCTCTACGAGAAGTTAACATTGCCTTTTCTTTGTATGGGCTCCTGTAAGCCTATGTACAACAAAAGAAAACCAGGACTATATGTAGTACAGGAAAGATTTAGAATTATTTTGAACTGGAATAGGTGAACAGTAAAAAACAAGGTGGAAAAGTTTTTCTTGTTTCTAGTTATCTAATTTACTTTTATATTTTCAGACTTTGTGATAAAACGGAAATATTAACGGATCTATAAGCTGTCTAGAATTGACATAGTGACTGATGAGTTTTTGATAAAACAGGAATAAAGCCTGCCTCGTGTCTGAGACAAACAAAATTTAATATTATATTATTGGTTTACAACTTTTGGCCACTTGCAGTTGCCACTATTTGCAGATTATTTCGAGAAAAATGTACCAGTGGTAAAAATTTCCGCTTTTATTATTTGTCTAATTGCAGGTTATTGATTGTTGAATTACTATCATCAGAGAACTAAAATTAACATAGACTTCTATCCTTCGTGACAAAACTGTAGCTGCTGCCGTAAAGAAAGGTGCGAAACAAAATACATATAGCAAGGCAATTTCTTCCTAAATACTCCATTAACACGCCTTTCACTTAAAGTGGCAGAACAACAGAGATCCGTACCACATTTACTAGAAGCACTTAATCACTTCGTTCCGCTCCTAAAGAGCTAATCCCTAGAGTGCAAGGTGAACTCTTTCAACAACAAACAAAAGTAACACAACACAATCAGGGAACATTTTTAAAGGCCGCTACACAACGACCAATCAGGGCACAATTTTAAAGGCCAGTCCATACAACGGCCAATCAGGGCACAATTTCTCTCTGTCTGTTTATTTATCTCGTTCAAATCGTGGATGATCGAAACAGGGGAGATTCCAGTAAGTGAAGCTGTTGAAGTGTGGTAATGGCCAGACAATTTAGAAGTGCCTTACTTAGGTTTTAAACAAATGAGTTGAACTCAAAGTGTCTCAAACGATACGCCGCCCTAGATTTAATTAAATCAATTGCCACATTGTCATTAATTGAGCAAAGCTATTTACCTATGGAGCAGCTGTGGTGGATCAGTGGTGGCGGCCCAGAGTTACGAACAGTAAGTCGTGGGTTCCAACCCGACAAATCCTTGCCCTAACTGGATAGCTTCACTCTTTGTGTGGTTTTAATTTATTATTTTGTTTAAATGCATTTCTATCAATGATATTTGAAGTGGTAAGTAGGCATTTCTGTAGTTCGTTTTCGATAATTCCATTGTTAATACGACATAACCTCTAAAACTTTAAACAGGAATATCTTTAATTCTGGCGTGCCTATAAACGTATTACTGAAGACAAAACTGTTCAGGAATTCAAACTCTATGTACAAATGTATTTTTAACCGACTTCAAAAAAGGAGGTTACTATGTTCGTGTGTATGTATTTTTTTTTTTATGTATGTTACCTGATTTCTCCCCCATTAGTGGACCGATTCTCAATTTTTTTTTTATTTGAAAGAGTATACTCCTGAGGTGGTCCCATTTTAATTTGGTGAAGATCTGGTGCTGATCTTCGGAGATATACAATGGAACTCTTCAAAAATAGACGGCAAATCTGTCGTAATTGCTGGAATCGCCTGGATGTTTATTGAATATACATTATCATGACGTAACATCACGCCTGTATGCTCTGAGGGGGTATGCAGATATGTACAATACACATTTTTTTAGTTGTTATATATGAAAAATATAGACACGTATTACGTGTTGCGTGCTTTTTCTGACGCTATTCAAGTATTCGCATCTAGCAGTCATCACTTGTCTTCATGTTGATGAGCTGATAATGGAAGGTACTCCGTACTAGGTACTCCTCAACGGTTAAGAGTTGAAAGCAAAAATAGGGGAAGGAAGGTTAAGGGTTAGGTTTCTTGGTTGAATTATAGGTACTTATTACAACTAAAAATGAAAAAATAAAAAAACTTTTTTGCAAAAAAAAACAACCGACTTCAAAAACACCAAAAAGAGAAAAATAAACTTCAGAAGAAAAATCAGCTTCTGAAGTCGGTGGCAAAAAAATAAAATCAAACAAACAAATGTCACCGACTTCAGAAGCTGATTTTTCTTCTGAAGTTTATTTTTCTCTTTTTGGTGTTTTTGAAGTCGGTTGTTTTTTTTCATACGCAGACGCATAAAAAAAATGTCACAATTTGTTTGGGAGTTCGCCGGTGTTCTTTCGGGCCAAGTCGAGCGCGAAGCAAACACTGCCGTACCATCCTTTATTCAAATTGTCATCGACACGCTAAGAAGAAGAAGATGGAAAGATTGTCCATTATTAAGGCTGAGATATTTATGTACCTGTATTTTATACAGTAGGTCATTCATTCACAATCGTAACAAATCAACTTTATTCCAATTCAACTCTGCGATCACTGTCCCGAATCAATCCTGTTATGTCAGCCGGCATGGATCAAATTGAACCGTTATACTTCACCTGTATCGATATGGACCTGTTCGGACCTTACATATTTACTTTGAACAAAATTGCCGTGTTCGTTAATGACATTTTATTCTGTTTGTATGAATGTGAGTGTGTTTTGTTTAAGGATTGACCGTTGGAAAGTGAGTTATGTTTTTTTGTATATAAAGTCACCTTTAATAAGCCAATTTTTGATAAGTTGGCAAGTAAAGTGGTGATGGCTGATTTGATAAAAATCGTTATTTTTCTCTCATGATCTGATACTATGTTATTTAAATATTAATGATTTATTCAGATACATCTTCTAGAATAAATTCTCTACATATAAACAGCATCAAAATCCGCTGTACGAGTTAAGAAGATCAACATGGTCACACATACAGACAGGAAGAACTACCTACTTATTTTTTAATCTGTAAAGATAGGTACAAGTGAAATTTAATAGAATAAGTTAAAACAATCAAGTACAAACTCTATTCACAGCGTGTCAAAGATAAACTTAGCACAAAACTAAATCAGTGCGGATCTGTGTCGATCAGTAACAGAAAAATAAACAGTGTCCTTTAAATATCGACATCTATTCCCATCCCTAAACAAACCTGACCTATCGATCCTCGGATCACGATCAGCTACTTTAACTTGACATTTCATTCATATTGTAATACGGCCGCTTCCGGCTATCCGCGGGTTGACCGGACCCGTCACATAATGGAGGATTTCACCAATCAATAACATTTTCTTTTGTGTTGTTCGCTGAAAGATTACGTCTTTTATGGTCCAATTCTTTAATTTACCGATCGTTTTTGCGCTGGTAATTTTGAACAACAACAAGGCTTTCTTCGAATGATAATGCTTGTTATGTTCGGTCGGTGACTCTAGATAGGTATACAACTCAACAGATTACTTGGTGAGTACTTATCTCGGGTCACTGATTGTACCAGTGAAGGTGGGTCCATCTTGCTAACTGACCCGTGACCGCATCAGCATAGTTGTTACCAATACGAGAGTAAAAGCAACGTTATAAATAGACAGTTGATAGTTTTTTACAGATTCTATAATAACCCTTAAAACATAAACAAAAGAAAATATTAGTCTTCTCATAAATCGATAAAAAAGGAACAGCTAATTTGTTTCCCAGGGTTGAGAGGTAGATTCCATATTGTTTATAATGATGGCCAGAGATACTCTTTCTGAAGCTTTCAGTTGTATATCGATGCTACTGGCTGTACTGTTTGTTGGTCTAATGAGCGTAAGATACTGCCGAGCATCGAGTATCACGACGTCGAAAAGTCGTGTTTTTACATTAGACTTAACCATAACTGAAAAAATGTGGTGGTTCCTCTATCTAACCTTTTAGGGGTTACAGGCGTGATGTTATGTTAAGTTACAACCACAAGGTTCTTAAAGAAGGCAAAATTGAAATCTGAAGTCACAAAACAGTCCAATTTGAAGTCGTCTTCAGGCAATCTCCCGCTAAGCCATATTTAGGTCAGCACACAATTTCGTAGCATAAACTTTATTGTTCCGTGGGACCTTCAATACCGTGAAGTGGCGTAATAAACCTGCTGTAACAACAATAATATACCAATAACTTCGCCATGCATTATTCAAATATTTCAAGCGTTTGATGACGCATTATGTGTTGTTTAGCGTTTTTAAATAATTACACGACTGTTTGAACTGAGTGTACGTCAATTGGAGAAAATAGTCTGTAATGGGGGATTATGAAAGAAAATTATGAAGCGTGAGCTGTTTTTATGTCTTAAGTATACCTATTTTAGGGACACTTTCTAGATTTTTTCTATTACGTTTATAGTTGTGTTAAAAATACCATTTGCTCGTTGTTGGTTGGTCACAGTTTTAACCTAATATCATAATAATCAGGATTTAAATTTAAAAAAAAACAGGATACATAGGATTTAGTTACTTCGACCAACTTCTAAAAACATCCTAAAATATCATTACAAGCAAAATCATTTTACGCAACTAATGAAAAGCTCATATTCCACTCAATTTGATACTCAAAACATCAGATTATAAGAAGCCCAGATGTTTGTTTGTAAACTAAAGACGAATCGATTTGATGTTTGTAAATCGCAAGTGCCAACTAAAAGCATGACAAAAATCAGGAAAGCTTTTCAACAGATCTACATAATTATCTACCTCTCATCAATACATATCTGAAAACTTCCTCAACTATCTCCACTTGATCTCTAGATTCTCTTATCTGTATTATCGGAATAAATAAAACGTCAGCCTCCAAGGATACATTTTTCTCTTTTTACCTATCTAAGTCTTGAATTACCGACTTCCACCATATTGTTCCATACAGGTCTAATTGGTACGCCGCCGCTCCGTACGGTTGTAAGCAGTAAGGGAAAAAGAAATTACGTTTCTATAGGTTTTATCTAGGGTTTGTTTTGAATGCGGATTTGAAGAACCGTTGAATAAAAGATTTGAGATTTGGTAAATCAACTGATAATTCTGTATTTGGGAGCAATCAATTATTTCAAGTTTTGAATAATGTGAAGAGATTTTGTAAACATAGTATGATAATGTCTGTCTGAGATCTAAAGAACGAACTTACATTTCGACGAAGTTTAGTTCAGTCGCGCTTCAAGCGAAAATAAACCTAATTGGTATAAAATTAAATGTATGTATATTCCCACAAGCGAGTGTCATCAAGTCATTACATTCATCAGAGACTGGATGACAATATGGTTAATTTTATATTCCAAAGGTAGAGGCAGACCGTATTTATAGCAGCAGGTATGCTTGCTTCCCAACCACAATAGCAGACAGTGATACCTTCTTCTTCTTAGTCTATTTATCTTTATTGTTGAAGGTCGTGTCTAGCCTGAGGCATTGATCACTCGGTGCACTATGCTCTTCCACATTACTCTATCTTCGGCCGTCTTAAAAGCTTCAGTGATAGACCAGTGAGCGTCTTTACTCAGTCTGACCACCGGCACAGAATACATAATAGTACTACGTACAGAAGGGACACTCCCTTCCCCGCGCTCATATTTAATACCGCACCTCACCCCGCACTTCGAAGTAGTCGTCGCCGACACTTGAGCAATGGCTCGCGCTCGTATTAGTCGTCGTTCGGTTTTCGCGACGCAGACCGTTGCACTTTCCGCGCCATTTTTTTAGGCTACGACAACCCTACTAAAGTTTACGCACGCATTTGCACGTGCATGTCGTGCACAAACGTTATTTGTTTAGGTAGTAGTAATAGGTAATTATTTTGCGGGCGTTGTATGGAGTGTCCGAGGTGTGCCACCGGGTAGGTGAGCGCCCGCGTGGTCTTTTCCTGTCTACTTGGCCATCTACCATAAGCTTCTCGAGACTGTCAGCGTCTCTTCGAGCGACATGTCTAAAATAATTAAGAATTCGCTGGAAGCAAACAGTGGCCAGTCTTGTAGTTATTTGGAGCTCCTTAGCTGCAGTCCATGGAATTCGCAGCATCCGCCTTCATACCCACATATCAAAAGCGTCAATTTTTGCCCTTACCTTCGCTCTACCTTTATATATCGTTATGAAAACACTTCCACAGATCAGCTGCTTACTGCAGTGGTCAAGGTATATCATATTCAGTGACTATCAGTGACCGAACGACGTAACGTATTTCTCAGTTTACCAAATTTAATTTCACACGAATAAAGAAAAACTTAACATAGCTTAAACATATCTGGCGAAATGTAGATCCCCTGTGCAACCTTGCCGGAGCAAATAACCTGATATTGTGTTATAAGTTTTGAACGGGGAAAACCTATAAATCAATCATTTGACATCATTTAAATAATCTTCTTACAAAAACGCAAATAAAGTAAAAAAATAACCCACGAACTCTTCAGTTTTAAGCGAATGAACAGAATAAAAATCTCGCCGCAAGAGATTTTATCGCCAGCGATAATCCGTAATAATTGATTGCTTTGTCGTCATAACACGGAATTAAAACAAAAAGCGACCGGCTTTAAACTTCCAACTTGTAATTATCATTTTATTTTAACGCCTGCAAAGTACTTCATTTGTTCTTATTAATCGTTTTCATCGGTGCTTTAATTTGTTTAATGTTTTCGAAGTACTGATTGGAGCTTACACATATTAAGTTCGTATGTTTGGTAAACCAAGAATGCGTCAGTATTTCAAGTATCTCATAGTTTTGACGGAAAACGGTGCTGTACCGAGGTTTATCGTATAGAGAAAAACCAATCAATCATCTCCCAATCTGCGCCACAACACCTATTCCTTCTCATCTAGGCTGAACTAGTCGCCTGTTCAAGGTCGTCAGTATTATTAATATTTCATGCCCTGGAGTGGCGTATAGTTTCTACATTGATATTCAGGAGCCTTTGTTTTGAGAGACAGTCACGTTTGATGTGCCGTTAAGATGGCAGCACGTAATTTTTACACAGACAGGTGACATGCAAACAGATGGTAAATATTCAAAGTGTGGTGGAAACTAGGTTGTGAGGGTCAGTTGGGCAGTGATTCCATGTATACTAGTATTCAGCTGCGTCTGGCTAGGCATGCAAACAGAACTAGACACACATTTACACAACAACAAAAGTACAAGTAACTCACTCATACACTCCTAAATCTACTTATTTTCTTAAAGAGACTGTCTTCACCGAGTGACGAGTGAAGAGCCTTCAAGCTCATCGAAGTAAAAATATTTTGTAGATTCCTTCAGAAAGAGGAAATCATTTATAAAATGAGGCACTCCCAAAGATTGGGCGTTACAACTCAATGCTGAAGGGTCAAAAGTGATCGATGTGATCTTTCAGAGGACAACTTCAAAGCTAAATGTCAAATTTTTGTTTATCTTAAACTTAAGATAAGAATTAGGATTTTGTTGTTTGAAGGTATGTCTTTGGCATGTCTCCACAAAAGCTTAAAATAATAACTTTGTCTGATTATTTATTTAACCTAAAAGCTTCCATTCCTTGTTAACCCACACTAGAATTACTTTGAGGAAAACGGCCCACTCTTTCCCAGTAAAAGAAGACCCTGTGTCCCAGGAGTGGGAACATAAAGGCTTTGATAACATAAATATTGTTGCGAGTGACTGGTGAATTTAAAGATAACATCGCGCATTTAATCACCGCAGGGTTAGGCAGAGGTGTACTCAATAGTCCACCCGACTTTCACCAGTTTTGTTTAAGTCCCATATAATAGGGGACGAACCTATTGCCATCAACCGGGCTCAATTCCAGACTCCGTGGCTGCTACTGAGAAATTCTTGATTCTCAAATTAATCTCTATTCTATGTGTCGCGAAAGATGCGAAGACCCGATTTTCCGAACGAAATGTGAGTGAATCGAATGATTATTATTGTTGGTATCATCTGCTTGTCGATGGATATGATTTTTGAATGACAGTTGACGGGTAGGGTAGATTTTTAGAGGGAGAATAAAAAAGAGGTTATGTGAATCATGGGTAGTTTTTCGAGAGTGAGTGTGAGTGAGTGAACGGCACGCGGAGTGCGAGCGGAGGAAATTACAGGAGGAGGTAACCAAGAGAGTGAGCTGGCCCTCTGGTGAGTTGCACAAAGATTATAAGAGTGAACTAGGGTTAATATTATCGAGAGATTACGTAAGAGTGATAGGACGGAGGTAGAGGCAGGCTGTGAGGGGAGGTATGGAGGCCTGTGGGGCCCCCCGGGTGGGGGTCCCCCTTAAAAGACCCTTAGTCTTGAATGTGTGTATATGAACGATGTGGGTAACTAGCCTGTCCGCGGTGAGAGGAACATACCACTTACGTGGCTCTCGGGCAGGTTAGTGGCACCAGAATCATATCATAAAGATAAAATATGAATTTCTCGATATACCCCCCTGAGTCATTTTGTCGTGTAAGTGCACCACCTGAGGCTCTAGAGCCTGATAAGCAATCGTCACGACACTATGAGCTACAATATCACTTTTTCATTAACCGCGGACAATACTAATGGGGTGGTCAATTATTGAAGTCCATTTAACTATATCCAAAGTTAGTTAACCTTTTAAACTGCCCTGTAACAAACCTAGCCTTTGACCTCGTAAGTTAAAACTGATTATGATAACAATTACTTACTAACAAAAATAAATGTTGGACAACTCTGAGAAACGATTGACAGAAGGCGTACTTTAAATAATGTCAGTAAAGGCATCATAAAATAGTAATTTGAAGGAATTTTAAATGGAGTGAGAGGTGAACAAAAAGTTTGTATTTTTTTTAAGTTTTGCTGTTCTGATAAACTTGTAGACACTCAAGTAACGGCAAAGCTAAACTACACTCCCGGGCCTAGGTTACATCGATCTGTTATTGATGGCACGATTGGCGCAGTGGCTGAGCCTATTGACTGCTGCGCGACGTGTCGCGGGTTCGATCCCCGCACAAAACAAGTACCTATTTGTATGGCCTAATAGTTGTTTCGGGTGTATTTATGTATGGGTGTTTAAATATTTGAGTAAACGCACCCTCGAAGCAGGATAAATTCCTAGTGTGGGGCAATCTTCTTCTCGATATAAATACGTCCCAGTAACTCAATGGAACTTCTGTCCCTCATTCTCTGTCCACATAGAGCGGTAACTAGATTAATGGAACCAGTCACGTATGACCCCCGGAACCGGAAACGGTGACGTGACGTCACTCGTTATTGTGACTCAACACGGAAGTAAAACTGAAAGTTTACTGTGACCGTCATTTGTCTTTCAGTTACAATATAATTGGAACGTTTTTTAGACCACTTTACTGTGTTTTGTTTTGCAATAACTGGGATTGATATATAGTTTTATTTAGAGGTCAAATGTAAAAGTCAAGCTAGTAGAAATTCTAAACATCGCAACTATTTAAAAAATCATTCACCTAATTGTATTTTGTTAACTATCCCATTGGTCTAGTGATCACAAGCGCGGCTGATGAGCGTGGGGTGCTAGGTACGATTTTTGTGTCGGAAAAAAATGCTCCATGCTCCATTTTTAATTCCTCAGAAGCAGCTCGGAGTGTTGGTTATATGACAAGCACTGGTTCGGAAAGGACGTTAAGACGTTGGTCCTGAGCCTGATCTCAATCCGGCCAAGTCGGATTTCCGTGCCACTGGATCAAGAGAGAAAAAGAACCAAGAGTCAGACTATGACTACACTCTATAATACTCCAAAAACGGTCAAAAGAACTATTATTTTGTCACCCATTCCTAATCACCAGTCATTATAATTTTGCAAGACCAAAAACAATGGATCTACAGATTGTAACACTACTATTAATACTATGAACGGGATACTGACCATGTTTTCTTATTGTTTCGAGTTCCCGATATTTCGGCGCTGTTACAAGCACCATGATCACGGATAAACTGAAGTCATTGCGGGTGGATGTTTATGAGCAGACAAAACGGTCTACCCTCTTTCTTGTTAGTTTTTTGCGTTTGGCCAATCCACCCGCAATGACTTCAGTTTATCCGTGATCATGGTGCTTGTAACAGCGCCGAAATATCGGGAACTCGAAACAATAAAACAACATGGTAAATAAATCCGGTTCATAGTATTAATAGTAGTGTCAGTGACCATGTCAGTTTAAAAACTTATATGATAATTATTTTGGCTAGAAAGACGGTTGACCACTAAGATGAAGAACAAACAAAAGATGGAAGTCATAATTATGTAGATTTTGAAAAACTCATTAAATCACCACTCAGACTTGAGTTGTTAACGTACTTATAGATCTGCTCCAAGATTACCGCTATTCACCAACAAATCAGAAGCATTCCATTAAAAGAGAATCCAGTATGTAAACAAAACCGAAAGCGGCTTAGCCGAGGCGAGGCGTTTAAAAATCAATGCTCCTCGAGGCAGCGAGGCAGAGGCGTGGCGCAAGATTATTGTTTGAGGCACGGAGGCACGTATGGACCGCGGTCTGTTGTGACTTAGAGACGTGTATGTGACTCGTGAGGCAATGAAGTTCTGGTTAAACTGGGAAACTAGACTGTTCAGTCCACTGTTTGGTAATTTAAACGAATTATAGAACAACTAAAGTGGGTTAAAGCAATCTATGAAGTTTCTAGTAATTAAATAGTCACCTCAAATATTGTGTGCTATGCACACAATATTTGAGGTGACTACTTAATGAGTCTGAACACATTTAACTGCGGTAAGCCTACCTATATTATGTACCTAAAGATGTTATTGTGAACTGGAAAAACGAATTTACAATAACACGGCTGTAATCTTTGAAAGGTTCAGCAGAGATATTGTACCCATTACTAAACCCACACTTCGCCAGTTATGTTTTAGTTTCATGTAATAGGGGGGAAGCCTATTAACTTTATGTAACATCACGCCATTATTGCCCTGGAGGGTAAAACAGACGCCCGTCGGGGCCGCGGATTTTTGTACTAGATGACGTGGCCTCGGCGAAAGGGCAAAGAAGGAACATGGGTTCGGTTTTTAGTCAGTAGAAGTCTGACACTCCCCTTCACTCTGCCCAAGAGCGGGGGGGGGGAGGGGGGTCATTTGATGATTTTCCACCCACCAAAAAAAAAAAAAGGGTAAAACCGACAGTATACCCAAACCCTGCAAATTAACTGCAACATCCATCATCCACTCCATCTATTTCGACTAACACACGAATAAACTCCAAAATGTTGCATTGCATACACCTAGTTATATTACACAGCAGCATCCATTCGTTCCCTTTGCTTTGTTTGGCTTGGCCAGCTAATAACTACGAGAGGGATTGTATTTGTACAGCGCTATGTACGAGAGCTTACTGTGCTGGAATTATAATTAATATGAATAATTATAATTACCGTGGTATGGACATGTGATGTGGAAGAATGAGGAAAATGTAGTGAGGAAAATGTTGATAGGAATGTAGATAAGATTAGAGGAAGAACAACGAAACGATGGATGACTGTAAGAAGGATGATATGCGTTTTTAAACTGACATGGTCACTGACATTACTATTAATACTATAAACGGGATATTTACCATATCATGCATGCATTTTGCTTGCTGTGCATGTGTGTGTGTGTGTGTGTGTTGTGTGTGTGTGTGTGTGTGTTTTTAATATCCCGTTTATAGTATTAATAGTAAGGATGATATGGCTAGATAGGAGCTGGTGACTGCTGAGGTGATGAGTAATGGTGAATTATGGAAGTTGAAGACATGCAGGGCTGACTACTACCTAGTCTTATCCCAATATATAAGGTCCCATTAAAATAGGTGGACAAATTTTAACACAGCGTTCATAGGTCTAACCAAAGTTATCTAAACAAAAAAAACATTAAATGAAGTGATTTTTTTTTATTTAAAATAATAAATTGCCGGCTCTCTAAAACAAACGCATCCTTTATGATTAGGTACTTAAATGCGTTTTTCTTATTATCTTTTTTACCATCGTCCTTATTTTGGTGGTCTGAATGATTCCTGAAATAATGTCCACCTATTTTAATGGGACCTTGGGACAAGAGTTAGGATGATGATGACGATGGTGGATTAGAAGAAATTGTTATATCTGAAGTAAATAGTAATAAATTAAACCTATGACTGTCTTACTGTGAGACAAAAATGTGTTCTCATAGGTATAAACGAGTGTGGATCACAACTCTTGATCTTTCATTGCATGCTGATATATGGGTGACTATCATTTGCTTGTGGATGATTAAGAGCGTAGACGGGCTGCGTATAATATACGTATATATAACTATTGCCGTCGCGCTGCGCTCTAGCAACCGGGCGGTATATTATGTATGTGAGTGCGATAGAGACAACTGCAGCTCAGAACGATTTTACCTATAAAAAACCTTGACCGATCGACGTTTCGTATTCTCCTGTTTTCTCCTCGAAACCTAAGCCAATTAAATTATATTTGGTATCAAAATTTAAAGGAAGAATAGATCTATGCCCCTATTACTTGTATTTATTTTAAAAACTTTTCAATTTTGTTTGGTAGTCATCTGATTACGTAGGTAAAAACGGGGTATTTTTTTAGGTTTTTGGTAAGTCATATTTATTTTTGTAATAAATTTTTTGAAAAAAAAAAATGACAGGGGCATGCCTTCAATAGACCTGGATTTTTATAAATAAAAACGATTACTCTAGAGGCATTATCCAGGAAGAGAATAGGGGAATACATTTGTATGGAAAAATGCAGCCCGTCTATGCTCTTAACTGTCCGTCACAACCGCTACATTAATATTTAAAAACTCAAGCTGATAGTCGATTCAACAGTATATTTCCAACAATATTTATATCAAAACTTATGTTGAAGTTTTAAACAAAGAAAATATTTTGAAAGCTATCTGTTATTTCACGAAAATCTCAACAAACGTTTAAGGAAAACGAACCAATATTGAGATACCAATTAAAGAAACAGTTGTGACACCGAATCGTCATTTACAAAAGAAATATTTAGAAGGAAATTCTCCCATACATAAACAGAACCTCCACAATTGATGAGACAGTTACTAGGAATAATACCAATAGGAGCAGATGCGGCGAAATATCACTATTTTACACGAAGCGCCGCCGGGCCTGAAACCACAACCCAATTAGTGGTTAGCTAAGGTTCAACTTGACGAGACTACGGTCAAAATCAAAAGCTGGGTTAAGTCAGCCTTGAATAACATTGGAATTCATGTATTCCTTAAGACAAATAAATCAGTTGACGGTAGACAAACAATAGATTTTATCAAAGTAAAGGAAAAAGGATGCCTTGATCAGATGAAATTTTCTAGCCAACATTTTCCGCTGCAAAAGGCAGACTTTTAAAACTTATAGAAAAAATTCCATCCCAACGTATTCCCAGCCAACTGACACAACTTTTATGAAGGAAACAAAAAAATTACGAATAAACTGTAGTTATACCTAACTGAATTCAAATGTAATTTCCATCTGTCCGACTCAGAGCTTAATATGAATACTTTTTCATTTCAAGTTTTAACGTTTCCACATTTTCGGTAATTACAATTCTGTCTTCTGTCGCGTTGGAGATATTTATTTTTTTGTGGTTTTTTAATTGAATTTGGAACTTTGACTATCAAGTTAAATCGAAAACCTAGAATTTTAATAAAGTATATTTGGACCTGTATCAATCAGTGGTGTCTAAGTATTTTAATGTTTTAAAATAGTTTTTTGTTGACTTTATTCCATATTATTACAGAATTAACAAGTGGCTTGACGGTTACTCCCTGTGCGCTTTTAGGCGTTTTATTCAGCGGCTCGCGGCGTCGCGTGGCCTCCGTTAATTCTAACAGAGTGAATTTTTGCGGTGTACTATGTACCCACTTTTTGTACAAAAAGAACGGCATTTTACGCTTCCCCGTGGCGCTTTGTAACCCCAGTGCAGTTTGCAGCACAGTTCATTTTAAGGTTTGTACAATTACGGAGGTCTGTTGGTCAGACATGAAAGAGAAAATCCATTGGACATGCAAATAGACTAAATTCCTGCTCGGTTTACGTTCTTTTGTTTTGAATACGCGATTTCAACTTTCATGGGCCATAACGGATGAACGAAATGAATGGGTGAACTAAAAATATTTCGTTTAAAGAGTTATGTTTGGACTAACATGCTAACAAAAAATAATTAAACAGAAAAAAAGCTTTGGTATCGGATTCCCAAAAGCACTTCGAAAAAAGCATTACCTTTTATTAACAGGAAAAGCAAACGAAAATCGTAAGTTAGCATAATTAAAAAGACTTTGAATTAATGAAAAAATTCATTCATTCCTTCATACCGCTCCTTTCATTCGGCGTTTGAATGACGTAACGTTTCGTACAATTCGTACTACGTGAAAAGTTCACCTAATTTTGGAAATGCGCCCCTCTATTTATGCAGGGGCTCTGAACTGAGGTAAGTCGGGGTAGGAACGTATACTCTTCCCAGTTTTGGGCCAAAAATAAGTGTATTTTTGCTTGTGTTATTTTCTTTGTTTACAATTTTGGTAATCATAGATAGTGTTCGTGTGTTGGTAAACCAATGTTAATATAGCCTTTTTAATTAGCAACTGAATCATATATAATGTGCTGACCGCATGGTAGAAAAGTTGTTGGTTAGGCAATCTTATATAGGAATTAGTGGTGTCTTTACGAGCCTGTGGCTATATTATAATAACAGCTGCATGGGTGACTTTCAAGGTTTAAATGTTGATCTATGGATCATCATTTCAGCCAAAAGACGTCCACTGCTGGACATAGGCCTCCTCCAGGTGTCGCCACATTGACCAGTCCCGTGTGTGTCCCGTATCAAGCGGGTCCCCGCAACCTTCACCAGGTCACCATCCAGTGGGAGGCCTTCGAACGGTCTTCCAACCCGTGGATGGCTGACCATAATTACATACTCAGATTCTTCCGTAAGTCGGAAAGCACGTTATGCCGTTTGGTCCCGGCTGTCAGTTGTAGATATTAGTAACTGAAAGTCTGACATCCAGTCTTACCAAGGGGTATTATCCAGTTATTGGGTTGTATAGGTTAGATAGGCAACCGTTTCATGTAAAATAGTTTCGGCCAGCTAGGTAGATGATGAACTAGGCTGTCTTGAGATAATATTCTATTTCTATAATAACTTTTATCTGCATCTGCATCCAGTTAAAGGTTAAAGGACTAAGAAGGAACATGGATGGTTTTTAGTCGGTAGAAGTCTGGAGGAAGTCTTTTGATTATTTACAACCCTCCCAAAAAAGAAAAGCTAAGCTGATGATGATGAGCAATTGGCCGTTAAGTCGTGTCAGTCGAGGTGATTCCTTTAGGTACATTATAGGGCCTCTGAACTTTTAAGATACACATCTCTGTCAGGTCAATTTATGTATTCAGAATAAGGAAATAATTAAAAAATTAACAGTACATTCTCCTCGAAACGAAGTTTATTAAGTCAGGCGATCGCGATTCCGGAATTAATAAGTTCGTGACCGGAGCAGTTAATAAAAACATGGACGACGCGCGCTTGGACCGATATTAATATACGTTGTTATTTAATAATAATGATTAAAGTAAGTAGATAATTTTAATAATGTTTGTAAGAATAAAAAGTAGACTTAGCTTAGAATTTTACTAGTTATTGTAATGGGAGCGTTTTCATAATATTTTGGTCGTTTGTCGTTCCGTTGGTTAAGTTCAGAAGTTGGATGTCACATGTGGATCTTCAACAATCTTCAGCGGTAGTTTGAAGCGCTGGTAGTTTAAGTTTTAAAACTACCTTACCTTAGTTACCCAGTCACCAATCCAGGATTATGGAAGTCAAATACTAGTATTCAGTTGATTTTGGTATGTCTGGCACACATAAGATGGCTTCCGTCCTGTCTGTCTTAAAAGCCAAATTACAAAAAAAAGTTTACTTCATAAATAGTACAACAGTTTTTAAAGATCTCTTAATAAAAATGCCAGAACTAGCAAAAAAATCCTCTAAAGAATAAAAACGAACATCAAAAAGAGCTTCACAATTCAGCTTCTCCTAAACCCGAACATACATCGACTTATAAATTCAAAATCGCTACAAAAGAAGTATTGTAAAAACCGTCATTTAGCCGGTGGCAAACCGGCTAAATGACGGCCGTCCGGCACGAGGCGGTTCCTTTTGATCAGCGAACCGGAAGTGAATAAATAAAGTTGTTTCGGGTTCCGTTTCATTATTCATACGTGGCTGAGGTTCCTTTGATACAGTTGTGCCAACTTAAAAGTCGAACCGCGGTTAAACTTTTGACTAGTTTGTACTGAAGATTTATTGTTTCAAGTTATTAGTTAAAATGGAAATACAAACAAGAAAGAAACACTTTTTAAAGAACAATAAATTAACAGTGAAGATGCAGATAAAATAATGTCTTTGTAAATGGATTCTTAATAATATTTTAATGCCTCATTAGGGGTGGTCGCAAGCGCAACAGCTGAACACGAAGGAGGTTTGGTATCTCAGGTTAGGCAAAGTGTTATTGAGTTTTTTTATCAAATATTTCTTAGCAGCAGCCACGGACTTCAGATTTATTTATTTATTTATTTAAACTTCATGTACAAGAGTGGTACATAGGCGGACCAAGGCATTCTCTACCAGTCAACCTTAGGGTTAAATAGGACAGTACTGTGGTAGAGTACAAAAAAAATAATAATAAGGATAATACCATTTTGCAAACATATTATATAAATATCGGTGCATACTAATACACATGTCATGTGTCTTATGTCTGTTTGATAGCAATACCTACAGTCGCCCCCTATTACATGTGACTTAAACATGCCTGGTGATAATGTAGGTGGCCTATTATTAATATGTGTACATACCTACCTACGCCTTACCTACTGTCATTGTATGATATACAAAGTTACTATTGCAATAACATGAAAGCTTCATAATATCTCTTAAACTATATATGAAAGTTTATTTCAACCAATTTTTGTTGAAATTTCTTTCATTTTACATATTATGTTTTCGATGTAAACGTTCTTAAAATACGGGAATCGTCCCTCTGACCAATATCACGAAATATTCAATTCCCCACTCAATTATATTCCAATCTCAATCCAAATTCAACCGTAAAATTGACCCATAAAACCGAAATAATAAAAGCAAACAGTCGTTCAATTCATTCGTTCGCGAATGATAATTGCTAATTGAACACGTCTCGTTCACGTCAACGTTGAAGCGACGTGATTTAAAATGACGTGACTGAATCGTGTGACGTCAATCTATTGCTGTGTCAATTAATTTTACTAAGTGTTTTATTATTGGCTGGTTCGTTGATGGAATTTTCAGGTAATGGCATTTTTTAATTTCATGGGTTTTTTTTGTGTACTGGCTGGAACATATAGTGCATGTGTGTATGGTGGTTGTTATTTGTACCGTTAGACACACAAGCAGGCTCCGCTAATACACACCGTAGTACAACATTTCAACGCAGCGCTACACCAATGATGCTACGCGGTGTTACCTCGATGCTACGACATGCTACGCTGGTGCTACGACATGCTACGCCGATGCTACGCCGGTGCTACACCGATGCTTCGTGATGCCAAGGCGATGGTACGCCAAAATTGTGTCTTCTTTCATAACACCCCTCAACTACGTGCTCAGTTAATACAAAACCACTAACTATCATGAAAGTCCAACGTGATTTACTGACGTACTCAAAGAGCTTTAATGATTACTTAGGCCTTCAATTAGTAAAGGTTTGGACAGTTTTGTCATAGAAAAGTATGTCAAATCTTTACTAAGTTACGGCTTAAGTAATCATTTAATATTTCTGAGTATCGCAGTAAGTGCATGTTTACGTACAGGCGCTAGGCGGGGCGTAGCGCGGGGCGTCGCGCGTTTTTAATTCAAACTCATGGCGATGTAAACGTCGATTTTACGAAAAGTGATTATTCGCTCGTTAGTTTGAAATGCAGCGTTTGTTATAAATGAATGATTTTTATTTCACTTCAAAAATCTTAAAACTAAATACATTGCCCCTAAATACACTGACCCGTCTCTCAGGAAATTATTAAAAAATCACTAAACGAGCCTACAGCACGCGCCGCGCGACCTTCCGCGTCTCCGTAAACGAGTCCTTAGACTGACAAAATAAAACAATGGACCGACAAAACAGTAACACAAAAGTCCAGCCCCTACTGACATTTTTTAATTTTTCCACGAAAGCCTTTTATAAATAACGTTATCGTGATTATCTCACACAAGTGGATTACAGAGCAACAGAGGAAACACAAAAACTGTAGGAAACAACGTTTAATTTAAATGCCAGCAGTAAAGTACATATTTTTAAATGTGGGCAGCATACAGAGCGGTCTAATAGAATTAAGTGGTTCTTTTAATTCTAATGTTTAGCGTCCATGCTGCAAAGTGCTGCGAATCTAGGATGAGTACTGTCGGGAGTTTTTGTAAATGGGAGTTGTTTTTGTGGACGATATTTTAGGTTAGTATATTATGGCTTACGATTGAGCAGTGGTGGCCCAGGCAGTGCTGGCAGCCCCGACTTACAAACAGTGAGGCGTGGGTTCGAACCCAGTCAGGCATTACTTTGTGGGATTTATTTCATCACAATTGCTCTCAAAACGGTGGAGGAAAAAATCTTGAGGAAACCGGCATATCTTAGAACCAAACATTTGAAGACATGTGCCATCTACCAACCGCGTGTTGGAATTATAGCCCACCCCTCTCCTACAAAGGACGCCTGAGTTGAATTTGTGAAGCAACCTGCGAAAGCTTGTTTATATAATATTGCTAAAATAAAGAAAAACATAACACGTAAAAGCTTGGTTAACACACGTAAAGCTTTAACAGTGTTACTATTATATTGTTCATTTACTTTTTATGCAATTTTTTTATTGCAAATACGAAGGCAAACATGTTCCGAGTATAGTTTCTAATTTCAAACTCGAATATATTTTGACCAAAAAGGTAAAAATATACAATAAGCTTTACAATATGTTGGTATATCCCATACAAAATAATCTTTATCACGACACACAAATCCGATTTTTATTATAACAGCCAGATTAAAATTTCAAACGTTCTGCAGCAAAGCGTCATAAAGTACGGATTTATTTGAAACATTTGTTTTGTTACGAAATAAAAATTTTACTGAACATTTGTATAAAGGATGACATGTCACCGATGTGTGCGCGAAATGAAAATGAAATTTTAAATATTTTATTTGGGAAATGTTTAATTGAGTTGGACGTAGGTGAGGATATTTTTTATATCTGCTGGTGGAAACTGCAAGCAGGCAATCCGCTTGGTCCGCAGTTACGCACATTCAACGTCAATCAAGTAGGGTAAATAAATAAATAAAAACATAGTTGCATTCTATGTTTGTTTTAAAACTTAGTCCAATTCAGAAAATGACTAACAGCTTGAAAAAGGACTTATTCTTTAAATGGCCAAAGTCTTAACTTTTAGCCTGTATCCATGACTGAAGTTTGACATATTTTCCTAAAAATATTATGTTATAGTGATCTCATTATTGAATTTTGAAATTAAATAAGTGATTCTATCTAAGTTAAACCAAAGAGATTTAAAATAGTTTAAAAGTAAAGGAAAGATTAAAAGTATAATATGTTTACGTCGCACGTTCGTGCTAGGCCTCTATAGTTAAAACACATATTATACCTGCTCCGTTCCGTCGTGGGTAAAAATAAAAATACTCAGTAATGGACGCTTTGTTTATGTTTACTCTGAACGAATACTGAATATTATATACATGTAAATATTGATACTGAACATTTCGTCCTAGTGATTTTACGGCATTTGGGAAAGATTTTATTGCAGAAACGCTATTTAAGCAAACATTAAAAATATGTATGAACCATGCCTTTTACGAATTGAAGTTATCAATAGTAAGAATTTTAAGATTTTTTTAAATATTTTTAGTTACAAGAAAATGTAGTGACAAAAATTGAAAAGAGTATGCTAAGGTGGTTCGGTCATGTGGAGAGGATGAGTGGCAGATGTGAGTGGCAACGCCAGCAGGGGACGCCCTAGAAAGACATACGCCCTATAAAGACACTGATCTAATTGGTGTCGTTCTTCGGGCGTTCTTGTATGACCAGATGTATGAATGTGGACGAGGCAAAAGGAGTATGTAAGGATCGTAGCAGGTGGCTTTTTGTGGTTTCTGCCTACCCCCATGGGAGAAGGAGGGGCATGAGTTTTGAGTGTATGTTATTTTATGAAAATATAATTATCATTGCTGCGTATCTCGTCAAAATATTATTTCAAACTAGTGCAGACACAGACAGTGTCCCCGGCAGCCGTGTATCAAGTTTTAATTTTCCGGGAGGGATGCCATACACTAGATACCTATCAGGTAGGTACCTTTCGTTCCAAATTCGTTGAAATCAGAACTGGTTCTAACTAGCGAACAGATAATTATATAGACTTATACTTACGTGAATGTTGACTTCTAGGTATAGTAAGTACACTTCACTACTGAATAATCCCGGTTTATGAGGTCGAAAAGTATGTAACTGATGATTTCATCAATAAAGTGATAAAATTAGTATTCGCAATTTTGCAGAACGGGAGATCTTCTACACGTAGAAGATCTTTATAAAAGTATGAAAGATTATACTTTCTATTCCAGCGATAAATTCGAGGATTCTTTTACTTATCGGAATTCTTTAGAGGTCACAGGGTATCACAGGGTCTTGTTTTTGTACCCGGTTGAAAGACTCATGGTAATAGGGGATCGGACTGACTCAAAAAAATATGATTCTGTATAGTCCGTCAGTTAGATTATCGAAAAATATTAGATACGTGTTTTTTGTTTCATCAAATCAATAAAAATTGACGAAGCTATAGCGAGTCAAAGATCATGGAGTGGGGCTTGCAACGTCACTTGAAGGTACAAAATGCACTATCATAATATGACGTCACACGAGTTTTTGAAGCATTGTATCGTCTTAGTTTTTTGTTTACGTAAAAAAAGAAAAAATTATATGTGGTCAGTATTTTTGGAAATCTTTTTGACGGACTAATTAGTTTTTTTTTGTCCGATCCCCTATTAAATGAAAAAATGACGAGATTATATTTGGCACTACTGCATAACCCTTCAAACATAACAAACAAAAACCTTACGTAAAAACGTTATGGTTATACCAATTATGTTATGTATATGCATCCGGATATCCGATCTCTAATAATAACCCAGCAAAACAGACAACCCCATCCCACGTCCAAGGCTGTTATAATAATACTTTCCTCGCAACAATCTTGCTGACTAGTTAATCTTTTTGCCACGGCATGAGTTTTCTCTTATAGATTTATGCTGAAGCAAGTTAGCGGACTAGAAAATAAATACTGGGAACATTGTGCTTGGTTTATCTGAAATGTGGATAATCAGTTGAACAGTTTTGGATTAAACACTGTTTTAAGCTTTCACGGTTCATAACTATATTTAAAATGTCACTTACGGGATATCTTCCGTGATTATTATTGGTTTTGAGTTCCCGATATTTGAGTGAATTGAGTGCCTCAAAACAACAAAGTAAGTTTGAGGCCCTACTAGGGAATAAAAACTCGAAGAGTTTTGATGGTAATAATTCCAAAGCACAAACGGTGATCAACAGATCGAGCAAAGAACTTAGTGAGACTGCACTAAACGCACTAGAGAAAGGGTTAAACTTTGCACCCACTCCGTTGCGTGTGCCTTTCGAAGACGTCATTGGCAGAATCGAGGAAACAATAACCAAAAATAAATTACCACCCTTTGACGCAGACGCCCTAAGACAGGATGTTGCCGTGGTGTTACGGCATGCCAGACCTCCTAGTAGCAACATCACACCTGACGAACGCTCTGCATTACGTGAACTCCATGGTGATTTGGATATACTCGTTTTGAAGGCCGACAAAGGTAATGCGACGGTAGTGTTGAATGTGTCTGAGTATGACGAGAAGATGGGATCTCTACTCAGTGACAACAAAACTTACAAACCCGTAAATTATAACCCAACGGCGAGGGTCTCACGACGCACGGTCCAGGTTATTAAAGAGTGCCACGATGTCTTCTCGGACGAAGCTCTAAACAAGCTCCTTAGGCCCAAGGTTTCGCAGCCACCAAAGATTTACGGATTACCGAAAATTCATAAGAAGGATGCCCCGTTACGCCCAATAGTTAGTCAGATTGACTCTCCAACTAGTGACTTAGCGAGACACGTCTCAGACATGCTACAGAAACTGGTGGGTCACACTACATCGTTCGTCAAGGACTCCCGCCATTTTGTGAGTTTGTTGAAGCAAACCAGGGTCGAGGATGAGGAGATCATGGTCAGTTTTGACGTCGAATCCCTCTTCACCAATGTTCCCGTACAGGAATGTATAGAAGCTATAAGAAGAAAACTTCCAGAAAATTATATCCCGATGGATTATGCCAAATTGCTGGAGCACTGTTTGTCCAACAATTTCTTCTTGTACAAAGGTCAGTTTTACCAGCAAATTGATGGTGTAGCCATGGGTAGTCCAGTGGCACCTGTGGTTGCTAACTTGTGGATGGAACACATCGAAGACCTGGCTATTTCAACATGTCCGGTGCCTATCAAGGTTTGGAAGCGGTATGTGGACGACGTATTCTGCATCCTCAGAGGTGGAATACCAGAAGTTGAGAGATGTTTGAACCATCTAAACAATATCCACTCGGCCATTCGTTTCACAGCGGAAGTGGAGAAAGATCGGACGTTAGCATTTCTTGACGTGAAAGTCGTTGCAAAGAGTGATGGGACCCTCAGCCACTCAGTGTACAGAAAGCCAACTCATACGGACCGCTACTTGCACGCCACCTCACATCATCACCCCTGTCACCTTAAGTCCGTAATCACCTCACTCACAAATCGTGCACATGATCTATGTGACGCTGAACATCTCGCTGGTGAATTATCCCACGTTCAAAAGGTTCTGCATAAGAATGGCTATTACAAAACCAACGTTGGAGGAGTGAGACCAAAAAAGATGAGAACCGTCAGATCTACAGTGGAGCGTCAACCAACGTTCTTGCCATACCTTAGAGGAGTAACAGACAAGATAGGTCGTTTACTTAGTAAATACTCGATTAAGACCGTGTTTACTCCTCACAGGAAAATTGCACAAAGTCTGCGCTCCCCGAAGGATAAAATCCCGTACGAACATCCTGGGGTGTATAAAATCGACTGCAGTTGCGGCAGCTCATACATCGGCCAAACGAAGCGAACTATCTCATGCCGCATCAAAGAACACATAAAGGCTGTGAAAAACAATGACGAACAGAAATCGGCCATAGCCGAACATTTACTGCAGTCAGGGCCCAATCACTGGATCGAATTCCACAAGCCACGTATTTTGTCAACGGACAAACATTACTTACCCAGGCTGACAAGAGAAGCAATTGAAATAAAGAAACACAAAAATTTCAATCGAGAAGATGGCTTTAAATTGTCAAGTACGTGGAATCCAGTTTTGAGAATGCTTAAAAGCAGCAAGCAACATATTAAGGAATCTAAAAAACCTGGTGATACTGTGAGTGTGTTTTGCCGTGACTTAGTGTCGAGTTCCAGTAGTGCGCGTAATAAAAGACAAAGAAAGAGGGTAGACAGATTCGTCTGCTCCTAACAATTTTTTCCATCCACCCGCATTTCTCCAGTCAACCCGCGATCATGGCGCTTGCAACAGCGTCGAAATATCGGGAACTCAAAACCAATAATAATCACGGAAGATATCCCGTAAGTGACATTTTAAATATAGTTTTGGATTAGTTTTAATTATTTGGCAATTTTTTTTTTTTTTTCCTTATTAGTAAGAACCAAGTTCTTACTAGTTAATTGCAATCTAGCCTAAGAAAACTAATAAACAATTTAAATCTAACTTATTATGCTACGTTATAAATTATGTTAATGCTAAGAATAGTTTCCATAATTAGGTATGCACTTTTACACACGTTCGTAACACTTCCTTAGAGTCTGGTAAAATTGATAAAACACTTTGTTCATGTGTTATATAAATAGCACAACATTGTTACTATTATTGATTCACTTACACTACACTAATTCAAATGGTTTAGTTCTCTTTAGTCTACGCACTATGTCTGTGTTGTCTAACAGCTGGATTGCCTCAACATTCACGTGTCGATGGAGTCTGTGTTCGTGGGCTTCAGCAAATTTTTGTGTGATGGTGGTGACGAATTCCATGTCGAGGTCACGGTGGAGGTCATCGTTTCTTATGTACCAGGGTGCATTTACAGCAGCCCTGAGTAATTTATTTTGGAACTGTTGAATTATTTTGACGTTGGTTGGCTTAGTACAGCCCCAAAGTTGGATACCATACGTCCAAATTGGCATCAGAATATGCTTGTATATTATCAACTTATTATGTATTGATAAACAGGATTTCCTTCCCAGTAACCAATACAAACGTTTATAACGAATATCGAGTTCCTGTTTTTTCTTTTTGATATGGGCTTTCCAACGCAGCTTGGCGTCGAGAGTTATGCCAAGGTATTTGGCTGTATTAGCATAAGGTATTTGCATACCATTTATGTAGAGTGGGTGGTAGTCACTGTGTTTGTTTGTGAAGTTAATGTGAACTGATTTTGACTCATTCAGATTGATCTTCCACTTTTGTGTCCAGTCGTAAACTTTGTTCACAGCTAGTTGAACTTTCTCTACTGCTTCTCTGTGGCTTGATCCGGTGGCCATAATAGCAGTATCATCTGCAAAGGTCGCTATGGTGCTGTTTTCCAGCTCTGGGATGTCACAAGTGTATAACAAGTACAAAATTGGGCCAAGCACACTTCCTTGAGGCACCCCAGCTTTTATGGTTTTTAGCTCGGAATATGCGTCCTCTTGGCGTATTCTAAACATTCTTTTAGTTAAATACGACTCTAGGATATCTACAAATTCTGGTAGCATGCGTCTGAGCTTAAATATGAGACCCTCATGCCAAACTTTGTCAAAAGCTTGCGCGACGTCTAAGAACACGGTAGCACAGACTTCTTTATTTTCTAGCGCTTTTTCAATAACATTAGTTATTCTATGTACCTGGTCTAACGTTGAGTGTTTTTCTCTGAAGCCAAACTGGTGATCTGGAACTAGGTTTTTATCTTCTATTACTGGTTTTATCCGTTTTAGTAACAGTTTTTCAAATACCTTTGATAGTACGGGTAACAGAGAAATGGGTCTGTATGATGATGCTTCGTGGGGAGGTTTCCCAGGCTTCGCAATCATAATGACTTCAGCAACCTTCCATGGCTCAGGTACATATTTTAAGATAAATGAAGCATTTATTAGTTTGGTCAGCTTTACTATGGCTTTGCGTGGGAGGCGTTTTAGAATTTCCCCTGTGATGAGGTCGTAACCGGGAGACTTTTTTGAGCTAATGTTGTTTTGAATTTCCCTCATTACTTCCTTAGGAGTCACAAGCTTGATTCTTTGGTTTTGTGGTAAATTTACACTCTCATGTATTTCTACAGAGCTTTCGTTGGGTTGTAAGGTTTCTTCTAAATGTTGAGCAAATCGGAACGCCTTTTGGTCATTGCTTATTGCCCATTTTCCGTTGCTATCTCTGATGGGCGGTATTTGTATAATCTGCCTTTTTAGATTTCTCGTCGCTTTCCAAAGTGAGTAATCCGTTGATTTGTCATTGGTAAGCTGAAGAAGGTTGGTATTCAGAGATTCATCCTCAAATTGTAGAATTTTTCTCTTTAGTCGTTTAGTTAGGTTATTTAGTGTTGTTTTATGACGCGGGAACCTTGTTTGCTGCCACAACTTCCTTTGTTTTCTTTTCTCTGATAGTAAATCCACAATTTCTTTAGGATAGATAAATCCCTTATATTTGCGTTTTAGCTGAGGTGTATTGCTCCACGCACATTGTTGAATATTAATAATAAATTTGTTTACTTCTGAGTCAAGCTGATCTTGCGTTTTTATCGGAGTTTTAAGGTCGATAATATTATCTAGATCAAGAGCAAAACTGTCCCAATCTGTGGACTTATTAACCAAGGTTAAGTGGCTTTCTTTTAATAGGATTTTTTGACTTAGCATTAGTATAATCGGAGAATGGTCAGAGTTCATAGTAAAACTTTCCTCCAAACTGATGTAATTGGTGGATATATTTTAGCAAATGAAAAAATCTATAAGATCCGGTATTTTCTGGTGGTCAGTGGGCCAGTATGTAGGTTTGCCTGTACTCATTACTTCACAATGTGTTTCTTTAACTGCACTTAAGAGCTGTCTTCCTTTAGTTGTAGTAAGTCTTGAACCCCAATGCGTATGCTTAGCATTAAAATCGCCGCCTAGGATAAATCGCTGGCCTAATAATTCAAAAAGATGTAAGTATCGCTCTTTTCTTATCATATGCCTAGGAGGCGAGTATATGGCTGCAATGGACACTTGACAAAACTTAGTTTTAACAGATACTGCCACTGCTTGAATGTCTTCTTCTTCATATTTACACTGCACGTAGTGACTAATGTTTTCTTTAATTATAACCGCACTACCCCCCCTGGCAGAGTTGCTAGGGTGGAGGGAATTATATATCATGTATCCTCTAAATTTGATAAAAGATTGCTTTGTGAAATGCGTTTCGGAGATTAAACACACGTCTATATTTTCTGTATCTAGGACCGCCTGCAACTCATGCTGATGTTTGAGGAGTCCATTGGAGTTCCACGCCATTATTTTAAGTGTGTTATTCATTTTTGATTATTCAAGACAGCTGTTTTAGTGCTGGATTCTAGCTTCTCTAATCTCTTATCAAATGAGGTAATGCACTTCAAGATCTGGTTGATCTTATCCTCTAAGTTCAGAGGTTGAGATCCTTGTTTTGCAGCTTGTGCGTAAGTACCAATGTTGGTTACTTGCATGGCTGGTTGTTTTGCAGTTGACTGGACACTTGCTTTCTGCGCCTGTTTACCAGGGTGTGTTATAGGAGGAAACTGTTGGATATTAGGCACCGTAGGTTTCTTTTTTAAAACTTTATTTTTCATAATTTGCATCTGTTTGGCTACTTCACACCCTCTATAATTGGCAGGGTGAGGTAGGCCGCAGTGGATACATTTTGGTTTCTCTTGCGGAGATTTGGTACAATTGGCTGTAAGATGCTTGCCAGTGCATTTCACACACCTTGGCTCTTTTTGACAATATTTATGTGTATGCCCATAAGCTTGGCTTGGTCTCTTGCATTGGGGAATGAGTGCTGGATTTTTGAGTGGATGTATTTCAATTTTACACCCTAATATGTACTTAATGCCGTAGATTTGGTTGACATCTTCATCGTTATAAAATGATAAAACGAACATGTTGAGTGGTTCTTTAGTCTTCCAGCTCAATTTGCTATCTACCTTTTCTATTTTTAGGCCTTGGGTTGTTAAATCTTCCTTAATTCGATCTGGTTGGCAAGAAGAGTGTAGTTTCTTTACCACAACTCTAATTGGTCTAGCCTGCTTGGTTTCGTATGAATGCCAGTGGTAGTCCTTTTCAGACAAGAACCTGGCAATTACTCTATATGAGTCTTCTGATTTGGCGTTAACCTTCACACAATCCCCATTCATCATTTTTGCTGTAAATGATTCCGCTGGTTGGCTTTCAATTAACGAATCGTAGAACGTTTGATAGTTCTTGATTCCGTCTATTATGATTGGCGGTGGTAAGGGCACTTTTTTGACCGAAGTCACTTTCTCATTTTTTTGATGATTGTCTTGTTGGGCGCTTCCGGGTTGTTGTTTTGGAGAGAGGGAGGTGTTAAGCTTCCTTTTCTTCCTGCTCTTGGCCCTAATCCACTCAGTCTCTTTAGCAAGGTCATCCTCGTCTGTACAGTATTCCACGTCGTTTTTTGTAGTCTGAACAGGTTCTGTAGTCCCTTTTGTTTGTTTAATGCAGTTCAATTCTCCTTGAAGTGTCTGAACTTGTTCCTGCAGGGCATCAATTTGTACATTCAATTTACGTACCATGACTTGCAGGTTTTCTCTATCTGTTTTCTCTTGGAGATAACAGTCATATAACTGCCTTTCTAGGTCAGTTTTAATAGTAATAGACTTTTTTGTAGCCATTATTAAGTTGTAAGGCGAGTTTAACACCTAAACAATAAGTTATTGTAAACACTTCATGATTTCCGCACTTGTAACTAGGTCATGACACTGACCCCGATATATTGACGTAGGTACGCCGCGACGCGACGTTGTTGTGATCCGTCAGCAGAAAACTCTCGCGAAAGAGCTCGCGCGCGCGATCGTACGTCCGTGCACTATACTAGGTAGACAACAACTGATTTGGCAATTGATGCACTTAACAATCGTTCTATTCTTCGTAGTTATTGCTCTTAAAATCTTGAAATTTATTGTGAGGAAAACAGTAATTCTTAACCATAAAATTTCCATGAGGCATCAACAACCCCTACTGACCCGCATGCTGTACTTCCAGTCAGAAAGTTTCCACGCTAGCAGTGCTAAGTTATATGAACATTATTATTGACAGCGATCGGATTTTATGCAACTTAAAATCTTTGCAACTTAAAATTTTTTTTTACTCTGGACGCTCTTAACTTGCACGTCTTGCTACATAGTTCTCACATAATATACCATCACAACATGAATGATATAATGTACCAAGATTTTGTAACAAATTCTAATTTAAAAGAGTGTCCATGGAGTTTCTTGCCCGTTCTTCTTCATGAGATCTACGTTAGGGAACTGGCAACTACAGTACTTTCACAAGTTATTATGCCTTGTGATTGTGACTGTAGCGTAGGAGTGCAATGCGTCGTTTCGGGAGTTGCTGCGTCGGGCTGCGCGGCGCCGGATGTTACCGGCGGCGGCGAGTGGTGTGGGAGCGGGGGCGCGCGGTGGCGTGGGCCGTGGCGACGGGTGTGCGGGGCTCCGGGTCGCGGGGCGGCGGCGGTTGCACGTTGCGGCGTGCATTCGTTGTTCCGTGATTCGGGGTCTCGAGCATTCGTTGTTGCGGTTTGCGTCGCTGCGTGCTTTCGTGCTCGCAGTGTTCGCTGTTGCGGGCATTCGGTGGCGTGTGGTTCGGCGTGGTGGCTTTCGGGATGACGCATTGCACTCGTAGTTTCGTTCTTCTTCCGTCCTTCTGACATTCAAAAGTGCCTGTAATGGCTTAATTGAAATAAACTATTTGAGTTTGAGTTTGAGTTTGAGTTTGAATCGTCGAAAATGCAACACGAAATTGAAATAAGTCCTCTAAAATAATGTGTTATTACATTTTCGACGAGATTTTTTTTATTTCATGAAAACTGACTACAGACTGTTGTACAATATTAACCTTATATTGAGTAACATATTTCTGTAACATGAAAATAATTGTTCTGCTCAATAAAACAAGCATCACATCAAGTGTAGTTTTCTTTATTACAATCAGTTCAAAAATGCACGGTACACCCATGTTAGATAAAACATGCATGGTCTTGAAAATCATCAGTCATTTTGTGCTTCGCTAAACTAGTTCTTCCTTGTGTAAAGTTCCCAAGAACACACATATAGTAGTTAATATAACCTGTATAGTGCTTCTATTTCTAGCCTAGTTCTAAAACTATGATAGTTAAAATATTCACACAACTAAAATCCACACGAGAATATGAATAAACATGTTCACAAATGGACATTTCTAGTCGACAATATTTTCGACTGCATTTTGTTAGAAAAGAGAAATATGTTCGCACATTTCAGAAGTACCTATATGTAAATAATTAATTGCTTCGCTGCTTGAAAATGTTTTTTAGAATGAATTACTGATTTAACTGGTTTAGAACGTGACTTAGGTTTTCTATTTTGCGTCAGAGAAGAGAAGCCTAGTATTCACCACCTTTTAAAGTATACGTTTTAGATGGCATTTCTTACCTTCAGTTGAACCTATTAGTGGAATTCAAATTATTCACAAACATTTGTTTTTTATTAAAAACTAAGCTTTTGCCAGCGGCTTCGCCCGCTTGAAAATAACGATTTTCCATACAAACTTTCATCCCCTATTTAACTCCCTTAGGGGTTGAATTTCGAAAAATCCTTCCTTTCTCCTTGTCTACATTATATATGGAACCTCTGTGCAAAATTTCAGCTTTCTAGGTCCAAGGGTTTGGGCTGGGTATTGATGAGTCAGTCAGTCAGTCAGGACTTCTCTTTTTATTTATATATAGACTAGCTTTTGCCAGCGGCTTCGCCCGCGTGAAAATGACGATTTTCCATGCAAACTTTTATCCCCTATTTAACTCCCTTAGGGGTTGAATTTCGAAAAATCCCTCCTTATTCCTTGTCTACATTATAAAGGGAACCTCTGTGCAAAATTTCAGCTTTCTAGGTCCAAGGGTTTGGGCTGGGCGTTGATGAGTCAGTCAGTCAATCAGTCAGTCAGTCAGGACTTCTCTCTTTATTTATATAGATTAACTCCCTTAGGGGTTGAATTTCGAAAAATCCTTCCTTATTCCTTGTCTACATTATAAAGGGAACCTCTGTGCAGCAAAATTTCAGCTTTCTAGGTCCAAGGGTTTGGGCTGGGCGTTGATGAGTCAGTCAGTCAATCAGTCAGTCAGTCAGGACTTCTCTCTTTATTTATATAGAAGACTAAAATCCCAATACTATTGAGAATTGAGTAAGATTGAGTTAGCTAATTTATACCGAAACAATGTTTGGTGCTCTCGTGATCGCATGTGTTGCTACTCATATGCTTGGATTTGATTCCCAGAAATGAATAGAGGTAACAGTAGTTTCTCCATTAGAAATTTCTCTATAGCAGCAAAAGGTTCGCCTCCTATTGCAGGTGAGTTAAACATTTCTGGTGAAATGAGGGTGTGCTACATATACATCTGTCTAACCATACACTGATTACGGACGCTTTGTTATGTTATATATTATGTTACAGTCAAAACTACTTTTGACTGGTTTCAGTCAAAACCCAAAGTACAAGGTCATCCAAAGGGTCAAAAAAAAAACCTGACAACCTAATAAGTTTCCTAACGACCTTTAGGTTATTATAATTTAGTAGAAAAATAAAACAGAAACCACATAATAATTTGTTATAATAGTTTTGACTGGTCAAAAGTAGTTTTGACTGTTTAACAGTTTTGACTGTGTACAAAAGAAAATACAAGCCGAGTATCTTTCATTCAAAAACTGTTTAACACTCCGGCTGCATATTAAACTTTCAGCTATCTTCATAGAATACACTTTCAAGAAACAGTTGACAAGACAAACAGAAAACTATTACAAGGAGACTTGCTCTTGTTAATTTTCATAGGATAACTCCATCGAGCGGGATCACGAACTTGCGCTAAGTTAGCGTAGCTTAGCTGTGACGTCAGAGCTTGTGCTTATTAGATAGTGGGTAAGCCCCTTTATGTAACTGTCTTGTTTATACTTACTTCACTTATTTGCTCAAGGGGTAGTGTGTTTGTATTGGGATTATAATTATGGATGTTGGAGTTGTTAAGTTAATCTGAATCTTAAATCGTTACACTTGTAGTGTTATATTTGTCTAAATTAATTATAAGTTTTAGTTTTCTTAAGGTTCGTACTCTTTTAGACTATTTTTGAAGTATCAGGCATTGGCAGCAAGTTTTTTTTTCCATCCAATCCAAAACATACCGTATAAAAACAAATAGACTTTTTTTGTTAAACTGGGTTTTATAAAACCGACAACTGAAGCCTGAAAAAACTTTTAAATCCCTTTATTTCTATTCTAGTATAAAATGTGGAGTACAATACATATGTATATATAAGTGGCTCACTATTCTGTTTTGAAACAATAAACACAAGTAAGTGACGCATAAATCTATCTTTTACTCCTTTATGCGTGGGAACTGGGAACTGTGCACAGTTTGGGGTTCCGCAGAGCGAGAGCGAGGACCCTCGTCTTAACGTAGTACGGAGTGATATACGGACGTTACCTACTTTGTGACAATATAGTTAGATGTATAAGCTAGTAACCAAACCTGTGTAAGTTGTCGTTCTAACTTGCTTGTTAGGTATTTAGTGTAGACTAGATTTTACCAGGGCTTGGGTCGTGATAATTTAGAATTTGACAATTAATTTTGTTTGGTTTTAATTATAATATTAAATTAGGATTACTATTATACCAGACAAGCGCAATACCTTGTTTAAAATAAAACAAGACAATTTTTCTTTACCGGAAATTGGTCTTTACGTTTATCTCTAACGTTGCGCCAGTTGTGTCCTACTTTTCATCTTCTATCACCAATATTTGACTTCCCAAACCCGTTTCTCAATTCACAAACCCATAACTGTGTCTATTTTCCCTCTAAAAATCCACACAGCACTAGAGCACACATCATATACGGAACCTCGGACACAGACTCCAAATTCGCGGCGCATCTTTTTTTGTTACTCTGAATTTTTCAAAGCCTCGCATGAATCCTTTGCAAGTGTAGTGTTACCGCTGTTGCGATGTTACGTATGGCTGTTTATGCTTTATTTATCCACAAGGGGATTGCTACGTAGATTGCTCAGCGTGCTTATTTGCTTACGTGCTTTCTTTGCTTCAGAATCGCCGGTTTGATGTATGGTGGGCTTGGAGGTAAATGTGGTGGAGTTGAGCAAGGGGATGTTATTGTGCCTTGTCGTTTTTTGTTTTTTTTGCGGGTGTACGATTTTGGCATAGGAAAGCCGCTTATGCACTGAACGTATAGTCAGCGGTAGACAGCGTGATGTTTCAAAGGAATGAAAAAAGTTGTGACGTTTTAGAAAAATTGCGATGTGTTTAAAAATACTGGCTGTTACGTAGAAATTGAATAAGGTCTTTCTGCTTACACACTCACAGCTCGGTTTATGATAAATGTGATGAAATAGATTCTGTAAGGAATTTCAGAGTTCCTAGGAAACTATTATTAGATGTGTAAGTCGATACCCTTAACCCACCATCCCCATAACCTTCACCATATCGTTGGTTCACCTTTACGAGGTAACCTTTTAAATGAAAGAAAACTGCTCTTAAGTCCTTGTAAAAAAACTGGAAAATAAAATTATTTCCAGTATTCAGTTCAACAAGTAGTTACGTATGTCAGTAGTTATGAAACGTAATACTCCGTTGTCTGAATGCCGGACATTCCCGCTTTGTACCCTCGCATACTTACAGTTAGTAGTTTGAGCTGTGAGAGACGTGCTTCTACCCGTACAACTATTTGGATGAGGATTTTTTGGTTTATTTCGTACGTATGTATGCATGTTAAGTCGGAGAAATGATTAGCTCCGTAACTTTTTTTTTATTTCTGGAGGGTGGGAAATCATCAAATGACTCCACCCGCTCTGGGCAGAGCGGTAGTGAGTGTCAGACTTCTACTGACAAAAAATCACCCATGTTTCATCATATCCATGTTTCTTGCGGCGTATCTCTTTCGAATAACCCGTAGCCTCGACGGGTTGTTCAGCAACTTGACTTGACTTTAATTACTTAAAATATATCAGAGAACTCTGGTCTCACATAAGGTGCATGGTGATCATCTGCTTAGCCGTTTCCCAACCATGTACGTATGCGTACGTGTACGTGTGTGTGTGTAGGTCGAACCGAATATAGCTGAATACCAGTATTTTACATGGAGTGACTGCCTATTTTACATTGAGTGACTGCCTATTTTACATGGTGTGACTGCCTATTTTACATGGAGTGACTGCCTATTGTACATGGAGTGACTGCCTATTTTACTTCCATAACCAGTTAGTACTATGTAATATGATACCCCTACCACTTACCAAGGGGTCAACCAGTCTAAATTGGTTGTCAGAATTTCGGGGAAATACTAGTATATATGGGGTACCTACTTATAACATTAACGCTAATTAAATATTTTTTTCAAGTATTGTCTATCTGTCCGCTTATTCCAGCTAATCTCGATTAGAGCTGATGTTATAAGGAAAGTTTAGAATGACAATTAGGGTCACATGCAAAAAATTTAAATCCATTGACATAATTGGTAACAAACAACAATTCAATAAGTGCAGAAATCTTTTTTGTCGTGTGAATGTCGAGGGCAACAACTAGTAACAAATAAACAATACCTACTAAGCCTCAAGGACGTTATAACAAAGGCACGGGTTACACGTGTTTTCCATCGCATCAACATCAAAACCATCATAGCATTATTTGACAATACCCTCCACATTTACAGCGTGAGTAATCACAGGACAGCTACACGTTACACAAACAAAAGCTACAATAATAATATATATTATCATCCCTTATAACAATCATGGGACTATGAGAACCACCCTAATGCTAATTTGTAAATAAATAGCCGCTGAAAATGTCGCGCACGACAAATTTGTTGCTTGTTCACAACACAGATTGTTTGGATGTCCCATTTTTGTTTAATTTATCGCAGCACCCCGGAAGGGGAAGTTTGGGGCGCTAATTACCCCTGAAACATTAAAAGTACCTGAGATCTGTTATCAGTTTGACCCCGAAAGAACTGGCCTTTGATCTCCGTTGAAGAAACTTCGTAGTTTCGAGCTCGTTATCTACAAGATGATCGATGTTACTGTGTGAAGGTTTTAAAGTTTATATTTTCCGCGTCGGTGTCGGTTTTGTATTGAAGAAAACTCCTGTTACTTATTATCTTTGTTGAGGAATCTTTGGAGGATGCTTCCGGAAGATTTGCTCTGTTTTAGTCACGTGAAATTGAAGTAAGTAAACTTTCATATTAAGTTAGTTATTTTCATGTAAGTGTTTTAATAATCATTTCATAGAACAAAATAGAAACTCGATGCTTTGGATGCCTTGGGTATACAAACACAAGGATAAGATGAAGTGAGCCAGTATCCTAAGCCCTCCCCGATTTTGGAGACTTTCTTAAGTACTTACCTAATTTGACATTCAATCAATGTTTATTTGCAGTCTATTTTGAATAAAAAATATTATTTTTGTCATATCACATAATTTTACCTTGCTGGAAAGTTATGAAAGCTGTGTCTCATAAAAGGTCAGAATATTCATATGCAAATTCTTTTAGTAATTTTGCACTACAAAAAAATGTTTGCCAACTGGTTCCCCCTGCGTAAAGAGATTTTATCGCTAAAATACCCATATAGAGTTGTACTCATCATCCTGATCAGGACAGCATCCGTCTCGTTGCCAAGAGACATCGTATCTCAACAAACAGACTCGTTGAGTACGTCCCAGATCGATTACTTGGAAACTATTACAAGTCGCTAAGTCTACGGGGATGCCCTACATTGGGTAGCGAATCTGGCACGAGCCCAGAATCTCCTAAGTACCAACGTTAGTACTTCTCACCGTTATTATTTTGTTTCGTCTCTAGGATACGGAGCAATACTTTTTATTTGGGTACCTACTTTTTGTTGAGTATTTTTGCTTCGATTTAATTTTTTTTGCCTTGACCTTTATGATGAGCATTAATTCTTTACACAAATGTAGTCTGTGTTGTGTCTTCTGTAGAAGTTAATAAGAAACATCGACGCGATTATCATTCACCTTAAACTCAACACATATTTTGACACGACGGAGAACATTTTTTTCTCGATTCATAGCTGAGATTTTTCAAAAGATCGTGAGGTTAGAATTATAATTCTGAACTACTAATGATAATTCGGACGCCGAAGCCTTTTAGCCTTCTTCATTCTTTCATGTAGTATTATTCAAGTAATCTGTAATGCTTTCATAGTCGTCTTTCGTAATATCATAACGTTCGAATAACATCAAAGCCTATCGTAAAAATATTAGCCAGTCAGCAAGGCATACAGACCATCAGTCAGATTACATAGAAGTCAGTTTTACTATCGCTACTTTTGGAGACTATTCTAATAACAGAATTATTTTCTTCTGCGGAAAAGAGATACTAACTTTCAGTTGACGCAAACAGAAATACCACCATTAAGAGGAAACGCGAGTGGTCTTTTCTCCATACAAACGCTCTCGCCTGTTTTCTTTTTGGTTAATGACCCTAGAGCAATGGTTTTTTACAGAATAATAAATATTAACTATTTCTATGCCCCTATGTTTTCCTTTTTGGTGATAAATTATTTTTATAAGCACTAGAACCCTCAAAAAATGCTCAAAATTGCTTGTTTAGATCGCTGTTAACAGAGTCCTAGTGTACAAATTTGACAACTATTAACGAAAAAAGAAAAACATAGCGGCGTAGTATATAACCTCCTTATTCATTGTCTAAAATATCTTTTAAAATGGTTCAATATTGGAGGAGGAAATAGGCGAGAGCCAAACCTCGAATTCTAACTTTTTTCTATAGTTGTCCTTATCGCACGAGTTTGAGGGCAGGAGGACGGAGAGAGACAGCGATAGTAGAAAGAGACAGCACTCGCATTTCCTCTTAATACATCTCTCACCGTGTCAACGTCTAGAAAAATAAAAAGTAGGAAAAACAGAGCTATTAACTTAAAACTTGTTCCGAAAGCTTTCTCCATAGTCTTGGCATTCCGTACAATACTAACAATAAAATAAAAATGCACAACGACTCGCCTTCATAGAGAAGTAACGCTCTGTCTGTGCTCTCAACTAGAAACCGGTATCTGGCATTTATAGCTACACAATTTTTGGAAAGCTTTTAGGTTATCTGTGACGTAACGTTATATGGAATTATGGAGCTTGACGTAATCAGGTTATGGTATCTATTTTGTTTGAAATCGGGTGTAAAATGAGGCAGTATTTCATGTATTATTTTTTTGATCTGATATAAATTCGATTTGAGTTTAATTACGTTATTTTGACACGTTTTAATCTGATCATTTTACAATTTTATAATTGGTAATTATTCAATTTGATTGAATTCATATTTGTGACGTAATTTATTGTAAAATATGTTACATCCTGGAAACATTTTAAGTTCAGGTGGTGAAAGCAATGTTATATTTGAAGCAATCAAATACCCGTGAGTAAAGGTAGAGGTAGATAGGCTGTCCTAACTGAAAAATACAGATATTAATAAAGTATGTAATAATTAAACCTAAACAATACTAGTATCAGGTCGCTAGGTGGCGCTGTATGTGCTAACTAGCTAACTTTACTCTCGGTGTTATAAAATTTTCTAATAATTTGAAAAGTACTCAAAGTTCAGTAAACTGTGTTTTAGTAGTGAGAATATGTTATAATAATCACTGTCAATTGAAGTCGTTGCGATCAAATTCCTAGAATCAGTGTTTTTGTGAGATCAAAATATCTGGTGTTTACATTAGTTGCAAACATTATACAGGTGTTAAAGTGTCGGAATTGCTGGACGAAAACTGTGCTTGTGCGTTTTACCGGGTGAACCCTTGACTTTAGGTCATTTTTGTGTACACAGTGGCTTTATATACTGATTTTTATGCCAGCTGATCGCTTTCAAATTTTGCTTATCATGCTATATGCAGAAAACTTTAAATCAACGCCATCTATCTAGTCTACTGTGCAACGGTATAACTGCGTATCCCGCAATTTCGACCGAATGAATGATTGATTGATATATTATTATCTTCATCGAGCATTGTCAACATTAAGATAGGTGGCGCTGCGTGTATCCCGTTAACTAGTCTGCACTCACTGCTGTGATTTGAACGAACGATCGATCAATAGGTTTTCTGATCTTAGCGTCAGGTGGCGCCACTATTACTATCCTTGCATATTAAGTTAATAACAAGTTGCTGAACTACTCGAGATGAACTGCAACGGATGTAACAATGTGCTGGCATCTGATGCTGGTTACCTTATGTGTAATCTGTGCAATGGTGGTTATCATCATGAGTGCCTAAACTTTTCTCTGCAACAGTTTTCGGCATTAACGCAGGAATTCAAGACTGGCTGGAAATGTCCCCCGTGCTGCACCATTACTCGTCGCACCCGTCCTAATTTGGACACACCCGTTCGTTCCAGCACGCAGGTTCCAGCATATGTGGATGATTCCATGAATATGTCATGCGACATAGTTGAACAACGACCACCCTCGCCTCGCACTCCGCCATGCATGTATACATCACTTTCTGCAAGAGCTGACAATAGCTCCACATCGGTGCTCATGGACAACCAAATTCAGTCTTTTTCCCTAGAACTCAATAAAACACTACAGGGATGGCGATCTGACATCGATCGTACTATGGCATTGTTTAAGGAGGACATCAAAAGCACTTTGAAGGATTGGCGAGATGAGATGGAGGCTAGCATGCTGAATTATCACGAAAGTGTTAAAAACAGTTTGGCCGACATGAAGCAGGAACTGGGCTCTGTTTGCGCTGCCCAAGCTGACTTCAGGAAGCATATGAAAGAACTGAACGCTGATGTGTCCGGTCTCAAAGAATCGCTACAGTTCCACACAGGTGAACACATTGACCTCAAGCGACGAGTCGAAGACATTGCACGTCTGCAGCTGGAACAATCAGCTAGTTCAACAACCTACCTGGAATCAAAAATTGATGCGCTCGAACAGCAAGCAAGACATTGCAATCTGGAGATATGCAATGTACCGGATAAGCGTGGTGAAAACCTCCTGCAGATCTTGGGGGCGATTGGTGACGCTATTGGCTTTCCCATACCTCAAAAGGACGTAATGGCCATCCACAGAGTACCACACGCCCACCAACTAACAAACAGGCCAAAGAATATTATTGTGAAATTCACCACACGCATTTTGCGCGATAATGTTCAAAGCGCATTCCGGCGGGCTAAGTCACTGAAAACGGATCAAATAGGTTTATCTGGCTCTTCTACAAATATTTATATTAACGAACATTTAACGTTAAAAAACAAGATCTTATTTCGTAAATGTAAGGAAGCGGCCAAACTTCACCAGTTCAATTACGTCTGGATTAAGAATTGCACAATTCTGGTCCGTAAGAAAGACGGCGAAGCTGCTTTTGCAATTAGATCAGAAGCAGATATCGCTAAAATTTATAATAACTGTAATAATGTCGTTATTGGGACCAATAATCAGTAATTGTTGTTGCATGTGTACTTACTCGCTCGTTAATTGTAATCACTACTGGATTATGTTAATTGGCCTTAGTCTGCTGCTCAGACTTTTATCTGTTATGTGCATGTTTCTTTGTTTCCGTAATTTGTCAACCTTTCTTTACTTTGTTACTGTTATAATTATATTATAATACTCAAATCGCACATCTTTCAAAATCAACCTATTTATTTATAATCTTCAAAATTAATTGTACTATTGCTATGAAATATTATGATGCTGTCGTTGTTTTCAAGTGTTGCGATCTATACTGCTTCTTGCTTCAAACATTTACGTCGATTTTTACACCAGTTTCTGCGATTTCGTCCATATTATACTTGTTGCTTGAATACACTCTCATCATTTATACGCATTTATATTTTAATTTGAACAATGTCTAATAAAAATATCACCATTTACTACCAAAATTGCAGAGGCATTCGCACAAAATTACAGCAGTTACTCACGAATATCCTCATGAATACATACGATATAATTATCTTAACCGAAACCTGGCTAACATCTGACATTTATGATAGCGAGTTCATAGACCAGCGTTATATTGTGTACCGTTGTGATCGTGATCGCACGGCTACTAATAAACGAGACGGTGGGGGTGTACTGATTGCTGTTCTGCGCACTTTGAAGCCTTCTGAATTAAGTCTTTTATCAACACAGTATAGTGATTTGTCGCACACTCACATTGAACACATCATGGTTGAGTTGCCCAGTTCAGTCAACAACAAAAGACACATTGTGAGTGCTGCCTACATACCACCTAAGACTCCTAATTTAGTGTATGACAGGCACTTTGAATTGCTACAAGAAGTGTTAAGCCATTCTAGTGTTGATACTTTCTTTGTTATAGGAGACTATAATCTCCCTGAAACCAATTGGCTTGTATCCTCTACAACAGATATTGCGGAAACTGCTACATTACATTCGGGTGGACCTTCGGCCTGTGCAAATCTACATATTTTTATTTCCCTCTTGGGTGCTTCTCAATTTAACAATATAGTGAATGACAAGGGTAAAATTCTTGATCTAGTCATTTCCAATAACACCTGTAATGTTTCTCATGTCTCAACGACATTACTTCCGATTGATACATACCATCCTGTCCTGACGTGTGAGACTTGTCTAAACGTCAAAATCACCCCTTTGACTAAAACTCCTCTTCACAAATATTGTTTCTATAAGGCCAACTTTGACAATATTAACAGTAACATACAGCAACTGAACTGGCCTGAAATGCTATGCCCTATGAAATCTGAAGAGGCCTTGGATAAGTTCTACACTGAGATAGATAACATTATTAAACTAGACACTCCATTGGCCCGACCTAGATCGGTTAGCTATCCCATATGGTTCTCTCGTACTCTCATAACTATTGCTAAAAAAAAACAAAAAGCGTGGATCAAGTGGAAGAAGTATAATAACATTTCTGATTATGAATTGTTTTCTAACTATAGAAAACAGTTTAGTGATAGATGCCTTAAGTGCTTCCGGTCGTACATCGGTTCTGTGGAGGACAATCTAAGTAGAAACACAAAACACTTCTGGACCTATGTTTCCAATCGAAAAGATAAGCCTGGAATCCCATCTAAGCTTCAATACAAAGATGCTGAAACCAATGATCCTAACATGGCGTGTAATATGTTCTCTGACTTTTTTTACTCGGTATATGAACCGACATCTCCTTCGCTGCCTTAATGGAAGCCTCCGCAGGACAATAACGCACTGCACGATGTCTCTATTTGCGACCTTTCTTTTAGTGAAGAGATCATATTGAAGGAGCTTAAAGCCCTGGATCCAGCGAAGGGTCCACGTCCTGATGGACTTTCACCTTACTTCCTTAAGAATACAGCGGCTTCCATCTGCAAACCTCTATTTATTCTTTATAATAAATGCATATCTGAAGGAGTTGTACCTCAATTATGGAAGCATGCGTATATTGTGCCCGTTCACAAGGGTGGATCCAAGCGCAGCGTGGAACACTATCGTCCCATTTCCATCTTGTCTACATTGTCGAAACTCTTTGAGAGGTTAGTTCATAATGAAATTTATCCTGTACTCCACAACATCATAATTCAACAACAACATGGTTTTGTTAAACGTCGGTCTACGAATACAAATTTATTATTATTTTCAAGCTTTTTGTTTGATTGTGTTGACAGCCGTGTTCAAGTGGATGCAGTGTATACCGACTTCTGTAAGGCTTTCGACAAGGTGGACCATGAAATACTATTAAATAAAATAGCGTTCAACGGGATTCGTGGTAATCTTCTGAGGTGGTTCGTGTCTTACATTACCAACCGCAGTCAGATGGTTGTAATAAATGGTCATAAATCTAATATCGCACAGGTCACCTCTGGCGTACCTCAGGGCTCTATACTTGGTCCCCTTTTGTTTATTTTATACATAAATGACATAAGCAAATGCTTTAGAAATACCAAATTTTTATTATATGCCGACGACCTAAAGGTATATAGAACCATTCGACAATCAAGTGATAGCCTTCTGCTGCAACAAGATTTGGACCGACTATCCTGTTATTGTCAGGAAAATAAATTGCAACTAAGTATACCCAAATGTAACTTCATAAGGTTTACAAAAAATAAACGCATAATAAACTACACATACACGTTGTGCAATGCACCCCTACTTAAAGTGGATTCTATTCGTGACCTCGGTGTTATCCTTGATTCGAAGCTTTGCTTAGACTTACACATAGGAAAAATTGTTAATAAAGCGTATCAACTATACGGATTTGTAATGCGTTCCACAGTTGATTTTAAAAAGCCATCTTCCTATATCTGCTTATATAAGTCGCTCGTACGCTCTCAATTGGAGTATGCCGTGTCCGTCTGGAGTCCTTACTACAAAAAGTACGTTGAGATGATTGAGTGTGTTCAATATAAATTCTTGCGTACTATGCATTATAGATGCTGTGGATATTATTTACCATACCAAGATTTACTTGTGAAGTATAAGCTCGCAACACTTGAGAGTAGACGCAAGTATTTAGAAGCTATCAATCTATATAATATTGTAAGAAATAAATTTGACTGCATGGAACTGTCCAATATGATATGTTATGCGGTTCCTAGGACGATCCACAAGCGAAAGGTGCGCGCTGGCAAATTATTTTCAGTTGGTATATCAAAATCCAACTCTGGTTTGCGTTCGCCTGTTCGCAGAATGGTCGATTCCTACAATAGCACCTTTGAACAAATCGATATCTTTACATGTGCTCCTCATAAGTTTAAAAGTTTGATTCTAAATGAACTTTCATGAATATTACATTTATACACTACCGATATGTAATTGTACTAAGTTTTTGTTACCGTAGCGATGATTATTATTATTTTTACTGTTATGTATGCTTTTAATTAATCTGAGAACAGCGTTGTGGGCTGCAATATTGTTAATAAGTCCTGTATACTTAGATGTCTATGTATTATATTGTAGCTGTTTGTTGTTCCTTTTGAATAAAAATAAAAAAATAAAAAAAAATAAAAATACCTACAGTATTGCAAAAACCAACTATAACGTAACTCTTTTAAAATCACGAAATTCTGTTTCTTTCACAACAACACAAAAAAACTACCATCAGCTACCACGTTATACCTCACAGCAGTAGTCGACAAGTGTTTTACAGCTGTCCGAGCGTCTCCTTTAATTAAACTTGCCAGCTGGCAATTAAACGCTTATATTTTAAACAATATTAAACGCTTAATTCTGTACAATATTGAATCCTGGACCTTGCACGTTACTTAACATGTCCATTGAGAAAGTTCCCTTAAATATCTTGCTATTATGAAATAAGCTGAATGGATTTTAGAGACGTAACAAGAGAGAGATAGGCAATAGGATAGCAATAGGCCTGCATGGGACTTGGACGTAACTGATGAAATTTAGGGTAATATGGGGTACATTTCTACGTAAGCGTTCTGGTATTATTGACGTGTTGCTGTTTTGTATCGTGTTCAGGTAATCGTATTTATACGCCAAATTGTAAAGCATAGAGCGCATACAAAGTAACATCTCTTTGTTACTACGTATGTTAGCAAATAAACAGACTGGACATGAATCTGAAAAGATTTAAGACTCATTATTGTGTAGGGGAGACTGGGTACACTTGATACCTCTGGGACACATGGTACATTTATTTTATAAACCAACCGCGCTTGCTAGACTATATAATATCTGGAATGACTTGTGAAACGCGGCGTTTCACAAGTCATACCGTACCATAGACAAACAGGGTTGCTAGTTTTGAATAGTCTAGCAAGCGTGGTTGGTTTTATAAAATAAATGTACCATGTGTCCCAGAGGTATCAAGTGTACCCAGTCTCCCCTACCATACCAAAAGCACGCAAAGCCATTGGTCCCGGCTGTCAGGTAGTCAATTGGTATAGCAGGTAGTCAATGGCCCGAAAAAAGAGCCGGTCTTACCAAGGTGCGCATATTATACTAGATTGTAGAGGTCGGTATAGGTAGTTACATTTTTTTAAATTCTGATTCAGCTGCACGCGGTTAGACTAGAACCCGAACCCAACGTTTTTTTTTTAGCCTGTACTGTCCCACTGCTGGGCAAAAGCCTCCCCCATAGCCTTCCACTCATCCCTCTGTGCGGTTTTCTCCGTCCAATTGGGCAAAAACGCTTCTAGGTCGTCACGCCAGCGTTTTCTAGGCCTCCCTCGGCGACGACGCCCGTCTTCCCAACGTAGTTTGGAAAAATCTAGACGAAGGATGTCTTTAAACTGTTAACATTCCAGTTATTTAAAGAGAGATAAACTTCACAGTGATGAAAGAAAAAGGCAATAACTAAACTCGACTTAAAATACTTTAATGACAAGTTGAACGCCAAAAAAGGTGAAGTTTGATTGAATTTAAACTTTGAAACGAGTTTAGGCGACAAAATTAGACGCTGCCACTTAAATAATGGCAAAAGTCTCTTTCTTACTTATTTATTTTTAGATGATTTATCATAAAAAATGTGATAATTATTAGTTATTACAGATTTAGTAGATACACAAATAGTCTTGATGCAATCATATCATGTTATGCTTTGCGTGTTAATAGGAAACAACATTATGTAATGTGAACACTTGATTTCCCCAGAGAATGAGGTAGTTCTATGTTAGATAAGATACCTACCTCCCTACCTCAGTTATTATTGTTTGCGTGATGATAAATAATCAAAGTTATTACAGTAAAAAAGTAGTATATAGCTTTATCTAATGATTTTAAAGTAAATAAAACACTAAACTGACGAAAACACGAACGGAAAAGCGAAACTTCTAATCTAAATAGTAGCAGCAGTAGTTTAGATTTCATGGGTTTTCTTTCATTTGATTTATACTAGTGTGTTAGAAAGATTGAACTTATCTATTGATTCCATAAAAGTACAAAATGTTGCCTCTTCTCTAATAGGTATATTTTTCTTCAGTTATTTCATATTTAAATACGTATTATAATACTAAAACCTACTATTAAGACCGTGTTTGAAAATCTGACTGGTCATTTTCTAAAAGAAAAGCTAACAGCAAAAATATAATGTGCTTCAACAAAAAGTGTTGGAGCACTAGAGAATCTCGTGACGAACAATATGAACGTAGTATTTTCAAATTTTCCGCGCCGGTGCCCAGCTAAAGTAATTTCTTTAAAACATTTTAGAAGCAATTTTGACAAAAGAATGCACTTAAACCTGCGGATCGTTTGGCTGGAGTGACTCTTTAGAAGCCTGAGATTGGGATATCGACGATTCAATTTAGTGGTTCCATTTATTTGTGGAAAGGTATGGAAATACCATAGCTAGATGGTAAAGCTATAGATAGTAAATTTCTCCTTATAGGAGTGTTGAGTAGTTTCTACCGCGAAATCGGCTAGGGCCGTTCAAAAATATAAAAGCGAATACTCAGCTCAACGCAATTTTTGGAAAATAGAATGGACCCCGCCTGCTTACAAGTTTTGTTTAATTTAAAATGTGCTTGTTTTTTGCTTTTCCGTTTTTTCAGTCGGGTTTTTTAGTTTTTTAAACTAACGTGCGATATCGTATGGAGATAATCAGCTCAAGCTGATTTCACGTTGACAAGTTTGGGTCACTCCTTTTCTCATCCGTCATAGGTACCATGGTTTTCACGTTTTATTGAAACAACTCTGAAGTTACCTTGGCTAAGATTTTTGTGAAATAATGATTACTTACTAACAAAGGATTATAATATGTACTAGAATGGATTGACCACTCTCTTTTCAATGGCCTAGAATTACTAAATTTGCCGTAACATTTCAGTCACGTAAGACCCTGAAAAAAACTGGTCTTTTATATTATTAATAGCAATAGTGTACCATTAACACTAAAAGTGCTTCTACAGTCCGCCCAGAGAAATATTGACAAAAAATGGCTACGTTTTATTCCCCTGCGTTTTATAGCTAAAATATTTTTCTTTTCCGGGTGAAGTGTGGGTTTTAGAGGATTTGCTGGTCCCAGCGTTTATTTTACGTGTATTGGCAATCTGTACCAGCTTTTGAAAAGGATATTTCAAAAATACTGGAAACGATATCAAAGCTGGCGTCAATGCAACGAGAATTTTTTTCTACTACTTATATGAAACACCTGTATCGAGTCGATGTACCTTCGTGTATATTTCAGTGTTTTATACCACTTTGTTATTATTTGGGTTCGCATCACAGGATACTTGCACATCACAGGTGCTGATGAAGGCTACTGAAAGCGCCAAACTCGTCACAAAACTCAATTTAAATTTGTCATCGACACGCTAAGAAGAAGATTTGAGTTTAACCTAACAGTAATAAGTTACCTACTTAAATCGATCATGGTAGTCCATGGCCATATGCTCGTACATACGAGTTCGGTTGCAATCTCTACTATAGGATTTCTTTGCAGGAGATATTGTTAACTAATATTTAAGGAAAAAAATGAAACAATAAGATCGTTCTTCTACAATCAGAGGTTAACACTAACATTTAGCGACACCTGAATGAATACTTAAATGATAGCGCTCTATCCAATTTCCAATGTCTAGCTCAGGGCGAGAATTTGAAAAACATCCGTATAATATATTCTAGACTTCAATTTATATACTGTTTAGCGTTATTATAAGCTGACTAATCCGTAATAGTAGTAATAGTAAATAGAATAGCTAAATAGTTGCCATCGGGGGCAAAACCTGAATGAGACTTGCATAGGACCGTGGAGATTGGTACAAGAAAAGAGAGGCATGTACCCAGCAGAGGGTGAGTTCGGGCTGTGGATGATGATGATGAATCCGTAATCATCATTACCATCATCACTCATTAACTTTTACGACTTTAAAGCCCAAGAATTTCATACACTCATCTCTTAAAATATCAATTAAAATCACGCCTATTTCACCCCAAACTGCCACCATTATCACGAAACAAGAAAACTTACTCAAGCGAACGCTGTCGAAGCTTCAGAGGCTAATTTTTACACAATTACAAACAACTTCGGCAACAATGTCAGTGTTGCCGAAACACAGATTAACAGAGTTTTCGTTTTAATATTCGCTATTTAGATCGTGATTTATAAAGTTTGCTTTTAGGGACTTTTGTTGGACCTTTTTTGAAAAACCCTTTAAATAATAGATGATTAAAAGTGTTTCTGATGTCGTTTTCTACCTAGATTCATCCCAAATATGTTAGGATGAGCTTGAAGTCCAGGTAAACCAGTAATTTATATAGAGCTACTGCTTATCTCACCTCCAAAAGCCAGTTTTTGGGCAACACAATATTGCTCGATAAGAATATGTATGGATGTAGACCTCATGCCCTCAGACTACCAGTAACGATTGCCAAAGCATTCTTAACGTAAAGAGGATTCTCCGTGAAGAACGTTAGACAACACAACATCTGTCAGGTTTGAAAAGGACTGTGTCAGATGGGAATACCTCGACTATAACGTGATCTTCGCAACTTTGCAGTTTGACAAAAGACAATTCTAAGAAGTTACAGGTTTTTTTTTCACTATACTCAACAAGCTAATTTTAAATTCCTGGTGTCCTAAATAAGGGCTGGGTTTGACATTGCTGCAACAATTTTTAAACGGCCTGAATGCCTTAAGCCTTGCCCATACTTTTTTGAGATCTCCATCATCGAATAGCTGATAGAATACTTTACCTAGTCCCTCTGAAATATAAAGTTTCGTATATATATGTCAAGTTTAAATATAGCTCTCTGATGACAGTAAAACACTTTGTACATGAACTTTTGTCTCATATAAATTCAATACAAAACAAGTCTTTCTTTGTTCCAAAAATAAACATCAAAACCCACTCATCGTGTTGACTACCTACAACATAGTATTGGGTATAAAACCCTATAAATAAGCCCTCATCCCTGTGCAATGGATCGCGCTAATATTTCGACCATAAGCCGCAGATAATAATTTAATGCTATTTAGTTTGCGTATCGCCATGGACCAATTTGTTGGGCTCTATATTTAATTTTAGGCTTTTATTTTTAGGGATCGCTTTATAGTATTTAAGCTGTTTTTAGAACATGAAATCATAAATAGAACACTGATAACTCCTAGTATAATTTTTGTAAGAATTTAGGATGATGACATCATAGTGATAATAATCTCAAAATGTCGCAGAAAAAGAGTACATGATACTGTAGTACTGTGTAGTAGTTGAAAACATTTGAGAGATGACAGTTTTATATTAAAAAAATATTTGGTTAGAAAACTAAGAATCACCACATAGTCGGTTAAAAAAACCTACAACAGAAACAGATACATAGGTTCTTAGCTCACAGAAAACAGCCTGTTAAAGAAAAAGAACAATTTGTATGACAAAACTAGAAGTCACGGAAATAATATAATACCTACGTAGGAGAAATCAATGGCACAGCGAATACAAATAAAAAAGTATCCCTTTTAAAATGACAAATTCCCATACGGTACCAGTTGAACCAAATCATTTCCCCAATATGTCCGGGCTATCAGTGAGCTGTATTTCAGGTGAAATCCGCAAATACATTGACAGTAGCGGTTGATAGCCGGCATTAGCCGTAACGATGCAAATCGTACTGTATCGTAAATATGTGCCTTCTCCCTCGTTTGGTATATAAATCTGGTTTAACGATGTTTTCCTTCACCGTTTTGGGAACAGACGTGATGAAATAAATTACACAAAGTAATGTGCCTAACGGGGTTCAAACCCACGACTTACTGTTACTGTTCTGCAGTTAGTATTAGTAAATAGTGGTAGTATTAGTAACTTGAAACTATGTAAATAGTACTTTACTTTAATTGCAATACTGTGACAAAATATTAATCTTGAATGCAGCTTAAAACGGTGAATTTTAATGTTAAAATAGAACTTGGGAAAATCGTTTATACATATATTTAACTATCGGTACCTATCCTCAGAAATACTCACAACTGAGCTTTATTGGAATTCTCTTTCAGCAATATCTAGTTTGGAAACATATAGTTATTACGAAAACACGATAATACATTGTCCATATAGCCAGAATAAGACCTCAAATTAATCTTACCACAGAGTTATTGGAAATCGATACTCCCACATGCTAAATTTAAAAGTCTAAGCACATACCCAGACCAGACCAGAGTTGACCCAAACGAACCGATACAAATACAATCTACGAATAAAATCCGAAGACAGTCTAAACAACAAGCATTAAGCTGTAACAAACGATCCTTGTAAACACTCCCGTTTCTGCATAAGTTTGGATTTGCAAACAATGTCGGATAAACTTGCCAAGTTTTTCATGCATTTGGCAACACCTTATCTCCTCATTATAAGGTTCATTATTCTCTAACTTGGTGGTAGGTGTTAAGTTAGTTGTACAACTCGGTGCATTTACGAAGCTAGCTGCTGGCACTCGCTTACACTATTTGCATTGTTAATAGAGTCAACTGATTCAATATTATCGATGTGCTGGTCCGTGAAAGGTTCGCTAGTGGTGTTTCATAATGTCAGCTGGACTAGGGACGTAGCTTCGGATTTATTCGGATATTTATCCGACAGATGTGGTTAGGGAGGACAATAAAATGTCTGGATGCTTATTTGGTGAATAAGAATGAGTGTAGTGTATGGAACTTGTATTTCTGTGGCGTCTTAGATATAGTTATAGGTACTAAGTTAGGAATTTTCATTACAGGCCCGTGGTCATAAATGGGGGTATCCTGGAATCGCTATTGACTAATTCCTGATAACAATGTACTCGATGTGGTAATTGAATTCAGGAACTCATATTCGCAACAACGCAATTACGATACCATTGGGATAGCAATTACCTTTATACTGTTTACCAATTTCCCTTTAATCGGTTTTTGAATGAAATTACTGCAAACAAAACTTTAAACCTGTGATGAATATTCCTGCATTCCGTATTATATTCTTAGCTTAAAGCAGCAGCTTTTAGCATTTATTTGGTTTAATTTGCGCTCATTAGCAGCCAGTAATGACCGTCTATTAGTTTCCTTTGTTCGCGACCTAGAGGATCCGATCTGTGAGTAGCCGAAACGACCTGTATTTGGTTTCTAACGAATCTAGGTACATTATGTGGTGCTTTAAGGATTTCTAGACACAGTTTTCTATTGAACTGTCATGGAAATTAATTGGAGGTCTCGTGGCTAAATAATAGAAGCCGCTCAGGTTGAATTTCTCTGCTAAACAGCGCTTGCTTATATTATTATGTAACATTACGCCTATAATCCTCAAAGAATTAAGGCCATGTGTTCCCGGTTTTGCCTGTTTTAGAATTCACTTTTGGTAGGCAAATTATAACATTTTGAATCTGAAATAAATATATATTTAGGATACATTCTTTCTCTTTACCATGTACCCGTTCAAAACACGATGCAATACAATTTTCTCGATAGAAAAAAATACTGAAGTAACTTCGATTTGCAGCTTTTTTTACAAGTAAATTACATTTTAAACGAGTACTATAAACCACCATATTTTACAAAAAATATCAATTTATAGGTAATTCATTTTAGAATCGATTCTACCCGATCGTTTTTTCATTGAATTTATAATTTTTTTTTTTAACGATTATTTCAAGTAAATTTCGATCCACGCGTCGCTTCTCGCTCTCGCTAACACACACGGGACGTTACCGAGCGCCTATTTCGCTTGGTCTACCCGCCCTTAAAAATAATTTTTGAGTTAAGCAGATAGTAATAATTTTAGTTAATTGTTATTCTCTACACAGTTGATGTTCCTATCTGTACTACCTACTACGGCAGATAATAAGAGAATCGTATCTTCAAGTGACGATGTCTTGCATAATAGAATGAAGGACTTTCAATCCCGAATAATCTGAGCGAAAATCAAACAATTCTCCTAAAGACACGTCAGTAATTTAATTCTCAGCAGAATGAGAGAGCAAAAAAAACAAAGCGACCATTTTTTCCTCCCCTAAAAATCAAATAGGGGAAGTCGTAAAAATTGAAATGTTTGCTCCTCACCTCTTGGAACTTTGCTCACTGCTTAAAGAGGAACGTAAACAAAAGAAAGGGAGGCTGAGCCACGATTAAATTCTGTTTGAATCCGTATTAAACATACATGGTATGGTGGGGTCTCCCATACGTTTCGCCATGACGTCCTCTTCGGTGGAAATGTCGAGCTTTCTTTTCAAATAAACGTGTCTTGTTCTCTAAATGGCAGCAAGTGTTTGTAAACCTCCTTGATTTAGAAAGGACTGCGGAAAGAAGGTAATTTCGATTTTTGGCACATCCCTTCTTACATGTATTATTGTTGTGAAAGCGTGTGAAAGACTTAACTTTGTCTGGTTGATGTTTTTTTGTTGAGAACACATTTTGAGGAGAGGCAGAGGTACTAATAGGCATGGGTAGCAACCGGTCACAGTAAAATACCTGTGGTTTTCATGATTTACAAAAATGATTGAACGTACTTATTTATCAGCGAAATCAATCATGGTTGCTTAAATCATTTAACAGATTTATAAACCATGTGTAATATGTGCATGAATAATAATTAATCCCTTGTTTTACGATATTATGATGTTCATTAAAACATCAGGTGTAATTTACCTTGGTATTCGAATCAACATTTGATTCACAGGTCGTTATTTCCACAAAAATATAGCGTTTACACGAAATAAGTAATTCAATGGCTGATAATAAATTATAACGAGCGATTAATCACGATATTACGAGTTTTATTTACGGAAAAGAGAATAAAATAACGGAGAATGATAATGAACAGGAGTTTTTGGACCATTTCCCTATTTATGTGGGAATGTATAACGCGTATTTCGCGCCAAGATTCTCGGGGGTTCCGCTTTGTGTTCACGTTTTGTCACTGAATGACTTTTTATGTGTTTCTTTTTGCGTACATTTTGTAAGTGGAGGAAAAATGACGGAGGAAAATAACAGTTTACTGTTAGCTTCACAGAATTATTTTAAATGCTTGCGGAGATTTTTGTTGAAAAAGTGCAGTTGCTGTTTTTATTTTAAACATGTTCACTAATTCAGCAACCTGTTGCCTTGGTTACTGGGCTCCTAATCACATTTTATACCCCAGGGAGTAATCATACTTAATTATAATAAATTACTCAAATTGATTTTTGCAAACAAGGAACCATGAGCTTTTAAAAGGAAATTTTGTAGGAATAAAATTAATATGGTTAGGCGGAAGGAAAATACTCTAACTCAATTATGCATACTTAATTTGCTTGCTTTCATCTTAAAAGTTCTCATGAATCTTTATTACATTATATGGGTCTTCATAAATCACTGTAATGAATCCAGAAATTATAATATTAGTGACAATCACAGTAAACATTGAAGAAAACCCATAGACAGATTACACGCTAGTGGGCCCCATAAAAGCTTTACTGGTTAAAGGTGTCTCATTAAGCAGAGAGAGGTCCTATTGTCATCTACCTTGTTACAGAGTAGCCCTAGTGAAGAAACCCATTTACACTTTGACCGACCCAGGAACTGATCCCATACTTAGTCATAGCGCTTACTGTCACTAAACCATTAACGAGCCACGCCACCACGAACAAAAGAAGACCCCAGTATTTTGTTTTAACAGAAAACCTCATAAAAAGCATTCAACTATCCTCAAACATGCGCATAAAACCTTCAATTCGCTAACCGATCCCAAAAATTGGTTTACGACGCAAAAAACCATTTGATACAAGCAACCTTTTCCCTCTGAACATATTGTATATAAAGTAGATATACAATATATTTGCATCGAAAGGCATTACGAGCTTCAAGGCAGGGTTATTTCACGGCTCATAAAAATTTGATTTTGAAACCGAGTAGAGCGGAATCTGACACATTGTATGTATCATACATGTATCATACAATATTGTGAGACGTGCACACTGATACATGCTGGCTTCGACCTGAAATGTAATACTTTTTAAAATATCTTTCCGTAGAGAAAGATTGCGGTTGGCTTGGTCTTGTTGGTAATTCGGGTTTCCTTTATAGTTTTATGATATTGTCAAAGATGTGGCTAACCTATTCATTTATAATTTTGTTTGTTTTATTGTGTTACTTTATACGAGCTCTATATAACTAGGATTAACTGCTGGGGCAAGAAAGGAAGTAAAACAAATCATGTTTGGTTTCACCTTACTATCAACATTAACATCTTTAATCAGTCTATCTATGATGTTAATTCAATTAATAGAAACGATGCAGGCTACAAGGGTGACAAAAGTACAAATAAAAAAGTTAAAATCAGTAAATTTAATTCACGCAACAACGGCTGGAGCTGTCAATATGTAAATATGGACGGCTCACAAAAACTGCTGGAATAATTCCGCCGTATAAAACATTTCACTTCCATTTTGTTCGGGTAGGATATAAAAGGGATTTCTATCATCATGCCAGATCATTGGCCTTGTTAAGAGACAAAGAGTTAATTGTGATATCAGCACGCTTTGTGATGAATATGAGGTTTTCATTGGTACAGGGCTGAGCGATTGTTTTAGGGGAATCAAACCTACCAAAATTATGTAAATATTGCTGTCTGTGAAACACACGCTACCTGGCAACATTTAATCAACAGCTTATTAAGGCGCGTCCCCCAGCAAAACGTAGCTCTAGCCGTTTTTTATGCAGTTTTCTGGAGCTTATAACTCTTAAAAAAAAGATATATCAACCAACAAAAAATACATTAAATTTCTACATACTTGTCGCAGATTCAACACCGAGGCACAATATTTAGAGTTGACAATTTACAATAACGCCATCTATCATCGTTTTTCGGATCTATCATCGTTAAAGTCGGAAACGTCAAGCAGTGAGCTTGGGTGAGGTCCATACAGAGCGTGGCAGGTCTGGTTTGACAGTTTTCGGTTGAGTTGTCATATGTCAAATGTCAGTTGTGAGTGGTCGGTTGACGTTAGACCCATTTGACTTGAGGGACGTTACTTTTTGGTGAGACACGAGCGCGAACGGTTCTTCTGCCCGCCTGTATCGAACTGACCGCGTTTCCGTACTTTAATCCGTTTCCATCGGCTTGATCGTTTGAGATTTTGTTAATTTGTTAACGGAAGTAAATAAATAGGCGGTTGTAATCAGTGTTGAGACTATTATTTCGTACCTCCGCCATGCTGAACTTGGATTCTGACAACGATGTACCCGAAATAGTTGACCTACCGTCGTCATACTCTTACCTTCAAAATGGTACGTTTTGTTTTTTTCTTTTTTAAGTAAAATATTTAATTAATCCCCTCACAACGAAACCACAGAAATGAGAAATAATTATTGAAAACATGCTACTTCTCCAAAACTAACAATTGTTTTTATTTTGTTTTTACACTAATGGATAAGCAATTTCATAATGAACATTATGGTACGATTTTTTTTTTTCAAAAACCCAAAATTTGATTTTATAAAGATTTTTATGCAAAATTCTGAGCGTATTAGCAACCGTATCTATTGACATTCAGTATGCCGCCAGGCCTCGAAGGGGGAACCCGTGTCGCTCATCACCGCGCCGCGTCGGCTCATGCGCTCGCTCGCTTACGTCACATTATCAACAGATCTAAGAAGTAATTTCAAGTATTAAGGCATTCAATGAAATATTTTTTTATGAAATATTTATTGGTGCGTCCAAATACTTTTGGTCATTATGAATTCAGTTATTACACTCACGTCGATAAATAGGTAGGTACTTTCAACTTTTACTGTGATACAAAATAATATTGGCACGATTACGAAAATGAGCTCAAAATTAAAATCCAAGATGGCGGCTAGGAAAATTTTAGGTTTTTCCGTCATGGGTGTCGTTTTCATGGTTTTTGGGGACGCTGATTACGAAAATGAGGTCAAAATGAAAATCCAAGATGGCGGCTAGGAAAATTTTAGGTTTTTCCGTCATGGGTGTCGTTTTCATGGTTTTTGGGGTCGCTGATTACGAAAATGAGATCAAAATGAAAATCCAAGATGGCGGTAAAGATTTTTTAGGTTTTTCCGTCATGGGTGTCGTTTTCATGGTTTTTGGGATCGCTGATTACGAAAATGAGGTCAAAATGAAAATCCAAGATGGCGCCGACGAAAATTTTTGGATTTTCCGTCATGGGTGTCGTTTTCATGGTTTTTGAGGTCAAAATGAAAATCCAAGATGGCGGCCAGGTAAATTTTTGATTTTTCCGTTATGGCTGTCGTTTTATATATATATATTATTTAAAGTCGAAAACCAAAATTTTCGTCGGCGCCATCTTGGATTTTGATTTTGAGCTTATTTTCGTAATCAGCGACCCCAAAAACTATGAAAACGACACCCATGACGGAAAAACCAAAAATTTTCGTCGGTGCCATCTTTGATTTTTATTTTGACCTCATTTTCGTAATCAGCGACCCCAAAAACCATGGAAACGACACCCATGACGGAAAAACCAAAAATTTTCGTCGGCGCCATCTTGGATTTTCATTTTGACCTCATTTTCGTAATCACCGACCCCAAAAACCATGAAAACGACACCCATGACGGAACATCCAAAAACCGTCGGCGCCATCTTGGATTTTCCTTTTGACCTCATTTTCGTAATCAGTGACCCCAAAAACCATGAAAACGACACCCATGACGGAAAACCTAAAATTTTCGTCGGCGCCATCTTGGATTTTCCTTTTGACCTCATTTTCGTAATCAGTGACCCCAAAAACCATGAAAACGACACCCATGACGGAAAAACCAAAAATTTTCCTGGCCACCATCTTGGATTTTCATTTTGACCTCATTTTCGTATTCAGCGACCCCTAAAACCATGAAAACGACACCCATGACGGAAAAACCAAAAATTTTCATGGCCGCCATCTTGGATTTTCATTTTGACCTCATTTTCGTAATCGACACCCATGACGGAAAAACCAAAGATCTTCGTCAGCGCCATCTTGGATTTTCATTTTGAGCTCATTTTCGTAATCGTAATATTTGTATCACTGTAAAAGTTGAAAGTACCTACCTATTTATCGACGTGAGTATAGTAACTGAATTCATAATAACATTTCATAAAAAAATATTTCTTTGAATGCCATATCTATTACTTCTTAGATCTGTGAATTTTACTTGTATTCGTATGAAGTTCGCCAGGTGGCGCAAGTAATAGTTTACGAAGTATTGTAAAGGTGGGGTGCGGCAAAGAGGGAGCAAATGCTCAAGGTTATTTGCTCAGGGTACCACCTTAATGTTCCCACTGCTGGGATACAGGCCTCCTCTCTTTGAGAGGGAACATCTAGTGTCCAGAAATTATATTTGTATATTTAACTTAATATCACATTAGTTATCCATAGATGTTCTTCTAATAGGTATATCTACTCACATTTGTCAGTTATAATGATAGCTGCCTTAACGGTAGTACTTCAATCTGGGAGTTGATCCTACGCTCATTATGAACACATTTGTATTCACTATACCAACAAACAAACTTACAAAATGCTCTTCAAAAAGATCAGGTGCGTAGTGAATACAAATCAGTGCAGTTGCGTAGTGCGTATAACCAGATTTATGAACGTAGACGAAGCAAAAGAGTATGTAAGGATTGTAGCATTCTGTGATTTTTGCTTACCCAAATGGAAAAAAAACACGTGAATTTATGGTATGCATGTTATCAGTTTACAGAAGTTGAATTAAAGGTAAGAGTTTGACTAAATGTATGCATGTATGTAAACCAACAATTCAGTCTTTCAGGTGGTGCTTTACAATAACAATTGTTAACTTAAAATAATAAACTGTCCTGTTCTTAAAGACATACTCGTACTTCAACAAAACAAAAAATGATTGGCATAATCAACAGACCAAAGAAACATAACAAACCCCAAACAGAACCATACAAATCGATGCTACAAAGTCCAATGACTTGCAAGAAGTAGCATAGATACCAGTAAGTGATTCCAGCGACCCTGGATATGACCCAGAAACCTACTTCCTATTATCAGACGATGGATCATACGTTGCGATATTTCTCGTCATAAGAAAGCTGAACTTTGAACGGTATCTATAGCCGGCGTAAACGGATTTGTTTCGTAACCTTGACGGAAAAAAACACGAAATAGGAAATAACGTCACGCTTCTACAAGCAGATAGAAAGGAAATCAGTTGAGGTTTCATCAGAAAGATTTTTTACGGTTTTATTACAAAACATGGTTTTTTTTTACTGAAACTAAAATATTTTTTTGCCAGGTATAAAATTATAACAGTCATCAAAATATATAGATAACAGATTTGAGCAGTTCAATAAAACTTAGTCAGTAAGTCTAGTAACATGCAGAGTTTTGAGTTACCAAGGCAAGGTTAAGATCAGTTTACAGAAGTTGAATCAAAGGTATGGACTTTGACTAAATGTAAAACCCCTTTTTTATACGAGGGATAGCGTTCCATTATAAAACAAAAATTATCTACAGATCCAAGTTCACACCATCGAACCACTTTACGAAACAAGCAAACCTAGAAAAATTGCTACAAAAATATTTAAACGGCCATTTTTCTTGCAAACATTTCTTCCATAAAGACTTTTACATACAAAACTACCTCCTACATCCTCCATAATTCCCACTACTTACACAGAATCAAGTGGACTGACTTACCTTATCTGTAGACCCTACATCCATTACCAGTTACACTAAAGACGATGGCCACAACAAGAGGCTACATTCAGCTTACTCCACTAACTCATCTGGACACATCCTAATCTCGTTGACAAATGAACTGGACCAACGGAATAGCATTATCTTAGTAGTGGAAGAAACGATACCTTCACAAACAAAAACAAGGCAAAAGCAACTATAACCTTCAAGTTACAGGGTTTCATTTTGGATGTGGAAGTTTGTTAGCCAAAATCTGCCATTATGTCGTATGAGCGCAGGGGGCGTTTAAGCGAGCCCCGAGGGGGTTAATCAACTGTTTACACTACAAGATAACAGGCGAGTAGATTGCTCATAAAAACCCTTCCCTAGCCTTGATGTATGTGAGGCAAGGGGTCGATTCTTGAAGATTTAAATTGGTTTCTAAATGAATGTGTTGGTCAAGCTATTATCCTTTGTTGTGTATAGGCTGCAAACTGTGTGTATCTAATAAATTGATAGGGGAGAAAACACTGAAGTCTTGGTAATCAAAAATATGGAATTGAAAGTTTTCCTGAAGCGTTTTCTTGTGATTGCAATCAATTCAAAATGAATAGTGTAAAAAACTGCAGCTTCTCGACTGTAGTCTTTATTAATTAATTTCTATGAAATGTAAACTGAAATTAACCGCTGTACTAGTTATTTTAACCCTGACCTGTTCTTCCCCACTCACCTACTATTAACAACTACATAATTATCTCCACAATTCAAACAAGCCAACCATAATCACAGTCCTGTCTCTAAACTAGTTCAAACCAGTTTCTCCCGGTTCAGAATTACAATAGCGAACTTTAAAATAAACTTGGCTTGGCCAGGAGTCATGTTAAACGTCCCGGCCAGTCGGGCTGGGCTTGAAATATCACTCAACTTACCAACTAGCCAAGCCCGAGTTTTTTCCCCACTTTTTATAACTGTCATAGTTCGAGGAGTCACTTTGATCTTTGTATGGAGTGTTTTTGTTCGACACGGCGAGGGACGATTTTATGAAGAATCTCCCGAGTTTTTAAGGGTGTTGTGGAGTCTCGAGTTTCTTTAATAAATGGGAGTTGAACGTTGAATGGAAACGCTACCCCTTTTTTGTTTGTTTGGAAAAGTGAGTAAACTGAGTTTCGATGACTTACGGAAGTGAACGGAACTTGTTGGTTATGGTCACATATCATGACGAGTATATGTATTCGAATCGTTTATTGCAATCCATAATGTACATTTTCAGGTGACAGGTAAAATAATTTAAGACACAATTATGGACCCTGTCGGGCACAGCATAGATCTACATTCAGCAGCATTATCTACAGCTTAAATAGTTTTTTTCGCAGAATTGAAGCAGTTTGTTATGACGGATATTATGATATCGAGCTGATCTTCATCTGCCTAGCCAATGTTGGGCCAATGTGGGCAACAATCCAGCTGTATATAACTGACCAATGTCATCGCACCAACTCATTACAAAATAAAGGAATAATTTAAGTGAAGAAACACTTAAATTATTCCTTGATTGTTCAATTACCGTTCTTGACCCAAAAACACAAGGTCCTAAAATAATACACAATAATTATTCAGCCATAAAACATACGCAGGTAATCTGTGCTTCAAAGGGGTCCCGCAAGGTCGGGTTACAAACTAATTATTATCAATCCGGTAGAGGCAGGATAACTCCTAATTAATCTATAACTATTAACAAATACGGGGTCCGATAAATCCGCACAATTTGCAACATTTATTATTCCACATCCTGCTTGGGAAAACTAATTTATTGTGAATCTGGTTAAGGGCTGTTTTCCTATTGCTGACTTCAGGATTAAAGATTTATACTAACTGTAGTAATGGTTTTTATGGTTTTTTTATGCATAGAGATTAAAAATAGATCTACCTTTTTTTAGTCCTTGGAGGTAAGAAGTGATAAATTGATTCATGAAAAGGTATCTTTATGTGCCATAATTCTAGGTTACTATTTTTCAGATACCTTCCAGTGGCTTGAAGTTATTAATAATACGAAAAGAATGGATGGTATGTTTTAAGAAAATAATTTTGTTGCAAGTCTGGGTCTTAGCTATCCAACAAAATCCTGGCTCTATTTAATCATAACAAATCACAGTCTTTAATTATTCCAAGATAAAAATGAGGAATGGTGTAAATCTATAAGTTAATTTATTCAATATCGCTTCCAATTTATTAGAGGGCAAAGAATTCAATAAATATTTAGCCAGAATCTATCTTAAATAAGGATCTTTAGACAAAGACCAAATAACGGCAGTCTTGCAGGTAAAGCCAAAAAGTCTTCAATATTTTATATAGCGAGCAGATGACCAATAAATTTGTTTGTTGTAACGAGTTTCGATACGCTCGTAAATTTTAAACCACAGCTAAGTAACCAAATTTAATATTATAACATGTATATCTTATGCGGAGCGGGATCTCGCTAGGGTTGCCACACTTGCCGCTGCCAAAAATTATTTTGTTGAGACCGTTCTGAGACGGAGGTTACGTTTATTTAGTTCAGCCGTTTGCTTTCGAACTGAGTGTGTTAATTAGCCATAACATAAACCTCTTTGTTGCTGAAATAAATTGTTCAATAATCCTAAGTTAATTTTTTTTTCTATCATTAGGTACAGTATCTTTTTTTAAATACTGTGATTTAGGACTTTTGTTTTAAAAGTAGTTAATTGGCGTAAAGCCACGTCACTAACGACACGAGTAGTACTTTATATCCGTTAAAATGCGAAAAGTAAAATTTTTCAAGTATAATATAAGTCTAATGAAACCAAATCATTAGTCACGCTTTGCATCTCCATCTTCCCTCTAAAAAGATGTTTAGAATAATAACAAATGCACTTTACAATCCAGACACGGATTATAATCTCGTGAACCCTGGTTGACGAGTAATTATGCACTGGCGACATAATTCAATGTCGACCTCACATAGTTCGCGCTCACTTGCTTCATTTTGCTAAACCGACGAAATGGATGACGAGAGGATGATGTATTATTATCTTTTGAATTATAATTACTTTGAAGACTTACAGTTTTGTTACCTGTTTCATGCATGTTATTTTTAATCGGTGGATTTTTTTTATTTTTATTCATCAACAAATTACATTTGTCAGTGATTTTAACAGTAAAAACAAACATTTTATAATCAACATAATAATATGAGAAAGACACATAGGTACTACATTCACAGTGGTCCCAACATTATTACTAGCAATTACTTAATATCCACACAATAATTTAATTTTTGTCATTCATTCAAAAACAATATAAAATACAATTTAAAAAAAAAAATTACTTCGATTTTTTTTGTTTTTACTTTCATCTTCCCTTGTCAGCTTCACGCTATCATTTATTCTGCTTCTTTATTTAATGCCATTCCTAATAATATGACCCAAGCATTGCTTGATCTTCCTTTTTAACCGACTTCAATAAAAGGAGGAGGTTATCAATACGACTGTATTTTTTTTTTTTTTTTTTTTTTTTTATGTTTGTTACCTCATAACTCCGTCGCTTGCTAACCGATTTGAAAAATTCTTTTTTTGTTGGAAAGGATATACTTCCCAAGTGGTCCCATGATCACCAAGTCAGGATCTGATGATGGGATCCTGGAGAAATAGAGGGAACTCTTCAAATTTTATAGGCACACTTGAAGTGATTTGAGTAGTTTTTGGAAGAGTACTTTCTCGGAGTGGTTCCATTTCAATTTAGTGAAGATCTGATGAAGAACTTCGGAGATAGGCAACGGAACTCCTCAACGAATGATAGCAAATGGACTGGGATTGCTGAAATGTCATGTCTGTCTATTGTTTAGACCAGATCATAACATAACTTCACGCCAGTACGCTGTGAAGGGGTAAGCACATGTGAACCACTAAAAAGTGAAAAATAAAAACTTTTTTACAAAAAATTAAACCGACTTCAACAAAAAATCAAACACAAAAAAGTGAAAAATAAACTTAAGAAGAAAATCAGCTTCGGAAGTCGGTGGCAAAATCATGAAATAAATCAAACAAAAGTCACCGACTTCAGAAGCTGATTTTCTTCTTAAGTTTATTTTTCACTTATTGTGTTTGATTTTTTGTTGAAGTCGGTTTAATTTTTTATCAACACGCATCAACTTGTCATTTATTTGTGTCTCACATACGTCTTTATACAGTGTTCTACATGTGATATTACACCACTTAAAAAAACATTTACATGGCGTCTTTTATTTTAGGTAAAGATTTATGGAAATACTAACTTTTGCCAGCGGCTTCGCCCTCGTCAAAATGTCGATTGTCCATACAAACTTTCAACCCCTATTTAACTCCCTTATGGGTTGAATTTCGAAAAATCCTTCTTTGTTCCTTGTCTACATTATAAAGGGAACCTCTATGCAAAATTTCAGCTTTCTAGGTCCAAGGGTTTGGGCTAGGCGTTGATGAGTCAGTCAGTAAGTCAGGACTTCTCTTTTTATTTATATAGATTTAAAGGAAATGTTATTAAGATTTTGTTACTTAATTTTCTAGAATGTATGATCTTCTACATCTGATTTTCCATCAATAATCCTAGCTCTGGCAACCCTGTGCGACAGACGTCGTTAGGCACACCGGGCGCTCCTAAATAAAGTCGGAGGATCGGCTACATTCTGTTGCTTCATATTGCTGCCAGCAACTTAACCTTTCCATCACATCCAACCACAACCTTATTTGTTTCAACTGCTCTGCTTCCGTCCATCAAACTTGAGAAAACTTTTGACATTTAAGGGCTGAAGGAATCCTCTTTTTTGAGTAAGAAATACCAATGAAATTTTTTCCATAGAAAATTTCTAATTTTTGGAAACTACAAAATTGCAGTTATAGAATACACTTATCATAACACACACCGATAAATAATATTCGAATAGTTTGTACTTTTCAAACGACTGTCTTCCAAAACGTGTTTTTCTTGTTGATGTTTAAGCAGGGAGGAAAATATTGTGGGAAAAACTCCCGAGCAACACATCTGCCTGTAAAGGTTAAAATAACTTTTATACACAGTACAAAACAAAGAGAACATTAAAATAATTAAATAGTCTGCTAAATTCCAGCAAGCACTCGGAAATAAGTATATAGGCATGTAATTCTCAGAAGTACTAATACTTATAAAATGTTTATCGTGAAATATAATAGCCAACATGCTGTGAGACAGTTTGTTGATCTACAAATATTGTATTATCTACTAGCTTTTGCCAGCGGCTTCGCCAGCGTGAAAATGTCGATTTTCCATACAAACTTTCATCCCCTATTTAACTTTATTTATTTATATAGATAGATAGATATGAACCTGTTCCAGGTTTTTGACGTGATAACGTCTTATAATTCGATGGCCGGCTGCACGAACGAAAAAAGATGACGTCATGAGTCGTTACCTCGCTTTGAGGCGTTACCTCGCTCTGTGGTGTTCCATAGCAACGGCGTGTTAATTGTTTGTTTATAGCAATGTAAGTGCTGTATTTTCTTATGACGTTGTCACGTTCAATTATCGCCAGTAAACCGACTTTACAGACAACCGTTTTTTTTTTCATCAGGTTTTTGGATCATTGAAGTATTGGTTACATCTTACATCAAAAGTCCACATCCACCAGTCCTGTAACCCAGACATCGTTAGACACACCGGCTGCTGTAAATAAAGTCAGCAGATTGGCTCCAGCTGTAGCTTCATATTGCAGCGCCGACTGTCACAGATAAGCGGTTTTAGTCTGTCTCCACACCTGTTGATGATATGAAACCCTGGTATATTACCTGGGATTACAGTTGAACTGTGCCTTGGCGTAGCTTTGGGAGATTAAGCAAAAAATATATTAGTTTCTCCTTGTGTAAACATGGGTTCAATTCTGTGCTTATAAGATCTGAAGACTTGGTGTATGGTTTTCACTTCGAAATATTAACGACCATGTTTTATTTTCTACTCAAAAGATGTTTTGCAGTAAAATCCCAAAAATTGGTTTATTTATTTATGGAAGCGCTCGAACGATAGTGCTTTTTCGACGAAAAATAAACAGGCTTTTTACTTCGATGATACCTTTTCATAAGTTTTAATCCCCATCCAAAAATAAACACACAAATACCTTAAGGCAATATTTTCCGCTTCTTAAATAAATAAAAAGGCAATCCCAACTCACAATCAGCCACAAATAGTATATTTACAGCGATTGCACCGTTCCCCTTAATGCGGGACATTCTTTAAATGGTTACGTAAGTGGCGTCATAGTGACCCGAAACTTTCAATCGAGCCTTTATCAATATTATCTACAGCAGAACGCCGAACGCCGGCGAAATGAAAGAATCTGGTCTATTCACAAAAAAGGTCCCGGAATGGGAAAAGAAATTTCTCGAAAGCGACCTTTCTTAGATGTTTATCTGCTGCCTTTAAGAGCCCTGGCTGGTACCGTACCAGTTGCAGTGAGACCGTAGACGAGAATTGCGAATTTCTCAATTTCGATTGCGCGTTTTGATCCCATACAACGTTTTTACTATTGATGCATGATGAGCACTGGTTACAAAAATTCGAGGGGGGAAATTTATGGCAGTGTCTTCACGGTAAAAGTCAAAGTATACAATTTAAAGATGAGCTCCTGAAACAAGATAAATCTGTTGACGAAAATAGCTCTTAATTTTGAGTTTACATAAAAAATAAATACATTTACATTTAATGTATAGGCGAATGCTCTTAATGCCTCCTTTCAATGTTTAGGTATTTCTGTTTTTGCGGTATTTAAGAGGTCTTTACTTTAAGAGAAAAGAGCCGAAGACGACTCGGTAATTCTTTGAGTGGAGATATTAAGGAGCAAGTCTGCGATGATTTACAGATTCTGCGATTATTTTGCCCTGGACTTTTCTTTTAATCTGCTTAGTGCTTTAAGATACTTTTTTTGCTGAAGTTGTTATCTGTTTTACGCCCTAGTTTTCTCATTTAAGCGATTTAGAGACCTTGAAAATTTGAAAAGAAAGTGTATAACTTTAAAAATATGCCTTTGTCAAGCTTTTCTTGTACCTTCAACGATCAAAATTAGGGAATTTTGTTTAACTCTGCTATACATAATGAAATTCAGCACAAACGGTGTAACACATCGATGAAACTTCGTAACTATGCTCTACATGTATACGTAAGACAATTATGGAGCTCAGAGCCTGCGAAAGGGAAATAAGGGACGTCATATCATTTTCCCCAAGCCAGCGCCAGGATCCGTTTAGTCTAAATCATGACCCAAACATTCATCCCAAAACTCGCGATAAACTACATCTGCTTATCCAGAAAAGGGTTGAAACGAAATAGAATAATACTTCTTCCTATAAGGTCGTCGGCCTCTACTTCAACCCTATTACCCTTCGCTCTAATTACAAATTAATGCTTGTTACTTTCTTTAATTAAGGGCTAAGGGAGCCGCCCGTCGGGGCTGCGGATATCGAAAAGTTACCGCGGCTCCGACACAAGGGCGAGGAAGAGGGAACATGGGTTGGTTTTTAGTCAGTAGAAGTCTGACACTCCCCTTCGCTCTGCCCAAGAGCGGGGGGGGTTATTCGATGATTTTCCACCCACCAAAAAAAAAAAAAAAAAAAAAGGGCTAAGGGAGCCCTTAATTATATAAAAATGTTTGGCTGCTCCTTTTATTTTTGGCGAAAAATTATACAGAACTTGTTTTGGAAGTGGTGTAAAAATGTCGATAGATTTAACTTTTAGGTATTATAGAATTTTTAACATGTACCGTTTCGCGCCTGTCGATAAAACTTTGGCATGTTGTTCATTTACAAGGAAAATTTTGGCGATATTTTTACAATAGCGTGACACGTGTTTAGAACTTTTGTAGGAGTTTGGTTTCAATAATAAACCGACGAAGTTTATTTAACATTATCAAAGTAAAAAAAACACGTTTGGGAAATATTATAGTATAAATCGGATTACCGCACTTGATCACGAAATCTTCCATATTAGATTACTTTCATAGACAATTTACAACTAGTAAGTAAGTTATTGCAATCTTTAGCATTATAGGAGGACTTTAGTTTGAGACGTAGTTTTAACACGTTCGAGGACGCTACCACTTGAGACTGTGTACCAAAATGACACAGTAAATGTCCATACAAATTATACGACGTATGAGTACGTAGCCTCCCATGAAAATATATTGTTTTAAAGACATCATGACACAACCGTTTTATCACGTTATCGTATAAATACGTTATGTCATTAAAAGTAAGTTAACTAGACGTGAACGGACACAACGTGTAATAACGTCTTAATAATAATATAGTAATAACGTGTAATAACTTTCACTATCTGATGTATTGCCTTGTGGGTCAAAATCTTTATCCGAACCATATTCTCCATCATCGTCTTGGTAAGGATCCGCCTCGGTAGAGTTGTCAGAATCATCGAAAATGCTCATCAGTCTTGTTTTGCGCTTATCCATCTAAAACACATAAAATAACCCATTAAACATCAATTTCACAGAGTAAAATTATTAATTCGTAGTAAAATAGTATACTGTCTGGCTAAGGAATAATACATAAATCAAATAAACTAAATACTTACGATGTTTTGTCGCGGCAAATATTACGATACGTCACGAAATGTTTAGCGAACGCGAACGCACCCCGCAGTGACGCAGCCGCACTGAATGTAGGAGCGCGGTAGGCGCGCGCGACGTATTTACACGTTGTGCGTGTGTGAGTACCGTTCCCGTCCACTGTCAACGGCACTTATTTGAAATAGTTTAAAACTTACTCTACGTGACAGTAAAGCTTCGGGTATTTTAAATGTTGTGACACAAGATACATTCTATAGGATTTTAACTTGAACGTTCATCGGATATGTACGTTCTGTCGTAAAGTAAAAGAATTATTTGGACGTCATTGTACGTTGTGCCATATCAAAATTTCGAACGATGACGTATAATCTCGTTCTGTCCTCGAACGTGTAGACAAAAACCGTTCAGAACCAAGACATGAACTACTTTTAGGGCAGACTCTTCCAAAAAAACCATTCCAAAACTCCTTGTTTATTATAACTTTCTCAGGCCTCTTTTAAAAGTTTTTTGTTTGACTGACAAAGTCCTCATTCAAAAATAAATCAGTCTTTCCCTAGAAAAACAAACCGAAAGTCGGACACGGAAATGTCATGCTATGATTGGATTGTGAATAATTTTAGAACATCCGCTGTTGTCTTCGTCCATGGCTTTTCCAATAGAGGCAATAGGTTTAAAGAGTGGTTGGAAATATTCATAATCTCATTGGTTTTTTGGTCAGCCACTACATCATACAACACAACATCACGGCAGGCAATCACCAAAGAGTTAGGAACAGGTGTTTCAATAGGAAATGAAACACCTCATCCTAACTGTCGGAATTGTTGGTAAGTTAACTTTTAGCCCGTTTGCCTTCAGAGCAAGTTTACACAGACATTTAGCTTCTGGGTACGCTTGTTCTATTGTAGACCTCATCCATCGCTTTCCATCAAACAAGATCCTAATCAAGAGCAGGCCCATTAGCAATAAAAAATCCTTTGTAATAGAAAGCGAGACGTTCCCATTAACTGGATATACTTCCAGACTCGGGTCTGATATTGAAAAATTCCAATGATGGGCATGACATAGCAATATCCAATAACACTTTGCCGTTACTGGGAATCAAATCTAAGAAGTAGAATAAGAACAACAAGGCAGTTAGACATTACCAGATAATACTTATTAATACCATTTCATTTTCCTTTCATTTCAACCTACTAATAAATGGAGAAGTTTTGTGTTTGTTTTCCGTATAAACCACAAATCCCGAAGCTTTATTAGTGTAACGCTGATAAGACAATTCTCCAGTTCTTCTTAAACAGAAATTAAATCCCGTCGAGCAAGTTTATAAACTACGGACTACTTACAACGTTACAACGTTATTCGTTGTGTATCGGCAGACAATAGCCGTGATTGATGGTTATAATGGACAATACATTATACATGTTGTTATTTTTCAGAAAGTTTTTTGATAAAGCTAAAATGAAATTGTATTTAACGCGTCTAGGATCTGATATCGAAACTATATATATCTATATAAATAAAAAGAGAAGTTCTGACTGACTGAATGACTGACTGACTGACTGACTCATCAACGCCCAGCCCAAACCCTTGGACCTAGAAAGCTGAAATTTTGCACAGAGGTTCCCTTTATAATGTAGACAAGGAATAAGGAAGGATGTTTCGAAATTCAACCCCTAAGGGAGTTAAATAAGGGATGAAAGTTTTTATGGAAAATCGTCATTTTCACGCGGGCGAAGCCGCTGGCAAAAGCTAGTTATATATAAACTGTATTTTGACCAAGCTTTTAATAATAATTAGAGAAAAACAGAGATATATTAAATAGCATACGTATGAATGTGGACCACGCAAAAGGAGTATTAAGGATCGTATCAGGTGACATTCTGTAGTTCCTGCCTTCCCCCTGGGAAAATGGCGTGAGTTTATGTTTGTATGTATAATCAAGACCTGCTTTTCAATCATCATCATCAACACTAACAGCTTTAAAAAATAATTAAACGGGTGCTGTAAAGCACATAATTTGTTACCAAAATGACGAATCATGAACGAAAACTCATGCAATTAAAACCGAAAACATTTTTACCGAATCCGGAGAGGAAAGCTTGTTCAATATTAATGAACGAGATGCCATGAAAAAGCTCAAAAGATAAGTTTACCGGCCTCGTTATAAATACAAGTTTTAATTTTAACCAATAACGGTTGGCGAAAGGAATCGTCCACTAAACTATGTCCGTCCACAGTTTGTACGCAAGCAAGCTGCTTGTCACAGATAGGGTAGACAGAGGTCGTGCTTGATTGATGACTATAATGGACAATGCATTGTTGTCAGGCCTTTTCCTTTACATTATAAGCGAAAGTCGTACCAAAGCGTTATAGGTGAAATGTGTCATGAGAATAACTTTTTCATCGGTTTTGTGTTTACGGAATAGAGCAGCTTTATTCGAAAACATTGGGAAGACTGACGACTTCGTTGCTTATCGTAAGCTCACTGATAAGTATGAGGTCTTAAATTCGATTGTATGGACGGTCAAAATGGTATTAGCTTACGTGGCAAGTGTGATGTTTTGATATCTTAGATTATTATAAGCGAGAAGGTAAGTAAACTTAATGGTGTTTTAGAAATAGCTAAATATTTCAAGCAGGTTTTACCTACAATCTTCTGAATATATTCTACTTCTATAGCTTTTCATCTGCTACCATTTCTCGGTCATAATTCAGTAAAGGCTCTACTCACCTACCATCACCACGTCTAGTCAAGTGTCCTGCCCACATCCATTTCCGAGCCTCTACAGTTTTCCGACATCCAGAACTTTAGTTTTACGACGAAAATCTGTGTTCCGAATAACGATCTCCTCTAAGAATAACGTAGATCATTAAAACTTCAAAATTTTGAGTATTATACGCTATTGTTTGTCCCACAAACCTCAAACGCAGTCCACACTGCTCGTCGTAGATAGCTGACAGAAGTCATGATTGATGGATGGCACTACCGACGATGCAGAGCGGGTCACGCGCGCATTGTTAGCGCAAACGACTTTTATTTCTAACAGGCTTTACTCAGCAACCTCGATTATAAACATCAACGTAATATGAGATATCAGAGTGACGCTACTTGGTAAGAAAAACATCTTCTTATTTCTTCTATGAAAAATATCTGCAAACTAATACTGGTATTGTTAGTCGTGGACTGAACTAGAGTCGGATTTCACACGCCTACGGTTCGCCCCATTAGACATTTTCATTTTTAAAAATCTACGAAAATATTATGTTATTTCAAAGAACTAACAGTAATAACACGATGTGTAAAAAAGTAATAAAATAAAATTATTCCTTCTCAGCCCTTTGTGTCCGAGGTCGTGATATCTCTTTCGCACAACCCGCAGCCAGGTTATGTACATCTACGTAGGAAGTACCTGTTCTGAAGATCCACCAATTACGGCCAAGTAATTCTAGGATTGATTTGGTAAGCGATATCTTCCTGTTGTCATGATAACAACGGTCGACCCGAGATCATAAATGAACATGATTCGACCCAATCAATATGGGTGTAAGTACATTTTAAACGTAGTTCCAGATTATACCGCGTCTCAAGCCATATTGGTCTTAACATTCGTAGTTCTCAGAAATTCTAGGGATTACAAGGCTGATTAGCCCTTCATGCGTATGAAAAGGTCTGTAAAGACCTCTGAACAATGCGTAGATATTATAAAATATTCAATTGCGCTTCGGTTAACATTTCAAATCCTTTCAGACAGTTCATGGAAAAATACCTTTGAGAGCTTTGTTTGTGTAGTATATCAATGGATTATTATTCAGAAGTCAAATCGGTTGACTTGAAGCTCGTACGTTTGACCGACGACGTACTGGTACATGTTTCTAGAACTCAATGCTCATTACTTTCTTTCTGAGAATTAATTCTAGCTAATAATATAATATTATATTCCAGTCTTTATTTCGTTTTCTACTTATCCGTAAAATGATATGAAATAGAGACGCTATAATATTATCCCCAATAAAACATCTTGCTTGTTCTCAGAATGGTTTGGTAGAGTTGTATACCTACAGTAATCGTTTCTCCAGTTAGTACCTAATGTTTTTGGTACCAGTAAGTTTTTAAACTGACATGGTAATGTCTGAGTGACTACTGCGGTGCTTGTCGCGGGTTCGATCCAAGTTGTTTCGGGTCCAATTGTTTGGTTTGTGTACTGTATGCGAGTTTAAATGTTTGTAAATGCTTAGCAGAAGTTTCTAGAGTGGGGTTTATTCGTTATAATGGTGCTTGAAACAGTGCCAAAATATCGGGAACTCAAAACAAATATTAAACATGGGAAATATTCCGTTTTCAGTGTTATTCATTTAACTGTTCCAAAAATAGTTCAACGGTTACCATTTTTTTTTTAAATTCTCTGTATTCATCGTGCCCACTGTATAAAATTTAAAGCTCTGAATGCCACGCAGACAAAACCCATAGAAACTATGCTCCATTCCCACATAAACCGGAAAATTCAAAACCCACATGAATACACGTCTAAAGCAAACTTGCGAATTCACCCTCCATCCCATATCAAAATCAGTACACAATCAAGCATTGGTCCCTTCATCCCGAGTACTCCCGAGTTCTACATTCAACGTAAGCGAGGCCCTCCCGACAATTAATCCGTCCTTAACAAAAAACCGTTGGCGTACAATAGCGTTGTGTTCCCGACTCACAAATGGGCAACAACCTCTTGCTATTATCCGCATAAATTGTTAGGGAATCATCTTTGTCCCGGCCCTTTGTTCGGCAGCTCTTCAGCAGGTCTGGTCTTCATTAAGTTAATTATGTCCCGCCTTTGTGTGGAGTGCGTATGACCTTCTGCGATACGAGCCTGAGTGTGAGCTTTTTTAGATAAACGGTCAAGTAATGGTGTTTTGTGTTGGAACGTTTTTGTTTGTGGAAAAGTCTGGCAATGTACGAGTTGTTATTTAATTTACAAATATTTATTACGATCTCTCTTAAGAGCTAAGTGTTAAATTCAATTTCTCTGTTACTTACACTAATACTAATTGACACACACACTAAACACTAGCACACACAGTAATTTGTTTTGTCGAGGTCTATTATTGCCAATTATATACTTAAGAAACTGATTCTTTAATCAAAATAAGGTAAGGAAATAAGAACACAGTAAACGTGCACTAACAAAGAACGTTATAGATACTTTAGCTATCTTTTTCTCATTTCCCTCACTTTCTGCCACTGACATACAAATGATTAAATTTCAGTTTCCAGGAAAACAAATTACTTACAATTTTTATACTAAACTTACTCTTTATTATTCTCCTTTCGTACGAAAATGTTGCATACCAAATAAAGCATCCATGTTTCCGATCCCTATATAAAAACAAAAAAACTTAATTTAAAACTGCACTGTGCTAAAAAGGCAAAAGAAACCCCAATGTGCAAACACGGTGAAATTGCACTCAAAGAAATTCCAGTTTGAAATTCTGGTTACTTGTGTTTGAGGAAAATTCTTGTTTTCGACAAAACTCGGTTTTTGGAGGAATATTTGTCAATAAATTATTTTTCCAGGGAATGTTACATGGAGATGATGTTTATTAAATTTGGGACATCCACCTTCACATCGTAGTCACGTGTTTTATATTATGGTACAGGTTGGGAATTAGGGAAAACATAAAGTGAATAATTTTGTATATTTGTTCAATAGTCTGAATGAGTATTGATGATAATTAATTATCATCTCAATTAGATTTATATTCTTCTTATTCTTGAAATCAAAAATGTACACTTATAGGAAAAACAAATGTTTGACAACCGTGATTTTTTACAATCATACACTGGTTATCACCCAATTTAATGTGACTTCTCCGTAACAACAAGATCTCACCACCGGCACCGCCCTGATTCACCAAAGTCGGTCATTCCAGAAATGAATAGGTTACTTCTAGGTAAGCGTGCTCCATCGTCGACCGCATCATCACTTTCCATCAGGTGAGATAGTGGTCAAACGCGAACCTATCAATAATAATAAAAAAAAAAGCTGTAAACTTACACAGCACCAAACTCCATTGTTTAGAATTCAATCAAATTAATACGTCACAACTCCAATCCAAACTAATCAGAATATTAATGAGAGTAGCGACGACGCGTATTACATCGACGCATGAATATGCATACGCCGCCGCTACGCCCGCGTACTACGCACACGACGCGTAGTCGCGTATCATTCGTAATCTGCGTGTAAGGCGGCAGAGTTTTGCTATTAGAGTTAAATCTCTTTCTGAATATCATTCGCGGCATGTGTCGCTAATGAAATAATTCTGTCCTACACTTTAATGTGGATCAAGTTTTGGGTCAAAGATTAGTGATCCTGGCTTTTTGTAGACGTGACGCATGGTTTTAAATTTCATTGCTATGCGGGAATAGTAAAGATAAGAAGTGTGTGGTTTCACATTGTTTATATTAGGACTTAGTTACCGTTGTGTCAGTGTCAGTGGTGATTCCTGATTTGTGCAACAACTTTCTCCAAGATTGTCAGCAACTTATTATATACATATACATATTTTATGGTATTTTCCATCGTCTTGATCACTGACAGAATGTCACTTTATTTAGACGCCTTTATTGCTACTGCAACTTAATAATAATACTGTAGTTTAACACAGTTTCTATTGCTCAGGAATCGATCTTAGAACTTTACGTCTAAAATCACGTCTTTAGAAAAAATCTAGATTCATGAAAAATCCAATACCAATTACGTTATTCATGAATAAGCTCGCATAAACTTAATGGCGAGAAAAACTAGAATGATTGAGTCTAGCTTTGCGATATTAAAATTCTCTCAAAGTTTTTACGATTAAAATTTTAAAACTCGATGAGTCAGACTTTGCGCGCTTACTCAATACCAACAGTTATAGAAAATGCAAAGCTATTTTCAAATAAAACTTGATTGGACATTAATTTGGTAGAACAATGCAAAAATATATTATTTTCTAAAGGGCTAATTCTACCAAGGACACTGAACGCGATCAGTTAATCTAAACCACGTTCGATAGTTGTCACTGTGTCATTAAACGATGATGAGATTGACAGATCATTTTTTTTTGAGGTTTTAATCACCTAATAAACCCTTCTCTGGGCAGAGCAAAAGGGAGTGTCAGACTTCTTCTGACTAAAAACCATCCATGTTCCTTCTTAGCCCTTTGTGTCGACACAAAGGGCTAAGAAGGAACATGGATGGTAAGATACCGCGGCCTCGAGGCCGCGGTATCTTTTTCGAACAACCCGCGGACCTGACGGGCATCTTGAACGTGATTTCTTGACTTCGTTCAGGTTCGATGGTGAAATCTGCTTCAACAAAACACGTGCACGTGAAACCTCTGTTCAATAAAAATACTCATAGTAAAGTTATTTTCTATATTAATGTTAGAGCGACTGGAGTTTCCAAAGGCAATATTTCAAAAGAACAATATATGAATATTTTCCTGTTCGGACGATAAATATTGCCGGAGCACCCGAATATACGGTAGAATAATAATTTCTTTTGCGGTTGCTTTTCTAAAGCGAAAATACTAACGTAGAGTTTTTCCTGAACAGTATTTTTAGTAAGTGTAAGAAACATAAGCAGTGTTATTTCAAACAGTCAGGAGGGGGTGTATTTTTCTAACGTATTTGCCAGTATAGGTTAAAATGATTCTGTGATCTGCCTTCAATTCACTCATAGTTGGTTAAGTCAAGTCTTGAGCCAAATATATCCGCAGTCGTGATGTATTGAATCCCCATTGGAATATGATTGAAAACAGATAGAAATTTTGTTTTCGCACATATTTGTGCTCTCCCGAGTTATTTCCTATGTCAGTTTAAAAATTACATAATAACAAATATCATCTTTCCTATCTTGCACCGTTTGTCTCCTCTACATCCTACTCTATGCCCCAATGTCTTAGAATAAGCCGCAAAGACTCAAGTCATACGTAGCCGACTGGCATTTAGTTCCGTCGTCTCCACCAGCCAACCAGCCAACCAACGCCAACTTATACCGATGTGGCAGGCTTTGCGTCACTCGCACTCCAGAAACGTATTAGTTTTAAGGATTTTAGCGCAGGATCTTGAGTTATTCCGGAATATTCCAAGATCATTATTTTAAAAGGCGCCGCAGACTTTACCTTTAAAATTATAGTGAGTACGAATATATTTCGGGAGTGAGGGGATCAGATTTTTTAACAGGATACTTAGTTTGGGAAGCTTTGCGTAAGTAATGGAAATTTTGTTGGCCTCCCTAATATTTTGAAATGTTTTACTAACGAGGTATTAAATTCATGATGGTATTATTTTACAGATTTAGCTTAAGAATAGACAAGGCCAACTATTTATACACATTGAACGAGGCAAAATACGAGACAAAATAACACTCTCTGATGATTTCTGTAGACTGGCAGCTGAGTGACAGATGTGAGTTTAATAGCGAGCGGTTATAGAGGACTAGGGCAGGTAATGAAAATCTATATAAATAAAAAGAGAAGTCCTGACTGACTGACTGACTCATCAACGCCCAGCCCAAACCCTTGGACCTAGAAAGCTGAAATTTTGCACAGAGGTTCCCTTCATAATGTAGACAAGGAATAAGAAAGGATTTTTCGAAATTCAACCCCTAAGGAAGTTAAATAGGGGATGAAAGTTTGTAAGGAACATCGTTATTTTTACGCGGGCGAAGCCGCTGGCAAAAGCTAGTTATTTATAACACTGAAATCAGCAAAAATAAATCCAAAAAAAAACATATTTTTTTTACAAAATCTAGTACCGTACACCGTGTAACCAGCACTAAGAAAATTAACCCAAAGAACCGACAGAAGTTGGCGCTGCATTTTATTAAGTTCATCTGCATTAAAATGTATTCAGCGCTGTAGGGGGCGCCACCGGCGGTCGCTAGTAATTGCTAATGTAACAGTGATTTTATTAAAACCCTTATTGGACCGTTTTGCATTTTAAAGCTGAACCTATTGATTGTGCTGACGGGAATTTTACGGAGGTTATTTTATAGCATTTTAATGGGATTAAGTGTAGATGATGGAAGGTGGGGGCTGTAATGGGATTAACCACGATTTACTTTGTCTTTCTTGGTTAATTAGGCTGCTAATTGCGTGGGGAAAAGATGACTTTGAGATTCTTTGCTCTGAATTTCTATTCCCGGTTGATGGGAATGAGGTCGCCCCGATTTTATAGTCCTTAAAAATAACGACGAAATGTAGTTTTCATAATTAGTGTTATATTATGATTGTATAGGTACAGGTTTGCCTAAGCTTTTGGGGACTATACATGCAATGTAATGTTTTAAATTACTGGAGTCACCAAATTACTTACAGCGTGAGATAAAGTTGCCACTACCGCTAAAGTTGCCAGTTGGTAAGTTCATATTCCGTAGAAATTCTTAAAGGTTTAATAATCATCAATGAGACACAAACCATGACGGTCTATGATGAAATTAATTAAAATTTAAATATAAGGATTCAGTTTAAGTACAAACTCGGCTTAGTAATTTTAAACAAAGTGGCTATTTTATAATCTCTACAATTGAAAAGTCATCTGCAAAAACTTTTTAATTAAAATCGTCAATTAAGAAGATTAAAGGTCAGCGCACAGTTATAAGGACTGTTCGAAATTTTGTAGTGGACAAAATGTCGAACGACTGCCTTACGATAAGCATAGCCACATCATCGCGTCAGAGTATGATCAGCTAGTACTGGTCTTACTTTAATGAGAGGAGGGGGGCACAATTGCTACGTTTTTGAGGCAAATATCCCATTAAACATTGACATAAGAACAACAGCACTTTACAACTAAGGATAGATACCCGACAAAGCTATTTGCGAAGAATTATTTTTCTATAACCTGTCTATGGAGGGCCACCGCTACTTTAATTTTCTCGCAATTCTTCATAACTTTTAGGTAGCGGTTTATAGAAACCACTTGCTCTCCGAATTTTAACTAGGTGGTGCCATCAATTTCGGCATTTTTCGTCAAAATGAATCTATGACGTTTCCGTTTTTTGCCAAAAATAAGTCAATGTGGTAAGTACTTGCAAGTGTGTGTTAACCTTAAGATAGTCACTTTTACAATTAAAAAATCTGTTCCTACACTTATAAATAGTTTTAGTATCAGTGGTTACTATCGGTAATTCAGTCTACAAGTGGATCTACATTGTAACAGCAGGTGCTCAGGTTTATTTTAGAGCTCACTCGAGACTTAAGCAAAACTGAACGCTTCAACAGTCCTGCAGTTAAGAGCTATGGTTCAAACTACGCTTCAAGATACACCTGGGGACATCTAAATTGGGTATATTGATTTTTATTTATTTAGCGAATTGGGAATGTTCTATCTATGATATTCTGCCAATCCTGGGATTGCTATTGTGGTGCTACATAATAATTTATTTAAACCTGAGCGAAAAGCAAGCAAGTAAGAATTCATTTATTTAAAACTAGCAGCTCGCATGGGTGCAATTCGCTAATGAAGTAAATGAAAAGGGCGCTTAGAAAATAGAAGCATTTTTTTTATTTCATTTATTGCTTGGTCTACCAATTAAAATGCAAAATCAGTAGAGCCTTGCTCAATATTCTTACGTGGCAATTTATTTTTATTCATACATATTTAGTAGTTAGACCTTACCGTAAATGTAGCGTCACTTAGAAGTCGGAACAATTTTAAACAAAAATGAGATTTAAATGTTCCAATTGAATCTGTCCGAAAGTGTAGGATATCTTTACGCTACGAAAGCGTCACTAGATGCTTCCTAATTGCATTTCGCCGACTACCCTCTTCCAGATTACTTCTGTTGCAATTTACACGAGAGTACCAGCTCAATCTGACCCCCCTCGCCCCTCCGACACTTCGTCGAACAGGCCCTCAAGAGTTCACTTCATTTATATGCTGGGCTCCAATTAAACTGGGCGCCCTCTTACAATCTTAACACGGTCCAATTTTAATTTTAAGGAATTGTTCTTCTCCTTTTAGAATAAGTTTTTAAGTGTCGCGACAATAATTGGATTTATTCTATTAAGGCTCTAAATAGACGATGTTGGAAGTCTAAATAGATAGCAGGGGACCTACGTGTATCTATTCTTATTTTCTTGCTTCAATATCCATTTGACTCAAACGAATTTCTTGAAAGTGACATTGTCAGTTTCATATGTACCTATTATTAGATTAATTCTTGTTATTGTTGTGTAGTAAAAAAGTTGGTTAGTTTCATCAAAGTTATTATTAAACATAACATAAGAGGGTGAATTTCAACAAGAGATTTTTATGTGTCATTTCGGTGGATTTTTTTTATTTCAATGCTATCTACATATTTTTAATGACAAATAAAACTTTAGCCTATTTTATAACATTGTGCGTGAGTGGACATCAAATATCATCAAAAGTTACATATATATTTAAGGATGAATTTTTAAGAGTCCACTGAAATGAAAAGTGTCTACCGAAATGATAAAAATTACCACCGAAATGATATACTGTGCATACTAATCTAACACGAGTTATAACAGCCACCGAAATGAAATTATTTTTGTCCTCATATCACTGAAATGATAAACTTACTTTTTTGGCGGGAAACCGCAAGACGTTGGGACCGGTGCGTTCGCGCCGAGAGCTTGAGCCGGACTGATCCGAAGTGAGGAAAGGTGAGGGGGGCGTAACAACGCAATGTTGACATGGCTATTCTACTAAAACTTACTATCCTCTGAAATGATAACTTTTTTCCAGACAAAAGTTAACTGCCTGTCAAATCCATGAGAAAGAAGATAAACAAAAAAAAATAGTTTTATTTGATCGAATGTATTATAATTTAATGATTACAAAATCGATTTAAATCCATATTACGAATGTATTTGCAGGGGAAGGTATTTTATGAGCGGAATTGGGTTCAGGACAGGCCACTGTGATGATAGAATAACACTTTGTATTTTTTTTTTTCGTATATTAATGGGTAGAAATCAATTATTTTTTTTGTCAAGGTAGAGAAGTACTTACGCTGTTGAGAAAAAATATATAAAATTAAAAATTAGCACATTGCACTACCGTTCTCAGGTTTGCCGTGTATTTTTTTTGCTTGGGCAATTCACCCAAGAGTTGGTTAGAGATATGAATAATTATTGTACACCTACATTTTACAGTTTCTTTTGATTTTGAATCGACCAATACTTAATTACTTACCTTTTACTGAACACAAAGTCAGACTACGTAATACTCTACTGCAAAAGCTTTAGGTAATAGAAAAATCTAATAACACTATTCCCAAACCTGAAAATCCAAAATCAGAACACAAAACTGCTTACTCAACAGTAACACTTAATCATCATCATTTCAGCCAAAATACATCTACTGCTGGTCATAGGTCTCCCCAAGTGTCGCCACGTTGACCGGTCCTGTGCGTCTTGCATCCAGCGATCCCCTATACAACCTTCATCAGGTCATCAGTCCACCTAGTGGGAGGCCTTCCAACACTCGCGACCATAAACCCAACGAAACAATCAGTACCTAATTATTTAAATAGAACTTAACCCCGAAACCAGTAAAATAATAACTATATTTTCATCTGCAATCACATACAATCGCTTCGTTCAAGGTAACTGGGGTCCAAATACACCATGTATATGTAAATGAGCCTGCAAAGGATTTGATAGCGTTATTACCCTGCTCAACCCCAACTAAAAAGGTTCCAAGGCTGTGAACCTTCTTGGAGACCTCCTAAACCCAATTGAGATAATCAGCTGTTTACATTATGGAAAAATGTTTTTATTTTTGTTTCTACAGTGATAAGGTTAGGGTGACAAAGTGAAAACAATGTGGTTTTTCTTTTTTGTTTTATTTTTTAATGTATCTGGAATAGGAATTTAACGTGTGAGTCCTACAGGTCTTAAACTATTGACCTCTTTTAAGTAATCATCCATTTTTTTTTTGGACATAGTTTTAAGTTTGAAATAGACATATGATTATTTTAAGATAAACTATTGTAGCACCTTGTTTCTTCATTTTATTTCAATCTACTACAATATATAAAAGGCAAGCAATTGAAATAAAATCAAGCTCTACAGAAGCATTGGCAATAACTTGAGAAAACCTGACGCTTTTTCTTTAAAATTCTACGTGTGTATTATAGCCATTTGGATCATGATTGAAGTACGTGTATTTATGTTCATAAAAAGTATAGTCTAAAAAATTGTTAAAGCTTGATGCTTGAACTGTTTGATGTGAAATTCATGTGAAATATTTATCTACAAGAGTTTGCCATAGAAACGAATATACTTAGGTATTAATCGAATGTCAAACACAACTCATTATACTTATCCTTCGGCGAAATCTTGCAACCCGATCCGATTTACTCAGCTTATCTCTCGGCCTGCCATTACTTTTGACAGAACGTAAAACACAGATTAACATAGCTTCCAGCAAAAATAATATACGTTTTAAAATGAAGAAGAAACGGTTTTTCAGAAATCCTCTCTAAGCAGGTTTATCTGATTTAAGTGACATGTGGTTCTAAAAGAAAATGTCTGCCGTCCAGACAAATCATATTACTTGATAGGTTAAAGTCGTCCCTGGAGCCACTTCGCCCTGCTCTAAACTGTAAAGTGCCGATAGAAAATAACGTTAAAGGAAAAAAGAAAGAAAACTCTATACATTTTATTAAATTCCCAGCCCAGAGTTACCACAAAGAGATATTATAGAAAAAAAGAGTAATTTGATCTACCCGACCGCAAGTTGACACAAGATAGACGTTACTTCAAAATTCGTTATGACGAATATTCTGGAATTTAATTAGGACGTGCGACTGACAAGGTAAACGGAAGTGGGACATGGGGTCATAAATAAAGGATATTGTGTTTTTATACAAAAAATAACAATGCTAGGGAAAATATTTTGTTTAGGATATTTGGTCTGGCAAATTTTAATGTTCCCTTGTTTGTATTTACGACCTTATCAAACGTGGATGGCATCTAAATTCAATTAGCATAGTAATTAATTTAGAATTATTCAATATCCAGACACTCGTAGTTGAGAAAATCGTCTACAAAATGTTTATTTAATCAAAGTTCAGCCGAAAATAATCGCCGCTTTGATTTATTCGCTAAGTTATAATTAAGTACATGAATACTTGAGTAAGTTCGGTATTGTGGCAAAGTTGTACGACAAAGAATTTGACTATAGCATTATTGGAACAAATAATATGTAGAACAGTGAAGATAACTTAACTTCCACTTATTTTGGGTGCTGACTGATTGATGGGCTAAGTGCCAGCCTTCTGCCATCAAACACATTACTGTTACGAAGTGATGAGACATTCTATGTGACTGTTGCTTTACGGTCATTACATTTTCATCTGATTTTAATTGTAGATGATGCTAGATTTCCTTCTACATATTACAAAATCCTATCCTATATCTGTCCCGGTATAGTAGAAGGAAGTATCTTCATGAAAGCATACCTCGATAACGTAGACTACAAACCGTATCTACAAAGGGATACCTCAAAAATATTGTATGCAATATTTGCTCAGTGATCTCCGATTCCTAACTCAAGAATTTTTGGTTGCTGCTGTAGTGTGTTATGATTATTAGTTTAAGATACCGTAGTTATAATGAGTAGTAACTGGGAGTTGGTTTCCCAACTTTAGATTCTCAGTTCAAACATTAGGAAATAGTGAAAAGTGGATGTTTTGAGGGACCGTGTTATGTAGTTTTTGACTTGTGAAGTGCTGATCTTTACTTGCTGAGTGTATGATGGCGAATTCAAACCACAACGTTTTTTTTTTCTTAACTTGTGCAGTTTTCTCCGTCCGTGGAATTTGTCACAAAAGCTCTAGTAGCATTTTTGTTGGCATTTGTTGGCATTTAGTTGGGCCACATACATTTTTGTTGGCATTTAGTTGGGCCACATACCTCTGATGTGGCCCAACTAAATGCCAACAAAAAATGCTACTAGGGATATAATTCTAAGTCGGCACGCAAGCGTGCAACAATAATAGTTTGCTATATTTTTAAACTTGTGATAATCCTAATTATTGTTCTTTCTTATGCTTGAGAAGATTTGTGAAAGATATTTCAGCAGTACCTACGAAAAAATTATCTCTTACACGGACAGTAAAAAAGGTGAAACATTTACTCCAATTCCCTTATGGTAGGCAATTCTCCGGTTCACAAGCACACTCGTATTTTTCCACAAATATAGCTGATAAGTTTCCGCCTATAAACGCACTGACCCATTTTTCAGCCGCCAATAGCTGTCACAGACAGAATCGTCCCGCGTCATGCACAAATGTCACTCCGCTCTTACGCACGCTGGTTACCGCTGAATATTGTCGGAATTTGCTGGGCCTTTTGTACTACGACATATTTTATTCATTCAACAATCATTCATACATTACGTTTCATTTATTTATTCATTTTACTTTAATAATCGACTAATTTACAAAAACAAAGCATGAGCATAATTTTGTATCTGCGTATTTCATAAATTATCAACATGACATTGTTTTATAAACACTATCCGCCCTATTAATAAAAATAGTTAAACCTGGTTTAACTTAGGCTTGGTTTATCTCCGTCACTTTATTTTGAATATTTTTGAAGTGAGACGTCATGCGAGATAAACCAAGTCTAAGTTAAACCAGGTTTAACAATTTTTATTAATAAGGTGGTATGTCTATTCATCATACAAATAACATTTCTATTCTATTCTAAAATAATCATTCGCTAATAAAATGCACACACAATCAAATTATGTTGTATTTATTTATTGAAACTTCATCTACAATAGTGGCACATAGGCGGACTCAATACCGCAAGTCATTCACTACCTTTAGTTCAACAAACACAGTCGAATCACTACAAAACCGCGAAAGCGAAAAATAATAATAATTGTACTTGAATAAAAACAATAGGAAAAAGAGACCTTCAATTACTCCACCTTGCACCACAACACAAACGTTAACAGATAGAAACCTCATTTGCTAACTTAGAAACAGACCAATTAGGACAACACCTGTCTATACAACCTCTATTAACCTAAACTGACGTAGCTAATTGTGCAGCTACTGCCCCAATCCAATCATCATCTGCCTACTGATGCACAACTGAATCCACAATGATATCTTGGAAAAGCTGGACTGTTCTGTAATCACGCCTGTCGCTTGCGTGGTAGCAACATGTCGCTAGCAGGGGTGACGCACGTAGAAACTGATAGCAACGTGTCGCAGGGGTGACGCACTTTTCAAACCACGTAAACACATCGGTTTGCTATCAACCACAGGTGGGCCTTGTGGGCATTGTGGGCAGTTCTTTTAAATGTTTTGTGTTTTTCATCTTGGTTTATTTGAATTTTTGATATTTCTGTAAATATTTAAATCATCGTCCTCGCGCCCTTATCTCAGTTTATTTGGAGTCGGCACAGCACGTCTTCTTTTCAACCGATTGCGGCGAAGCCCAAAAGGAGGATTAGGTGTGTTTCCATACTTCTTACTCAATTTTCGATATCAGTAGACACGTCATCGTTTCTAGTAATTAAATAAAAGGAAATAAATTCGTTCGTCACCAATAATATTTATTCGTATCTAATTGAAATAACTTATAACTAAGTTAAGTTAGTTAAATGACCTCAATTGAGTACCTAAGTTTTTCAGGCAAAAATTTGCTGAAGCTTGTTATTTTTAACTTCGTCACAATTACTTTCACTAGTTAAAAACTCGATGAATGGCCTAAAAATATTGTTATCCTTGAACATCGAAGCGAAACTTTAGAACTTCGTGATTTTCAGACTCCAAGGTAAAATTCCGTAAAATATAATTTTGTGTGACCTATTTGATGGCGAGGCCAATATCTGCCATTGTTAGGATGTGACGTCATAGACGTGTCCTGTACATGTCCTGTGTATTTGTGTGTGAGTGAAAATTTGCATTTTTAATTGCACTGTAATAATAAGTACCTACCACCAGTAACAGTACTTTATTTTATTCTAGGGATTAATGAATACTTCTTTCTATAGCATGCTGGCACGTTTCTAATTGTGCTATAATTATGGACTTAAGTAAGGGCTCATTTTTGTCAATCATGTATGAGAATCTTTATTACTATTTTTGCTGGTTGGTTTTTTAAAATCTTTTTGCAAGACCACCCAGTCCTTTATTATTAAATCCTTTTGAAAACCGTTTGATCTAGATTAAACATTCCTGGACGTAGTCTATGGATTTGTTTTCTACTTTGAGGGTTCTTTTACAGTGTTTGCAATTGCTTCTGATTTATCTTTCTCTATCTAAGTCTTCCAGCATCTGCTGAAGGTCTCTCGATGTTGGTGCGAAGATTACCAAAATCATCGGGTCTTTCGTCGTTTAGCACCACGAGCGGTCCGGACCGCGGTGTGAAACGCAGAAGAGCTCATAAGAATGGGCTGTTTTCGGTAATCCTGAGGCTGTCTCACCTTACGCTTGACGATTCGCGGTCACATGGCCGCCCCGTTGTCACTTCAATTAACTTATACTGTGAACTATGTCGACAACATATTTTCAGTCATCTTAATCACGCACCTAATATGTTGCGTTTAAGAAAACAAAAAACATTTTTAATTAAATTTATTTCCGGTTGTTATTTTCCTCTCAATACACTGACACTGACATATATGTGCTCCGTCCAATATCTGTCATAGTCAGCCGCTGACGTCACAGCTTGTCGCGAACACCGCATGACGTACGTTGCACGCATCCGCGCGTGTTTGCAGCACCGTGTACCGACGACGCGGCGACCTGTTGGGAAAGGTGTTGTATTTTATTATAATTGTAGTAGTAATGACTTGAATGCCACGTTAGTCCAGCGGTTGGAATCGCGGCTGCTAAGCATGAGCTTATATTTACTAGACGGCGGCGGGACGCCTTGGATGGCTTTCTCGTTAACTGGCGGGAAGAGGCGCAACAACGAGGAAATCGAAGGAATAGGGGGAGGCCTTTGCTCAGGAGTGGGAAAGATTAGGCTAACAAAAAATGTGTTTTTCCTTCAGGAAGAGTCTGAATTTGTGCCCAGTTGATGGCATTAGGCTCGCCCCCTATTACATGGGTCGTAAACATTACAACTTAGCGTAATGTGGGTTTATTATTAGGTAGGTACAACTGTGCCTAACCGTTATAGGAATACAGGTATGATGCTATGCTATATGTGTACTCGTACTGACCTACATCTGGTTTGTCCAATATCTGCCATAGCCAGTGCCGTGACAGCGTGTTGCGAGCACCTTGTGACGCGGGCTGGACGCATTCGAGCGTGATTTGATCACCATGTACTGACTGGTGATGGGTTAGGAAAGGTGTAGTAAGAAATTACGTGTTATAAGGTCACATCTTTTTTCCATGAGGGGTGAAAGTAAAGAACGCCAACTTCTACGTTTCCGTTGCATTGATTTGAGAGATGAATAAGAACCAATAAAAATAAAATACATTTCTTCTACCGTAAAACGGGGTAATTAGAAACGCAGCGTAGGAGTGAATCGAAAAAATAATTTCAGAGGATTTTAACGTTGAATTAATGGTAAAAAAGTTTATCGCATGATTAAAATCGTAATTATAAAATAAAATAGAGTACTTTTTGGTAACCTATCAAATTAATTCAACATTAAAATCCCGTTCAAACTTTTGTATGTATCTGTATGTATTATTTGTATTGTGGACCCAACCTTTTACCCGGTACTGATTTTTATTTAAAAAATCTTTCAGGTCAAAGGTATTTAAAAGTAGTTCATCACACGATATGGTCATTTAAAATCTCACGCAATCGAGAGCCACCTTGCACAGAACGATCGTATATAAATCAAATCCTTGAACATTCAGGTCATCATAACAGATCGAAAATAATTACACTAACGTTTAAATTCAATAAATCAAACTCCTCCAATTAATTACTACCAGTTAATCGTTAAATAATTTACATTTTATTCTTAAAGAATTTTTAAAGCATCTCCAAAAAACTGACCGAAATTATTACCTCAACACAGAAAAGGTTAAATAAAAAACCGGCCAAGAGCGTGTCGGGCCACGCTCAGTGTAGGGTTCCGTAGTAATAATTCTTTTTTTGTTTGAAATACGGGCCAATGAAACTTGACCTCTGGATTGTATAGGCGCTCATACGATTCAGGGACCAAATTATATTGGTTAACTGCAGTTTCCATCTGTTGTTTCCATCCAAGTTCAAAATAATTTTCCTAGAAAGTCCTTATAAAGTTCTACTTTTCAGATTTTTTTCGTATTTTCTAAACTTATGGTTCAAAAGTTAGAGGGGGGGGGACGCTTTGTTTTTTACTTTTGGAGCGATTATTTCCGAAATTATTGACATTATCAAAAAATGATTGTAGTAAACCCCTATTCATTTTTAAATACCTTTCCAACAATATATCACACGTTAGGGTTAAAATTAAAAAAAAAATCACTTCCCACTTTACATATAGGGGGGCTACCCTAATAAAACATTTTTTTCCAATTTTTAGGGTTCCGTAGTCAACTAGGAACCCTTATAGTTTCGCCATGTCTGTCTGTCTGTCTGTCTGTCTGTCTGTCTGTCTGTCTGTCTGTCTGTCCGTCTGTCCGTCCTCGCTTAATCTCTGTGACCGTTAGCACTAGAAAGCTGAAATTTGGTACCAATATGTGTATCAATCACGCCGACAAAGTGCTAAAATAAAAATTGGAAAAAAATGTTTTATTAGGGTAGCCCCCCTATATGTAAAGTGGGAAGTGATTTTTTTTTTAATTTTAACCCTATCGTGTGATATATTGTTGGAAAGGTATTTAAAAATGAATAGGGGTTTACTAAAATAATTTTTTGATAATGTCAATAATTTCGGAAATAATCGCTCCAAAAGTAAAAAACAAAGCGTCCCCCCCCCTCTAACTTTTGAACCATAAGTTTAGAAAATACGAAAAAAATCTGAAAAGTAGAACTTTATAAGGACTTTCTAGGAAAATTATTTTGAACTTGGATGGAAACAACAGATGGAAACTGCAGTTAACCAATATAATTTGGTCCCTGAATCGTATGAGCGCCTATACAATCCAGAGGTCAAGTTTCATTGGCCCGTATTTCAAACAAAAAAAGAATTATTACTACGGAACCCTACACTGAGCGTGGCCCGACACGCTCTTGGCCGGTTTTGTTATTATTTTAGCACTTTGTCGGCGTGATTGATACACATATTGGTACCAAATTTCAGCTTTCTAGTGCTAACGGTCACAGAGATTAAGCGAGGACGGACAGACAGACAGACATGGCGAAACTATAAGGGTTCCTAGTTGACTACGGAACCCTAAAAACGGTTTATGCAATCTCGTAATTCTTTTTCTGTATTAAAATGATATCATGAAGAATTTAAGATGCAAATAATGTTATCAAACAGCGTCTATTATATTAAAAGTACGCCTTTTATCCCCAGGGAGATTTATCTTTTTACTCTTGTATCTTTTCCGTAGTACATGTATATTTAGAGAACATTAAAGATGTAAGGTTTATAAGGCTAAGAAGGAGTGGATTCTGTAAAGTGAACCAAGAGGAAAGCCACTTAGTCTTGAGTAGTAAAATTGGCTGATCTGACCTGGATCCGGTTGGCCTAAATGGTGGCTGGATCAGGTTGCAGCTTTTAATTGGATAAGAAAAGCACCGGATTATATTCCATCATAGGATGTCTTCTGGCTGAAAAAAATGATCATTATGATGAAACTTTTCTTTTGTTAGTTTATATATTCCCACTGCTGGGCAAAGGCCTCCCTCAATTCCTTCCAAGAGTTTTTTTCCTGTGTCTCCTCGAACCAGCATTGGAGACTTTTGCCCAGCAGCCATCGTGCATGCAGCTGACATGACCCGCCCAATCCCATTTTAGGCTGGCATATAGAATCAATAAGGCATCTTAAAACCGTAAAGGCATTCTCAAAGCAAAACAACCCTTTATAAGAGAACAGAATAGATAAGATAAAAATCCCACGATTCCTAAGGGTTAAAGTTAAAACTAAGAACATTTCCTGATAGCAAGCTATTAGAAGGCACTTTGCGTTCAGCCAAGCTAAACGTTAGGCGTCTAGGTGCAGCTCGCGGGGCGCGATTACCTCATGCATAATATTGATACTTCACCAACTAGAACTTTACCAGCTCGATACGGAGCCCGATATGTGAATATGAATTCATTATAATTATGCTTGTAGCTACTTGGTTTAACAAGATAGTAATAAGTTTGTCGAAAAGCAAAAAGTTCAGGAAGGAGCTCGTGGCTTAATAATACCTGTCTTTAGGTTAAGTATTGCTTACCTAGGACCAGGTCCAGGATGGGTGACCGTACATACCGAGTTTCCTCAGTACTTCGGAGAGCACTTTGAACTGTTGGTCCCGACTGCCATACCCATATGCATAGATCTTTGACAGACGTTTCATATAAAATACTGGTATTCAGTCACATCCAGTTAGACTGGAAGTCGACATGAAGCATAATTATAGATTCTTGGAGGCTAAATGTTATTAAATTGCATTCTAGAAAGACTTCACTCTGAATCTCAAGTTAAGATCACGTATAAACACAAGCAGTGGAACGGGAGTACTTCACCTCATTTTTATAAGTTGGTGGTTGATTTGAGGCGACGCCGCTGTTTGCGATGTGTGGCCGTTGAAGTATTGAATTTTATGGAAAGCATATTCTTCTGCTCAAGTTGAGGAGATGCTGATCCGATGCACTATTACAATACAATGCCGGATACTATAGGATATGGGTGTCAAGAAAACAGCAGCAATTTGAATTTAAATACTTTGACTCGTTTATTAATCAAAAAATATAAAAATACCCACAAGGAAGGTTATAGTAACTACCTCCTAGCACAGTTTAAATAGAAGTGAGAGTGCGACTAAAGGCAACCGTCCTTTTTATAAAAAAACCGGCCAAGAGCGTGTCGGGCCACGCTCAGTGTAGGGTTCCGTAGTAATAATTCTTTTTTTGTTTGAAATACGGGCCAATGAAGCTTGACCTCTGGATTGTATAGGCGCTCATACGATTCAGGGACCAAATTATATTGGTTAACTGCAGTTTCCATCTGTTGTTTCCATCCAAGTTCAAAATAATTTTCCTAGAAAGTCCTTATAAAGTTCTACTTTTCAGATTTTTTTTGTATTTTCTAAACTTATGGTTCAAAAGTTAGAGGGGGGGGAAGCTTTGTTTTTTACTTTTGGAGCGATTATTTCCGAAATTATTGACATTATCAAAAAATGATTTTAGTAAACCCCTATTCATTTTTAAATACCTTTCCAACAATATATCACACGTTAGGGTTAAAATTAAAAAAAAAATCACTTCCCACTTTACATATAGGGGGGCTACCCTAATAAAACATTTTTTTCCAATTTTTATTTTAGCACTTTGTCGGCGTGATTGATACACATATTGGTACCAAATTTCAGAAGCCACGAGCTCCTTCCTGAACTTTTTGCTTTTCGACAAACTTATTACTATCTTGTTAAACCAAGTAGCTACAAGCATAATTATAATGAATTCATATTCACATATCGGGCTCCGTATCGAGCTGGTAAAGTTCTAGTTGGTGAAGTATCAATATTATGCATGAGGTAATCGCGCCCCGCGAGCTGCACCTAGACGCCTAACGTTTAGCTTGGCTGAACGCAAAGTGCCTTCTAATAGCTTGCTATCAGGAAATGTTCTTAGTTTTAACTTTAACCCTTAGGAATCGTGGGATTTTTATCTTATCTATTCTGTTCTCTTATAAAGGGTTGTTTTGCTTTGAGAATGCCTTTACGGTTTTAAGATGCCTTATTGATTCTATATGCCAGCCTAAAATGGGATTGGGCGGGTCATGTCAGCTGCATGCACGATGGCTGCTGGGCAAAAGTCTCCAATGCTGGTTCGAGGAGACACAGGAAAAAAACTCTTGGAAGGAATTGAGGGAGGCCTTTGCCCAGCAGTGGGAATATATAAACTAACAAAAGAAAAGTTTCATCATAATGATCATTTTTTTCAGCCAGAAGACATCCTATGATGGAATATAATCCGGTGCTTTTCTTATCCAATTAAAAGCTGCAACCTGATCCAGCCACCATTTAGGCCAACCGGATCCAGGTCAGATCAGCCAATTTTACTACTCAAGACTAAGTGGCTTTCCTCTTGGTTCACTTTACAGAATCCACTCCTTCTTAGCCTTATAAACCTTACATCTTTAATGTTCTCTAAATATACATGTACTACGGAAAAGATACAAGAGTAAAAAGATAAATCTCCCTGGGGATAAAAGGCGTACTTTTAATATAATAGACGCTGTTTGATAACATTATTTGCATCTTAAATTCTTCATGATAAAACCGGCCAAGAGCGTGTCGGGCCACGCTCAGTGTAGGGTTCCGTAGTAATAATTCTTTTTTTGTTTGAAATACGGGCCAATGAAACTTGACCTCTGGATTGTATAGGCGCTCATACGATTCAGGGACCAAATTATATTGGTTAACTGCAGTTTCCATCTGTTGTTTCCATCCAAGTTCAAAATAATTTTCCTAGAAAGTCCTTATAAAGTTCTACTTTTCAGATTTTTTTCGTATTTTCTAAACTTATGGTTCAAAAGTTAGAGGGGGGGGGACGCTTTGTTTTTTACTTTTGGAGCGATTATTTCCGAAATTATTGACATTATCAAAAAATTATTTTAGTAAACCCCTATTCATTTTTAAATACCTTTCCAACAATATATCACACGATAGGGTTAAAATTAAAAAAAAAATCACTTCCCACTTTACATATAGGGGGGCTACCCTAATAAAACATTTTTTTCCAATTTTTATTTTAGCACTTTGTCGGCGTGATTGATACACATATTGGTACCAAATTTCAGCTTTCTAGTGCTAACGGTCACAGAGATTAAGCGAGGACGGACAGACGGACAGACAGACAGACAGACAGACAGACAGACAGACAGACAGACAGACAGACATGGCGAAACTATAAGGGTTCCTAGTTCAGACTTAACGAATTTATAGGATGCTTTTAAACACTCCATTTAGTGTATACTTCATGACGAAAACCTATCAAAATTTTACGAGCCCGCCACGGAGGAGACTGGCAGAATTGGAAGTGTCTCCGATCTTTGCGGCTTAATCATGGCTCGAATTAGGCATGAGACACTTGCTCAAACTTTTGACATCGGCTATTTTGAGACTGCAGCGGCGCCATTACACTTTGACGTTTTAAAGAGCCAGACCATTTTAGGAATCCTGAATTCAGATTTAATGGGTACTATTTTAAAGTCAACATAGGCTTGGGTATATTAAATAAAGGGTCTTACAACACACAAATAAGGGATTTTTACTTTGCAGTCTGAAGTCATTAATAAAACAGCTTCTCTGATGCGCCGGATTCGAGGGAGCACCAACAGAATCCTAAAAATGATATCTGAGAGACCTGATTCCGCAGTGCTGGGGAGATTCATGCAGCTTCATGTGACGTAGACTACTGATTCTTGACATGTGATTTGATGTAATACTAACGTAGTTTTAAGACCTTTATAACTAACATGACATGTGTATTTTGTTGTAATTATTGTATTTCTGAATATTTGAATTTTTGTGAATGATAATCCATAATACTAACATAGTTTTAAGACCTTTGTTACTAACATGACATGTGTATTTTGTTGTTGGCCCAGTGATTGAATTATTATGAATTGTAATTGATATTTATTAAGTATACTAACGTAGTTTTAAGCAATTTGTTACTAACAAATGGATGGACAAAATTGGTCTGAAATAAAAGTATAATAATAATAATAAATCTACACATAAATTATTGAGCCATAAAATCTACGTCTAAAAATAGATGATTAAGGGGCAGAACAACGTTTTTTTACTCATCAGTCGTAGGGCAAATACGATGTTAGATACGCTCTGATTGTCAGGTTGCCAATTACTCAATAATTCTGCGGAACACAACTCACGATATGACGTCTTATTGAGAACAGTGGAGGAAAAATCATGCTAGGTCGACACGAATTAAATTGAGATAAGGGCTTGGACATGGCGAAACTTTGGAACATAAAAATCCCCAATTTTTACACCCAACTAGCCTAGATGTTACATCGTCCTTATTTGGCTGTAACAGCCGAACATCTCATATTACGTGGCGAGCAGACGACGAGTCAGCGTGACGTATAGCTGACAAAGACAGACATGATGTATGGCCCTGCTAGTGCTGGCTGGACGCTCGCGGCTGTGGCTGGCGTGATATTTACAAATTATAAGTTCAGCACAAGTTTTAGTGAAAGCAAAATAATAAAAACTTCTCAAGATTATTGAAGGTAAGGACAATGTTCTATACTTTAGAAAAGCTATTATCTCCAGTTCCATCCTATATTCTATTTTCATCCTACCTAAAACTACCCTGCAGTACCAACGATCGTACTCCGATTTCCTCTAAAAAATCCTACCAATAACGTTTTCAAGAGCCATTCGCAAAAAAGCTCGTATCGATTTACACGTAGCGAATCCTCGCTTTGGGGCGTTCGCTTTGACCTATCGACACCGAGAAATATAATATGGCGTCATTGTGGATGCTGGTAGCATGCTAACACGTCGGCAAGTTAAAAGTATCAGTATTCACGGGGATAGGGATCGCTGGCTCGTGTGACGTCATCAATATTCACGTGCTGTCGGCGTGACGGGCCGTCACGGCGCCGCGTCACGCTGACGTGAGGGCGTGATTAATGGAGGCGTGTCATACCAGGTGCATTTTGCTGTCGGGACATAATAATGTCATCAATGTATTGGTCTTTAAGTCTTTATGGGCCGTTCGAACACCTGCTGAAAGGGTAATCTTTTTAAAGAGTAATTAATGATTTGTCCTGTTTTTTCACCAACACTGTTTTACTATTTAATATTTGAAACGTGTTGTGCCAATCGCAAGGGACTACGACGATAATATTTTACATTATTATTGCATTAAAACAGATAACAATTATTTGCCATGTTTAACAGTAAGTTGTTACAGGTACTTCAGAATTCCAAAAGTCTGACAACCAGTCTTACCAAAGAGTACCGTATAACCCAGGATCTAGTTAATAAATTTTAGATCTAGTCGCCCTATGTCAAAAATTTACTTTCAGCTGAATATAGTTGGATTGAACGCCGAACCAATAGTCGATATCAAACAAGCATGATAATTCGATTAAAGACACCATAATTTCATTAGTATTTACAAACGCGTCGACGTTTCCAGTATATGGGTGAATATAATATGCATTTCAGTACGTAGGTATCGCAGTCTGGCCCCTGGTATCAATATTCTAGTAACCGGTATTCCCGCAGGCGTTATGAGAACTGATCTGCTTCGATAAACTATCGCTGCAGCTCCTAGCATATATGCAAGATCTTCATTGCATATAATATGTATATGAATGTTTTATTTTTCTTAGTTACATACTTATATTTTATTTCAATTGTTTCAATGCCTCGTTGGTCTAGTGGTCGCAAGTGCGATTACTGAGCATGAGGTCCTGGATTTGATTCCCGGGTCAGGCAAAGTGTTTTTTTTTTAATATTAAATGGGCTTACTCTTGACCTCAATCTTGCCCTAAGGGCAGAGATGAGGTCGACGATGGAACGAGCTTACCCAGAAGAAGCCTATTTACTCGCGATTTAAATTGATTGGTGTTATATGAACTCGGGAAGACCGACGCAGGCAGGGTGTTCTACTCCTTGGCTGTACGAATAATGAAAGATTTATTCTCTTTTCTCAAATGAAAGTGTTATTAGGTTTCCCATTAGGGATTTCTTAGTAGTAGACGCGGAGTCTGGATTTGTGTTGGCAATAGACTACCGTATCACATGGGATTTAATTAAACAAATCAAAGTAAGTATTATTAGGTACTCTTCTGCCGAACCTTTCAGGAATTATTGTAATTTTTTTATATTCGATTTTCTTCTATTTCTTCTTAGTCACACTCTCTTTTTTTTCAGTTGTGTTTGTTTTACAGCAATGTGATGAGGTTTTATGATAAGGTTTTAGGTACCAACCTAAACACTTGAATACCGTTTTTTTATTTTTGGTGGGTGGAAAATCATCAAATGACCCCCACGCTCTTGGGCAGAGCGAAGGGGAGTGTCAGACTTCTACTGACTAAAAACCGAACCCATGTTCCTTCTTTGCCCTTGCGCCGAGGCCACGTCATCTAGTACAAAAATCCGCGGCCCCGACGGGCGACACTTGAATACCGTCTGACTACGGCTTTTCTTTTTGTTCTATCCTGAAAATCTTGTTTCATACTTTTTCAGCGTCGTTTTTTCGTCGTAGTCGGGTTTTAGTTTTTTAATCTAACCAACACGTTTTTGGCAAAAGGTTCTGTTTCAAAAGAATATTATGTAGGAACAAATAAAGGTTAAAGTTCAATAATTGTTATTCTAATAAGGCTTTTCACGAAGTTGGCTTCAACCTGCAAAATAAAATCATGTTGCTTAATTAAATTAACATATTCTTCACGTAATAATATGTGCTCTAAACAAACAACCCCTAATTACACATACTTAATTAATAATTTCAAATAAAATAATGTGGAGTTATTAAAACATTGAATTTTCGCGTGTAGTTAATAAAATGCTTAAACAATTAACTTCGGGAGTTCAGTTCTTAAAGATTAATTAATTGTTTTATAATATAATTGCTACTTATATTAAAATTTAATTATAATTTGCTTGACGAGTATTAAAATGAGATTTAGAGATTTTAATGACAATTTGGGAGCAAAAATGTAGAGAGTTTATTACCAAACTTATTAATTTTAATCTATATAAATGTACGCTTTGTAGATTCCAAAATGCTCATTATTTTTTTTTTATCTTGTTTTACAGTAAGCAACAATTTATTTTTAGGCTATCCTCCCATACTTAAAAACAAAACAAAACAAAAAAAAAAGATAAAAAAAACCAAAAACCAAATAAAAGATTAACCATGTTGTTTCTTTCAGGACTTTTCCATAAAAAACGGCCAACCCGAACTTGCACCTTTTGTTGACGATTCATAAGTGGAATTTGTAAGACTATGTGAATCATAGATATAGAATTCCGTAGATTGGTAATGTCAACAATCAAACGAGACCAAAAACCATTGATCTATCTATATTTTATTTTGTTTGTTACAATAAGTACCTACATATAATCTATTTTTCTAAGACTATGCATTTGTAAGACGCTATCTTAGCTGTCGATATCAACAAAAATTAGGCCATCGCATCACTAAAAAGTGAGGTTTTAGCTCCTTCGTATTTCTCTATTTGTTATTTCTCAAATACGTCGGTTTTAGGCATGCTAATTCATCTAGATCGTAAATAAAATAATGTTCTCATAATATTTTGCTTAAAGCCGGCTTATTAGGTGCATTGTTATTGCAGAAATAACGATGTAAACAACTTGTAAACTTACTGGTGAAACGAGTAATCCTGGGGATTTTTATTTATTTATTTATTTATTTATTTAAACTTTATGCACAATAGTGATACATAGGCGGACTTAATGCCACAAGGCATTCTCTACCAGTCAACCTTAGGGTCAAACAAGACAACATTGTGGTAGGGTACAGAAGAAACAATATCAACATTAATAAAAAATAAAAAATTAAAAAGTATAGGTATACTTATACAAATACTAATACACATATAAAAATAAAAAATAAATAAAAATAAACTAATAAATATTTAAACAAATACCAAACTAAATAACGAAAAACTTGACGACTTATGACTCGACTTTTAATTATTCAAAGCTATTTGGTCTTATCTAAATAGTGGCTACGTACTTTCCTTTTAAAAGTGAATTTGCTTTCAGCTTTTTTAATACCAAGGGGTAGCGCGTTCCAGAGTTTTATAGATGAGATAGCGTAAGAATTTGACAAAAAACCGGTGCGGTGTGAAGGAATTTGGAGAATGAGATTTTTGGAAGCCCGAAGACTACGACTATGACAACTGCCCAACACCTTGAAATAAGTTTTTAAATAATCGGGAGCACGTGGATCGTTCATAATCGAGAAGAGCATGCAGAGAGATCTGAGGGACCTCCTGAGTCGGATAGGCAGCCATTTAAGCTGAGAACGGAAGGATGAAATATGATCGTATTTACGAAGGCCAAAAACAAAACGAATACAATTATTGAGAAGTCGATCCAATTTATTTAGAAGTTCTTGGGATATATCAGAATAACAAACATCAGCATAGTCAATAATGGGAAGCACAAGGGACTGAACCAAAGTGAGTTTCGTGCTAGATGGGAGAAAATGCTTGAATCTATAGAGAGACCGCAGTGAGAACGTGACTTTCTGACTCACCTGAGCGACGTGTTTTTCCCAACTCAAACTGCTGTCAATGTAAAGACCTAAGTCCTTTACGTGGGGTGACATAGAAATGACGGAGTTCCCGTACATCAAAGGCACAAGTTGGCTAGTGGTCACATTCCTCAAATAGTACGAGCTACCAATGAGGATGGCCTGGCATTTTTCGACGTTAACAGAGACCCCAAATTTGCCAGACCATTCTTCGATAATACGAAGATCAGCATTGAGTGCTGTAATGCAATTGTCCAGGTTGGCAATATCTGATTGAGCGTACAGTTGCAAGTCATCAGCGTACAGATGGTAAGAGCATTTGAGAATAGCAGTAAGAGAGTTTATAAATAAAGAAAATAAGAGAGGAGAGAGTATACCGCCTTGTGGAACACCAGTTACCAGGTCGCACCAATCAGAGCGATTCTGGTCAGCACGCACCGCCTGCTGGCGACCACGAAGATAAGATGAAAACCAATCCCGTGACAACGATGAGACCCCAATTTGCGACAGTATGGCCAGAAGAATGTCGTGATCAACAGTATTAAAAGCATTGGAGAAGTCAATTAAAACCAAGACCGTTAACCTCGAATTCTCCAGACCATCCCTAATGTCTTCAGTGACTTTAAGCAGAGCTGTGGCTGTGCTGTGACCAGGCCGAAACCCGGATTGGAAAGAGGACAACAGGTTATTTCTAAAAACGTAGGAGGATATTTGATTAAGGGCAACTGCTTCTAGGATTTTGGAAAGGAAAGGGAGAATGGAGATAGGCCTGAAGTGATTGACTAAACTAGGACTGGAGATTTTCGGAAGAGGAATAATGAAAGCCTTACGCCAAATTGCAGGAAATACACCAGTCTGTAGCGATGAATTGACGATATGGGTAATAATTGGAATCAAGTTCTCAATCATAAACGATAACATGGTACGACTGACACCATCACAACCCACCGCTTTAGACTTAATCGAATTGAAATATTTAAGAACCTCAGCGTTAGTCACGGGGGAGAATGAAAAAGAGTCAGGAGGACACATTGGCTTGGAAGTAATATCAAGGATAGTTGTATTCCTAACGTCAACTGCAAGCTTAGAAGATGTAGAAAAGTGATTATTAAGATCATTTAAAGGCAGATTAAGAGATACAACACTGGAGGGTGATTTTGCTATACCAAGTGATTTGAGAAACTTCCAAATATCAGCCGGAGAAGAGTTGAGGACATTTTCACAAATGTATCGGCGTTTAGATGCTCTTACCATCTGGTTGCAGCGGTTTCTACTCAGCTTATACAATACCCAGTTCTCTCCACTGCGGTCCCGCCTATATTTTCTAAAAGCCCGGTCACGGCGTCTCATGGCCATACGAACCCCAGGGGTTATCCATGGGGCAGGGGGGCGCTTGACACGAACAGCCCTCAGTGGCGCATGCTTGTCAATGAGCTGGAGCACATATCTATTAAAAATATCCACTTTCTGATCCACTGATGATGACTGGGCGATATCAACCCAATCAAGGGCTTGTGCATCACTATTAAGTAGATCTTTGTTCAACCTTGCGAAATTCCGGATGAAAATAATGGCAGGCCGCTGCTTAGGGGGTTTAATTTTGTACGATAAATAAATCAGATCGTGCCTGGATAAACCAGGCGCAGCGACCTGACCATGATTGGCAACGAGATCCGCAGAAGAAGCAAGCATAAGGTCGAGCCAGGAGTCGCTTGAGCCAGCATTATGATGAGTGGGACTAAGTTTAAGAAGTGACAGACTCAACGACTCCAGGATCGCACTCAGCCTACGTGATCTAGGGTTATCCTTCAAAAGGTCAGTGTTGAAATCGCCCATGACTATGAGATGCCTGTGTTCTGAGGAAATAGATTCGAGAAGAGATTCTAAGGTGGAGAAGTAATCTATGGTAGGAGGGCAGTAAACAACTCCTAGAACGGCTTTAACCCCTGCAACAACAATTTCCAAAAATAAATACTCAGGGTTGCCACTATACACTGGAGACGAAGAATGTAAAATTTTGTAGGAGATATTACTGCGCAGATAAATGGCAACACCCCCGGCTCTTTTCCCAATACGATCGTTACGAATTAAAATAAAGCCAGGAAGCTCGTAAAAATGTGAGGGAAGCTCGGGCTTTAGCCAACTTTCGGATACCAACACAGCATGTAAAGTGACGTCAGAAAATAAATCCAGTATCTCGGAGTGGTGCTGAGGAATGCTCTGGGCATTGACGTGACATACATTAAAACACTTGTTAAATCGCTGGAACTCACTAGTCAGAAAATCATTCACCGACAAAGAGTTATCAAGACTTGAAAAAGATGTCGAAGAGCAAGAATAAAAAGAGTCATCATCAGACATAATTATTACCAAAATAAGTAAATAGATATAATATATATATATATATACGGTAAGCTATAATAAATAATATAATAAATGGATAAGAAATAAAATTCACGTAAGAATTAATTGCATAACCTGCCGGCAGACCGTTCACAGAAAAGATCTAAGACAAATGCGCGTTTCCGAACGAAACTGATACACGCCATTGACAGTGACATAATTATCGTGATAATATTGACAATTGACATTACAAATACGTGCAAATAAACAAAAGAAAATATTAAAAGTAAAGACAAAAAGTGTCGGTACTCAAATAAAGTTCCTGTGACGTGTTCGTACCAACATCAAATTAACATAAAACTAGCATTAAAGAAGTTATACATACAAAAAGGAGACAGAAATTATGAGAGTAAACAAAACAAACCAAGTTACTTCTTCTTTGCCTGCCGCCTTGACCGAGTATGAGGCGTCTGAGCCTGCGCCGGCGCCGGGCTTGCGTTATTCGAGGCACGGTTGGAGTCTGGAGGAACTACTGGATCCAGCGACTTGCCATACTCCGCTCCCAGCGCGACGACTTCGTCAACGGTGAAGACGCGGCGCAGTTTGCCGTTCGGAAGCTTGACGTTGATATTTCCGTCCATAGTCCACACATTGGTCACACCGAACAACTTGCGAGCAGTTGTAAAAGCCAATTGCCGCTGACGAGTAAGGAACTCCGACACCACATAACTGGATCCCTTTAGTTTGGCCTTGGTTTTCCAGATCTGATCCCTTGTGGTAGACTCCATGAAACGAAGAAGGATTGGTCTAGTGTGACCTTCTGAAGCCTTTCCCAGCCTGTGGCATACCGATAGTGAAGAGGGTGCCAGATCAGTTATACTCAGCTTATTTTGGACAATGGATGCCACGCTTTCAGGGAGATTTTCACCATGCCTCTCAGGCACTCCTCCTAGCAGCAAAAACTTCCTCCTGTGTCTCATCTCAATGATGTCAACGCTCCTGCATACCTCGGCAATCTGCAGCTGCAACGCATTGAGGACACACCACACATGGTCCTTGAAGGCAGAAAAATCCTTATGGAGTCCGCTCAAGTCTGTACCAGGAGATGATGCCCTCAGGTGCCCTTCAAAGTCTGCCATCCGCTGGTTGAGTGACGTTATTGCCAGACGCTGAGTCTCAGCAATATCAGCTAAAGTGCTCATGACTGTGACTTTGTGTTCAAGTGCAGTGATTTGATGAGGTCAAAGTACAAGTGAAAGCTTATGCCAGCAAGTAAATGCAATTAGCACAGTTTAGGACATGTGTAAATTACTGTCCACACAATATGTGCTTAATGGTAGGAATTTATTAAATATCCAATAGAAATATTCACTTAATTATTAAAAAATACTAATAAAATCTAATTAAAATTTCAAGAACATATGTTGACTTTTTCTGCACCTACCCCCAAAAAAAAAAGAAAAAATTTTTCTTTTTGGAAGATTCACATCCTGGTACTGCACAAGAAACCATCGTATTATGGTAATTCAATCACGGGTTATCACTGTAGTTCACTTAAATAATTGCCGAAACGCTCGCGTAAACAGTTACCGGGGCCGGTATGGGCCGGTAGCAATACGTGTTTTGGCCCTGTTATCAGCGTCACTTTCTCTCTCTTTCTAACACAGCAAAGTTCCGCTTAAGCGGGAGCTCTCATTCACTCTCAAGCCCAATCTACGGAATTCTATATCTATGATGTGAATTTTAAACATAATGATTATTTCGCTAATAGTACAACATAAAAATCACAGATGGCGCGCTGTGTATCAAAAGAAGACTGTTCAAGATTAAAGTCACGATGCTGATATACACTGTTTACGGATAGCCATGGTAGTGGTACGTTGAAGCTTTTTATGTACAATCATCATAATTATCATCATACTATTAGCCCGGAAATACCTACTGCGGGTTTAGGCCTACCCTCTCTTCCGCCACATATCCCGATCCTGTGCGCACCTGCCCAAATCCAGGTGATTTCCGCGACTTTGACGATGTCGTCAACCCAACGAGCTTTAGGACAGCCCTGGTTTCTTTGGCCTAGGTACCCTTGGCCACCACTCAGTCAATGCCTTGCTCCATCGGCCATCTCCGCGTCTAGCCAGATGTCCTGCCCAGGTCCACTTGAGACGCACTGCCCGAAAACGAATAACGAACTCAAGGATTTCATGATTTTACCATTGATTAAGAAAATGGGGACTATTTCAAAAACATGTCTTTACTAGAAGACTTCGTACAGAATTATATTAATATAAACTGTTGCAAAACTGGTAAATGCTAATGAAATTATTTCGCACATTATATTTTTAAATCAGATTTCAACAATCACACGAGTAAGAGAATCCCACATACCGTGTAACATGTTTGTAAGTCAATATCTTTTTTGTTCCAGATGGATACGACTGATCATACCTATGCCATGTGCTCTTTTATTTAGAATCCCTATATTCAAAATGGGCTCTAGTCTTTATGTATTAAATAACAATTTTCTATTTCTGGACTGAAACCTACCACAAGTTGCGCAACATCTCTCAGTAGTACATAATATCCATTCTCTACCAGATCACCGAAACTTATTTAAGTATCCCTTGCATAATCTGTAATAGGAAAAATATTAAAATGACATTCTAACCGAAACCTTGAAACTAACGACCATGTTTTACATATCCACGAACTTTCTAATAATCTATCGCAACCTTGAACTCATCATTACGTAACAACTTGTTATTTTGTATTGAACATCAATGTCTACAAGTATGGAATGTTGGTTAAGATGCACTTGTATGGAAAAATACTTGTGACTTTAAGATGGCAGCACTTATGTTAAGACGTGGTCGAAAAGGCCTTGATATTCTTTGTAAGATTTGGTGCGATACTTGTTGCAGTTCAAGTGTTAGTTTGATTTTAATTTGATCATAGGTTGAAGGTCAACGTTATACTTGTAGCTATATACCCCACACTTTGGTCAGTTATGTAAATTATGATAATTTAATTAGTTGTAATTAATTTATTAATTTGAAGCGCGCTGCTTTGCTGAATTGGTAAATTTAATTTAATAGTTTATCTAAATATAATTTTATTCAAAACGTAAATGAATTTTCATATTTAAATAAAACGTATTATAGTTAAAATTAAAATATTTTGTTTCACAATATAGGCCTACATGGGCACTTATTAAATGTCGACGACAATTAAGAATCCTATGGCGAAAACCGGCATGAAACTCCATGATTACTCTTTTAAAATGGTTTGGTTTAACAATATTTTCATTTTACAGCATTAGTATTTAGATATGGGGGTACAACGTAGACCTGAATATAGGTCGTAGGATAGTACAAAAAGTTTAGTTGTAAGTTATACTTTAACAAATCGTCTCAAAGTAAAACTTCATTATATTACTTAGAAAAAAATGACCTGTCCAATCACCCATTTGTATTGATTATATTGTCAAAAGTACAACATTAAGATAACAGATGGCGCTACCAGTAGCCATTGGATCATCTTTTAGCTTTATTTCCTTTCTAATTTTGTATACGATGTTTACAAAAGTATAAAATGTTTCCACTGTCGCTTAACAGGATATAACAATAAATTAATGTTTGCATGCATATGCAATAAATACAAATAAATCAAGGCTTAACAAAAGTAAATTGACCTATTTTAACGCAAAAACGACGGGGTGTTATAAGTGTTACGTGTCGGTCTGTCTGTCTGTGTGTCTGTGTGCGTGTCTGTCTGTGGCATCATAACTCCCGAACCCATGAAGTGATTTTGATTTTTTTATTACACTTTAAATTCCTGTAGAAATATGCATTATGAAATCCTAAAATATCAATAACAGTTGATTCACATTCAATGAATCCAAAATATACCTACAATTTATTGATAACTCTCATTCCAAAATCTTAGTTATTCAATAGGATGCAGAGGTCAGAATGTTACAAAATAAACTAGAGGCTCGTTTTAAAAGTTACCATAGAAATAGTAGCCGATTGACCGTTTAAATACTAATCGATTTAACCTTTTTGTTAGAATAGAGGTTAGAAGTTAACTGCAGGTGAGCAAATAATTTATAATATCGAGCCATTACCGCCGTCTTATCGTAAGCGACATTTTTACTTAAACAGCGTTTTTTATCGCAGACGACTTTTTAAACTATAACGGACTTGTTCTTCGACTTTTCCCGCCAAAATTACAAAGTTATAGCAAATGCTAAGTTTATCGTTAGCACAACATTTTTCTATATTTTACAGTAACCGACATAATCAAAATTATCGTAAGTTGCGTAATTATCTAAGAATTGCAGCGTAAGCGACCCTACTTGTTATCGCAACCGACACAGTACATCCAAATTTTGTCGTTTACTATAACAAAGTGGCAAAAAACGTGTAGTGACGGTTTTTTGAAAATTTTAACCGTTACACCTAAGGTTTCAAAAATCATTAATAAACGTCAAATTTCAACTTAATAGCGCAATTATTTATAAAGTTATTCAAAAAAAACCTTCTCCTGTAAAATTTGGTTTTTGTCGGTTACACTAAGTCGGCGGTAATGGCTCGATATGGACTATTATACGATACTTAGCATAAAACTGCAAAAAATCTCTTAGTTTTTACTAGGCTAAATTCCCAAAACTGTCCTGAGAGAAAAACTTAGGAATATTTTACAGCAGACCTTGAAACGAAACTTAGGAGATGACATAAAAAGAATGGAACTAGATACTCTTAAATAAAGTCCTTGACCTTACTTAAATGCTAGACGTTATTCAAAACCTTAATTTTCCTCTTCAAAGAGTTCATAAAACGGCTGTAAATAAAATATAGGTGTTTATTAAATTAACAAGTTGCTGCTACCGACCTTTATTAATTATAGTGAAGTTAAGAAAATAATGAAGACACATCACCAAGTTCTCGCCATTAGGTAACTAATTAACGAACTTATCGGACACATAAAAATGTTAGCAAACCATCGAACTATAGTAAAACAAATATTACTTCATGATAATAAAATGAATTGAGTAAATAAACAAATATGACGTAACCAATGAATGGTGTTTGATGACATTTCTTTCGAAAGCGATAAAATAAAACGTGTGTCTGTGTTACATTCATTGCTACATATGGCTTCGCCTACGGCTATAGTTACGAATAGAAGGGCCCAAAGTGGTGCAACATCCTTGTTCTTTGTTGGACATAACGTAATACATAATGATGCCAGTTATGCCATAAAAATACAGTTTTTCTATAAATACACTCAAAAACAAGCATAAAATCTATTCTAAATATTTTATTTCAAATAGACCTATTTAGACACAGAAAACGTCGAGAAAAGGTGTAAAATATGGATAACATAGAATTGTGTTAATAAACAGGGAACTATTGAGAATTTTTGATCTGTGCGAAGTTCGACGAGGCAACCTATGGTGAAGCAGACATACCTGCTATCACGAACACTAAGCGACACTTAAAACGATGCTGGTAGCTTTTGACAAATCGAAAACCAAAATAATATAATAAAAGTTTTAAAACATCTTCAAAATACATAACCTTACAATGAACTTGATCTATAAACAGTTACATAATAACGTGACATTTGAACAAAACCGGTAACTTGCAGTCAGCGCAATGTTATGTAAACATAGTCCAACGTGTATGCTAATATACCGGTTTGTGTCGAATTCTCCAACTGGCTGTACCAGTGACCTGACAGATTTGTGTGGCATTAGGCACAATCATCGGTATAGTAGTGAAGATAATTGGTGGATCTGTAGTAATTACTGATGTTTGTTTTTTACGCTTCGATTTAGGTATTTTATATCCAACCATTTTTGGAAAAGACACTGAAATAGACCCTGAAATCAGTCTCGTTTAAAGTCAAAACATAATCTTTAATTTTGCCAATTCATGAATGATTCCCATACAGATTAGTGTCTGGAATATGCTTTAATAGTAATAACCGCTACGTATACCTCTATTCTCAAATCGGTAAAGGAACGTTGGGGAAAGTAACATATCCTGGAACCGAAAAAAGTACAGTGCTGCCCCCCTATTGCGTATCTTTTTAACGTCAGTGGCTATCAGAAATGTCCATAGATTAACTGTAAATTGGTTATGGTTTGGTACATTTTTTTCTTAAAAACTCACCATTTGACAGTTATTTGATAGACATTATAAGTTATCCACTGTCATTAAAAGATACGCAATAGCCCTGCTGGTCCCTCAAGGTGAGTTACCTACCACCCACTAACTCACCTTACTTCAGCTGTGGAAACGTAATAATATGCTGATTATAAGGTTACTTTGAATAAGTGATATGTGGCTGATAAAACAACCCAAATTGTGGCGTACGTAGATAAACCAACATCAAAACAATTCTAAAAACCGATTTTGATTTCCCAAAATAATAAAAAAGGCTTACGCCAAACCTGTGCGTTTGACATAAAACTAAAATCTGTTAGCCGAATAACTCTTTTGTTTTGTGGATTTTAACGGATATCTCCAGGAATACTAAATTACCTTTGTCATTCAAAATGTTTATTGTGAAAATCCGTTGAGCTGTATTGTTAAATCTGGGTACGTATGTCTATAGCCCAATCATCATCATCAGCCTACAGAATATCAAAGGGCTCTTCATTAACACGCTAAATTCAACTCAATACAGCACAACTTAACGCCAAATTTCACTTACCTGCTATCCTGCAAAGATTTTCGTTCCACCTAGCCGGACAGAGGGCGTTCCACTTTACGCTTGCCAATTTGCAGTCTCCACTCAAGACCTGGTCTACCCGAATTTCTGACAACCGTGCTCATCAATGTTAACGTATTAACCAGTACTAACTGTGTTGTGGTGGTCAGATAAGCAGTCGTTTCATGTAAACTACTAGTATTCAGCTGCATACTGATAAACTCGAAGCCGAGTCCAGCGTAGTTGGGAATATGCTAGGCAGACGATGATGATGGTCTGCCCATTACCACATCAGCATACTTATTCTGTGAATGTCGACAGGACTTTGCTGATGATTGCTGTAAAAATACCAATTTTAGCCAACCATAGGAATGCGTTAAAACAGGTGTAAATAATTTTCGGATATGCTGATTGAAACTTCACTAACATTTAAGTTAACTCCCGCTACCCATCACTTAACATCTGACCCCAATACTCCGCTCTCGTGGCCCGCCCGTAATAAATTGTGCTTGAAACTTGTAATATTTGAAGATATTAATTCCCTGTCAGTAACCTGGAGTTTTAATTACGCCACTCGTAATTTAACGATGTCGTAAATTATTATTAATTCATTAGTTTTCGTTCAGTATTGATGTACTGAGGTCAAGGGTGAGGCGATGAGGTCAGAGCTCTTCACTGCTAATCGACTGCGACATTTTGACAAATTATGGACGGAATCGCTGAATTTACGTGGACAGTAAAGTGGTAAGTAGTTTCGGAAGTTCTGTAAATCGTAAATATTTATTATTTTCCGCGGTTGTTAAAGAAATGCTGAATTGTACAATAATTGCTCATTACGTAAGAGTATATTTTTATTATAACCACATTGAAATTGATGATGATGTTTTAAAAGTTGGAAGGACTGAGTCAAGACCCCTCTTTCTGGTTATACCACGTATTATTGAGGTAACTTTGACCTTCCTGACTCTGTTGTATAACCATATTTTTGAGTAACACTCATACTCAATCATTGCATTCCACAATGTGGACGTAGGTGGTTACCTAAATTATAATGAGATCATTAAAGACCCTATCGAGCACAGCAAATAAACTAGGAGAGAGGAAGCATTAATAATCTTGCATGGTGAGACATCAAAATATAATTAAACATTGAGACACATCGTTTAAACGTGCTATAAGCTTAGCACACACGCAGCATACTGTAACATGAAACAGATACCGTGAATGCACCGCTGAATGGCGCAATTTTCATATGAAATGATTAGACGCAGGCTGAGCGGCTGAGCTTGTATTCAAAGCGTCGCGCCTGTAATGCCGGCAAATGGCTATAAACGCAAATCGCTCGCAAATCCAACGCTTGGGGCTTGTGGCCATACAGTATGAGGGAACTGAGATTCTGTTTAACATACAGCTAGATTACTTAAATATTATGATGATAACACAGAATAAGGACAACTCTTTGAATTGAAGTCTCGAATGCATAGCTTACAGCCTGCAAGATAGACTGAGGAGTCTAACTAGTGGATCAAGACAAATAGTGAAATTCTAAATTATCAAGATTACAAAGATGCAAAAAATGGGAATTAGTTTAGCCATATTGCAAGCACCCTCAGATATTGTGGTGCAAATTGGGATGGTTATAAACTATATCCAATGTTGTCTATACCACCCTAAAGTTATTCATCATCAACGTACAACAATCCACTGTTTATTGAAGACCTCTGCAATCGGACGCCACTCAGCTCGATTCCCGGTAACTCTCATCTAGTTGCTACCAGCCACCCTGCAAAGAGCCTGAGGGCGTCCCACCTTACAATATGCTAATAGGAAGGAATTATTCGTGGGAAGTATTTTTTAAGTATTGGTACCAGTGTTTTGTTTTGGCCCTCAAAATTCTGGTATGATCTATCGTATTCCCCGCTACTGGTATGGGCTGAGTCATAGCAACACAGTGCAAACGTCGATTTGTCGCGTTTACAATCAGCGGGTATTGCACCGCGACTGTAGCGAGCGACTGTAGGCACAGCGACTCGGCGGGCGCAGCCGCGGGACGTGACTCGTGTAGATATTATACTCGCATGTATTATAGCGGTGTATAGCTAGCGGTGTGCTTAGATTTTTAAAATTTGCTTTACTTTACATAATCTTCGTTGATCAGTCTACTCTTCTTTATCATGTGCTAAGCTAACCTCTGACTTGGCTGAATGCCGTCAAAAAATAACTCTCATGGGTGCTGGTTTCCTCACGATATTTGCTGGTGTCTTCATCGAAGCAAGGTGTGACCGTCAGACTGACATAATTATGATAGGTGTCGTGTTCGAACTCACGACCAAGACCTTTGCTTTTTCGAATTCATGTTCATACTGTTTAATTATCACTAACCTACTAGTCTACTTTTTATGATTATTTACTGGTTGAAATAAAGGCTTCCTCTGTGCCTGGCCTCGAACTGCACTAAGTTATTGCTATTGAAATCCGCGTTTCAATGCTGGGTAGATTATTGTATGCCCACGAATCATACTATAATTCACAGCAGTGGAATCACTCTATAAATCCTATTAATACTCATGCATTTCCTAATTCTGCATGCAATAGTACCATTACTCTCACTTCGTCTGCGAAGACGTATCAACGTTTACGTGATTTGGCCATTCATTTCCCTCCACGAAGAGCTATGATTGTTTCTGCGCAATCATCAAGTAATCAATCTTAATAGTAGACATGTAAATTATCTATTAACATAGTTTTTACATTTACGTAACATATAAACTTTGAGAGGTGCTGGTGTCAGATCATGTAAGTACACGTTCGGGTCGACATGATTTGGCACAGCAGTATGCACCTTCGTAAAAACAGCTCGGCCTAGCTCGAATGGTCTGAAACCAACCTGTACATGGTTCTCGTCCAGTTGCGAGATGGACAGATGACATTTGTCATCGGAGGAAAAACCTGAATGAGACTGGCACAGGATCGTGGAGATTGGCACAAGAAGTCAGAGGCCTATAGGCCTGGGTATACCCAGCAATGGGTGAATTCAGGTTGTGGGTGATGATGAACCTGGATATAATTTTTCGAATCGAAGATGCCGAACGGAGTTTACTGATCAGAGCTAGCAAAATTAAAACTTCAATGCCCATGTTATGTGTAGTAATTGTTTTGGGTGTACGTAGTACATTATACCTCAATGCTTTGGGTAGGCTTTGTTGCCGAAATACTGTCAAATTGACAAGTGTTAACTACCGAATAATGATGTCTTGACATTTCTACAAAACCCATAAAGACGCGATTATTTCTTAAGCCAACAAAATTCACTTGTGTATTGCAATACCACCTGTCAACAACCACATCATAGCCCATCACGATACGGAAAGGGTTACAAATCAACAACACTTGAATCTGTCAATTAAATTAAGCAATTAATCCGGTAACCGATGACGAAGCAACCTGTCTTATGATCAAATAGATTATTTTCAAAGTTTACCACACATGCGGTTAACTTTCAACTTTACTAACAGTTAAGTAACAGAAACTTGCAAAGTCATATTATTATGTTATTTAATTATGTGTGTAATATGTAGGTTTCCGAATTAGTAAATGATCTTGTGTAATATATAGAGTTTAATGGTGTAGTGATTTTTTTTAGATGGTGTGTAATTATTTGTAAATGCCAGCTATTGTGGGTGATGGGTATCGTAAAGGGCAAAGATGAAATTATGTCAAGATGACAGATGACATGGTTTGTCTTTCTTTACGAACAAAATATTGTTTTTTTCTGAGTCTTCATCCGGGTTTCTTGGGCGATCTATGGTGAAATACTTCTAAACCATAATAACTGTGTTTCAGTACAAGTGGCATCTGAAAATGTTAATTTATCTCACCCATCGGTAGGATTTAAAATAGCGTGGGTTGCTTTATTTTCTTAAACATAACAACCCACGCTCACCAAACTTTTGTCTTACACCCCGAACCAAAATAGAAATCATAAAAATAAACCTCCGCAACATACAGCCCTAACCAGCAGCCATCTCTCACCGCAAAATAACTCACTAACTGTATTAAGTAAAGCAACGGCTAAGGTAATGAACTTATCCCACACCATTCTGCGAAGACCCCCCGATTATCCACCCTCACCACTATTTACGAGAATTAAGGATTTGGGAGAGCTCTGGCTATAATGGTCGTTGAGTAGAAGGCTTCGGAGCAATACGCTCATTTGGGGTAATATTTCTCCCATCACGGCTTTTTGATGTGCTAAGCAGGTAAATCAGGTGCTTTTGATCCCAGATTGTATGTTAACGACGGTTCAGACTTGTAATTATTAGATTTTTACCGAGCTTACTGTTTTTCGAAAGAGATTTTCTTTTTTGGAGATGTTGTTTCTATTAAGTGTGTCTTGTGGATTAGTGTGGCTTTCGTCTTGGATTTAAAATGTCTAGTCTAGAAGATTTTTGTAAATGAGATTCTGTTTTCTTTTCTATTTTCGTATGAGTGCTGTGTTGATAATAATATGTACAACGGTATGTGCTATAATTATAATTATTTTTCTACTGTTAACTACAAACAAAATATAAGGTATTATTTTATAACAAATCGATTTTTGTAGAGTTACTTCAGAACTATACCGCATCGTTATTCAAAAAATTAATAACAAGATTGTTGGTTATAAACACTATTCTAATAATAATAGGTACTTATGTAATTATCTAAGACTTACTAAAAATGGTATTCCCAAAGGTCTTCAATAGGTACCTAAATAACTGAAACTTGTTAAAATAAGTGCTGTTATAATAATTAGCTGTTTCCCGCTATCCTGATGTATAATTCTTAACAAGTTCATACCGTAGTCAACAAACATAAACAGATAAAATAAAATAAACATTAAGAAAAACGCGACAAAAAATTGAAAAAAGAACGCCGAGCGAGTTATCGCTCGTCGACTTTATCTATGGAAATCTATGCGCGGCGCGAATGGAACCTACTTTTAATTAAAACTTTCTTATATCCTTCCGTATGCTCCCCTTTTTTATTTTTAGGTTAGAATATCGCTGACTATTCCTGACTCCTGCATTTATAACTGGAAATAGATATCGTGTAATTGTACTATTTTTATTAGCAGAATGTTCTAAACGGAAAAATATTATGCAAGAAATTTTCAAAACTTTCTGCTTTATTATGCTTTTAATTATACAACCTTTATCGAAGTGGATTATAAATATTCTACTATTAAATAAAAGTATAGGTAAGTATAGGTGAATATTCTGTTTTGCTTTGCCATTATTGTACGTGCGATTTTGACCCATCTGATGAGACGATAAGGATTCCTTCAAACCAATGCATAGGTAAGATCGAAATCAATCATAGTTTTACGCAGCGATGATTAAATTATTGTTTTAATTCACAAGACTGCGTGTTTAGAGACAGGAATAAATGAAAAGACACTCAATTACTGGCAACCCAACGTATACTGTAAAGCGAGGAACACACCTGCGACACGCCGTATTAATGGCAACTTTGCAACTAACACGGCTTTATTATATTGTACTTGTTGTAATAGTTTCAGATGCACTCGCAACGGATTCGGAACGGTTACAGTTGTTTGCAGTTTTAGAAACTGACTGAAGTTGGGGACCTTATTTGGTAAATGAACACAGGTGTGAAACTAGTCCTATATCGTATTTAGTGGCAGACGTTCCCGATTTTTTATGGATAGCATTTAGTTTTTCGTTTTTAATTTTAGTGATACTCTTAAACCTGCACCGTTTTTCCGTGAAGGATGCACGTATATATATCGTTCTAGAAGGTCCTCTCCCCGCGTTCCTACTCACATCTGACTTTAAGACTAGGTATTCAAGTATCTACGTTTTCTTACTCGTCTTAATGTTCATAAATACATGTTTCCCGTTACTAAATATAAGTAGATGCGTAACAGTATGGATCACTATGTAGACAGTACTTGTCAAGTTAAGGGAGACACACCTGTCTTCCTGGATTAGGGTGGCACTTGCGCGAGTTCGCGGATTCATTGTACTGCACTTGTTCTGTTCTACACGCAAGTGTGGTGACGGTACCGGTTGGCAGCTATGCAGAGCGTTTCTTTTTAATGTTATACCTGTCATAATTATGTCATCATCATCATCAGCCTATAATGGGTGTAATTTAAGCCTGGGTGTAATTTATCTATAATATGTATGTATTTAGAAATATATAAGTATGTTTATCAGTTGTCTAGTACCCATAACACAAGCTCTGCATAGGTTGGGACTAGATGGCGTTGTGTGATAGTTGTGGAATATTATATAAAAAAAAAAAAAATGTTCCCACTGCAGGGACTCAGGCCTCCTCTCTAGGAGAGGGATAATTATGTATTTGGACAAATACAAAGATCATGTACTTAAATTCAAATAAATTGAATATCCACACTAATATATTATTATAAGCATAAGCAAGATCATCAACCGGACTTGATGATCTTGCTTACAAACATGCAAGCAGAGGAGACCTCGTTAGTAATAGTATATTATTATATTATGCATTTACGTGCTCTAGACAGTATTAATGTTGAAATTACTCCAAGACGACATTTAATGAAACAATATTACATCGCAGACACACATAATATAGCAAGTGCTTCAGTATTCACTTAGAACACGAGCATAACTCGAAACATCATAATTTGATTACAACATACACTAGTTTACCAACTACGTAGGTATCTTAAAGTTCTTGATAATAATTGCATCGCAGTTACGTTGATACATGTTGAGGCAAAGTTTTGTGATAAACGACGCACTTAAGAGCAACTTAATAGGCACTGCAATTTAACTTATTATTTTGACCTTTTTCGTGTTACAAAAACTTTATTTTAATGACACGTTATGAGTTTAGATTTTACGTGTCATTAAATTTAACTTAGAATGGAAGACAATTTGTTATTTTTTTTTGTGGTTTTGGCTACTGAGATACAAATACGTAATTTCGATCGTCATTCAAGCGAAAGTAATAACTACAAAATTACGGTGTTTTTGCTCACGGATCATTGAACGAATAACGCCTTTTTTTATTAAACTTATCTTACACGCAACACCCTTATCATACGCTTTGTTACAACATTAATATTATAAAACTATCTTTTTCCAGCGGCTTCGCCCGCGTGATAATGACGATTTTCCATACAAACTTTCATCCCCTATTTAACTCCCTTAGGGGTTGAATTTCGAAAAATCCTTTCTTATTCCTTGTCTACATTATAAAGGGAACCTCTGTGCAAAAAATTCAGCTTTCTAGGTCCAAGGGTTTGGGCTGGGCGTTGATGAGTCAGTCAGTCAGTCAGGACTTCTCTTTTTATTTATATAGATAATGTGTATAGTTAGTTATAGTCATATATTAATGCCTAGTAGTCTTTCATAAACAATTGGTTTTCACAATATTTCTTAACGTACATCTTTTTACTTGTACACACAATAACTAAGTATACTGATTGTGATAATAAATAATACACAAATAATATAAAAAAAAAAACATTGTATTGATATTATTGAAGGACTATCCGTAAGGATTGTGGAAAGAATTCCAAATGCTTACAGGATAGACAGTAAATTGTATACATTCATCATAAAGACTCATGGAATAGGAAAGAACAAATTCTAATTTTCACAAAAACTTTAACAGAAAAAAAAAATTAAACATCCAGTCTTAGTGTCGTCCACCCTTTCCCGCCTTGTAGGAAAGTTGCCGGCTTTCCACACAATATACTTCTGCAGAGCTCCCAATTGTGTAAGCGGCCCGCCATATTGATTCAGTGAATAAATTCCACACAAGCACACACAATAAGTATGTCGAACCAGTACACTGTACACTGTGCACTGCAGTTCGCAACTAGCTCTCCGTTCTTTGTTCGGCAAATAAATTAACTTTATGTTTTTACTTGCGGAAAGCGGTTTACAATTTTATTGTTGTTTGTGTAATGAAGTTCAAAGGGAAATAAGATGCACAGGTTTAATAATTATATTATGTGCTGTAAAGGAAAAGGTCGCATGCTGTGAAATTATACAGGAAGCGTCCTAGGCTAAAACCTACTTAACTAGTAATGGCCTGCATTTAAAGACAATAGTTTATTTTGATTAAGTGCAAATTTCATTTTGGTATAATTTTGTTGCTACACTCTGTTTTGTGTAGTAACAAAATTTCGGCATAATAAACAATGTTTTTTTCACTTCTCTCGCTCTAAAATTCGTCTTTATGTCGTGCGTAGGCGACATAAAGTCGCGTTTTATGCTCTAGAGCATAAAGTAAAATCTTCGTCGATGACCAAGGTAATCGGGCACAGGTAATCGGCCCAACAGCCACAGGAACAACTTCATAGAATAACCTCTTTAATTTAATTCGTTTCGCTAGTATTCTTAGAACAAGGGATTACTGTTTTTCATTACGAATACAAAGAAAGTTGATGGGAATTGGCTTCCCCCAATTACCTAAATCGCTTGATGACAATAGGCTTGCTCTTAATTAGGTTGTTTGATGGCAATAGGCTTGCTCCTAATTACATAATTTGATGGGAATAGGCTTACTCTTAAATACATTGATTGATGGCAATAGGCTTGCTCTCAATTACCTAAATCAGTGGATGGCAATAGGCTTGCTCCTAATAAGATTAGTTGATGGCAATAGGCTTTTCCTAATTACATCGGTTGATGGAAATAGGCTTGTCCCTAATTACATCAGTTGATGGCAATAGGCTTGCTCCTAATTACATTGGTTGATGGCAATAGGCTTGGTCCCAATTACATCAGTTGATGGCAATAGGCTTGCTCCTAATTACATTGGTTGATGGCAATAGGCTGGCTCCTAATTACATTGGTTGATAGCAATAGGCTTGCTCAAAATGTTTTTAACAATCAGTGACCGACCCATAGTCACACTAAACTACCACACCAGTGTGACCACGGTTCAGGTTAAATTGTCACACTGGTATGACTACGGATAATTTAACCTGATCCGTAGTCACACCCTGAGCAGTATGAGTAACGACATAAGTCAGGTGGTATGTCACGTTTCCTACTGAAAAAAAAAGTTAATTGGTGGGAACCATAATTATTTTTACAATAATTTATTTACAAGTTGCTGTTGCATTTCCTCGCAATCGAAGTGAAAAGTAGAGTGTAAAACTCGTCCATAAAACCCATTTACTCTCTACTTTTTATCCATCCTCGCTCACAAGCTCGCATCGGATGGATAAACGTCTCGCGCAAAATGGTGCGTTTTATGCACTTGGTGTACAATCTACTATTTCTTTTCTATAAAAAGTGATATTAATTTATCCGAAAGTAGAAAATAAATATAGGCTGCAACTGGAAAATCATTTCGATTTCAGACTAAAAACAAAATAAACCGAATACGAGTACGATGCGTTGGCTTATCGATGCCCTATCGAACTAATATTTGCATGGCCTGTGAAAAACCTACCCGAACATTCTCGGAAAACAATAAAAAAAAAATTTTTTTTCAACACACTTGCTCATAAAGTGGCTATAATTTCACCGCAATTTGGCACGTAATGACACCTAAAATCAAACTGTGACTTTTTCATTGCTATTATTCACTAGTGAGTTATAGGTTTTTTTTTAAATTTTATTGGTTGAGTTGCTATGTTTAAAAAAAAGTTTCGATACAAAAAAACGTGTTCAATAGTAAAAATAAATTAATGTACCTAGTGCTTCCCCATTTCATGCAACTTTGAATTTAAATAGATAATTTCAACTTAAACGTTTTTAATAAATGAATCTTTCACTCAAATAATATAACTTTTGTTTTCCTGTTATAAAGAAAAAAAATACCCATTTTGTCAGTGGCTAAAACTCTATTATCCGCGAAAAGTCAAAAATAGTGAAACCACATTCTTTTAGTCTATGGCCGATCGTCATTGTTACAGTAGTGGCGCCACTGGTCAAGAAAAAATGCATCGCTACGTCAAACTTAGTACATTTATTTTAGTTCCGTGTTTTCCCGCCTGCATAGATAACTTGGTAGAACTGTAGATGCGCGCGCATTATTTTTTCCCGCTATTGTGAATGAAAAAAAACAGAACTTGCTGTAGATGCACACCCGCTATTGTGAAAAAAAACAGAACTTGTTTCAACTTTTTTTTAATAATGGGACAAGCCCGCCACACTATTCCCAAACCACTGTAACTCCTGTTAGCCAGAATCAACAGTGGCGACCACAAGAAAAGCGCCGAGACAATGAAGCTCGACGAAGTCCCAGAGAAATGATTTAACTGTCTTGGATCCCGCAACGAAATTAATCAGAAAAGAATAGCGGAGGAGTAGGAAAAAACATAGTTTCCACTTCCCTCCATATCAGCAGGAGACAGAACAGAACAAGGCCAATAGGCACACAGGGACGTATACAACTGAGATAAGCCCAGTTGCCTAGCACCACGGATATTATTGTCATTAATATTACTGGGTCCTAAGTTGTGAGCTGTTATATTTGATTCCAATAATAGGTATGACAAAATTGCTTGAACGCACGGAAATTTGTTCTAGTTTCTACAAGGTCCGTAAGTAAATAACTCCGGATGTAACCTGTACACTATTTAACATAATATTACGTTCATTCTGCCAAAGACTACACTCCCATAAAATGTGATGTGCAGTTTGTTCATATTCGCAGTCATATGTAGAACATTGACAAAAAGGCGACTCAACAAGCTTGAAGGAAAATAATTTACTCTTAAAGTTACCATGACCTGTGAGAAATTGGGCGACACAGTGATCCACCTCCAGCCATGTCCTGGCCAGCCGCTCACGAACGGATGGAAAGAAATGGTGAAGATGTCGGCCCTTGATGGAATTATCCCACCTACATTGCCATTCAGACAAAAGTTCCTCCCAGACGTCAGTCTGTGGTTTAAGTAATCTAGCTATTTTAGCACGGCAACTTGTTTCAACTGTTGAAGATGACTTTTTAGTATTATTTTCTTCACAAGTGTGTTGAAAAACGTCGTATGATACACGTGTTTATTGATGATTACCGTCCTCGGCTTTCTTAAGACCCTCACCTGACGGCTCGGGTCTCAATGGCGCCTCTGCGGTAATCACCAACGTTATACACTTGTACCATAATGTACTATTAAACTACAGTTCTCTGCGTAGCACTAGTGGAATAATGTTTGTTTTTATAAAATAGCAACACAGATGGTTCAACATATATCGTTTTAACTGCAATGTCCAGACGTTTGTTAGTTTATGAGGTTGTTGACCCTGACACATGAACACTATAGCTGTAAGCCTGAAAGACACAATTATAATAAAAAGTTTTATATTAACACTAGCTACAAATTGTAGTGAATTAAGGCTTAGAGTAACGCGAAGTATTTAGTGGTAACTACATCACGTTACATAATGAACTCCCAAACAAAGCACCACTTTTTTTTTTTTTTTATTGGGTGGAAAATCATCGAATGACCCCCCCCCGCTCTTGGGCAGAGCGAAGGGGAGTGTCAGACTTCTACTGACTAAAAACCAAACCCATGTTCCTTCTTCGCCCTTGTGTCGGAGCCGCGTTATCCTTTCGACAAGCCACAGCCCCGACGGGCGTCGGCCCTTGCGGGCCCCTCCTTGCTGACATCTCTTTGAGGCGCGCGTGAAACACGTACGCGCCGCCGACACGGTCTGTTGCCGTCATGACGACGGCCGGACGGCGAGCTAGCCCGTTACTCACCGTCCACAGGCCCGCGTCTACGGTGGCCGGAGGTCATCACGTGCCCCCCGGCGCCCGGAGCGATTATCCCAATACGTTACTATTAATATCCAAGCAGTCTTTAATCATCTAGACTCAATAAAGTTGCCAAACGCGAGGCTTATGTCCGTGAATGATGCTAGAAATATAACTAGATTTAAGTGAGAATTTACTTCAAAACCTGACAGATTTCTATCGAGATTTATCCTTCAGCATTGTTTTAGGGCTTTCTCATAATTAATCTTCAATTTAATCGCGAGGAAATCGCTTTAAAGGTACCCAATCCACCAACTAATTCAATGAACTCGCGAATTCGCAATCCGTCTTTGGAATTCTAGCCGTACTTTTCTATAAAGCCGTCAGTGTCACTTAAGATAAAGTCTCGCTCAAACCGTGGCACTTGAAGCGATGGGAGTGGTCTACTCCGGTCCCGCGTCCCGCCATCCCGGGACAAAGTTCCCGGCGTCGCTAAATCAAGTGTCTTGGCGCAAACCGCGGCGGTCACATTTCGCGTAATCACGCCACCTAATTGTGTAAGTTTGGTCTCAAGTTGGTGAGTGACGGTGGGTGCCCCGTGTGTGGTACGCTTACCTGCTGCTCGCTGTTTAAACGTTTTTGGAATTGTTTCGTGTATTTTACCTTTAATTATACTACACAACACAACATCACGTTCGGTATAATCCTCGGAGGGTGAAGTAAAGATGTACTCGTACTTGTACATCGAAAAAACGAATTAGTCCGTCAGATAGATTTCCAAAAAATATTGGACACGTATTTTTTTCTTTTTTCACGTAAACAAAAAATGAAAACTCGTGTGACGTCATATGTTAGTACATTAATGTAAAAGTGACGTTTCAAGATCAAAAAAAAAGATCATGGAGTGGGGCTCCATGATCTTTGACGCGCTTTATCTTCGTCAATTTTATTGATTTGATAAAACAAAAAACACGTAAGTATCCAATTTTTTTCGATAATCTAACTGACAGACTAAACAGAATCATACTGTTTTGAGTCAGTCCGATCCCCAAATGCTTAAGTTCCATGTAATAGACGGCACAAGCCCGGAATCCTAGTTGCTTCTGAGAAATTCTTTAATAAGTAAAACACAACTTTATTTGGCTTCTCAGTCGTGTTTGCAACTACATAATTATTATACCCAGCAGCCAGACCTGTATTATGTTGACGATAAGGAAATATTGCTGCTTTCTCGGAAACGTCTTCTGCGTCAACCACTCAAAATAAACAGTATCGGGGAATACAAACTAACAATCTAATATTAAAGTTGTTGGTGATGGCTCTGAAAATAAAGTGAGTGCGAAAGTAACCAAGAACTATTTTAGGAAACACACTAATGTACATAATGCTGATGATGTAAATGACTATTGCCAGCGTTAAGTAGGCATTAAGTATACTAACATAGTGATTCGTAAAAATCGTTCCAAGTGGAATTAGGCTCAAGTTCATAGTGTTAGGAAAATGAGCAGTAATTTGAAGCTAGATTAAGATCTGTGAGTAGGTGGCTCGTGGCTCGTTATGTTCCTCTACAATTTGGATGTGAACACCTATTCTAGAATCATATTGAAGTCTAAATTACTGTTATATTTATGGATGGCTGATAGATAAACCAGGGCGTAGGTTTACGGCTATACTTCATGAAATATATAAAATACCTGCGTGTAGGTCGAAAACAAGCTCATATAAAACCAACCTAAATAAACCCAGGTCTTTTGTCAGTTTCAGGTCAAACGCCTTGACCAAGTGAAGTTCTATCGGCGATTCTGATAATATTTTTTTTTTAAATATTATGACGTGAATGAAGTCATAAGATTCTCATTAAAACTCTTCAAAGCGTTTGCGCCTTAACTTGACTCTCTCATCTTCCAAACAAAAACTGCCACAATTTATTTTTCAGAAAAAAAAACAAAACCGTTTAAAATACCAAGTTAATTAAAGAAAGGTCAATCAGTACTCTACACTAATTAAGCGCGGGGTCACAGGTCAGGACGAACAATAGAACCGTTTGTTGCCAATATAAGGTTAAGGACACAACCATGTTACCTGCCAAACTTCATTATCAAGCTTTTGTAAATCTTTTAAAACTCTTATAAAAATATTTTTTTCATTGAGTGATTCTTGAGAATATTACTGTAGTAAAATTGATTTCTTGTTTATTGTGTCTGTATTTTAAAACGCACTCTATTGTTTTATTTTCACGGTTTATTTAATTTTAATATAAAATGCTACATACAGGCTATTTCAATGATAAAAATGAATGCAGAAGTAACTTAAGAAACAAAAGTGCTTTTTTCGATTATTAAGCAATGTCTGGGCACATACCTTATTAAATTAAATGAACCTAAAAAGCATTTATTTCAAATCATAAAGCTTTTCTTTTGGCTCTGAAGAAACAGGCTTTGCCTAGTTTCGGAGTCAGGGATACCTATACCTACATATTTGTTTAAATTTAAGCCCTAGCTACAATACGTAATTAAACCAGAAAATTTCTGGTATAATTAGCTGTTGGTTTAATTACTAAGATTGGACATCGGATTACAATTTAATTGTAATCCGATGTCCAATCTCCTTGTTAAGTCACTATTATAATATTATGTACATCTTAAAATCGCATTCCCAGGCACATTATTTGTCAATGACTTCGATTAGTAAGAAAGTTTAAACTAGTAGCCAATTACTCAAACAATATCTATAGAGAAAAACCAGCAAGAAACTCCATAGACACTTCTTTTTAACCGACTTCCCAAAAGGAGGAGGTTCTCAATTCGATTGGTATTTTTTTTTTCTATGTATGTACACCGATGCGATTTATGATCCGATTTACGTGATTCTTTTTTAGTTTGATGCGGAATAGATGCCATTTGGTCCCATAAAAAATTAGTATAGTTTGGCCCAGTACCTACTTTTTATTTTATGAAGATTTTTCTTAATTTATGAACATTTTTCGTTTATATGTGTTCGCGAATAACTTCGTCGTTTATGAACCAATTTTGATGATTCTTTTTTTATTGTGAAGGAGATATTTTAAGGGTGGTACTATGATATGGACCTGGTGATGGAATCCCAGAGAACTCGAGGGCAACCCTCAAATTTCATAGGCTCGTAATACGTGTTTCGTATTTTTGGTCGAATGTTAGGTTTCTTAATCGAATGTTGAATGTATAGTAAATATTTCTAGGATATTAAAACTAAAAATGAAAAAATAAAAATCTTTTTTGCAAAAAAAAACAACCGGTTGTTTTTTTTTTTTTGCAAAAAAGACTTTTATCAGATCTATACCATAAAATATTCATTAACAATCCCTTTCATTGAAAAAAAAAGGCTCAAACTAAATCCTATTCCTATTCCCACACAGACAAACTATACAGACTACAACATATTATTATCGTCAGTCGTGAGACCGCAGCGGTTGGCCTAGGCCTGCAAGACAAACTCCCTGCGGCCCGAGATAGGGCGCTAATGTCTGTTTGTGCCAACTTCGTGCACCACTCACCCTCGTACTGTCGCCTTGTCGCGTTGTTGCGATGTCGCCAGATTGTTGCGGTCGCGGAGACTGTCCTGTGTTGCCGAGATTCTTTATCGAGACGATAAAACTTTTTGTTGTATGGCACTTGTTAAAGAGAACGTGGTTAACCGCTTTGATTGTTGCTGATAAAATGTATTTATTGACGCTTTTCGTAACAATAGAAAAAAAAAATTTTGGCGATGCCATATTTAGGTTTGACATTCCATCCCTTTAGTGTTCATAGTTCTGTAGAAGAATTGCTTTCACAGGTTCTACACTGTAAGACCACTCATAAAATATATAATTTATCCCTTATTCTCAAGAGTCAGCTGGTTCGAACAGCCGTTTACTGAATGTGTTTGAATATCCCATATTCAGAAACTGGTGGCTAGGTGAGACTGGATGTGGAAGAAGTAGGACAAGGCTCTGTGGTGCAGTTAGCAAGCCTTGGCCAGTGTCCAGCAGAGAACTGGAACTGGAACAGGCTGAGTTGATTGATTTTGATGTTCAGAAACCTGAGAACTGTGGTGTTTTAAAATAGGTATTAGGCAATCATTCAAACAACGAAGCAGAGCTCAGAGCTGTAAGAGCTGTCTCACAAACTATGCTCATATCCTGCCTATAAACATGTAGCCGAAGAGTGTCTACTAACCTACGCTCTAAATAAATCTAAAATGTCCCGAAATTGTCCCTCCACGTTTTGGCAACAGCATCTGAAGGTTTTTGTCCCGCTTCGTCCAACCGGCAAGGCGCAGCGGCGGCGTCCCGGCATGGGTAGGCAGGTTCGGATCACCATTGTTCAGCCTCTGTTCATTTATCAGCGTCCGTTTTTACTTCATTATGCTAATTTTGAAACTCTGTTGATATTTTGTGTGTCCAGAGTGATATGTTTCGCAGTGGATAAAAAAAAGATTCCGACGAATTGATAAACTCCTCCTTTTGAAGTTGGTTAAAAATAAAGATAACGTAAAGCGGGATGCGCTAAAGTGAAACTTCAGAAAATTCGAATTTTCTTTTCATGTTTGTAGTAATGTTTTTCTAGTTATTTTTATTATAATTCTAAAATACGCATTTGTTTCGTTTGATGATATTTAGATCAACTAATTATTTCACATTTTGGTATAACAGAACAAGAAAATTGAATAATCACAGGCTACTCGAGCACTTTCACCATAAGCAAACATATAAGTTTTTCTAAATAATTTACCTCTAACTTTTGGCGGAAGTCTTACACACGTTTACAGGTACAATAGGAGATCGGACTGGGTCAAAATAATATGATTCTGTTTAGTCCGTAAGTTAGATTATCGAAAAATATTGAATACGTGTTTTTTGTTTTATCAAATCAATAAAAAATGACGAAGATAAAACGCGTCAAAGATCTTGGAGTGGGGCTTGAAACGTCACTTGTGTCGTCAAAATGTACTATCATATGACGTCACACGAGTTTTCGAAGCACTGTATCGTCTTCATTTTAAGTTTACGTGAAAAAAGAAAAAATACGTGTCCAATCATTTTTGGAAATCTATCTGACGGACTAATTAGTTTTTTTTTGTCCGATCCCCTATTACAGCTCGGAAAGTTGGTTCTGACATCTAATACACAAAGGGATTCGTTTTCATTACTCTGCCTACGCTCGGATGGCTCAAGCGCATACTCCCCGTAATTCAATATTACAAGCGGATCTTCATACCTTGAAGAAAATAAAACAAATATATCGTGACACGTGGCAGAACCAGGAACTGAAGTCAAATGTATTGAAATTGACGTTTATATTTGCTAAAAAGCACCTCTATGGGGTTCAAAGATGAATTGGACGTGTTCTCAAGGCTGTATCGGCAGGTAAATGTGTCTTATTGGTATATTTTTGGAGGCACTTCGTTATTTGGCATCGTAACAAAATAAATATATTGGATATTAGGTAAGTACAAGTACTTACCTACTACTTACTTGGCTACTCTTCTTCTCTTCTTCTCTGTCGTCACACTCTTGGCAGAGTGGTCGTGGTCGTCATGACAGGGGTGGTGGCAAGCTTAACAATTCGACGCCATTCCTCTCGCACTGTTGCTTGCCTCGTGCATTCGTGGAGCGGACCATTTAGTGCATTTTTGATTTGGTCGGTCCAGCGCATTGGTGATCTACCGCGCGCCCTCGTGCCCTCGGTTTTGCCCTGGACCACGAGTCGCTCCACAGACGTGTCCTCTCGACGTGTAATATGTCCAAAGAAAGTGAGAATACGGCCTTGAACGATGGAAGAAAGACGTTGTTTTATGTTCAGTTCTTCGAGAATTGAGACGTTGGTTCGGAACTGTGTCCAGGCTATGCAAAGCATTCGCCTCCAACACCACATTTCTAAAGCGTCTATCTTCTTTTTCTCACTTTCTCTTAAAGTCCACGTTTCGGCACCATAAAGAAATATGGGAAACACTAGTGCCCTGACAAGTCGCATTTTAGTGGCCTTTGTGATGTTTCTGTTTCTCCATATCTTCCCAAGCCGATCCATGGCGGACCTGGTGATAGCCATGCGCCGTTTGATCTCTTCCGCGCATCCACCATTGTTCGAGATCAGTGCTCCAAGGTAGATGTATGATTGTATGACGTCACAATTCGCAATTTTCGTTACTTCGGGCGAGTTATTGTTGACACGATCAACAATCATGATCTTCGTCTTGCTGCGATTTATCTTCAAGCCGAAATCAAGGCTCACTTGTTCCATTTTGGCTAGCAGGGATTCCATATTGCCGCTGATTCCATATTACCGCGAGATATGACTTGGCTACTCAGTGGTATGAAAACGATTATAACCTGGAATCTTAGGGTCGCGTTCACAGTGATTGTTACTGAATGAAGGAATGTTAATATTGGTAGCTCTTGAATGTAATTTACGCATTGATCGCGATTAATTTAAATGCGAAACTACGTAATGCGCTGCCAGAGTGTTGCCACTAATTACAACCTACTGCTCAATAACACTGACTAGTGAAAAGGAAAGTCAAGATGCCACTACTAGTATCTCAGATCATGGGAAACTTTTACTATATATCATAATAACTTTTACTCATAATTACAAGCAAAAGTAAATGCTATCATTATAGTATCATGACCCGTTCGCCATTAAAATGGTCTAGCTTCAAGAATTAATCAAGTTTTTGCAATAATACTAATATGTTCATCATTATTAGCTCTCACAAGCAAATGAATTGAGAACTCGAGACAATAATTACATTTATTGGATTTTTATTAATTTCGTCCAAGTTGTAATTATTCTTTTGGGCCAAGAACATGAAAAAGTAATCAGTCTCAGAAATAGAAAACGTAATTATTGAGTGAAATCGACGTCAATTTATTTATTGGCTAATTCCCTAGGTACTCCTAGGCACGATTTTATTATATTAAAACATAATTATCTTTGAAAAGGCTAATAGGCAAATGGACTAAATTCTTTAATTTAAGTTATGGAATCAGGCGTTACTTTGCGGAAATCCATGACATTAAATGCTATGAAATATATGTAGTTTTAATACCGCGAGATATATGTCTAGGTCTGAAAGCAGGACACAAATCCCACTGTCATGCATATGCACATGCACAAATGGGCCCACCCTCCCGCCCTAATAATTAGCATGCCATGCAATCGAACCTATACTCGACACGTGTTTCGCGAAACACGTGTTATTAATTATATTTAATTATTTCTCACTTGTTTTGTATGTGTGCATATGCATGAGGGCGGGAGGGTGGGCCCATTTGTGCATGTGCATATGCATGACAGTGGGATTTGTGTCCTGCTTTCAGACCTAGACATATATCTCGCGGTATTAAAACTACATATATTTCATAGCATTTAATTTCTTTAATTTAGTAATTTATTTAAAATTCAGTTATTGATTAGGCACAAAGCTATTTTCTTACTTATACTTTAATCACTTATCACCGTCCCACTGCATGGCATAGGACTCTCGTATTTTCATCATCACTTGCCCGGATTTGAGCCCGCAGCCTCATGACAGAGACACGAAACCTTACCCACCGGACCATCAATACTTCGTCATCATTAATCACACTTTAAATAATAATATAATATAATAATAATATAATATTCCACAACTATCACACAACGCCATCTAGTCCCAAGCTAAGCAGAGCCTGTGTTATGGGTACTAGACAACTGATAAACATACTTATATATTTCTAAATACATACATATTATAGATAAATTACACCCAGACACAGAACAAATGATCGTGCTCATCACACAAACATTTGTCCTGGGTGGGAATCGAACCCACGACCTCCGGCATAGCAGTTAGGGTCACTAACCACTAGACCAACCGGCCAGTCTAAATACCAATATGATTACAAAACATACAACAACAACAACCTAACATTACGCCTGTAATCCACGAAAGGTTAGACATTGAGAGGTGTACCCATTACACACCTTTATACCCATATTTCATTACCTAGTTATATTTAATTTTCATGTAATAGAGGCTGCAGACTATACTATTCCGAAATTGCTGTTACTCCTGAAAGCCAGTATCAACATTGGCGAACATTAGAAAAGCAAGGCGAGGTGACCGAGTGAGGGGGTGAGTCTATTACCTTGCCTATGCGCGACAATTCACGTACTTATACCTTGTTTCGGCGGGCCGAAAGGTTCGGCCAATTATTGGCCGAAACCGAAACTATGGCCGAAACTAGATTTTTTGGCCGAAACTAGCCGAAACCGAAACCGAACCTTCGGTTGGTCCTTAACAAAAACGTCATGGCTGCTACTGACAAATTCCTGATGGACAAAACCCAATAACACTTTGCCCGACCTGGTTATCGAACCCAGGCCTTTATGCATAGCAGTGACGCTTGCGATCAACGAACCAGAGTTACATAATATCGTAAAACGCTTAATAATCTACAAAAAACAAAACATAATTCCTCTTTTCCCCAACCACTTTTCCCACGGGCTGTTCATTTCTCCCCGACTTCATATTATAATACGTAAAGAACGTACGTTTTAGAAGGCACTCATGTAGCTGCAACTTTTATTATTCATTAGAAGCAATAGCTTCGGTAATAAGACTGTTTCTATTCGCGCCGCGGATACCGGTGTTGCTAGGAACCGTTTTGGTCCCTTTGAATGGGGTAAATGGTGTTTTAGGCCGAGTTTTGGGACCTCAAATGTATTCGGTTTTCGGCGGACGTGAAAGGGCTCTTGACTTGCTATTTGAGTTTAGATTATGATGGTGATTTGGTGATAGCAGATGTCTTTATTGTAATTTTTGACTGCCAATTTGGTTTTGTACGCCGTAAAAACCGTTAAAGCAATGCTTCTTATTATAGGATGGTTTTATATATTATGATAGCTATGCAATATCTTATCTAAACTCCTGATAACAGTATAAAGTGAAGATTATTTCGGCTAGAGTTCAAAAACAAGTTCATGCTAAACATCTACTTTACTATCATCGGGCTACTACAAAGTGACACTATTTAATTCCATCCAAGCAAAATCACTTTAATTCCAACAAAGTAAGGCAACACAAAGTCTTTGCTCTGGCAGCCCAGTGAGCCTTATCACGATGTTTTAACGGCGTCCGAACGAAGAATGGGATCGCTATTGTAATTTGTTAGTGTTTTACCGTTTTATGGCCCCTGCTTTATTCATGGGGATGTTATGGGCTCCCGGCAATCGCTTCGTTAACTATGTATCGCGGACGGGGTTGCTAGAGCTAAAAAGCGTATGGAGAACTTTATGGGAGTTTTTGGAGAATGTGTTGAGAGTGATGATCGTAAATTGGTTTTGTTGGGAGGTTTTGACGCAGAATTGGTATTAATTGATTATCTGTTATCAGTCCTTGCGATATAGGTATAATAAATGTCGTTTGTCTAAATGAAGGGTATGCGCTACTTTCGAAATATCAAAATTTTGTAGAGAGTTAACTGACTGTATAAATCAAATCACTTATTTATCAGTAAACATGGGTAATTAACTGTTGTGTATACTATCTAATTTCAAATCCCTTGTTGATATTATGATGTTGTTACTTCCTCAATTAGTTAACTAAGTAGGTAGGTAGAGTCCTAGGCAAATAACTTGAAACAAAATGGCGTCGTTCTGCGCAGGTTCGCTGCTTAATTTGTATGGGACGTCTAAAAAACGACTACTGCGCATGTTCAACTTATATGCCGCGTGCCATACTCATAAAATATTTTGTTTAATACACTATCTATATACACAGTCATTTGTGTAACATTTATGGGCCGCGGCTTGATACCGCGGCCTCGAACAAAAAGGGCTGAGAAGGATCATGGGTGGTATTTAGTCAGTAGAAGTCTGACACTTCCTTCCATTTTGCGCAGAGCAGAAGAAGTATTTGATGATTTACCAGCCACCAAAAAAAAATTGTTTAACATATAAAAAATGGGATTAGGAAATGTAACATTATGTATTAGCTTTTTATAATTTTACTAGCTGATGCCCGCGGCTTCACCCGCGTGGATGTCGTTCAAATTATATACTAAAACCTTCCTCTTGAATCACTCTATCTATTAAAAAAAACCGCATCAAAATCCGTTGCGTAGTTTTAAAGATTTAAGCATACAGACAAACAAACAAATAAACAAACAAACAAACAGACACGACTTTGTTTTATACTATGTAAGGATAAGGAAGTAGCCTCACGGCGTGAAACGACTTCTATCTGCATATATGTCACCGTGAAGTCATCGTAGAAGGCTTAAACTACCCTCCAAGGCGTAGTATTACCCCCGAACTAACTTCATGCAACCGGAGACGGGATGAAGGTTACTGTACTACGAGTACACAACAATTTTGTAAACTTTGTTACAAGTTCCGAAGACGGATAGGTCAGCTTGCTAATTGAAGTTTCTTGCGTCGGTAGTTCTTCTCGAAAGTTCGAGTTAAACGTTTAAGAACCGTACTCACTGGTGCTTACGAGAAGTTTAGGTTTTTTTGAGTAAAGTTAGTGATGGTGAGCCTGATGTGAGTTAGTAACTTCTGCCTATGACTGGACGTGTTAGTTTTTTTGCAGGAACAAGTATTTTAGTAACTATGTAAAATAGAGACAGCATAAAATACTGAACAAAATGTATTTTAAAACTTGTGCAAATTTAACATGATGCCTGTAACAAACAAAATACTGACAGGGATTTATATTGTAACCACATTACGCCAAATATAATGATTATAAATCTGATTCAAAATGACGCAGCTATTTCCTATTAACGAGCACAAATATAGAAATCCCTACTAAAATTATAATCGGATTAATTTTGATCGTTCGCTATTTTACTAATAAACCAGTAATAATTTCATGACGGTTTTAGATAAAGTGAAATTGAAGTTAGCAATTTCTTTTTCGTATAATAAAATAGATATTATATAAGCAAAACGTGCTACTATTTGGAACAGACTGTCCATTTCATTCTGTAAGTTATTTTCGCTCGGGAGCCGAGCATTTCTGGAGCTCACCTTTTGACCTTACGGTCTAAATGACCCTAAGGTGGGCGACATTGCCGATAAAATGTAAGTAGCTGTTCTGTAAACATGTGTGTTTAATTAACTGTGCTAATAGTTGTGCAGCTTGGGAGAATTAATATAAGAAAGTTTATACAAGTTTTGGTCTTTTAATCTGGTTACTTAATTATTGTTTGGGAGTTTTATTATTGCTCAGCTCGGGGTAGGTTTACGTTTGCAGGCTTTTTGTTTTAGTTTGATATTATGTTGTACGAAACTCAATAATCGCATGCTTGATTTATTCAAATAGTCCAATAATATTTGTCTCGTAGGTACCGTCAGGGCGGCGGATTATCGAAAGAGATAACGCGGCCTCGCCACAAGGGCGAAGAAGGAACATGGATGGTTTTTAGTCAGTAGATGTCTGACACTCCCTTCCGCTCTGCCCAAGAGCGGGAGGAGTTATTAAAATTTGATGATATCCCCGAAAAAAAAAACAAAAAAAAGGAACAGTAAATCAGTCAGTTTGTACCTAAAATTCAGCCAAATACTTCATCACATCAAAGAAATATTACTTCAGGGAAATATTAAAAGTTACAAGAAAGAATGTCTGAGGGTTAAAACTAGTTGTGTCCATAAAATCATGTTAATAAGCCCTGACGGGTTAAGTCGTAAGAAAGTTATGTAAAGGAACAAGCCCAACATTTTCTTGAGCCACTTTATGAAAAGTATTCTTAAAAGTGCTTATTTTATTTGTCTGAACTTTTCTGACTGTACCCTACTTTCAAAGCTGACTTTGTTCTTTCATTAAAATTCTAGTATATATTTTTTGGTCGTATTTTCGTGTATGTCGAATAATGTCGTATGTCGTATTTTTGGTGACGTTGCGTTGGAAGGCCTCCCACTAGGTGGACCGATGACCTGGTCAAGGTTGCAGGAACCCGCTGGATGAGAGACGCACGGGACCGGTCAATGTGGCGACACCTGGCGGAGGCCTATGTCCAGCAGTGGACGTCTTTTGGCTGAAATGATGATGATGATGATATTTTTGGTCTTTTTTAATTTTAGAGTATTTGAACTTCATGATTTCTTAGCGAAAACTCTTTGATGGAAAAGTAGGTCGGTATTCACTGTGTCAATTTAATGTATGGTTCAGCTTGCATCTGACCTCCACAACCCAGTCAATACTGGATAATACAATACCCTTTTGTAAAACTGGTTGTCAGGCTTTCAGGTCACAGGGCACGCCACGATAGTGGCGGTAAGTCCCCTCTTTGAGGAGTGGCTGGAGAGGCGCCACGGCGCCCTCACCTACCGTCTGACGCAGGTCCTCACCGGACACGGGTGTTTCGGGAGGTACCTGCACCGAATCAGGCGGGAGGAAACGCCCGGATGCTTCCACTGCGAGGATCGACCGGAGGACACGGTGGAGCACACTGTGGAGGTGTGCCCTGCTTGGGCGGAGCCCCGCCGTGTTCTCGTAGCGGCGATCGGCGGCGGTGACCTCTCGCGTCCGGCCCTGGTGCAAGCCATGGTCCGGAGCGAGGAGGAATGGGACGCCGTCGCCTCCTTCTGCGAAGCAGTGATGCTAGCGAAGGAGGTGGCGGAACGAGAGAGGGAGAGAACCTCTCAACGTCCCAGCCGCCGCGGAAGGCGCTCCGGGCGTCGGGGGTCACGCGATGACCTCCGGCCACCGTAGACGCGGGCCTGTGGACGGTGAGTAACAGGCTAGCTCGCCGTCCGGCCGTCGTCATGACGGCAACAGACCGTGTCGGCGGCGCGTACGTGTTCCACGCGCGCCTCAAAGAGATGTCAGCAAGGAGGGGCCCGCAAGGGCCGACCCCCGTCGGGGCTGCGGATATCGAAAAGTTACCGCGGCTCCGACACAAGGGCGAGGAAGAGGGAACATGGGTTGGTTTTTAGTCAGTAGAAGTCTGACACTCCCCTTCGCTCTGCCCAAGAGCGGGGGGGGTTATTCGATGATTTTCCACCCACCAAAAAAAAAAAAAAAAAAAGGCTTTCAGGTCACTGACTCCCTGTATCGACTGCCAGATATCTATATATGGCAGCCGGGACCAACAACTTCACGTGCTTTTCGAGGCACGGAGGAAACTCTGTATGTAATCGGCGGTCACCCATCCACCGGCCAACTTAGGCAAGCGCGGCTTAACCCAAAGATCGACCTTAGTAGCAGTTATTATTAGGCCACGAGCTTCTCGACTTACAAAATAATTCTCAGGCCAAATATTCAAACCCAGTGCCTTACCCAATCGCAGCTTCCCCGGTACATTCAGACGAACGATTTCTAAAAGTTCTCAAGTGCATCCACGCTGTATGTAAGCGGTGATAAATGAAATAATTTTATTTCTCCACGACTTTCAGGTCTTACAAGTGATTTATAGTTGGCCCGGGGCTCGAACCTGCTCACGGGGATTACGTACCGGAACTGAGGGGAACGAACGGGTAGGGGGAGAGGGGGCGAAATAAAACTGTTTCGTTTTGTGGATGCTGCACGTAGTTTTTAGGTTTTTAGAGTTTAAATGCGGTTTTGAACTTTGTGTGCGTAAGCGGAGAGTTGTTAATAATTTATGGTTTTGTTACAGTCGAAATGAGGTTTTGTTAAGAGCAAAACCTTGTTGAGGATTAGGGGTGCTCGTTTTACGAATTTGAAATATTTACACAGATAATTAATCATTGGGGCTGCTTCGTTGGTTTAGTGGTCGCAAGTGTGTCTACTAAGCATGCGGTGTTGGGTTCGATACCCGGGTCAGGCAAACTGTTATTGGGGTACTCCATCGGAAGTTTCTCAGAAACAGTCTTAGCGTCTGGATTGGTGCCCAGTGACTAGCAATAGGTCACCCCCTTTGACATGAAGCTTCAAACACAGCTGGTGAAATGTGGCTGTACTATTATGCACGCCTGCCTGATCCTTCGAGGATTACATTCGTGATGTCATGTTATTTTTATTAAACTTTGATAAAAATAAACTAGTAAAGGATCTAGACGGCACTCATATACAAACATAAAGCAATATCAGGCAAACATTCTTTTGTTAGCAGAAGAGAAATAGCAAGGAAAACCGATTTATGTACATAGGTAACTTGTACATAAATACATCCGAAGGGTCAGATACATCTATTTATAGACAAGGAAAGTAGAAACGAAAAAATGTTTCCATCAATATTAAAGCATCGTTATTTACGTCTATTTTAGGAAATAAATTCATTGGAAAGATTCCCAAAGAAAAACTCAAGATGCTTGAAATAAACGAAGAAGATTGCGCTCAAAATATAAATACTTGAAATGGATGAGTTTTTGTTATAAAGACAGAATTTTGGACGCAAAATTACCAAATATATATTTACCTATGTGTTGAGGATTTAGTCGAACGTGGAGGGGCTTTATATTGTACACAATTATAGAAAGTCTAACAACAATAGTTACCGTCGAGTAATTCTCAGAAAAACCTCATCCAGCCTTCAAAGAAAATTACATGCTTCTGTTATTGTTCAGTCCAAGGCCTCACCACGTATGTCTCTATAACAATTCAATTTAAAGACGTTTCCGAGGCTTCTCGCCGTTTATTAATTAAAGCTTACAGCTGGAGGCCTGTTTGATCTCCCGCCCGAGGCCCGCAGTCCTAACCAAATACTCAGAATTGTTTAATCATGGTTCACAAATGTGGACTGCGCGAATCAAGGTGAGCTGTGTTTTGTTTATGTTAATGAATTGCAAACACCTGATGTTACATGCATTCAGTTAAGTTATTAATTTCTGTTGGGGCTTTGAACTTTAGTGCAATTAATGTGTTTGACATGAACTCTGTATTTAAGAACTCCCTAATAACAAAAGGTACAAATATGAAGAGGTTTTAAAAGCTTCATCTCTTCTACTAATATGATTTTGCTGTTCATGTTAGTCTAGTGTCCATGATGATCTCTTTAAATAAGTTATCACTAAATGTGACATGTCTGAATGCAATAAATTATTGAGAGCTAAATATTTTGTGAACAGAATTAAGATAGGCTTGCAGTCTAACCGGATGTAGCTGCGTACCAGTATTTTACATAGAGCGACTGCCTAACTGCCCTCCACAACCCAGCTCAATACTGGGTAATACGATATCCCCTATAAGACTGGTTGTCAGACTTTTAGACCATTGTCTGTCTACTTACCTGAAACAACTGTCAAAGATCTACAAATGCCAGCCGAAACCAAAGGTTTAACGTGTTTTTAGAGGAACTAAGTGCTCGTTTACGGAGACGCGGGGCGTCGCGCGGCGCGTGCAGAAGGTTCACCTCGTGTTTTTTTATTATTTACTGAGAGACGGGTCCACCGCAACAAATGTGCCTATGAAATTTGAGGGTTGCCCTCGATTTCTCGGGGATTCCATCATCAGGTCCTGGTTTCCATATCATGGTGGCCCTTGAAGTATCTCCGTTCCAATAAAAAAAGAATCATCAAAATTGGTTCATAAACGACGAAGTTATTCGCGATACACAAAATCAGGTAACATACCTACTTACATAAAAAAATGTGTATTGTACACATCTGCATACCCCCTCAGAGCATACAGGCGTGATGTTACGTCATGATAATGTATATTCAATAAACAACCAAGCGATTCCAGCAATTACGACAGATTTGCCGTCTATTTTTGAAGAGTTCCATTGTATATCTCCGAAGATCAGCACCAGATCTTCACCAAATTAAAATGGGACCACCTCAGGAGTATACTCTTTCAAATAAAAAAATAATTTTGAGAATCGGTCCACAAATGGGGGAGAAATCAGCTAACATACATAAAAAAAAAATACATACACACGAACATAATATAACCTCCTCCTTTTTCGAAGTCGGTTAAAAACGCAGCACGCGCCGCGCGACGCCCTGCCTGTACGTAAACATGCACTAAGGCATGATTGCAATCTTCGAGATCGAAACGAGCAGCGTGTCGCTATCATCTTTTTAACCGACTTCAAAAAAAGGAGGAGGTTATCAATTCGACTGTATTTTTTTTTTTTTTTTTTATGTTTGTTAGCTCATAACTTGCGACTGGGTGAACTGATTTTCATGATTCTTTTTTCATTTGAAAGCTGGTGCTTCCCGTGTGGTCCCATTGTCACCATTTCAATATCTGATGATGGGATCTTGTAGAAGTCGGGGGAACTCTTCAATAAATAACAGCAGATTAACCGCGATTGTTGCTATAGCATATCTAAGCATTGTTTACGCCATCACACAACATAATATCACGCCTGTACTCACTACAAAGGTGATGAAGAACTTCGGAGATAGGCAACGGAACTCCTCAATTAATGATAGCAAATGGACTGGGATTGCTGAAATCTCATGACTGTCTATTGAACAGTTCATAACATAACATCACGCCGGTACGTTGTGAAGGGGTAAGCACATGTGAACCACTAAAAAGTGAAAAATAAAAACTTTTTTACAAAAAATAAAACCGACTTCGACAAAAATAAAACACAAAAAAGTGAAAAATAAAAAATCAGCTTCAGAAGTCGGTGGCAAAAACATGAAATCAAACAAACAAAAGTCACCGACTTCAGAAGCTGATTTTTTATTTTTCACTTTTTTGTGTTTTATTTTTGTCGAAGTCGGTTTTATTTTTTGTAAAAAAGTTTTTTTTCTACCACAGAATTAAAGGATTGAATTTTAAAATATTTCTATGAACATTCTGTTGGCAAGTTCGGGTTCTTGGCTCACCTAAAGTTCTTTACCCGAAATTGTTCTTCCTAACGATTTGTAATCCGAATGAAAAAAAATTTTTCATCCTAAAGTTTTCATTCATACTATTTGTAGTGCTACCGGCGATGTTCATAACACTCATGTTTCCGAAAATTATAATTAAAATAATATCATTATTGTAAATATATTTAAACTCCTACTGTTTTTTATCATATCGCTTTTATCCCTAAACATAATTACCATAATATTTTCACTCATACAACTGTTTAGAATGATTAAAGGTCTTTTCACTAATTTTTGTATAAAATGAATAAAATTCAGATCAGAGTGTCGTCTTGGGGCACTATGAAAAAAAATACTTATTAAATAAAAATTTCGAGGTAGCGCTCGCCGGCCGCAACCGCGGCACCGCTCGCTTCGCTCGCTCGGCTCGCGCGTAGTCGGTCACAGTTCTAACCTAACCTAAGCTATGGATATCTTTGCATAGTATATAGTACTGATTATTATAAATAAAAATAAATCTCAACAAAAAAAATATGACTTTGAATAATAGTGTAAAAGATGGTTATGTTGAGAAAATATAGATAGGAAAACAAATAAAAGTATAATATGTAGATGTTTATTGCCACTGACATTATGAAGTTGAATGCTTGCTTTTTTAATGGAATTATGAACATTAGAGACAGAGTAGTTAGAAATTGTGATTGTTAGGATGAAAAATGTTAGGAAGAACATTTTCGGATTTCCAATTATTATCGGAGTTGAAAATTTAGGTGAACTTTGGCGCACCCGGCAAGTTCATATAATTACAGATAATTGATTTCATTTACAAACAGCATTCAATATTGAACGACAGGAGTAGTTGGAATATAGGGTATTCAGATCACATTAATCGTGATCTGAATAACCCTATATTCCACAGTTTAACCATTCAAGTATTCCTATATTTCACTATTCGAAATGAGACTTTGACTAAATTAATTGAAAGTAGTTTCATGTGAATGATAATGAGAGATTAGTTTTTACTAACTTACCGTTATTATGAAGATAGAGTCACTTCATATCTATCAATAGATCATTCAGTAGGAATGGTCTATTCAGAATGAAAAGAGCAGTCACTTCATACCTATCAATGGATCATTCAGTAGGAATAGTCTATTCAGTCATCAACGAGTTTGGAGTGGAATGTGCACAGATGTGTTCCTCCGACACCTTATATAGGTAGCATCTAGTTACCTATGTAAAATGCAGGCTTCATAGTTATTGTGTAGTTATAATTATATTGTGTTCGAATTAACACACACTTCGTTGTGAAATGGCTCTTGTTCTCAAATCTTATTTGTTTATATAACATACTAGATTGCGTCCTAGTTTTGGTATAAGAAGTATTTAATTAAATGCGTGATCATAATGAACTACTGAACTAAAGTTATAATGTAGGTACCTACCTATGTTATATTAAGATCATGCAGACCAAATCGAGGTATGTTGTGTAAATGAAACAATAAATATCGTAGAACATAATTTATTAGAGGATATTTACATTGTTTTGGTCAATTTGCTGCAGAACGCACTACACAACATTTAGCCTATCTTTGACAGCTGGTATCAGGTTTTTTTTTTTGTCTAACTGTTACACTTTTACAGTGAAGATAAAACGGTTTAAAAGAAAAAAAGTTCATTTCCTGAAGTTTATTCACTGTCCTTGTCCCACAAATTTTATTGAGAAGATATGGTAGGCAAAGTCATCGTATGCTAGTAGTTTACCATTAATCATGATTTTTGCAATGTAAGTAATTCTTTATAAGGAGACCGATCAAAACAAAATAGCAACATAGACGCAAAGTAAATAGGTACAGGACGTTACAGCTCCTACAGCGTGCGCAAACGGGCGCACGCACACATTGATGTGTACATAAAGGGATCTCAGCAATGCATGCCAGCCGCAACGAACAATCTCCACTCGCGCAAGTGCATGCGTCCCACATCTATGTGTGCGTGAGGTATCGCTCGTTATAGGAAGCTGGCGTTCTGTGTCTAATTATCATACTATTGCTACGCTCGGTTTTACTTACTATTTTATATCTAAGTAGTATTATAATGTCAATTAAAATACATAAATTCGTTATAACTGTTTATTATCTAGGTTTATATTAATACCTAATTAATTACATTTGATTTAGAATGATACATAGTTTATACATTACAACCTTTATGTCTAATGTAAATTGTACATACCCAACTACATTTTCTTTTGAATTTTATTTATCATATCTTTAGCACAGTCGTATATATCATCAGTAAATATATTATCAACAATATGTTGAGCACATATTTTAGCTTTACAAGTGCATAATTTAGAACCATTGAGTTCTTCACCCTCAAAGATTTGAATACGTATTATTTTACGGTGTGGGCCCTTTACATACTTTCTAACATACGAATACATCATTTTGCTCCCTCGTCTTTTATCGTTGACGGTTTTCCTGGTGGTATTGGCGCTGTTCAACCTTTCTTCTAACTGGGATGGTGTTTCTCTCTCCCGATTTTGATTCAATGGTGGGGAAATTGGAGAGTACGATATAAACGGTCTCTCTCTTTCCAAATAGTTCATCACATTTTGACGTAATTGTTGTGATGCTGGATTCGGTGAGTATGACGGGGTTGAAATGAAAAGTTGCTCGGATTCCTGAAACATAAGAATGAATAAGATAAGTTAATATACAATTATGATTATTTATTAATATCAGCGGCCCAACTTCATTATTCATAAAAACTAAAATTATATTTCTATGTAAGTTATCATAGTAATTGCGAAAAAATAATTAATTTAATAAAAGTGTCGCTAATTTACTTACCGACATTATTGGTGAAGAAACGCTAGCGATGATGTGATTATTTTTTTCGAGATTGTACTGATTTTATACTTGTTCAGATTTATTTGATTTTTGTAATAAGGCTCAAAATTATAAGATAAAAAACAAGATTATTCTTGTATACCGAATATGAGATTCTGACTCGTCATATCTCCACTTCTCCACGTGTCTAAGAGTTGCATGCGAGCGTGCAAACCGCAGCGTTTGTACCGTCACCGTCATCGACGTCGAAAACATTCAGCAAAAAAACAACAACCTACAAACATTTTTTATAATTGTAAGTAGGTATGAGATTCCCCTATTGTTGATTTAAGTGAGTACCTACACAAGACTCAAAATCGCTTTTTTATTTGTCTTATATAAAACGCTGTAAACTTAAAACCTTAACCGCTACGATAAATAAGCTCGTGTACTCAATTGTCAATTTTTGCAAGTATGCAGTTTTACAAATTTGGACTGAATGACGTGATTTTAGGCCTATAAAAAACGCTTCACAAATTAGTCTCCGGCACATTTCCTCTCTGGAACGAAACCTGTCTGCAAGGAATCAACGCTCCGAGCTCCTCATCAAACCTACCTGTCTAAGCATCAATCAAGAATGTAAGTATTTATTCAATAATTCATTATCGTATCTAAATATTGAATGGTCAGAATAATGTATTAATTGTATTTTGAATGGTTAGATATATTGAATGGTCAGAGTAATGTGTGAATAGAACCAAGTACCTATTACAATGCTTGGCTCAGAGACTGAGTGATGCTTTTCTGTGCTGCAGGTTCGATTCCTGCACAGATGCTATGTATTATATTCATCGGTCGGTGGTTGACTGATCGACTTTTCAGATTCGATTTCAGCACAAATCAAACGATATTTATATCTGCTATTTATCTTCCTCACGATCAGTTCCTTTTTACAAATGTAGGAATTTTGAAGAATTTTTTTTTATTGCAATGCACTAATATGTACATTTATATTTTTGTTGACAGGTCGACACTACTTAGCAACGACCTTTTCCTCTCTAGCGATGACTCTGAGCAAGAGGCGAAGCCGAAGAGGAAGACAGAGGAAAGAAAAAAGAAGCGGGAAAGGTCCATCAAATCGAGTGAAGAGTCAACAAGTGCAAAAAAATCGAAGCAGGTCGTTTCGCCAGTAACACCATCAGCTCGAGTTACGGCCAGTGAATTATTCGGTGAAGACAGTGATAACGAAGAAAGCGTCACCCCAACACAGAGACCCCACAAAACTGGTAATATACCCCCGCTGTACTCATATTTTACTAGAAGGATGGCTAAGGGATATTCACGACAAATAAGCGAGGCTAAAGAAGGAAAATATTATGTAGAAGTGAAAATTTACAATACGGAAGAAATTAAAAAAGTAATGCCCATAAATAGATGGCGCTCGGCCATAACTACCATCAAGACGAAATTAGATGAAAATAAAGAATCTTGGCCCCACTTAAAGGAGTTTGTTAAAGCAACTCAAAATGATTTTAAAAATTGTCCTATCACCTGCATAGGTGCTTATGATACTTAAAGACTTTATTTGTTTAACTAGGTGTTCGCCAATATTTGTTTAACTAGGTGTTCATCAATATTTTCTTCTATAATATAGGTACTTACTTTAAATTGTATCTTGTTTTAATTGTGTTTACCTACATGAAATGTCTTATTATTATTATTATTTTGTACTGTATTTTATAAGTATGATATTGTAGTATTAATTAATATAATATAAGTAAGTAATCTAATAATTGGTTTTCTTATTTACAGTTACACACCTCAACAGCAAATCGAGACCTAGAAAGTCAATAACCTGTCATAAATGTAAAATTGAAATACCAGAAAATCAGTATTCCTATCATATGAGAACGAATATACACAAAGCAAACTGTTTATTGAATACCAAGTTCACAGATATTCATATTATTGCAACAGCATTCAAAAACAGATTAATGACATACAGATTGAATGTCACTCAGGAAGACGAGTACCTCGGTTTAGAGGCGTTCCTGGGTGATCATCTAATAAATATAACAGAATTGATAAAAATGTCACTTAATGAACACAATTGCATAAAATTGAATTTCGAATTGTTTGCCTTTTTTATGTTATCAAAATCAGACGAACAACAATTAAAGTCGTTTAATACCAAATATGAAATTATTTATAAGAACACTGATTTGAATGAATTATTAATCAAAGTAATAAATAAACTAAATAATAAATTAACCGAGTTCCAGCACTGTCAATCTGGTTGGACATTTGTTTCTATGAGTCATCTCGAAATTAATGTAAACAAGTATTCCCCTATGAGAGGTGGGTCTTATATACAACTGCCGTCAGCTATTAAGCAGTCTAAAAGTTGTATAAATATTAAAAATAAAGATAATAGTTGTTTATTATGGAGTATAGTTGCTGGATTATACCCAGCTGAAATGAATGTATGCAGAACAAGTTCATACCCCCATTATACCTCTGTTTTAAATATTGAGGGAATGTCATTTCCTCCTACGATAAATGATATTAAAACGTTAGAAAAAAATAATCCTAACATCAGTTTAAATATATATGGTCTACAAAATAATACTGTGACCGGACCTCTTTATGCAACGCAAAATAGAAGAAAAAATCATTTTAATTTACTTTATATCGAAAAAAATTATATCGGACACTACTGTCTAATTAAAGATTTAGTACGTCTGGTGCGACGTCAAGTGACTCGTTCTAAAGGAAAACATTATTTATGTGATGCATGTCTACAACTATTTAGTAACGAAAATAGACACAAGACTCATAACTGCTCTAAGATTTTGACTATATTACCTGAAAATAATTCTGTACTAAAGTTCAAACATTACGAGAGGCAGCAAAAAATCAATTTCATAATTTATGCTGATTTTGAATGTATGCTAATAGACTGTAATGAAAGTAGCTCTTTGAATACACATAAACTAAAAACACATCAACCTTCATGTTTCGCTTATTATATTTGTTGTGCACATAACGATCAATTAAACAGGTATATTACATATCGAGGTACAGATTGTGTGGAAATATTTGTTAAATATTTAATAAAAGACATTAAAAATATACATAAGATTTTAAGTAGTAAAAAGCCAATGACCCCATTATCGGCGGAGCAAGAGATGGACTATCGAAATTCGACTACATGTCACATATGCAAACTATTATTATTGAATGATAAAGTCCGAGATCATGATCATATTACATCTGAGTATCGTGGGGCAGCGCACTCCCATTGTAATTTGATGTATAGAGTTTGTTCATTCATTCCTGTTGTCTTTCATAATCTGTCTGGATATGACTCACATTTATTCATTGAAGAGTTAGCAAAGTATGAAGGTTCTATTAATATAATACCGAAAACTAAAGAAAAATATCTTTCAATAATAAAAGTAATTAATACGAAAAAACACAATCACCCTATACAAATAAAATTTATTGATTCCTTTCACTTTCTTAGTTCTAGTCTAGATGCACTAAGTAAAAGTTTGTCAGAAAACGATTTTTTGAACTTATCGAGAGAGTTTACTGATAAAAGACAATTTGATTTAATGAGAAAAAAAGGTGTTTATCCATATGATTACGTTGATTCTTGGTCTAAATATGATGAGACGAAACTTCCCTCGAAGGATCATTTTTATAATAGTCTGTGTGAAAAACATATAACTAAAGAAGAATATTTACACGCTCAAACAGTTTGGAATATTTTCGAAATAAAATCTCTTGGTGAATATACAGATTTATACATAAAATGTGATGTGCTTTTACTATGCGACATATTTGAAAAATTTAGAAAAACAAGCTTACATTTCTATAAGTTGGATCCGGCTTATTATGTAACGTCACCGAGCTTAAGTTGGGATGCAATGCTTCTATATACCGGCACTGAACTTGAGTTGATAAGTGATTTACGAATGTACGAGTTATTAGAAAAAGGAATTCGTGGTGGGCTTGCACAGTGTTCTCTACGTCATGCTGTAGCAAACAATAAATATTTACCACATTTTAATGAGTCTGAATCAAGTAGTTATTTAATATATCTTGATTGTAATAATCTATATGGCTATGCTATGATGAAGAAACTTCCTATTAAAGAATTTAAGTTCTTGAGTCTGAAAGAAATTAGCAAGTTTGATGTAAATGATGTGTCAGATGATAATGATTACGGTTATATTTTGGAAGTAGACTTAAATTATCCAGATTATTTACATAATAAGCATAAAGACTTGCCTTTTGCAGTTGAAAAAATAGTACCTCCTTATGGAAAATCAGTGAAATTGGTTGCGAATCTTTATGATAAGCAAAATTATGTAATTCATTATGTTCACTTGAAAGAATGTTTGAAAAACGGTTTGATTTTAAAAAAGATTCATCGTATACTTAGCTTCAGACAAGAATTCTTTCTCAAAAAATACATTGATCTGAATACTAGTCTTCGTCAAAATTCCAAAACTGCGTTTGAGAAGGACTTTTTTAAATTATTGAATAATGCCATATTCGGAAAAACTATCGAAAATAAACGGAAGCAAGCAGATGTAAAATTAGTAACAAAATGGACAGATACCAGAAATAAAACAAATAAACATCTTGGCGCTGAAAAATTGATATGTAAACCAAATTTAAAAAGTATATCAATTTTTTCGGAAAATTTCGTAGCTGTCGAATTATACCGTGAAAAGGTCGTTTTAGATAGACCTATTTATATTGGATTTACCGTTTTGGAATATTCGAAGCAACATTTGTACCAATTTCATTATGACGTTATGAAAAATAAATACGGAAACAATGCTGAGTTGTGCTATACAGACACTGATAGCCTATTATATTTAATTTATACAGATGATTTTTATCATGATATGCATGATGATCTTTCAAAGTTTGATACTAGTAATTTTGAAATTAATAATCCATATCACATACCACAACTTAATGCTAAAATTCCTGGATTATGGAAACATGAGGTTGGTGGCGATTTAATTATAGAATTTACCGGTCTAAGAGCTAAATTATATTTTATTAACAGTGTGAAGACTGAAATTAGAAAAGCCAAAGGTGTTTCTAAGTCTGTAACTTGTAACCTAAAATTGAATGATTACAACAATGTACTGTGGACAAATAAAGCGCATAGATGTAAAATGAATATGATAAAATCAATTAAACATGTTTTATACACTCAGCAAGTAGACAAACAAGTTTTAGAAAGAAACGATGACAAAGTTCAAGTATTACAGGATCAAATTCATACATTACCCTGGGGGCATTGTGATTCTATGTTTGTAGATTATTCCAGTGATGTGTAATCTGTAAATGTGTTATTATTATTATTATTATTATTATTACTACTACTACTACTACTAATGCATTTTACGGTGATTGTACACAAATTAGATTTAAATTTTATTTTGTTGTAAGTACCTACTAAAATAAAAAATACTGTTAAATAAATGCTTAATGTGTAGTAACTATGAGCTTTTTATTTTAATTTCCATTTACACAATATTCTTCATACTTTACTTACAAGTTAAGAATTAGTTAAAAATAAAACATAGCACCTTTTAGTAAAATAAGAAGTATATATACTCGGGACACGTCTTATTACCTCACATTTCACAATGAATTTCGTTAAGCAATCACATACTTTTAAAATAAATAATATAAAATTAGAAAATCATTCACAAAAAGTGAGACATAGCACACTCTTACCTAACACTATAAGATGCATTATATGCGGTCCATCTAACTGTGGAAAAACTAATATAATGCTTAATTTACTATTACATGAAAATGGAGTAAAATTCAAGCATATTTATTTATACTCGAAGACAGCTTTCCAGCCAAAATATTGTTTTTTAAAACAGGTCATCCGTTGCATACCCAATGCAAAGTTATTTATCTTCCATGATAATAAAGAAGTTATACATCCTAATGATGCCTTAACCAATTCAATAATGATTTTCGACGATGTCGCATGTGAAAATCAAATAAATATTCGTAACTACTTCGCAATGGGGAGACACAAACAGATAGATTGTTTTTACTTATCACAAACCTATTCCAAAATACCTAAACAACTAATACGAGATAATGTTAATCTTTTGTTAATCTTTAAACAAGACGACATAAACTTAAAACATATTTATAATGAACATGTAAATACGGATATGGAGTGGCTTCAATTTAAAAAACTTTGCTCTACTATATGGCAAGATCGGTTTGACTTTGTATTGATAAATAAAGATTGTTCTCTAAATGAAGGTAGATATAGACAGGGGTTTGACATATTCGTAACTTTTGAGCAAACATAATAAAAACCATAATACTGTAAAAAAAGTATCAATCGCAGTCTACAATCTGTAAATAACGGTCGGATATTGTCGGGAATCATTATGGAGGTCAATATAAAAGAACAATTGATAAAATCCGTAGATAGTATAAAAAATAAAATTAAAACAATACAAAATGCAGAAGATGTCGATAATTTGAAATTTAAGAAGCTTTTTAAGCCAATAACAGATCCTCTAGAGACTTTAATTAAAGTTAATGATAAGAATAGAACTATATTGGATACGAGTGAAGGTGATAATAATATAATGAGAAGATGTAGCTCACCCATAGATTTTGAAAATTTCAAAGGATTTATAGAGAAACATTCAAATGATGGTTCTTCATCCTTTAGCTGCACAGGTGATGATAGCGAGAACGATACATTTATGTCACTTAATAAAGAAGATATGATTGAAATCTATGATAATAACATGAATGTACCTTTCGGGATTCGAAGTGAAAACAAAAAATTGATGATGGGTAACTCTAAAGTATCATTTTCTTTTACAAACAACGTTAACAATTCCCTAAAATCAATTATAGCCACAGTTAATGACAAACATTATGAAATAACTCCTGGACTTAAAGAACTTTTACTACGTAATAGACCTGACCTCAGTCTGGTAACTGAAACTGATAAAATTGTTTACAAAGACATGCTCCATAATACAAATGCTCACAAACGTGACTTTAATCCAAACGGTCAATTAAAAGGTGATAAAGGTTTGAAATACCGTCAAATCATAAAACCTTTGTTTTCTGAACAAAATTACATTCAACATGCGGAACAAGTCATTAAGTCAAAAAGTGGTGGCTACTTACCTAAATTGAAAAAAAAGTATAAGAGTAATACAGATTATGTTTATTGGGATGACCCTAATGAATTAATCGATAGATTAAGACTATTAATGGCTTCAAAAAACGCTGGCAATACTAATCATGACAATGAAATTATATCAATTGTTGAAGAGTTAAAAGAAGCTGGTATAATAAAATAATAAAAAGCATTGTATCTAATTTTATATTTAGTTATTTAAAGAGTCTAAACCATGAAGGTTCATACAAAACAAACGTCGCTGTCTTTTAACGAAATAAGCTCTGAGCATATTGAGATCTTAGACAAATCAACCGAAACTGAATGCTGCAAAGATATTAATAAATTCAAAGTTGAAATATTAATTAAAATAGAACAATTGAACAAATTAATTAGTGGTTTAAATAGCAGATTAAATAACATTGAAAAGACCATTGATTTAAAAGAAATAGCAGGGAAGTTAAGCAAGCATTATGAGCAAAATAGACGTCATAAATGAAATCCATAAAAACGCTAGAGTTAATTTCCCAAGAAGAAGTGTAATACTTAAAGATATAGATGACCTTTGGCAAGCAGATTTGATGGATATGCAAGCAATATCAAAAGTGAATGCAGGTTATAAATACATACTGGTGATTATAGACACTTTTTCAAAATATGCTTGGGCGATTCCACTTAAACAAAAAAATAAGCAACAGGTATCAGAGGCGTTTAAAACAGTAATAGAAAAAGGACGAGTTCCAAAAAATTTGCAAACCGATCTTGGGAAAGAGTTTTACAATGATCAATTTAAAAGTGTTGTTAATAAGTATAAAATTAATCATTATTCTACTTATTCTACTAAAAAGGCCTCAATTGTTGAAAGATTAATAAGAACGTTAAAGAATAAACTATACAAGGAATTTAGTTTGAATGGAAATTATAAATGGTTTAACGGTATGTTAGAAAAAAAGTTACATGAGTACAACAATGATGTTCATAGAACTGTCGGTCAGGCACCTGTTTCAATAAATCAAAGGAATAAAACAAATATACTACAAAGATACTTAGACGCAGCTCAGTCTCGAAAAAAATTGAAATGTAAGAAATTTAGTGTAGGAGATTTTGTGAGAGTAAGTAAATATAAAGGATGTTTTGATAAAGGTTATTATCCCAACTGGTCCACCGAAATATTTAAAATAACAAAAATTCAAGGAACAAAGCCAACAACTTATTTAATAGAAGATGGTAGATGTCGACCAATACTAGGCGCATTTTATGCACAAGAACTTCAGAAAACCAATCATCCGGACATATACCTCGTTGAAAAAGTTTTGAAACGAGAAGGAAAGCGAGTATATGTTAAATGGTTGGGGCTGCCGACCAGTGAAAATAGCTGGATTGATAAATCAAATGTATTATAACTCCTGAACAATATTTAAGCATTTTACAAACAATTATCTATTCACTTCCACTTTATTCTTAATGCAATAAAGACATACTTTATAATTCAGGTTTATGTAAAATAATTATTTAAAAAAAATATATATAATAACAATGAAAAAAGCACGAGGACTATGTACAAGCAATAAAGAAATGGCTGGTTTATCATCTTTCAAAATGGATAAAGTAAGATCTGGAGCGGGGTTTAGAAAAACCCTTAAAAATATTGTATCACATACCAAAAAACACATCAAGAAACTAAAACCTACCTGTAAGAAAGCGTTAATGGAATTAGCCTGCGCTGCAGCTCATGAATTTGCATCTGATTTACCCATAAAATTACCCAGAATTATACCAGTACCTAAAACTGGAGGATTTCTTCCTTTAGTACCAATATTTGCTGGTTTATCTGCCGCTGGAAGTTTGACTGGGGGTGCTGCTGGGATTGCGAAAGCTATTAATTCATATAAAACAGCTAAGAAACAGTTGCTTGAATCGGAACGTCACAACAAGCAAATAGAAGCTTTAATTATTGGAAAAGGATTACATCTTAAGCCTTACAAAGAAGGTTTAGGAATTTTTGTTACAAAGAAAAAAAACTAAATTGTCGGCTACCCAATAGAGCTTTAACTAATATTGATATATTGAAGCATTCAAATAGTATCCCATTCTTTCGAGGTGTATTTATGAGAGATGAATTACCAGATAACCCATTACCATTAGAATGTGGAGTGATTAATCTTGATATTTCTCAAAACTCTGGCACTCATTGGGTAGCCTATACCAAAATATACGATCACATTGAATACTTTGACAGTTATGGTAACTTAAAACCACCTAAAGAATTAATAAAATATTTAGGAAAAAATATTCAGTACAATTATGAAAATGTACAACATGATCACTTGTATAATTGTGGACACTTATGTTTAAAATTTCTTAAGTTATTTTGGAAAAGTAATAAAGGAATTTATTAATTAAGTGAGTGATTTTTATTTCTTACGTCTCCAAATTTCGTTAAACTAAAAAAATATAAATGACATTGCTAGTTCATACGCATGCATTCTTTGGTTGTTGGTGATAAAAGTCACTAGTGTTGAAAAAGGATTTTTTTATTACCTATTTAAAGTAACCTCCTTCGTTTTATTCATACCAACATCATGCTTGTTCTTAATAAAACTCCTAATGAGAGAGGGAAATATAACATAAGACTGCCAATATCCAAAGAAGTGAGACGTGTCAGTGCAGTGAGAATTAATAAAGTTTCAAAGGAAAACAAAAGATTTCTTCAAGATATCGGTTTTAAAATATAATATGCTTCAAATTACAGATTTACCACAATATGATACCTCTATTGAGGGTTATGAGATCCACAGTTACAATCCATACAATAATAGCTTTAAAGAAAATGATGAAATTAGAATACCCATACAACAGCAAGATTTATATGTATTGCCATCAGGTAGTTCCATTTACATAGAAGGATATGCAAATGTGTCAACTAAAGATGCAGCGGGGAAATTAGTAAAGAAAGATGTTGATTTTATAAATAATCCCATTTCATATTTGTTTCAAGATATTAGATACGAAATAAATGGTGTTGAAATCGATCGGATTAAAAATGTTGGTATTACAACCACCTTAAAATCGTATATCTCAATGAATGAAGGTGAAAGTAAAGCTGCAGCAGTCTGGGGATGGAACTTAGGTGGTACGAAATTAAGAAACGAATATTTTAGTGTTATCGTGCCATTGAACAGAATACTGGGATTTGCAGAAGATTACAACAAAATAATAATCAATTGTAAACATGAACTTATTTTACAACGAAGCAGCTCAGCATTGAACTGTGTGCTTATAGACAAAAATGATAACGTAGAAATAGATATACAAAAAATACAATGGCGTGTACCGCATATTAAAGTTTCTGATCGTAATAAATTGTTATTGCTCAAAAGCTTGGAGAGAGATCGTTCTATACAGATAGCATTTAGAAATTGGGATTTGTATGAATATCCATTACTTCCAAGAACAACAAAACATTCCTGGTCAGTAAAGACAACTTCCCAGCTAGAAAAACCGAGGTTTGTAATATTTGGTTTGCAAACAGCTCGAAAAAATAATAAAACTAAAAGTTCTTCTATATTTGATCACTGCAATGTAAGCAATATTAAATTATATTTGAATTCTCAATACTATCCGTATGACTCACTCAATCTGAAATTTGATGAAGGTAAATACAGTATATTATATGAAATGTATGCTAATTTTCGTCAGTCGTATTACAACTTGGGCATTGATCCATTGCTTAGCTTAGACCAGTTTAAAGAAATTGCTCCACTTTTTGTGATTGACTGTTCAAGACAAAACGATTCACTTAAAACTGGACCAGTTGACGTGCGACTAGAAATTGAATGCTCTGAAGATATTCAAAATAATACATCTGCCTATTGTTTAATAATAAACGATCGACTGTTCGAATACAAGCCGTTGAGTAATATTGTGAGAAAACTATCATGAATGTCATCGTAGATGTTCAAGGGTTTAAGAGTGAAGAAAATGAGTTTATTCCAAAAGAAATAGCAATAATGTACAAAGGACGCGTACAAGTACTGTTGATAAAACCACCACGACCATTTTATGACTTGACGAGGAAAGAACGGTTACAAGTAGCTTGGATTGAAAAAAACAGAGGGATAAACTGGAACGAAGGCTTTGTACCATATTTTAATTATCAAGTAAACTTTGGGGATTTTTTTAAAAATAAATCTATATTAACGAAAGGAAACGAAAAAGTGTTATGGATAAAAGATATATTCCGTATTAATAATGTATACAATTTAGAAAGTAAGAACTGCCCAAGTTTGTTGACATTATATAACAATTATTCAGATTCATCTGACATTATAAGTTGTATGTATCATACCAATATATGTGCCTTAAAAAATGTGTTTTGCTTAAATAAATGGTGTAAAGAAAATCAAGTGTTTTGTCAGTAAGATAAAATAAGAACGATCTTAGTTTTACGAATAAATAATTATAGAATGTTAAACCTACTTATAATTCGAAGTGTGAATATCTAATCTACAAACTTACTTACACATATTCTATTATTTAGGTTAGTGAAAATGTAAGTAATAGCAATGTAAGAAATGTATCATTGCTTATAAAACAATATTTGAATAATATAATAATATAGAAATAAATATTTAAACTTGACCTACTTGTGAGTTTTATTTCTTTAACACTAAAAATATTAATATAGTTAACCACCTGCCAACCCATATTATAGTTCGACATCGAAAGCAAAAACAGCTTGTTATAATGAGCAGTTCATACTGAACAGCTTGTTAAAGGTAATGAGCAGTTCATACTGAACAGCTTGTTATAATGAGCTGATCATACTGAACCGCTTCTTATAATCAAATTCATATTGAAGTTCATAATGAACTGCTCTGTTTATTTACGCACTCGATCAGATGCTGCTGATGAGTATGCGACTACTATACAGGACTTTAATTTTAAAAAGATATGTTTGAATAGAAAACTATAAAATGTTATTAGTAGACCATTTTATGACTTGACGAAGAAAGAATGGTTACAAGTGGCTTGGATTCAAAAACAGAGGTATAAACTGAGAGAAAATTTTGAATAATTAAGTATATTATGGGGTTACAGAGAAATAATCTGATACTCGAATGGTTAAACTGTGGAATATAGGGTTATTCAGATCACGATTAATGTGATCTGAATACCCTATATTCCAACTACTGACAGGATAGGAGTATTATGGACCGCGGGAGGTACTTCCGTTTATTTTATAAGTCGAACTCTACTAGCATGCCATATTTCATCGCAACGTAACAGGCGTTAAAGCGCTACATACAAACAAAACCAACTTTCACATTTTATAGTACATTATGGTACAAGTGTATAACGTTGGTGATTACCGCAGAGGCGCCATTGAGACCCGAGCCGTCAGGTGAGGGTCTTAAGAAAGCCGAGGACGGTAATCATCAATATACACGTGTATCATACGACGTTTTTCAACACACTTGTGAAGAAAATAATACTAAAAAGTCATCTTCAACAGTTAAAACAAGTGCTGTTTTTTTTCCACAATAGCGGGAAAAATTAATACGCGCGCATCTACAGTTCTACCAACTTCAACAGTTAAAACAAGTTCTGTTTTTTTTTTCACAATAGCGGGAAAAATTAATGCGCGCGCATACTACAGTCCTACCAAGTTATCTATGCAGGCGGGAAAACACGGAACTAAAATGAATGTACTAAGTTTGACGTAGCGATGCATTTTTTCTTGACCAGTGGCACCACTACTGTAACAATGACGATCGGCCATAGACTAAAAGAATGTAGTTTCACTATTTTTGACTTTTCGCGGTTAATAGAGTTTTAGCCACGGACAAAATGGGTATTTTTTTTCTTTAATAAAGAGAAAACAAAAGTTATATTATTTGAGGGAAAGATTCGTTTATTAAAAACGTATAAGTTGAAATTATCTATTTAAATTCAAAGTTGCATGAAATGGGGAAGCACTAGGTACATTAATTAATTTTTACTATTGAACACGATCTTTTTTGTATCGAAACTTTTTTAAAAACATAGCAACTCAACCAATAAAATTAAAAAAAAAAACCTATAACTCACTAGTGAATAATAGCAATGAAAAAGTCACAGTTTGATTATAGGTGTCATTACGTGCCTAATTGCGGTGAAATTATAGCCACTTTATGAGCAAGTGTGTTGAAAAAAATATTAGTCAGGGTCCCAAAAGACCTCTCGCAGCAATCAAAACTGTACAAATAATAACAAACACACTTGTGCCATAATCCCTTTGTCTACTAGCACTACATTAGCACGAACTACTCAGGTGTCCACTATAAATCATGCGACAATGATATCGAGTGAAAAATGGTGCGCGATATAATTGAAACATCGCGTGCGTCTGTTGTGGCAATTTCGTGTTAATACCTACTAGCTGCGAATTATGTAAGTGTATAGGTGTATAGAGTGATGTCGGAATAGGGCGCTGTTTTGTCAGAGTTTTTTATTAGTTCTAGGAACTGCGTTTTTGAACTTTTTTGCGATAAATTGTTGCTGTCAAACTCACTGTTATGTATACCTTTTATTTTAAACTTATTAAGGTTTATATGGAAGTAATTTCATTCTAAAATGTTTTTGTGTACCATATACAAACTAAAAAGGGTAAGCTATAAAAAACCTAGTAGGTACTAAAAATTTATTAGTAAAAACCAACTTTGACAATTGACAAATATTGTTAAATCTCATTATGGTAAAACATAAAAAGGTAAGTTCACACCTGTAATCTTAGATGGCTTAGGTAGAGGTGGAAGAGAGAGAAAAGGCTTAAGTCCCATGTAAACGGGATAGGGGTGCGCCTTTTACCATAAACCGGACACAAATCCAGTCTCCGGGAATCTCGAGAACCTCATAATCAGCTCAACCAATGATACACTCCAGGAGTTGGGTAGAACTATGAAGTAAATCTAACAAGATCAAATGCTGTTGTTGTTATTGGCCAGAAGCATCTAGAATAGGTTTCGAAAATCCTGGTGCCCACGAAGTTAGGACGATGAACGCACCACTATCGTCATAATTACCCTTCAAAGCTCAGTTTGTTTACTTTAAATATGGTTGAATGAGAAGTGCATGACTTTATCAACTCGGTGTTCTGAGTCCACCGCTTGACAAAGATGTCGCAAGCCTGACAAAGATGACGAAACCTGTCACCATGGTAGCATGGTGACAGGTTTCGTCATCATTATCATCATCATCAGCCTGTAAATATTCCCACTGCTGGGACACTGGCCTTCTCTCTTTGAGAGGGAGTGGGCTATAATGTTCCACGCGGGCCCAATGCAGATTGGTAGATGTCACAAGTCTTCGAATTTTTTATTCTAGGACGTGCTGCTTTTTTCTCACCGTTTTTGAGAACTGCTTTATCACCACTGCTGCAGTGGCGATGAAATAAATTACACAAAGTAATGCGCCTGTCTGGGATAGTGGGATCGAACCCACAACTTACTGTTCGTAAGTCGGTTCCACCACCACTGGACCACCACGTACTACATACATAACAGCAAACTAAAAAAAACCTGAAGATATAAAAATAAATCAAGCTTGAAAATGTTCACAAAATATGGCGAGGAAGCCACAGCGTTGAATAATAAATGGCAGACATGCGTACGAGCGTACGATGCAACGTTACCTGATACACTGGCTCCTGAATACGAACCGTGGCCGTGGAATATATTGCTCGGCGAAGTGAATTGGGACCAACCGGGTGGTTTATGGGGATTCTTTGCTAGCAGTGCGGGTTCAATTCTTGTTGATTGTCATCGGAATTGTGTGTACTGCTTCAGTTTTGTGCTGGACACTTTGCCTGGATAATCCGATTGTCATTATCTAATTAGCGTTTTCTCGACTACTTTTGTAGTAGGCTTTCAGTCCAAACATGAAATTCAAACCGTTTTTTTTAAAGAAAATATTTTCCTACTAGCTTTTGCCCGCGACTTCGTTCGCGTGGAATAGTGACTTCCGGCAGATTTTTGGTTTATCAAAAAAAAAAAAAAACTATCCTATGTCCTTTCTCAAGTTCCAAACTATGTCTGTACCAAATTTCAAACAAATCGGTTCAGTAGTTTAGGCGTGAAGCAAAGACAGACAGACAGATAGACAGACAGACAGAGTCACTTTCGCATTTATAATATTAGTTAGGATAACGTCCGTATTTTGACAGATTATCCTAGATGCAGCTGAATACGTGTATATGGAGCGACCGCCTGTTTACAAGGAGGAATAGCTGTTCTGGGTGGAGCGGAAAGGATTCCGCTCCACCCAGAACAGAAGCTCTGACATGACATGTCAGACATGTAGTCACTAAAACTCACCCATGTTTCTTCTCTTTGTGTTCCAGGACCGCAGTCCCACAGCCCCGGCAGGCGTCGACTCTTGCGGACCTCTTCCATTTTGCTGACATCTCTCTAAAGCGCGTGTGGAACACAAACGCGACGTCGACGGACGACGAGCTAGCCCAGTACTTACCGTCCACAACCCCGCGCCCGCGGTGGTCGGTAGCCACAACGTGGCCCCCGACGCGGTGACTGGGTTCTCTCTCTTTCACATTCCGCCACCTCCTTCGCTATCATGACTGCTTCGCCGAAGAAGTTGACGGCTTTCCATGCCCGACCAATTGACCCGAACCGGGAATCGAACCCAGGTCATCATGCTCAACCACTAGACCAACGTGGCAGCATTAGCAGTATAAATAATTACCAACTCAATTATGATTCTACGTATATAAATAGCAAGTAACAAAACACGTGAAAATTCATTATTGTGAGCTTATTTTTCCTCATTGTAAAATAAAAAAATATCTTCTATATTATTGTACTACTATTTTTTTCGCCATTCAATCAATCAAGCCAATCATATTCTCCAGCGACCATCTGCTCATCAAAACCCAATGTCTTATTTATTTCAGGCTACACATTTGTAAGCCATGACATATTTATGCTCCAATCATAATTAATGTCAATTTGTAACAATTTGCTCCTCCCAACAAAACTTTGTGACTCATTTCCTCCATCAACATTCTCTCATTAATACTTTGAATCTTCTCCAGATCAAAGCCATTAAAAATAACAGCCGACAAAACACATATTTGTGTCCGCCATTTTACACTAATGTGCATTTCGAATATTAGATCTAAATTCGTCCTGACGGCCCTATTCTGAGTGTTCATTCTAATAACTCTGTCAAAAGTGATATTCGTTCTTATGGCGTGTGTTGTTTAAAGCTCAAAATACTAAATCCGTTTTAGCCACTGTCCTTGTGTGGTCTTTGGGATAATTATAGCTAATACGTCTTCATTAATTGATTGCACACTGAATACTTAACAAAAATACATTTCGAAGGGGCAACTTGAGTCTTTATTGTATTTACCAGAATAATTTAGTTCATCATCATCAGCCAGTCTGACTTCACCAATTGCTGGGTACCTATAGGCCTCTCTTTGCTTAGCCTCATCCAATATTAATTTGGTTACTTATATTAATTGACATAGCAATCTCGCAGATAATCTAGAGTACCTACTTCCTAGTCTATTTTTAGATAGCTTTGACTATCAACACAAGTATCATGTATCTGTAACATACCATATTAGTGGCAAATCAATGAATCTATCTATCTGTCTATCTATGTACCCAAAGATATGACAGCTTCCCTTTCAGAATAAGATCGCCGATGTCAGAATGCGCGTCGCCGGGGACAGTGTCGCTTTGATCAACATGTTGCTTCTATTTCTGGCCAACTATTTCCAACAAAGAGCAAATGTTTGTGATGGGAGAGAGAGAGATACTTGGCGCAAGCGGCTTGAAACTTTCTGATGTGGTTCACTTTGATCGTTTTTGAAGTGTGTCAGATTTGCTAAGACGGGTGTGAAAAGAAAATAGACGTTGTGTTCTGAGGAACGGAAATGGAAATTGATAATTATTTTAGTTCATTCATTGTCATCTACCCTGATAAAGTTAATTATAAAATAGACTTTCATTTAATATTTAATGCAAAAATGTTTTAAAAAGTTAACGAAATGGAAACCTTAACAATTGATTTAAAGGTAGACACAAATTATTATACTTATTCAATAAACTCGTATCACATCTTTTATTAGCAAAACCGACAATGCTTTGTACAAAATCCTGCCTCAGTTTATGTATGTCAATGTTTTTGAGAAGAAATAAATATTTTTGTATTTTTTTAGTAAAATCAAATATGCAGTGCTTCCTGTGTACTAACTTGACTCTCTTTTGCATATAATGCTTTTGTTAGGTGCTATTCACAGTGTTAAAGATATCGATGCTCAAACCGTTACTACGAACTTGATTAATGATTCTAGGCCCCCAGCGTGAATTTTCTCCGATACTACAAAAATCTGTTGTTTCATTAAAGATACAAATCCTACTCGGTTAAATTGCATTGTACAGCAGTGTCTTTTAAATAACTCGATACTTATGGGTCTAGAACCATAAACAGTTTGGACGTCAATAATATTATACCAACATCACAAAACAACTGAGTACCAAGCTCGCTACTTACCATATTACTATGTGCATAGCATTAGTTGCGGCACAAGTTGGCAACATTATAATAATCGGCGGCGTGTATGGGACTAATTACTTCTGGATCAAGTGCCCTGTTTGCAAGTTTCCACTCTATTCATGAGCTGCCATTAAACCTTGTTAGGAGCTGCAATTATGGTGGGGGATCTTCAATGCAAATTGGGTGATTTAGGATTGTTTGAAGTCATCTTTATTAGTCGACCTCCTTCATTTTATGCCTGCGTCATATAGGAACGTTAATTATCTTACCTAGCGTTTGAAGAAAAGAGAGTATTTTTGGATAAAAAACTAAGAAAAGAATAAAGCAGATGTGAGAGGAACTTTAGGGAGGGCACCAATGCTCTAGTCATACGAATATTATAAATGCGAAAGTTTGTGAGTATGTATGTATGGATGGATGTTTGTGATTGGATGCTCTTTCACGCAAAAACTACTGAACAGATTTGGATAAAATTTGGTACACAGATAGTTTATAACCTGGATTAACACATAGGATTGTTTTTATTCCGATTTTATCTTCCCGTGGGATAATTTTCGAGTTGAAGCGGGCGAAGCCGCTGGTAACACCTAGTAAGACATAAATATTGACCGTATTGGATGATATTCAATCAGAAAAAGAGCAGAAAGATCCGTGCTCGCAACTGGCGTACGTTTATCGTTTAAGATCAGTTGTATGAACGTGAACGATGCAAAATAATAACGCCTCCCACTAGGATCACCACACAGACATGATCGTAATAAGTGGCGCCTTGTAGTCTGTGCCTACACCTATGGGTTAAAACGTGAGTCTGTATAAAAGTACATGTTTAGCTATTGTACATTGGTTGTACACAAACTAACATGACATTAACCTCTTTTATTACTAAATGGCTTCTAACAAATCCTTACATAGGTCGTCACTTTAAGATCCCCAGGCTGATAGTCTTGTTTAACGACAAACATATTAGGGGCCGGGTTGAAAGCCAACTCAAAGCCGACCAAAAGCCAGCTGATTGAGCATTCGCGTGACCCCGTCGCATTTTATTGATATTTATGGACTCTCTACACACCGTCGCGAACCGCCGAATGCCTGCGAAAGTTCCCGAGCGTCGCTGAACCTATTAGATTTATGTTCGCCTTCAGTAATCGATAGCTATTGGTCGCATTGATGTCAACTCCAAGTTTTGGCTCCGTGAATAAGTGAGGTTTTCCGTGCTTTTAGTTTTCCGAAGAGTTCGAGTGGTGTTTGTATGTGGCGATATATTTAACTCGTGTTTGGGTGCAGAAAAGCATGTGACTTTTAGAATAGGGTCAAGCGCTTTTTTTATGGCTCGTAATATACTTTCGTTAAAGATTTATGCTCAGTGGCATCCTCTATGTGATACAAATGCGTTAGCGTTAAAATAATTATAATAGTTTAAAGATGTGCTACCGTTGGCGCGTACCTATTTATAAATCCTTCTAACGCAATATTGACTTAATTCGGCGTAGGTTAGAGGGAGGGCTGAACGCGTAGGTGATGGTAATTCGAGGCAACTTGTTTGTTAACAGGTAGACATTATTGTGGTTCGGGCTATTAATACGTGTTTGAGTGGTATAGAATTAATAACTATTAATATGATGCTTCTTGTACCCTTTGTACCATTGTTCCGTATTTAGAATAGATACGGATTGAAAGAAATGTTAGTAGTATTACTGTTAAACAAAAAATAACGTTTCGGTGTGACAGTCAGCCAGCAATGATTAGGCGCCTCAAAAATTCATTTTGTATTCTAAATCATTGAAATCGCTCCCCATTGCGACAAATACGGTAATTTTTACTTTCTTTGGCCCAAATTGACCCGAGCCCAAACTTTAACAATAATGAAATTATTTAAAAACTTCGCCGCGGAATGGGAGTTGCCCCTTTGATGACGATTAGCTGTTTGTGTCGCGAACATTCCAGATAAATGGGTTTTGTGAATGTTTGTCAAAGTGTTGAAGAGTTCTTTGTTGTAAAGAACCTTTTTTCAGGAAAGATACGCTTTTAGACAAAGCTTTTTCGTTTGAAGATGCCGTGAATCTTTCTTTATTTATATGGGCCCCCGAAATAGAGCTATATGCTACTGTAGTTAGTTCCTATGTATTTTGTCGAGTGTTAACTGGTTGTCTTGTTAACCAGGTTTTGTTACTGATACTAGTTTTTGTTTTAGCAAGATGCAGCGATCATCCTATTAATATCATTCGCGACTTCGATTTACTATTATAATTATTAAGTCAAATCCATCATTGTACGTGTAAACGCGCACGCCCTTGATGCCTGATTATGATTGAGCTTATTTCCTATGTTTTTTTATGTGTAGGTGTGTGCTAGCTGACATGTGACAGTAATTTAGGTTTAGGATCTTCTAACACAGAATTGGTGTGAAGTTTTGTTCCAACGCTTTCTCCAGTTAAAATATGAGGAAGTGGCCTGTGTCAGTCAGTCTCTATTGTTTTTGTCATTCAAAAATTGCTGATTATCTCAGCCTAATTTGAATAATTTAATTTTGATTACACAGAGGCTTACAACACAATGATAAAACTATCAATATTAGTAACACTATTTACTCCCACGGCTTATTCAATGCATTCAAGTATGGGTCACTACCTTACCACGAAATATTGTCCAACTTTCGATAGTTTACTTCAAACTAAATCATTTCTATGACCACTCTTTGACACACACTATGTATCAACATCATTCCATACAATCGATATCAGATACTTTTTGTTCGATATCTTTCACCTAGCGAAATGTCTGAACACAAAATGAATCAGAAGTGAATAATAAAATTCATTAATGAACCAATCCAACAATGTTGAGTTCCGGCACTCGACTACTGAATGATCTAACAATGAAATGAAAGAAGCAAATAAAGGTTCATTCCTGTGTAAAGTTAGAAAATTGGAAAAGTTACGAAATGTGATGTAGTCATTTTATTAGTTTGGTATAAAAGTGGATTCAAACGAAAAATAATTGTCACTCGAGTGGAGCTTTTATAATAGGAAAATTCCCAAATCAAATATTTAAATGTACATCAAACTAACAGGTCCCAGAGTCTGCTATCCAATAGTGTCAGAATGGTCAATCATTGATCTCATAATTGTTGATTTTGACAAGTTTGGTGTTGTCAAAATCAACAATATGAGATCAATGATTGACCATTCTGACACTATTGAATAGCAGACTCGGGGCCCAGGTTCCACGAATCGACTTTGACTCATACACTGACGAGCTGTATTCTGGGAATGCTTTAGTGCTTTCAAACCAAAACTGGTTAAATTCTCAAATTAGTCGACGTGCCAGTAAAGTGAGTTAGCTCTCAATTGCATTTATGTGACATGGACGCGTCAATGTAAACTGGCGTTTGCATTTATATGATGCTAAATTTGTGTGGACATTGCTTGTATTTGATTTTAAGGACATATAGATGACGATGATGTCATTTAGCCGACTTCGACCACAGCGACTGCATTCGATGGCTATTCTAGAGTGATTATTGAGACCTTTGGTGAGCTGCTCTTTCATATGCTATCAAGTAACTAGCATATCTAACTTTGGCCGAAAAACTCCGAGCACAAAGCGGACATATCAGAATACCATTGACATCACTGTCAGTATACCTGTAGGTGTAAAGTGATCATGTTTTGAATCCAATTGCGACCTTCTGTCTTCAAAGGCGTTGACATGACGATACACATGATGCCGCACAGGCCAATTTTCTGACCCAGATTTCCCATTGTAAGGGGTCAACATCGCATCTTTTGAAGTTTCTATTCTTAAATAGCTTTCACTAAAAGGTTATCCTACTAATATTATAAACGTGAAAGTTTGTAAATATGTATGGATGTTTGTTACTTTTTCACGCAAAAACAACTTCTGAACGAGTTTGGATAAATTATATATTATTATTACTATCTGGTACACAGATAGTTTATAACCTGGATTAACACATAGGATAGTTTTTAGCCCGATTTTATCTTCCCGTGGGATAATTTTCGAGTTGTAGCAGGCGAAGCCGCTGGCAACAGCTAGTTGGTGTATAAAGAAGATTTTAAAAATCGAAACGACTACCCTATTATGATAGGACTTGGTCAGACCAAGTCCTATCATACACTGCTATAACTTTTTACACTTTCTGGGTAAATAGATGTTATGTTTATACTGTATTTTTGAGATCCGTAGAAAACCATACTTACCTCCGTAATATTCAGTATTTCCTGATATTCACTTTATTTTACTTACAATATCCTCGAGTGTTCTTAAAATAAGTGGCTCAACCACGCGACGTGTCCGAGATAACATCGTCCGGCTGTATCCACTGTCCGCAGAATCCTTTCTGTAAAGAAACTATGTGAAGGAAAAACATTATTAAGTTATAATAGAGATCTCGAGTAAAATCCTGGAGATAGACAGAATATTTTTGAAACAATGCTCTACTGACCTGGTTTGTAAAGGGTGTGTTGTAGAAAGGAACCTTTCATGTTTTTGTGAAGGTGTTATGCAAGGTAGTTGTGCAAGTCTGCCTTAGGCTTTATGTTTTGAAGCCTCCTTTTTATACCTTTTGTCTATTTTTTGATACTTATATTGTTTATGGATTTCTGATTGACTTATTACACTTTTGTTCTCACTACCAAGAACCAGCGATTTTTATTTCGGTAGTTAAGGACGCATTCCCGATTGATAAGTCAAATCATTACTTTTTTAAACAAAAGTATGTTTATTAAATACAATGCTTTGTATTTTTAAAATGTTTTTGCTGCTTATTGTAGATAGATGTGCAAGGTACAATTCTTAACTATAAATATAATTTTAGATATGTCCAGTTTCTCAATAAATGTACCGAAGTAAAATTATTCACTTCGGTACATTTATTGAGAAACTGGACATATCTAAAATTATATTTATAGTTAAGAATTGTACCTTGCACATCTATCTACAATAAGCAGCAAAAACATTTTAAAAATACAAAGCATTGTATTTAATAAACATACTTTTGTTTAAAAAAGTAATGATTTGACTTATCAATCGGGAATGCGTCCTTAATATTGGTCCTTCTACGGAAAATGGAAACACGTTCAGCAAGTTCTAAACGCGCAAAAGCGGCCGCGCAGTGTGCAGGAGACGGCACCCAAGTTGCGGCGAGGGAGACTGCCCCGACCACGCCACAGAGCGCGGACGTGCCCCCTCAAGCCGCGGCTCCGGCGCCTTCCCGCCCGGCCAGCACCGCTACCTCACGCTCATCCGCCACCATCGTGGCGCGTCAGCTGGCGGCACAGGCGCAACACGCGCGCCACTTGGCTGATTTGCAAAAAACTGCAGAGCAAAAAGCTCTGGAGCGAGAACGTCAGGTCGCTGAGCTTCAATTACAAGCTGAGCTCGCCGCAATAGAGGCGGACGCCAGCCAGCGCGGCAGCCACGGCATGCGTAGCTGTGCTAGTGTTCAAGATTGGGTAAAAAATGTAGTGCCTAATCCCGATGAGCGAGATTTTTTAAGTGCCAACCCACATTTCAGGTACGGCGATACAGCCCAGTGTGAGGCACCGGGCATGGGAGCGTCCCACAGCAAAGACGCTGTCGCGACCACACACGCTCTCAACCAAGATCGTAATGAAGATGGAGGAGTGACTCGCTTAATCAACTCGCTCGGAACGTTAATAAACAAAGTTAACAAGCAAACTCCTACGAAGACTGACTTGCCTACGTTCGACGGCAAGTCCTATTTAGATTGGCTAGCTTTAAAACGTGCGTACGAAAATACAGCTCAAAATGTTTCGGCTACCGATAATTTAGCGAGGCTTTCGCATGCGCTGCGCGGAGCGGCGCGCGATGTAGTGGCAGGCCTGCTGGCGGCGGCGCGCGCCCCCGGTGTGGTGCTCGCTGCGCTCGACGCGCGCTACGGCCGCCCCGAGCTCGTCGTGATGCATGAAGTATCTGTGATACGTGCGCTGCCTAAGGTAAGCTACGATTGCAAAGATATCCTTATTTTAGCCAGCCGAGTACAAAACTGTGTGGAAGTAATCCGCCTGTTAAATCAGCCGGACTACTTACGCTCGCCCGAGCTGTTTCAGGCACTGTGGAGCAAGCTGCCACCGCTATTACGACCACGGTGGTTGGATTACGCTCATTTGTGCGATGGCAGCTTGTCTAAAATCGAAATGTTTGCCAACTTCCTCTCTCGTGAAGCTGACTTGCAGTGTAGGTTCGGCGGCGCCATTGACTGCTCGTTGCCTACTGTAGCACGTCCTAACACAGATCACAGAGGCTTCAGGGATAGGGTGAACGTTTTAGCTGAAACTGATCATCAAAATTGTAGGATTTCAACTGAAAAAATATCAACGACAAATAATATTTGTCCATTGTGTCAACAAAAACATGAATTGAAGTTTTGTGATAGGTTTGTCAAAATGACAATAAATGATCGTTGGCAATTTATTAAGAAAAATAAAATATGTCATAGATGTTTAAAGAAAGGTTGGCACAAAAATAAAACTTCTTGTATTAAAAGAGTTTGTTCAGTAGAAGGTTGTGACATGCGTCACCATGCTTTATTACACGGGTCGAACTTTGAGCGTGCAGTCACCGCGCATGTCGACGTGGAATACGACGCTGAGCCATCGACATCCAGCGCGGCCGCACCCCCGACGTGCAGCGCGCCGATGCAATGTAGCGCGCCCGCAGCCTGTGACGAGACCGGAGCGCCATCGTCTGACGATTCGGATCACGATGTCTTGGCTCACACATCCTCCTTATCAGCCGCGGAACCTGCGTTTCGGCCGTTGTTGAAAATAGTTGGCGTGACGGTTACGGGACCTTCTGGTAGCGTTGATACGTACGCTTTGCTGGACGACGGTTCCACAGGCACTTTTATAGATTCTAAGCTGGCGGCTCAAATTGGTTGCATGGGCCAAGAAAAACTCATTCATTTAGACTGTGTCGGTGGTCTAGGTATGGATGTTAAAATTCAGTACGTCAATTTCAGAATAAAAGGCCGTCATTCGAATGAAATTCATTCCGTTAAGCGAGCCAGGTCGATGAGCGGCTTGGGCGCTGCGCGACAGTCAGCGCATCTTGAGAGCGTGCGTAAGTATCCGTACCTGGCAGACATTTCTAATGAATTTTGCTACGAAGACGTTAAGCCCATGTTGATTATAGGCATCGACAACTGGCACTTATCTTTCGCTAAAGCTACGCGCAAAGGAACCAAGACACAACCCGTAGCTATTTTAACTGCTTTAGGTTGGGTTTTGTATGGTTTCGGTTGCAGCAAAACTAAACTGGTCGATGTTATCAACCACGCCACGGTTAGCGAACCTGATATAGCGAACGATCAGTTGATTCTGGAAGGTCTTATTAGGGAGCAGTTTAAAATTGATTCAATCGGCATCTCTAAACAAGAAGCTCGTAGTGCCAATGACGAACGCGCCGTGCAAGTTCTCGAGCGCACCGCGCGCCGTCTGCCCAGTGGCCGCTTTGAAGTAGGCTTATTGTGGAAGGCTGATAAACTGGATATTCCCGATAGTTACAAATTAGCTGTGTCTAGGTTCCTTAGTTTAGAAAAGAAAATGGTGAGAGATCCCGACTATGCTGAACGCTACCGTCGGAATATCCATGATATGCTGTCAAAGGGATATGCTGAACCGTGTTTAGCTCCTCCTAACTTGGGGTCTCCGTTGTGGTACCTTCCTCACTTTGGAGTAATTAATGCAAATAAACCTGACAAGTTGAGAACGGTACACGACGCAGCCGCCAAGTCCCACGGTGTGTCATTAAATTCAATGTTATTAACCGGTCCAGACCTATTGCAACCTCTACTAGGTATTCTCATGCGCTTCCGTGAGGGAAAAGTAGCTCTAACAGCTGACATTCGTGAAATGTTCCCTCAGATCAAAATAATTGAAAATGATAGGGATGCCCAAAGATTTCTGTGGCGCGACGATCCGAATGAGCCTATACGTACATACCGCATGTCATCCATGATTTTTGGCGCTGCGTCCAGCCCCTTTACTGCTATCCATATCAAAAATAAAAATGCATTAGAGTGGCAGGATACATACCCCGATGCAGCTCGAGTAATTCTACAAGATCACTACATGGATGACTGCATCACTAGTTTAGACAACGTTCATGAAGCAGCCAAGCTGGCTGCGGATATTTACAACGTACATTCTCATGCTGGCTTTGAGATGAGAGGCTGGATATCAAACGATCTCATGGCGCTCTCGTTGTTACCAAAAGAGTCCTTGTTGGAGACGCCCGTTGTGAATGACGTAAATTTAGGTCACCTGGCTAGTCATGTCCGCACGCTTGGCCTTATCTGGCAACCCCCCTGTGACGTGATTGGTTTAAATACGGGAGTCCAAAAGGGTGTGTTGCCACAGAAGCTCACCAAGCGAGAGGTGTTAGCCCAGGTGATGCGAGTCTATGACCCTCTTGGAATCATTGCGCCAATCGTTGTTCGAGGCCGCATCATGTTTCAAGACGCTTGGCGTAAGGGTTTGGATTGGGATGAGGAGCTCTCTCAAGATGACAACACTGCGTGGAAGTCATGGTTTCAGGATTTATCCTCTGTTTCTGTTTTACGAATTCCACGTCGCTATAATTTGTATGATTTCGAGTTAACAAGCTGCGAACTTCATGTGTTTTCAGACGCCAGTGAGTCTGCCTTTGCCGCTGTCGCTTATTGGCGGTTTTTGTACGGTAGCAGTGAAGTTAGACTCTCTCTTATATGTAGCAAAGCTCGCGTGTCACCCCTCAAGCCTGTCTCAATTCCCCGTTTAGAGCTCCAAGGTGCTCTGATGGCTGCTCGTCTTGCTACGTCTATATGCGAAGCCCACCGACTCAAACCGACGAGACGAGTTTTCTGGTGTGAAATGACGACTTTAGGTTGGATTCGCAGCGACGCTCGTACTTTTAAGCCTTTCGTGTCTCATAGAGTAGGTGAGATACTGGAGCTAACGGACGTCAGTGAATGGCGTTGGATTCCGAGTGATTTAAACGTGGCAGATGATGCAACTCGGGTCAAACGTTTTGAGTTAACTCCAGAATCTCGTTGGATCTCAGGTCCTGCTTTCTTGCTCTCCTCGAACTGGCCCACTGAACCCTTGATCGATGTCAGTGGTCTAGGCCGTGAAGAATTTAAACATCATGTTCATCTTATCACTGATACTGACCTGCCCGCACCAGTCTCCGCGGATCCGCTGCGTTTCAGCTCATGGATGAGAATGGTGCGAGCAACAGCAAAAGCGCATCAATTCATTTTTTTATTGCGTATGCGTAGTCTACAAAGACGAGGTGATGTCGCCAATTTAACTCGTCTTGAAGGAAGTTTATGTACATTTATTCCCTCTTGCACATCCTCTCCTAATGTTCCCAATAACCTCAATGTATCAGCAAGAATAACAGCAAATGATTTACGCCTGGCTGAAACCCACATCTTATGGCAGTCTCAGCTCGATTCGTTTAAAGAAGATTATTTGCAAATAAAGAATCAACAGCCGTTGCCTCGTAATAGCCGCCTGTTCAAGCTGTCGCCATTCATTGATGATGATAATCAGCTGCGAATGTCAAGCCGCATTGTTGCCGCCTCAGCCGTATCAGACGACGTTAAGCGTCCAATAATTTTGTGTGGAAAACACCCGGCAGTTCGTCTTTTGATTCATAGATATCATCAGAAGGCCGCGACTTCACACCTAGATTTGGTAATCAACGAGCTTCACCAACGTTACTGGATTATTGGACTCAGAAACGCTGCTCGATTCGTAGCCCATACCTGTCAGCTGTGCAAATTGCGCCGTGCTAGACCGTTCCAACCACCTATGGGAAATATGCCAGAAGCGCGCTTAGCTCATCATCAAAGAGCCTTCTCATTCACCGGTCTCGATTATTTTGGGCCCGTTTAGAGAGAGCGACTGTCGCAACCCCGTGCAGGGCACAGTCACAGTGGTGGTAAGTCCCCTCTTTGAGGTGTGGCTTGAGAGGCGCCACGGCGCCCTCACCTTCCGTCTGGATCAGGTCCTCACCGGACACGGTTGTTCCGGGAGGTACCTGCACCGAATCAAGCGGAAGGAAACGCCCGGATGCTACCATTGCAAGGATCAGCCGGAGGACACGGTGGAGCACACCGTGGAGGTCTGCCCCGCGATGAGCCCCGTCGTGTTCTCTTAGCGGCGATCGGCGGCGGTGACCCGTCTGGTCCTGGTTCAAGCCATGTTGTGGGGCGAGAGGAGATGGGACGCCGTCGCCTCCTTCGGAGAAGCAGTGATGCTAGCGAAGGAGGTGGCGTAATGTGAGAGAGAGAACCTCTCGTCCCAGCCGCAACAGGAGACGCTCCGGGCGTCGGGGGCCATGTGATGGCTTCCAGCCACCGTAGGCGCGGACCTGTGGACGGTAAGTAGTGGGCTAGCTCGCCGTCCGCCCGTCTTATGACGACGACAGGCCGTCTCGACGGCGCGTTCGTGTTCCACGCGCGCCTCAAAGAGATGTCAGCAATATGGCAGCTGCGGGTTGTTCGAAAGAGATATCGCGGCCCCAGCACAGACGGCAAAGAAGGAACATGGGTAGTTTTTTGGCAGTAGAATTCTGGCATTCCCTACCACTCTGCCCAGAGCGGGAGGAGTCATTTGATGATTCCCATCCTCCAAAAAAAAATCTTATGTAGATTTTCAAAATAGCGTTATTTAAACTAATCAAGAGTACCTTTTGATATCGTAACTGTTTGAAAAAGACGATTTAAAAGTTATCTTGTGAACACATTTATTAATTACCCTTTCGATGCAATAGATGTCGTAGCATGTATGTTTCAGTTCTTCTCAAATATACTTTAAATTCGTTTATCTTTTTATAGAGAGCACCAATTACAATAAAACAAAAACTAATCATATTAGTTTTAAAATGTACACGTGATAATACTATAATAAACTAATACACCCAAGACACACAGACTACATACAAAAATTCTAAAAATGATTGTAACACAACAAAAAGAAAACGTTATTTTTTCTAAATAATAAATGTTCAATTATACAGAAATTCTACGTCTACATATTTTTTATATTGTATTCACAATGAAAAGAAGATTTTATTAATTAATCTACTCTGAATTGATTTGAAAATCATATAGCATCAAAATAAAAACAAATACCTGGAACTTACAAAAAGTGAAAACCGATTGGGGATCGAACTCGCGAACATGTTTAACATTTTTGGAAATTAAACATTATAAAACATCACAAAAAGTGAATTCTGACTGTGATTTGAACTTGCGTACCTTTGTTTACAGGTAAGTCTCTGTACCGTTAGGCTACGAACACCAGTGATAAAGAGTTTGAAATAGACCTTCTATTTTAACTTCGTCTTCGACAGATGGCATTGTTCATTTGACACCATTTACTGAATTGCGGTGTTAATATTTGTCGTGATTAATCAACAAATACAAATTGACAAGTACACAGTAAGAAAAACAGCTGTAAAAACATTAAAATAAAAACCTAAGTAATTAAAATTAGATAAGACCCACGACATAAATCTATTTGTTCAGTGCGGGGGTCGAATACAGTACATGCAGCATCACAGTCAAACGCCGATGCACTGCGTCAACCGTGCCGTCTTATCGCTGTGGCTTCCTCGGGCATTGCTGCAACTTTGCTTAACAATGGCCAGATTGCTCTTTCCGTTTACAAATTGCCGCTGAATCTTACCCCAACTTGCAACATCACCAAAAATCTGCAAATAAGCTAAACAGGAGAGAGTCGAGTGGAATTAGATATAGATGCGTAAAATCCACTTTCCGAAGAGTTTTCCCATCCAGTGCCATCAGAAGATGAACTTACCATGCACGTTTTCATAATTTGGAGTAATGTTCAAGCGCTATGTAATAGGGGGCGTTTGATGTCTATAGATATAATGTTGCCATCGACCGGGCACGAAAACCACGCTCCGTGGCCTGGCCTCTACTGCGAAAAAACTTTGCAATCAAACCACGGACCTCATCCTCAGTAGTTGCACTTGGGACCACTCGATCAACGAGACAGTCGCACATCAAAATTTCCCCGTGAACGAAGTCGCGGGTAGCAGCTAGTACATATATATACATACTTAAACAATAATAAATATATTGTAGCATTATTCAATCGAAAGATCGAAGAAATCGAATTGAGAACCTCTTTTTTTTCGTCAGTTAAAAACTCAAACTTGATTAGGACACCATTCGCAGAAAAAATACTTACCAGCATAAAATTGCTAAACCTTCTCTTATTTGATCGTATTGTCAGTCATTTGTTCTAAACCCGTCATCCGGAAACACACTACAATCGCAAAGAAGATGAAATACATCAAACAGAATGCGTGAACTTTCAGATATTTTATATATTCGGATGTGAAAGAATGTCTTTACAAATACAGGGTGTTAGGTTAAACGAGAGACATATTGAAGGAGGGTATTCAGTATTCGATTCTCGTCCCAAATATGTAAAAGAACTTTAATATTATCCTTAATTTGTGACGTAATTGTCCCATGACCCCGCACGCGCTCCAGATCTCAATTTATTTAATAGACATTTCTTTTTCGCCATTGTCCCATGCCCGTTTTAAAATATGATGGGAAAATGGATTATACCTAAAATTCATTGATCCACGCACATTTTCTGTGATAAACGCAAAGGTGGCGAGACTTTTCCGAAATATTAGGTATGTTATTTATCAGTGTTTTTTTTTTCTTTCATATTTTTATTGTTAACATGTACCTAGCATGCCCTATTGCGGGTTCCAATATGTCCATCGTTTAAACTAACATACTGTATAACCCCGCCACGCGCGTCATCCGGCGTAGAATGCGTCTCAACCGGCGTAGAATATAAGTCGCGTGACAAATGCGGCGATTAGTACTGCCCGCTTCATTTGTGCTCAAATCGTGTCGTATAAAATTAAGCCCCTTTGATCTACACTCGTTAGTATATGCTCTTTATGGAGAGGCGCCCTTTTTCATGTTATTGCTTCTTTTTCGTGTGAGTGTCTATTTTGGGAGGCTTTGAAGGGTTAAGTTTTCTTTCTTTGATCATGCGTGGAGATGTTTTTAGAGCTATTGAGATGTTGTAGGATGATTTCGTTCTAATTGTTTTTGTTTAAAGATGAATTAGTATTTGAATAATAGTAGGTAAAGGTGAGCACAAGTAACTACGATAAGCATTCTAGGGTACTTTTTTTTGGCGTGTTTAAAATCATCAAATAACCCTCCCGCTCTTGGGGAGAGCGAAAGGGGGTGTCAGACTTCTACTGAGTAAAAACCACCCATGACGCTTCTTAGCTCTTTATGTCGAGGCCGCGGTATCTCTTGCGAACAACCCGCCGCCTCTAGGCAGGATTCTAGGGTACCTCGCTTGGAATGTAGAACTTAATTAACAAAATCAAGAGTTCTTGTTACTGAGCGTTTACATTAGGGTTTATAATTATGTGATTGTTCAATTAACACAATCCTTAAAAAAATAAAGAAAAGAAAACATATTTATTTAGTACATGCCACAAGTGCACACAACAAACAATAAAAAAGAAAATGAAAAGAAAAAATAACAAAACAAAATAAAAGCGTGTCTGCATCTCACGGCTGTGCCAAATAGGACCAGTTCAGCAAACTGCCGAGCAGCTAGTGCCCGACGCTGGTTTTCAACTGGCCCTGAGATGGTGACGTAACGAACAAATATTGTTCCTTCACGTTTCCTTTCATTGAACCGAAGCACGAAATTATCTAAAAAATTAATACCCAATTCATCACATTTATACAAAAATAAAGACAGTAAAAGCAATAATTTACATCCCAGCCTTCATTTTACACATCCCAACATACTTCTATTCGAACCAGCGATTATAAGCTTTATGTCGCAGTCGTTAAGGTAAATAATGGTATGTTGAAGAGGGTCCTAAAATTGAAACAAATCCGTCCTTTTTGGCGCCTATATAAACAGTATAAATCTTCGATGAGTCTGACGTGCTAAGCCCCACTTAACGGCGCACACCTCAATGTATCTTTGCTAGGATTTAATAATTACTCGTGTCACTTTCACGCGTCTGTATTACGTAAAAACAACCGCAGCTGGTTGGCAAAAAATTATAATATGGAATAATCTGCTGATTATAATATTGTTGCTTCTACATATTAATAATTTGTTGTAAATACCTAATTAATTATTTTGATTGCTGCCATAAATTCACAATATCATCCGATGTGTCAATTTTATTTATAACATCTAAACTCTGACTCTTTTAATTGTGTCATAAACTTGATCCTCATGAATATTTTTATTTAGTTTTTGGAATTTAATTTAAATCTTATAATCCTTCTGTATCGTGAACGTTAGTACTTAACATGGTGTCAGAGCTTTTAAGTCTCCCATGGGCCTCTAACTTGGCTTAACATTCCCGTCAAGAAATATCTCTCAATCTTATAATAATCCAAACATTAATACAGTATGTCGAAGGTTTAATCTTCCGTTGGCAATTAGCCGTAGTATCCAAACTTGGTTAAATCTCGTAGTTTCATAATCCATTACAGTAATTGTGGGCAAACCCCGAGCGCTTCAACAGAATTATGTAAATGCAAGACATACGTTGCATAGTACTGCCAGCATATTTTACGTCGAATGGAATTACTAAGCCAGCACCGGGTTTTGAAATAGCGTTATTAAAGAAGAGTGTACTATCAATATTGTACTGCTTTTTCGTAATATTAGGTTATTTTGCAATCAGTTGCGTATTGTGTAACAGAGAAACGGAAAAAAGGGTGATCGATTTAGCTAAAATTAGAGCTTTTGGTCTGATATTCGGATTCAATATTCTCTTTCTCTAGTTAACTGTGATTTACGTGTGTTTTAGAACACAATTTATACAACAACATTTTATTTTCACAATTAAACAATGAAAGCCACCTGACATATGCGTATACCCTAAACAATTGCACAACCACAACACAACGGTCGCTTCAAAAACGTCCCGGGTACAGTCAAGGACCATAATTCTGTTGTGCGAACCGCCCGGGACTCTCCAGGCCCTATATATTACTACACAAGGGTGCATATTTTACTCCACTTATGACAAACGCCCCGTTTTTTTTTCCACGTCGCTTTTCTGAATAATTTTTCGTCTCTCACTCGGTCGTACGCCCATTGTGTCTCAAATAAAAAGCGTATCTTTTTCAGCGTGAATTCGTTAAGAGTATTTTATTAAGGCCGATTATTCGAAGTGGTTTGTTTGAATAATTGTTCTGTAATGAAGACAGGTTCGAAGGTTCATTTCTTCTATAATGAGCTTAACGTTCTTTTTATGTTTTCTATTTTGGTTTGGTTTCTGGTTTATTGACTCAAGTTTTCTACGTAGTTCATTGTATAATTGTTGGTCAATTAGCAGACTCCTTGTCAGTTCAATCACGCAACATATTCGACAAGCTTCTAATTTTGTTGACTGCCATCTAACGCTAACAGCCCCGAGGGAGGCTAAAACTTTGAGATATAATCCCTTATAAGAGGCAACCTCTTCCGAGGGAAACTATGGAGAGGATTATAACTTTAACGAGAGCACGTGAAAGTTTGTTAAATATTTAATGAATATGTTTAATTATAGCTACATAAAAGGTTTTTTGTCAGGTAAAATTGATCACCCGAAATATTTAACAAGCAAAATTATGGGTGATGTTTTCTTTTCCATAGTACCAAGTATTCTAAGTTAGCTGATATAAACCTTAAGTACCGTAGTACTAAAACAAAGAGTAAAATATTTTTTATTTTAGTACGTTTGCGACAAAGAGCGGAATAAAAACGCGCCTACCGTGGATTGCGTCACTTATTTTATTTTTGTCTTCAACACATCAGTAACAAAGTGCTTCATTCAGTTTTATGAGGCATTTTATTAGAAGCCTACAAATATTAGGATACGATGCGGATGACTGAAGCCTGTGTGGGACTGGGTATTGTGGTGCGGGTTGGAAGAGGCCTATGATGTAGACTGCGATACACTGAGATGCTAATATCAAACCAGTCCTGCACTAACACAAGCAGAATTTTGTGTACAATAAGGAGAAGTCCTTTGCACGACTAGCTAGTTAGTATGTGATCAACCCCCAGTATTATTAATGTATTCCCACCCCTGAATACCCGTTTAGCTGTAGCAAACTATATTACGTTTTTTAAGAGTGGAACTCAAATGGGACTAGGTATGACATGTCTGCCACATGCCGGACAAACAGTGGACCAAAATAGCAGGAAACTGGTGCCCCGACACACTGAGACGGGGTTGCGGCAGGCCACGAAGGAGATTGCGGTAAGAACGAGACTGGTTCCATCAGAAACGGAAGGAGGAAGCGCGGGATCGCTTGAAATGGAAGGAGTGGAGGGAGGCCTTTGCCTAACTAGAACCTCTCCTAGGCAAACATGTAAATATTGCGTTTTACTAAGTATGCCTAATAGTGTAGAGTTGAGTAATTCGTATAACCTGCTTACTTATCCAAGCAGCCTGGTGAAGCGATGCGGGTAAAAATGCGAGGATTATATGCGAGTTATAGTATGAGCGGGAGAAAATATGGTGCGCCGTAAAAACAATCCAACCAGACGAGAGCTAAAGAAAAGCAGTTCACTCACCTGGCGATGGCACCACGAGGACTTGAGGATTTCTTCGTGGAAGCTTGACTTTAGGCAGCGTGCACAATGCTTGGTAGCCAGCGTCCGGTTTTGCGAGTGGTAGAAATGGATGCGAAGGGTTGCTAGCAAGCAAGCGAGGGTGGTTTTGCAGTTTTAATAACGCGTGAGAACGAAAAAAATGGCGGGCGGCGCGGTGGCGCGGACGCAGCGACGACAGCGTCTTGTCGCAGCGGCAGTGTACCGAAGAATGACGTTCGTTCGCGGGTTAGGTTCACTCGCGAACGGAGGGAGTGAATGCATTCCCAGCCCTCGCTGATTGAATGAATTAAAGGCGCAACCATCCTCCCCCCTTTGGAAATCCTTAGGATTTTCGAAACAAACGGAAAGGATAAGGAGAGGATCTTAGATTAAAGCGGAGCGAGGTCAAATGGATTGACTTAAAGTTTAAGTTTTAAAAGGTGAAAGGGTGTGGATTAAATTACAGATTTACTAAATTACATACTTAAGATTAACGAATTATAACTGTGCTAATTGGTAAATTAAGTTTAAATTATTGCGAAGGAAGGGGACACAACTTAACGACGGGGCGTTTGAAAATCCCTGCTGTAGTGCGTACTAACGCGACTCGCACGATTCCATCTTTACCCGGATATACTTGTTCAATAATTCCGGTAGGCCAGCGAAGCGGCGGTGAATCATCCTGGTGGATGAGAACAAGTAAACCCGGCCGAATAGGTACATCAGGAGTATTCCATTTTTGCCTCAGTTGAAGTGTATGCAAATAATCTACATGCCATTTTTTCCAATAGCTTTGGACTAAACTGTCTAACAGTTTTTTCCTGTTATGAAGGCTTACAGATGCGTCAACCTCATAGGCAGGCAACGACTGCAAAGGGGTTGTGTTTAGAAAATGCGCAGGAGTAATAATTGTATGCGGCTGGTCCGACAGCGCACACAATGGGCGAGAGTTTAAGACACTCTCAATTTGAGTTAATACTGTCAACAATTCCTCATAGCACAGTAATTGTTGCCCAATGCAACGATATAGATGAGTTTTTATGCATTTTATGTTGCTTTCCCAAATGCCTCCCCAGTGGGGTGCACGAGCAGGGATATTACGCCATGTTATTTTACGATTATTCAATTCAGTTTGAAATGCGGTAGACGTATCTTTAGAAGAAAGGAAAGTATATAACTCGTCCAATTGACGCTTTGCACCAATGAAATTGGTTCCGTTATCGGAATAGAGAACTGATACTGGCCCTCGCCTAGACAAGAAACGCTTGAAAGCGTCAAGAAACGTTTCCGAACTCAAGTCTGAGGCAATTTCAATGTGTATGGCTTTAGTAGTCAAACACACGAAGAGACAAATATATGCCTTTTGGCTTTTAACGCCCCTCCTTCGCGTCATAGTAATGTTTATAGGCCCAGCGTAATCAACGCCAGTGTGAGTAAAGGCCTTAGCTTCTTGCACCCGCGAAGGGGGTAAACTTGACATCATGGGTGTAGGATGAGAGGGCGCAACCTTAAAACAGAAGTTACATTGGCGTATGCGTTGTCGAATAATATTCCGAGCGGATATGATCCAATATCGCTGCCTTAATAAAGACATAAGAAGATGTGAACCGGTATGACAATTGGATCGATGGCAATCATCTATTAGTAGATCGACTAAGTGATGTCGACGAGGAAGCAACAATGGATGCCGACTTTCATAAGGTATATGTGCGTTTATTAGTCGACCACCTACGCGGAGCAATCCGTTGTCATCAACAAACAGATCGAGCTTTCTTAAAGAAGGAGAAGGTAATCTACCCTTTTTAATATTTTTTATTTCATCAGCAAAATGTTTGCTTTGCAATTCGCGAAGAATCACGAGTTCAGCGGTTTCAAGGTCAGAGACTTGAATTACCGGAGCGAGAGGTAACTTACGCAGAAAGCGCAAGATATATACCAGAATGCGTAATAATTTTTTCCAAGACGAGACTCTGAGAGCTAGCTCCAGAAGTATCGAAGAATCCAAATCAGGAATGACTGTTAGAGTAACAGAGCTCTTTGCTTCAGGTATAGAACCTTCAACAGAAGACGGTTTGAATGGTACAATTGGCCATTCAGCGGTTGGATGGCAAGCCCAAGGTGGACCATACCACCAAAGCGGATGATTAATGAGTTGCGAGGGTAATAAACCTCTTGATAAACAATCACTGGGATTTTCTATCCCATTGATGTGAAAAAAGCGGTCAGGAGATAGATTTTCCTGTATCTCAGTCACACGGTTGGCCACAAATACTTGCCACCGGTGTGGAGATGAATGAATCCATGACAGAGCGATCGTAGAATCACTGAAAGCGAAAATATCCTTTATAGGATAGCGATTATCAAAAACCGTATGTACTTGTTTGACAAGTTTAGCCAGAAGTAGCGAGGCACACAATTCAAGCCTTGCCAGTGAAACAGTCTTTAGAGGAGCCACCTTAGACTTAGCGCATACTAAATGAATGGATATATTACCGTTAGGGTTCGTTACGTGCAGGTATAAGACGCAGCCGTAAGCCTTCATACTAGCGTCTCCAAAGCCAAGCAAATTTATAACACAGCCGGCCGCGACACCTAAGTGGCGAGGTATTTGTAAGTTAACTAATAACGGTAATTCTGATTTGAGTTTAACGAAACATTTAGTAATGAGTTCCGGGGGCTCTTCATCCCACCCCACCTTAGAAAGCCAAAGATCTTGTATAAGAAGTTTTGCGTAGAGAATGACAGGTGCGACGAACCCGAGCACGTCAAATAGGCGAGCAATAGTTGACAATATAGCACGTTTGGTGTTACACGTAGTCGCGGCGGCGGTAGTGAACGAGAACACATCAGAAGTAGGTATCCATTTTAAACCTAGAACCTTCAGTGTGTCATCATCATCTGTGAACTCGATCACAGCACGATACGACTCCGGCAAGTGAGCGAGAAGTTCCGATGAGTTGCTCGCCCATTTGACGAGATCAAATCCACCGAACTTGAATAAAGCGAGCAGCTCGTCAGCTAAACGAGTACCATCTTCGGCAGAATGTACAGAAGTTGTTAGATCATCCATGTACAGTTCTCTCATGGCAACATCTGCCGCGAGAGGAAAGCGTTCGCGATAATCCTCCGCCAATTGACGGACGGTACGCATTGCCAAAAATGGACTCGAGCGGAGGCCGAAAGCCACAGAATTAAATTGGAAAATACGAATACTCTCGGTATCATTAAAGCGATATAATATTTTTTGATATTTACGATCTTTATCTGACAATGAAATTCTAAGATACATTTGACGTATATCAGCTGTAATTGCTACCTTAAAATATCTAAAGTTTAGCAAAAGCGAAAATAAGTCTGCCTGCAAATTAGGCCCTGTATGCAACAAGTCGTTGAGCGACTTGCCGCTATCAGTTTTAGCGCTTGCATCTAAAACAATGCGGGTTTTTGTTGTCGACTTCTCAGGCCTTACAACTGCGTGGTGCGGGATGAAGTAGCCTTCATTTATAGCGGACAAAGAATGAGGTATTTCCGACAGATAACCCTTATCTATATAATCATTTATTACGTCGTTATAAGCTTGACGTAAAGCGGGAAGCGAATGAAACTTTCGCTCTAGCGCGGACAATCTACGCTGAGCGTGAATGAAGGAGTTACCTAAAGACTTAGGTTCACCTTTAAAAGGTAACGACACAATATATCGCCCACATGAATGTCGCGAAACGGTCGATTTATAAAAATCTTCACATTCTTGATATTCCGGACCCTTTTTGTTAACAGTAGGTACTTCCTCGATTTCCCAGAATTTTAAAATTAAATTATTTAAATTATCTACTAACGGGCCGAAGGACCAGGCTACACTGTCATGGTTGACAGAAGGTACCTCACCCATGACAATATAGCCAAGCGTGGTTTCTAAAGCATGAGGTATGAAGCGAGCGGTGATCGCAGAATCAGCTGATTGAGAGGTAGATGCTGGTATAACCTTTTTCCCTAGCAAAACAAACGCGAACATTTGCGTACCAAGAATAGCGTCTATATTCCCAGGTACGTCCCAACATTCATCTGCGAGCGGTAAACCTATGAAATGATCCATCACGGACCTTTGTACCGCGCGAACAGGCAACGGATCAGCTATGTGATCAATCACTAACATGGTTAATTCGTATTGAGCGTCACTTACGCGCGACTGTATTGTAAGAGACACGTAACCCTTAATGGGAGTGGAAATCGTACCTACTGATTTTAAAGACGAGTTAACAAGCGGTTGAATATTTAGTTTTAATTTTCTACAACATGCGAGAGTGATAAGGTTGTTTTGTGAACCACTATCCACTAAACATCTTATAACAAAGCGTTTTCCATTTATCGGAACATAAACTTGTGCCGTTGGTAAAACAACTGACGTTTTCAACTGGTCACAAGATAAATCTATACTATTATTACGCGACGTCAACGCGATCGAATTCTTAGAATTAGTACATTCATTCAACCCGACACACGAAGATGTCACGACCGGCGACGCGCGAGCGACATGGCTGCTATGCATACACACCGACTGAGGGCTGCTGTCCAGTGCGCGAGCGCCCGGCAATGGCGACGGTTCCAATACACTAGGTTGCGATTGTTGCGAGCTTGTCTCGCGATTATTAAAATGCAACAATGAATGATGCTTTTTGTTACAGTGTTTACAAGTATTTGTAGAACCACAATTAAGGGTGGAATGTTTACTACTAAAACAATTGATGCACATTTTATTCTCTTTTATGAACTTAAAGCGATCTTTTACATCTAATTTTTTGAATTCTGAACACTCGTATAAATGAGTATGTTGAGATTTTTTACAAAACTTACAAGTGGGTACATTATTATTAACTTCATTTTCTGTTACTGCAAAACTATGCGAAGTTTTCGTTGCAGAAGAACGCGACCTATTTTGTAAGTTAGTCCCCTGATTATTTTGCGGTGACGTGGTTTGACGAACAGCTGTTGTTCGTTCAAGAACCTTTATGTGATGCCGTACGAAAGTAACTAAATCATCACTTGTGGGTATATCTTTCTCGCGGGCGGATAACTCGAAACTTTGTAATACTTGAGAATCTAACTTTTTTAAAACGAGATGAGTAAACATGAAATCGGATAAATCGCCAATGTCTAACAGTCTTAACGCGGACCAAGATGAGTGAACTCTTTCAATAAAATCATTTAATTGACCGGGTGAACCCGAGGTAGGTTTTATGTCAAGTATATTATTTAAGTACATAGACCCAAGTAACCTCTTGTCCTGGTATTTTGTCACTAAAGAATTCCATATCGTAAGATAGTTAGACGCATTGGGAATTATTCCCGCGAATATATTTTTTGCGCTGCCATTTAATTTACCTACCAAATACTGTACACGCTGATCATCAGTTAGTTTTTTATTATCATGAACGTTAGTTTTGAAGCATTGGTAAAACAGTGGCCAACTTTCCGGTTGACCAGAGAAACTTAATAACTCCAATGGCGGTAAGCGGCAAACGTAAGATTCCACAGCGGGAATATCTACATTAGCGCGGGTAGACTCTAATATGGTATTACGTTTATATTGGATTTCTGTAAATAATGTTTCGAACGAGCTCCAATTACTAAAACTTATTTTATAATCAGGGTCTATCTCTAATAATAATGTATTATGTTGATCACAAAGATCGTTAAAATTATTATATAACTTTTCGATATTCGAAGAAGCGGCTAGAAATTCTTGTTTACTTCTAGTATCAATATTTGAAGGAATTATTTTCTTTGCAATCTTGAATAAGCTATTTATTTTCTCGAAAATAGTTTCTTTTTTTGCAACGATCATTTTCAACTTTGCTTCCGACGCCATTTTGTTGCGTCACCCAAGCTCCCGTTGTTCGAGTTATAATTTATAAAAAATGTGATATTGAAATGGTTTAATGAACAACGTAATTTACTTGAACAAGCACAGTTATAAGCGTAATTATAGTAGGGAATACTTAAATAGCGAGATGGGGAATATTTTAAAGGTATATACTGGCTCAGTCCGACTCGAAATGGACCAAAATTATGGTGAAGCGATGCGGGTAAAAATGCGAGGATTATATGCGAGTTATAGTATGAGCGGGAGAAAATATGGTGCGCCGTAAAAACAATCCAACCAGACGAGAGCTAAAGAAAAGCAGTTCACTCACCTGGCGATGGCACCACGAGGACTTGAGGATTTCTTCGTGGAAGCTTGACTTTAGGCAGCGTGCACAATGCTTGGTAGCCAGCGTCCGGTTTTGCGAGTGGTAGAAATGGATGCGAAGGGTTGCTAGCAAGCAAGCGAGGGTGGTTTTGCAGTTTTAATAACGCGTGAGAACGAAAAAAATGGCGGGCGGCGCGGTGGCGCGGACGCAGCGACGACAGCGTCTTGTCGCAGCGGCAGTGTACCGAAGAATGACGTTCGTTCGCGGGTTAGGTTCACTCGCGAACGGAGGGAGTGAATGCATTCCCAGCCCTCGCTGATTGAATGAATTAAAGGCGCAACCACAGCCAAAACCGCCAAACAATAACAACCCACCCAAAGAACCCAAAGAAAACAATTGAAACTACAAAACAATGACAAACACACTTCAATTACTAGCAGCCCCACGATCCCGCGTAATCCCGCCTTAAACCCGGCCGACTTGAGATCTTCTAATACTTGAGATTTTTCGGCGAAGGGACAGAGACGGAGTCGGGACAGCGGCGGGAACGTCGGCGGGAACTCTCGGAATCCCGAACATTCACTTTCAGACGCGGCACGTGATTTCTTGGGCCCAAAGGGTCCTAAGGGCTGTATTTACAATGTATTCGACTTAAATCTCTGTCAGGCTGCAATGTTAGATTTAGAGAGTGAGGATGAATGTGAGTTGTGTGATTGGAATGTAGGAAGATATAGGGACTTGTATCTCGAAGCTTGGATGGGTGGCAGAATGTTCGCTGCCATTTTATTGTTTTCTTAGTCAAATATGTGGATGTTTCAAATTGATCGACAATCATGGTTGTAAGACTAAAATATACTAAGTTATACATATTATAGAAAGTGTTCTAACAGCTATTTAAATCGATAAGCTATACTCACAAAATGTAACTCTTTTTTGAGTAGTTCCTAGAGACGTATACAAGTTCACAAAGGATAAAGAAATATCTTAGGTAACACTCGTGTCTTTCTGTTCGGAATAGTGCCTAGACAACAAAACAAGACAATCTACTTTAATGTTCATCCAGTGATAAATGTTGACATATAAATGAGTTTAGACCTAAAAGCAGCTAACATAAATCATTATTTAGGTAAATCACGTTGCTGATACCGATCTTGAAGTACACGTACTTTTATTTATCTCTTTGTATCTACAATAGCCAGTATATATTATTAAATTGTCTGTGTGTCCGCATTGTTCTTCAAAACATCTGAATGAATCATGATTGAGTGTGATTTGATTGAAATTCTCTGAATGATGTCACCAACAACAAAATTCATATTAATAAAGTCAGATATCATAAAAAAAAACTTCATGTTTTGCAAAGTCCTACATACCGAGCAAAGAAGGGGCGAGTCACTAGTATACCATACAGCCCACTCCAGAATTTGTCTCAAAAATGGATGTGTAACTGTAAAATAATTGTAAAAGCTAGTAAAAGTATGATAAATGCGTGGAACGATTTGTGAGCGTAATATATCAGTAGGAATGCGACACATTCGCTCGCGTCGATCGATCCAGAGATTAGCTCTGTGCCGGCACAATGTTGCTGACCTCTCGTGCTTTTTAAACCGAATGCTAGTTCCAAATGGCATTGATATAGATTATATCTTAAGTCTTGGACCTTATGAGATTGGAAGCTATTGTATTTGTTACACACTTTAACAATAGTATACCTACTCTACAAGGCCAGGCAAGGTGTGAGTGGCAATGGATTGGGCCGCATTTGAAGGACATACACTAATCTTATCGGTGAGGTTCCCCAGAAAGGTCAAGTGTATAATACTTCCAATTACTGGAGTATGAACCAGATGTATGAACGTGGAAGAACAAAAGTGGTATGTAAGGATCATGGCATGATCCTTACATACATGATCATGTTCTGCGGTTTCTCCCTACCAACATGGGAAAACAGGCGTGAGTTTGTGAATGTACTATGAACAACAGTATCATCCAAGTCAATCTATCGCATTCATTATATTATCATTTCTCCACTGCTACTGTTCTTTTGATTATAATATTATAGCCTTATACTATTAAAGCATTTCCCAATTTCTCAGCAATGTTGCATTTTGAGAATGTTTTAGTTCTTCCTACCGTTAGCAAACAAGGCCGAATTAGGTTTTCGTGACAAGGATCGGTAAAAGACCTAATTGTGTGAACATTACTATTAATGGTCTTGCTATTAGAACAATAGCTTTCTGTCCTAATACTACGAAGTTAGTTTAAATATAATCAGCGTATGACGATGCCACTGCTGGGATACAGGGCTTATCTCTTGGGAAGTGCCCAGTGTAGGTTTAGGTACTGATAAAAGCTTTCTGTTCTACATTTTATAAGGTTTTTCCAAACACAACTCGCATTCGACACAGTGTCCGTCCAAAAGCAAAGATGGCCAAATGTTATTTACGTGGTCGTCAGTTTGGACGGCTATTTCCGACGATGGCAGACACGGAGACGGGCAGACACACAACTCTGATGGAAAACGCTGTTGACACTATCGCACATTAGCGGGTGATTCACACTCTCTGTTTGTGTTGTCACAATATAATGTGTGTGCTTACACACGGAGATTGACTGAATTCTTCCTTAGTGTCTTTGATGTAGAATTTATACTCAATTTTACTACGAAGCTACTCCCAAATATAATCGCCCTGTTGGATTTGCAACTCTCGCCGTTGAGTGAAGCATTCAAAATCCAATAGAGAAAGATCATTAAAGTATCGTTATGTGTTAATATAAAACCGGCATTGTTATTTCTTCTTTCAAATGTTGCATTAATTTTATGTTGATTGTTATTTACGTCGTAACAAATGGCCCGAGTTTTCGGCTTTTTGTTGTCTTTATTTTAGAGCCTGTGTGTGATATCGCCTCATCGCCTATTGATGGGATGTTACATTATGTAAGCGACTTTCGATTTCTAAACTTGTATTGATATGAACGTGTTTGTGATAGAGGTTACCTTGAACTATAGCTGTGGGTTCACTTTACAATAATAATGACAACAATATGATAAATCTTAGGCTATTAGAGATTTGCGAAAATGCAAATTATATTATGATTAGATTACCAACATTAGCAAAATATACTTAAGGAAAAGTTCGTGTGGTGGAGGAGCTCGTGGTTATAGCCACACGGGTCAATGACCATATGGATGTGGATAAATGACCATCATAACATACCCAGTTTCCTCCGTGCCTCAGAAAGCACATTAAGATGATGGTTTCGTCTGTCCTTTGAAGATCTTTACGAGTAGTCAGAAGCCAAAAGTCTGACATTCAGTGTTACTAACCCAGTAGGTACTTATTGGGTTGTTGATCAGATAGGATCACTTCAGGTGAAACACTGGTACTCAAATGCATCCAGTTAGACTGGAAGCTGACCCCAACATAGCTTGGGAAAAAGCTAGGCACACAATGATGACCTAAGTGAAAATTATTCACTTTCTTATTAAAGACTAGCTTTTGCCAGCGGCTTCGCCCGCGTGAATATGACGATTTTCCATACAAACTTAAATAAAGGGAACCTCTGTGCAAAATTTCAGCTTTCTAGGTCCAAGGGTTTGGGCTGGGCGTTGATGAGTCAGTCAGATAGTCAGTCAGGACTTCTCTTTTTATTTATTTAGAAGACAACAACACACTCAAAACCTTATGCACAGTATCGGATGTTTCCCTTCCACAGAAAAAATCACGTAGACAAAAATGAGTAATGCGAATTAAACTGCTCCCAAGTCGACAATTTTTCATTTTAATCTGTAGCGTACGAACAATATACAAAAGAGATTATTCTTCTCAAATAAAATGTATAACCCGGGGCGTGTGACTCCAGTAATTAAATTATTATATTAGTCGCAAACACGCGACAATGGTACTCGGTCAAGGCCTCAGGACTCCCCAGGATCTTAGAACGTGGAGGATTTTTTAAACGTTCATATTTTTTTTGTTATTTACGAGGCCAAGGCCCGAACAGCTGTGCTTGGAGAAATGGACTCATAAATCCAGTGAAAGAAATTATGTTTTTGATTTAAATTTATATTTTTCATTTTTCATCAGGACAATACTTTGCGAACGACTGGGATGGTTTTTCATAATGTAAATTGTTTGGTATTTTTATGTCTTTCATTATGCATCTATTAATACGTAATTTTAATAAAAAAAAAAACGGTAATTAACCTACAACATGTAAATTGACAAAAATAAATAGATAGCTAATAATAGCTAATAGCTTTTCGACGGTTGCGGCAGCGACGAATTTAGCGTGGACCATGCCTTATGCTGCAAGACGGGCGGCCTCATCACACGCAGACACAACGAGATAAGAGACCTTTTCTGTGAACTGTGCCATCAAACCTGGGGCAACGTCACGAAGGAGCCAGTCATCACTGAAGGCGACTCAGGACTGCGTGGAGACTTCGCCTGCCGCGGAGTGTGGATTGCCCAGAGGGAGGCGTTATTTGATGTCCGTGTCGTTGACACCGACGCTCCCTCCTACGCATCACGCCCAGTAGCAGCTGTCCTCCGCTCTGCCGAAGAAGAAAAGAAAAGGAAGTACTGCGGCCCATGCGAGACGCGTCATGCCACCTCCACCCCCCTGGTGACTTCTGTTGACGGAGTTTTTGCTCCACAAATGACTTCATTCATAGCACACCTTGCCGAAGCACTAGCGGACCGCTGGAGCAGGCCCCTTTCTACAATTACAGGCTGGTTACGTGCGAGAATACAAACAGCCATCATCAGAGCAAGTAGTATGTGCATTCGCGGCACCCGTCATAAATGGCAACGGATAAACATCTATGAAGATGGTGCTGCTCTTCCCCACGTCTTGTCATAAACCTTTCCATTAACCTGTCACTTCACCTATTATTAGTTTGTTTTTATTTTATGTATGTTATTTTTAAGTTAGTTCCTTGATAATAAAGTTTTTAATAAATTATATAGCCTTGGGCAAAAAAAACGAGGTATCGTAAACATTACAAAAAAAACGGCTTCCAAAAACACTACAAAAGTCTAAAATAATTAAATTTTGGAAGTCTGCTAATGCAAGGAGCTCGTGGCGAAATAATAAGAACAAGAAACATGGATGAAAGTATCACGTTTTGCGACGTATTGGGTAATATTGTTACAGACAACGCTTTTCTTGCGTAACTTTCTAAAATATTTACTTCTGCCTGTCCCCTGGGAAGCAACGCTTTAAGATATGTCGTATACCGTCTACTTGTTATTCGTACAATAAAAATGATAATATATCTCGATGTGTGTTTTTGTAAGTCGACAGAGTTTCCCCAAGAGTAGGGTTTTTGTAAAAAAAACAACAAACGTTAGTACTTACCAGTACTATCATTATTCTTAGAACATTATATTTGACGAAAGCCCTGAAATAGTGTTTCTGATATAGTTTTTTCACGAAAACGTAATATCTCCGAAATGATTTACGTTCACGTAAATATGTATGGCATGTTTTACATCCAGTAACTATGTTAATTTAATTATTCGAAATGTCAAAAGCTACATGATAACAAAGGAATTTTTGGTTGAACCAATAACAGAAAATTTTCTAAATTCCAGGTTGATGCAGCATGTCTTCTTCGTCCATACTTCTCTGTGACTCGTTATCTCAGTAGTCATTCTCTTTCTTGCCATATTATTCATCTTTCACTTAGTCTAAACATCATTTCTTACTTTCCATAACAAAACCTTCCATACCATATTAAGGCTTGATAGGCTAAATCACGAACCAGTAACAGTTTTTTTTTGGGGAAGGGAGATCATCAAATGACTCCTCTCGCTATGGGCAGAGCAGTAGGGAGTGTCAGACTTCTACTGACTAAAAACCACTCATGATCCTTCTTAGCCCTTTGTGCCAAGACCGCGGTATCTTTTTCGACCATCACCATCATCCTCAGACCGACTTCACCGATGTGTATAGTCCTCTCTCTGTGTGTGTCAATCTCCACACTCCTGTCCATACCTCATCCAAGTATTACCCACGATGGCAACACCGTCGTCTGCCCAACAGCAAGCTTAAATAAACCTAAATCAAATTAACACCTATCTTTAAAACTAAACCCGTTTTCAGAGCACGTCGGAAACTTTTCGGGGACGTTCAGTCGTTCTCGTTTCAACTACTATGTCTCATGTAAGCCAGGATCTGCTAAGTAATGACGGTCGCCGGCTCCCAGGAAACTCAACTGACTTACAAACCGCACTCGATTGCACTGCGGACTTACTGTAACTCCAATTTAGGAGCCGATCGGATTCGACGAACGATTCCTACGAGCCGAACTTTGTTGGGTAAAAACTGTGTGTTTAACGTGATTTGGGGATGAAGCTTATTTTCAGCTTTTCTAGTTTTTGGGTTGGTAAATGGGCGCTGATGACTATTAATTGTGTAAATTGCAAAATCTCTAAATATTATAATAAAAGTACTTTGAGGTTTTACATTAGGTACTCCAAATGTAAGAGATCTAGAGGCGTCATGACTCATAACGGATTCTTTTATAGAGACATATTTAGATGAATCTGGAAGAAACATTTGCCTGGGACTACCCCAGAAGTGCAACTATTCACAAATTGAACATCCCATTTTGCACTCTTTGAGTGTAATCCTTCTGTATGTTTGTGCTTAATCGTTTTTAATAGTCGAAAAAAAGATACAGGATGTATTGTAAAATTAGGAGTTTAAATAATAAAATACCTGCACTCTCACTGTTTTAATTCGAAAGGAAACAACATTCTAAATAGCTCTGCCAGTTAAGTTCTTAGAAAAAAAAATCTTTCTACAGGCGACCCTCCCGACCTTATGCATTTTCCACAGCCTGTACCTACAGTATCAGGCATGCGTCGGACAGGCGACAAGGCGACACGGGTGCGGCGTGGGGGCGACAAGCAAACACGTCACAACACGTCGCGCGGGCAAACGCCGACGTGACGTGACGCCCACAAATGGCGGCTACATTTGACACAGGCTAACTTTGAGCAGTGAGTACCTTGACTACATTCTAAGTAGGCTTTATTTTGTGTATTAATAGAAGTATTTCTGAGTAGTCTTGAAATAGGAGTGATGCTTTACAACACTTACTAAAATGGGAAAATAAAGCGTTGTTTAATTTTAGAAGTAAAAACATCGCTTCCCGGAGTCGACAATACATCTACTGCTACCTAATTCATGTATCACGCTTATTTTTTATGCTTAGATACTACCAAAATCAAACCCAGAATTACCATTGGTGAACTAGGTGCTATTTTACCAGGCCAATCTGTCACAGTGTAAAACAACTGAAATAACAAGCGACTATCTAAATCCTTTACATACAAAACATTTGGCCAGTAACACAGTCCATTGTCAAACGCTGACCGAATAATTTCCAGCGAGATTGCCGCGTGGATGTGCAATCTTTGGGATTAGCCGGTCGCCGGCGAGTTATGGACGTTAAACAACGTAATGTATTGGCTAGCTGCTATTTATTGCCTTTATCCTATTGCCTGAGCGTTGCGCGCAATGTATATGGGACTTTCCAAGATTTGTTTCGCTGGCAGGCATTGTAACTGTTGCTTGTAGGAATCTACGTCTTTTATTTTTTATTTAGATCTATGTATGCGTATTATTATTTGTTATTTTATAGTAGAATGCCTTTAAACTAGTTTGATATTCTCTACTTAGTTATGCTTATTGAAGAACCTAAAATATCAATCATCAATTTCACTGAACATTTATTGAAGTTTCAGAGAACTTAATACAATTGAAGAGTAGATAATCCAAGTGCTATAAGATTACTGGTTCTGTGTAAACAGTGGGTCTCGATATTGATTCCAAGTAACTTCAGTCTGATCGTAAACTCGAGCTGAATTGTTTATTCTGTCGAGTTAGTTGTTACATTCCAGGAATTCCAGATAATGGCGCTATTTAAAGATGACCTGGATTATAGCAATGTTTGAGTTTTTATAGAAAATTTATTGTATTATTGGTTGAGCAAGAAATTAATACTAAACCTTTAACCCTTACAAATAAGAGTCAAAATATGTGAAGACATGTGACTGAGTGACGCCCAAAGGCTAGAAAGAGAAGTGTCGTGAGATGGGTAGACGTCATGGTTGCCACCCAAGGAATATCCAGGGTGAGGCTGGTACAAGAACATGGAGGCTATACCCAGCTGTGGGTGTAGTCGGGCTACTTATCATGATGACGAAAGGTGAAACAATGGTAGCAAATTTGATAGCAAATACCTCTACTAATAAAAAAAAATAGATGCATCAAGTGGAACCAGAAAGTTTAGGAAACTTCACATAAAATTAAAAATGTATGCGACTAGATTAACTCGAATAGCATGATATCAATTTCTGTTGTTGAAGTCGTTGCATAAATAAGTTGCTATTGCCGCTTACCTAGGCTCTCAGACCAGGTACTCACAGCCCACAAATGGACAAAGTTAAATTAACTTAAAAAAAGCTTGGCATTCATACCACACTTCAAGATTATATCTACAAGAACTGCGTAAACATTACCCAGTATTTCTAAGTAATCTAATGCCGGTCTAATATCAGAATTGGGGTGACACCAGAATAAAAGGTCTTGACAAATAGAATACCAACTCAAGGTTATATAAAGGGCAAACAGTGGTCCCGAACTAGCTAAATTATCCGTGTTTACCTGTTCCCACACCTTTGATCCGCTATCAAGCGTTTATGAACACACCCTATAATACATGGGCAGTTTATTATTTTATAAATTCGCTTGCACAAAGGTCCGAGTCGAACCCAATTTACGCCTCGAGGAACATAAAGGGGGTTGGAGAACCAACTTTGGTGTGCTCCTCCGGAAATGTTGCGTTATCACTTATATTTGGGACACAAGGGTCAGTTTTGCTTGGTTTTGGATGCGCAGAATTGTATAGATAGTGTTGTATTAGTGCGACGTCCTGTGGACGACAAGATCACGCCTCGACTTCGTTAACTTCTATTTATTGATTTCGCTCCAAGATGTTTATAGTTCGCTTCTGGTAAAAGATTTGTGGCTCGAATATCCACTGTTACACTATTTCTGTAAGTGGGTGACGACAGAGAAACGAAACGATAAATATTGGAGGTATTTACTGAAACGTTTCCTTTGGCTATTAAAATATATTAATGTTCGGTTTCAGGATTTATGTCACAAATAAATGTAATACTTGTATGAGACACGACAAACACTATTAGCTCGGCTTACTCCGCCTGTCATAATATTCTAGTTATTAAATGAATACATAGTCTGTGTTTATGTCAGACATTAGTTCAGTTTGGAAGCCTAAAGTCAAATAAAAGTCGCTGTATATTAAACACCGCTGGAAACATTGTGATTTACTTTGATTTACATAAAATAAACGTTATTCTTGGATTTATTTTCTTCGATGGCCGAATTTCTAAATAATAGGTAGCTGCTTGGAATACTAATAAAAATAAATCAGCAATTTCAAAGGTCATCCTATCGATGTTTTTTTGTTACACTCGTGCGATATTAGAATGTTACACAAGTCGATACAACATTAACGACGTGTTTTGATACACAGTCGTATTAATGATCGATCACTGAAATAATAATTGAAATGTGAGTCTTTGAATACAAAACACAATCGCTTCCACACACAACAGTAGCAAATAAAGCAAATCGCTGATTTCCCAAAGTGCCCTCCCAGCTCTTTGTGCGGCGCGATGTAGACATTAATCGTTGCTTCCAAAAGCACTACAATACAATAAAAGCGCTAAACACCAACACAATGAGCTCCACTAAATATTTCACTACAAAAAGCTTGCGCTGTCTCACTCTAACATTTTCGCGATTGGAATGAGACATTACAGGGATAAATGGTTTCCTTTGATGTCGACGCAGCGACGCCGACGTAGCACCGCTACATATCGCTTAGTATTCTTACGTTTACTGTCAGACGTTATAAGACTAAAAAATAATCACTAAGAAAATTTAACACACTGTATTCATTCCGGCGCACATAAAGGATGTTTTTTTTTATTAGCACGAGAAATACGTGGGTGGTAATGATTTATTTGTTTTATTTTTTCTTAGTATAGAATAGAATAGAATAGAATAGTAATAATCATCTGAAACTGCATTGACTGCAATTTTGTTGAAAACAAATACGGACAAGACAGGCATCGCCGATGTTGGCTAGGCGGGTCACATTTCCAGGAGAGGTCAGTACAGATGGTCCAGAATCGTCACACACTGGGTGCCTGAAGACGGTCTTCGTCACCGAGGCCATGAAACATTGTTGTGACCATTTGGACTCGTTCGTGACTGATTGACCAGAGAAAGCACAACACCGCTGGAAGAGTTGGAAAGGAATGGAGAGGCTTTTACCCAGCAGTGGAACATAAAAAAAAATATAGAATAGGTACGCACATATTCTTTTGGAATCTATGTTACAATGAAATGGTTATTATCTGAAAGGTTCTATCACCAGTCCACGAGAGAATCGCTTTTAGATTTAGCTAAGTGTTTACATATCGGCGCTCATGACAGTACCACAGTCACGGTAATAATTATTTATACTGTGCCACAGTGGTCCGCTAATATTGTCTTATCGATCCGACGATAAGTCTATCGCTGATCGCTAAATAAATTATTGCCTTTGTACGGTCGTCTTTATTTGTTTTGTCTATGTCGCTGTCCCTTCTGATTCGTCACCATTTTGTTTTATAAACACTGCCTGGAAATACTTCGGTTTAGCCAAATAAAGAGAAAATAGAATAAGTTTTTTTAAGTTATTTGCACTGGCTCATTTTATGTTGTGGGCAAATTTTTAGTTGAATATTGGTAAAAGGTAAGGCTGGTCGTTGATCTTGTCCAGATCGTCTACGAGCTGGTCTGCCGCGATGCCTTCTGGGTCTATCAGGGCTCCAGAAAGTGGATATTAGCTACCAACTTACAACCAATATAAAGTGTACCTACAGAGATTTATAAAATATCTTATTTGACAATGATCTATGATTTATCAACCCACTTTGACTTGCGTTAATAAATCAAATATCAATGTCACCTACTTAATTTATTGCCACACAAAAAGATGATTTGTTACCAAGTCCCAATCAACTGCCTCAAAAGAAATAAAACTCAAAAAAACTTTACACATGCAATCACTTAAAACAATCAATACCAAAGAATTCGATGAAAACAAGCTATCAATGCTAGGAAAGTTCACGCCAGCTAGTGCGGGAGGGGGGGACAGAAAGATTAATGATGTTTCATCCCTCTTTACAACCCTTGCATCCATCACTTAGCCCTTTGATGTATTATTTACTCCCAAAGTTATTTTTGTGTCTCTTCTGTTTTTGAAGGGGCACAAATATTTTTCAACACCATCTGTCTATTATAGATGACGTGTTTTGATAGTAAGAGGAGTGAAGGGGGGTGAAGCGGGGTGAAGTGGGAATAATTTTGGCAAATGTTATGATGATGGCATGGGGTTCTTTTGCCATGATTTTGGGGTGAAAAGAAAACAAATGGTCAGCTGTTTGCTGGAGATTGCCGACTTACTTTAATAAATAGGGAAGAATTAATGTTATACAACATAACATCACGCATGTAATTCCCGAAGGTATAGGCAGAAGTGTACTCATTAGTACACCCACATTTCGCCATGTTTACGACCCATGTAATAGGAGGTGAACCTTTTGCCATCAAACAGATACAACTCCAAACTCCGTGGCTATTACTCAGAAATTCCTGATACAAAAATTCCATAACACTTGGGCCATCCTGGAAATCGAACACAGAACCACATGCACGGCAGGCGCGGTTGCAACTACTAGACGAGGAAGGCAGGATTAGTATTATTATAGAGATGAGTAAGGTAAGTGCTCACTAACCAATGAAAATAACTTAAACAATGCAAACGTTGTCCATTAGTTTCTTGTAGATGAAAAATGATTAGAAATAAATGGTCTGACTACCAAGAATTCCTAGAAAGTTCACTAAATAGGTGAACAATTTTATTGATATCTAGCGAGAGTGACAGAATTCAGGACAGACTATGATAAAGGACATTTTAATAATGAGGGAACAAGGTCTTGTTTGTCAATAAATCTCCTCCCCAAGGGTCTATTAACTAATCATATTGAATATGCTTCAAGTTACTAAATAAAACCTTGAACTCAGTCACCGAACACGTGATTGGTGTCCGTGACCCTAATCCCTAAGTAATCGCCATTGATGATACTTTATAGGCACACTCGTAAATACCCATCAATACATATTTATTGCAAATTATGACAGTTATGAATAATAATTTAATTTTGATGAAATTAAATAATAAAGATTTTTTTTTGTGATGGGAATTCATCAAATGACTCCTCTCGCTCTGGGGAGCGAAAGGTAGTGTCAGACTTCTACTGACTAAAAACCACCCATGTTTCTTCTTAGCCCTTTGTGTCAAGGCCGCGGTATATCTTTCGAACAACCCGCAGCCCCGACCGAAAACATACCATAATTATATAGAGTTGGCAACAAAAAACAAGTTGTATTTGGAGTTCCGTGCCACGTTGTTGTCCGTCTGTCTGTCAAGTATCTCAGGAAAGCTTGTAATATCGAGTTGAAATTAAAACCATTTAAGTACTCAAGTCTCTTAAAGCTGTGAAGAAATCAAACTTCTAATTTACGTTAAAAAAAGATTCGGCCGTTCATGCCGCAAAAAAACGTATATTCCGACACTCTCTAGGAAACCAAAATGCACAGAGTATTTCCCGTTAACGTATGAAAAATGCACCAAGCAATTATCAACAAGTTTTAACGGAACCCTAATTCGCACTTGGCCGGTTTTTTTATTTGATGCATCTTTGAGCATTTGGAAACAGCCTTGAAAAATATGCCAATAGAGCAACCCATTCTATTAATATTGTATTACAATAATATATCAAGTAGGTGCGGATCTAACAAAAACAGATGAATCTATTATATCGACCAGGATATAATGTCAAATGAGCACTTCTTTTTTTATCTTATACCAGTTTGAAAGTTCATTGAAATGGAAGTTTTTGTACGCGGAAAATAAATCTATTCTCACTGATTAATAAGAATCCATACCGCACATAAAAAGATCAAGGGCAGAGATAAATTGAAACCGCAATGTCAAATATGTTTGACACTTGAAATGTAGTTACATTGAATTGATTCGAAGAACTAACATGACATTACTAGCCATTCCTCCATTCCTTTGAAGTGCTTACTCATAAATTATAATGATATTTTTATTGGAGTGTAATTGTAAGGCAAACAAGTTGAAGGTCCTATGTATGACAACATTATGAAATCAGAAAATAAATAGGTTTAAATCATACTATTATGTGTCGCAGATGTGTTGTTACTTTGGCACAAAACAAAAAGAAATCATGGTTGTAATTAGTCAATATTAATAATGAGAGTGGCCCAGCAGTGGGGGCTATTTAGAGGCTGATTTAGGTTATGCGGTACAGTTCGATTGGCAGTAGTAATGTCGCACTTTTTTTTTGGAGTGTGTAAAATAATTAAATCTCCCACACAGGGCAGAGTGGTAGGGAGTGTCAGACTTCTACTGACTAAAAACCACCCACGTTCCTTTTTAGCCGTTTATGCTGAGGCCGCGGTATCTCTTTCGAACAGCCTACAGCCCTGACGGGGTCGCACTTGCACACGTCCTCTAAACTGACGAGGAAGATTTTAGTTGTAATTTCTTTTTATAAAACGTTGCCCCACACTAGGAATTTCTCCTGTGTCGTGGGTGCGTTCACAAACATTTAAACTCACATACACAAATTCCCAGACCCGAGACAACTATTTGCAGGCCATACAAATACTTGTTCCGTGCGGGGATCGAACCCGCGACACGTAACGCAGCCTGCCTGCGCCAACCGTGCCGTCATTGTTGTCATTGCCAGCCAGCTTCTAAATCGGTAGACACAAAATGTCATATTTTATTCTTCACTTGGTAATATTTGTACTTTATCCTATACCTAATATAAACATAGTCTAAAGATATAATCCGAAGTTTAATAAACAACATTCCAATCCGACGCGACCTTTTTGTTTTTCTAATATTTTGCAAAATCTTCGGAAGGTCACTCCTAAGAGATTATGGACATTAAGTATAGATTTACATAATTTGTATTTTACTAAGTAGGAATTAAATTAAATAGGTATAGATATCATCAAAAGGCCACAGGATTAAAATTGATTGTTTCTCTAAAAGGGTAAAATACCGAATTTAATAGGTTTTGAATCTTACATCTTTTTTTGTTATTTTAACAATCTTGGATTATATTTAACTATTATTAAATCTATAATTAATAATAATAATAACGTCTGTGCACTTAAAATCACATTCAAAAAATTAATTATTTTGAGTCAGGATTTGTTTAGTATTTTTGTATATTGACTCTGTAGTAACGATCTTGAGTTTGACGACACACAATGATCCGCTAGATGGCGCTAAAAGTATCAACAGTTTAAATAAGGTACACTATCTGATCTATAGTCCACTGTTAAAATGTCATGTAATTCAAATATTTAAATGTTCGTAATGTAATAAAGAAACCCTAAATATAATAACTTATCCAAAACACATTTTATTTTTTATTAGTCACAAAACTGTTCTAGGTACCAAAACTATAAACTTGACACTTATCAAGAAGCTGATACTTAACAATAATGACACTGGACTCAATCTAGCTAAACTGACTCTATCTAGCTTGTGATTTTCACACAATTTGCTCAGGCATATTTAGACATTATTACTTAGAAAAAATGAAAAGATTCTAAAATAAATCGGAGTCATTTAGCTCCATTTTACTTTACAGCGATCCCATGGGCAATATACCCCCTTTCTCTGGCGGCTGTTCATTAAACCCTGGCAAAAATGGCAAAAAAGATTAGGTAAAACTCATCCCAACATACACGAAATAAAGAGCGTCTCAGCAGCCGCTAAGTTCAAATCGATTAAGGCTAATAGGACATTACGATATTCATGAAATCGCTGATGTACACAGTACAAGGCAATGAACTCTGGCTAAATCGATTTACTAAAATAAATGTGATTTAAAACCGTATAGTGTAATCGAGTTGTGGTCAGTTGATTGAGTACGTGTCGTAATATTAGAGATGAGTCTTTAAAGGTCAAGTGTGTGGTACCTACTAGCAAGAGGCGGTACTTGTTTCTGGTTGAAATTGAAAGTGTTACAAATGAGATTTGCTCTTTGGGAAGTCCATGTTTTTTGTTGTTGTTTTGTATGATGTCATTGTTAGTGAGTGGCACCAATTAGATCACGTAAGAGCTCTTTTATAATTTCAAATTTGAATTGGTGGTCAGTTGGTTTAGGTCAGTTGGAATAGAGGTTTAGTTTTTCGTTGTTTTTATGTGTGAAGTGATAAGTTTATATGCTTTATGTTTATATAAAACTTGTTACACCAGGGACTTCAGCTCTCCTTCTTATTTTTGACAATTCAAACTTTGTCTCAAAATACTATATTATTATGTCTTTATTTAATTAGACTTATAGCTCTTATTTGTAAACACTGTTTTAAGCTTTCACGGTTCATAACTAATTACAGGTTCAGGTTTCGGTTCATTACTACTTATTTGTAATTCATATGATGTACGTATTAAATAAAAAGCATTCCATGTATGAATTATTATAATTTGTCAGGGTCTTTCTAAATTCTGAATGTAACTGTACCCATGTTTTACCCTGTTAATGTTATAAAAGATGCCATGGGTTCCACAATGGTGTGCAATTTGTAACCAGCGCTGTGACGTCACGAACATCTGTCATGCGGTTTGGACATGTCCTAACACTAGGGCTGTCAAAAACAGAAACAAGACAGGAACGAGATAAAATTATGAATTCGTGTTTTTTTTAATAATAAAAATTCAAGAATATTGGAAGAAGGAGCAGAAGTACGAAGTTGATAATGCACATTTACAGGGTTAAACTTTATGTAGAGATGTTTATTAGTCCAGTTATGACGGTTTCAAATTAGGATTTTTTCAGTAACCGATCTGAGTCTGACTTTGTGCCCGGTTTAAGGGAATAGGCTCGCCTCTACTAAATAGAACTTAAAAATAAGGTTAAAAATTAGGTTTGATGATTCATAGATTCTGTGACTTGCACTAATAAAACCTTATAAACTTGTATTTGAAGAGATTCAAGAATTATTAACTCGTCTTGTTTGACATTTTGTGATCTGTGTTTAATAAGTTTCTAAATTATTTAAATGCCAAAAGTCTAGAGTAATAATATTAGTGGTCTACAGTAACAATAAGGCTATGAGTGACGACAATTTTTTGAACGCCAGCCCTAGGCGTGGCCTTGTTAGGTTATTTAGAAATGATTTAATAAGAACTTGTGATTTAAATGAGCGTTTAGTGAGTGAGTGATTGTGTAGGCGTTTTTAAAGGTTAACACGTTCAGACCGGCGCCTCATGAGTAGGAACTTCGTATCCTACGGCGCAAATGTTCATATGGCCACCGGTGGTACATCACCGCCCCATGAACCAAAAGTCTTGCCAAATTACATCCACCTCCTGAGCTGCACTATGAAAATTTGTCTATTTTACTAGGCGGGGACGGTAAATACAACATTTTCTCTCATGGCGGCGCGCATTTATTAGTACATTGAAAGTATAGTGTGACGTGGCCACCGGTGGTACACCCCGCCGTGGCAGCAAATACTCCGTGCTCCACTGGTGGTACACGCCGGTCTGAACGTGTTAAGGTTTCGCCAATTCTTTTAGGTATTTTTATGAAGTTTTAGTTTTCTTGTCACTGAGCTAAATGGCCAGTTTTCCTGTGTTTCTCTTTGTTGGGTATAGTTAACATTTATTAAGAAATCGGAAAATTACAACTTTTTTTATAAACCGGGCTAAATATTATAAGCCCTAGAGCGACATTTTGCGAAAGAGACATTCTGCGAAAACGACATTATAATTTTGCGACTGAGCCGTTTTTAATTATTTACAAGAACGAGTTTTTGGAGTTATTTATTGTAATAAAAAATTAACCTTTATGCCTCTTTAGTCAACTGATCCCACTCATTTCAAACCCGTGGGATGAGTTTACTAATGAATTATTTTTATTGTGTCTCTTTGATCGATTGGACCCGCTTTTTTAATTGAAGAAAAAATGTCGCCGAATAAAGCCTGGAGCTGTATCAATACATTAAGAATTGTGTCTTAGGGATAATAGCACGATATGAAATATCAAGCAGTGAAAATTTCAATAATCGTACCCATTGGTTACCGGTCACTATTAGTCTATTTTTAATAGCGAACAATTTACTACTAGTTTGGTTCACTATTCGCACGGAAAGGCCTCGATCAAAATATTAAAATACCAGGAGTGCAGACGCCATAAAAAGTATCCAATCAAAAAAGCTCACACCTTGCCTACGAAGTATTGCAAGCATTCTATGAAAGAGTGAAATATGCGGGCCACAAAGGGCGGTTCACACTGCATGCAATTTGTATCGCTTCGGGGAACCTTTCACGTTCGGTGGTGAGTGGCGACGAAACTCCGTGTCGCGCTCACCTTTGAACACTTACCTTTACGAATACTGGTGATCGCGATAGGTAGGTTCTACATCAATAAATTGGCTGGTAGCTTTGTAGGTGGTATTTTGTTTCAGATACTTTAGATAATATAAAATAGGTATGTAAAACAGGTATGAAAAGATCAATAAAATACTAAATGTTAACCACATAAGAACACGTCTGTTTTTTATACTACATAGAAGGGTTAGGCATAAAAGTACCTAAACAAAACCATGTTCCATATAATAAAGGGTCAATTTATAATCACCATGGACCAGGAACAAATCCAGATGACCATAATACCCATAACCCTGACGGACTTCTATGTACCTTTTTTTTTTTACCTTTGTAATTGTTGCTGTTGTGTTGTGTCTGTTTCGAATAAATGTTTTTCTATTCTATTCTATTCTATTCTACTTAACACGTACTAAAAACCTCGTGGTCTTAGATAATTTTGGCATAATGTTAACTGTTTTTGTATTCTTTTATAAGACAAGTCACACGATAACTAACAAATGTTTGCACTGACTGGACCGGACTACTCAAATCTGTGTGGTTCTCTCTTCAGAAGACCATCTCAGATACTGCATAATCATCCATGTGTGGACAACAAGTAAAGATTATGTCTGGATCTTAAAGTAGACGATGACCTCCGAGTTTGTTTCGGCTGTTTTTTCTGTTTGAAAAATACACACCATTAATCTATCAATTCCATAACAGTAAAAAACTGTTTAAATCAATCAACGGACATAAATTAATTAACGGAGATTCATATCTTTTGTTCTTTTTTTTGCATGGCTATTTATTTGACAGCTTAAATAGTTAGTTCGTACTTCCACCTGTGTGGCCTTTTACTAATGACTTCTTAATTATGTGTGTCATTGTCACCCTACTTCCTCGACAAGACATTCAATTAGACTCACAATAGGAAAGTATTTAGACTCATGGTCACCCGCTTACAATTCAATTCACTGAATCAGACACAGGGCTATTACGAGTATTGTAAATATTTTGTCCAACCAGCAATGATCATTTTAATCAATAAAATAATATTATTGTGACATGCACGAACACACCATTACAATATTAAAAAACCTAATTGGTGCAACATTCGAAAATAATTTACTTTTGAAACCAAAGTATTAATGATAGTATATTATTATTTTAGTAAATGAATATGAATAGCGGTAACCCGACCTTTCATCTCGATAGATTTATTAAAATAATCCCAGATTGTATAAACAGCATTCACTCATTCGATTCAGTTTTAGCAATTAATTTATTGTAGAGCCAATAATTGCAGTACTAATTACTATAATCATCATGTTTGTAATTAAATTATTTTCATAAATGCTTTAAGTTTATTACGTCTACTTACAATTTGTAGCAGTAAATACTTGAATGTTATCTTTTGAAATATTCGAAGGTGGTTCACAAACGTTAGGTACTTCAATGATTCATCTTGTATCTAAGCATATATATTAAATATATTTACATAACACTTGATCACAATCAATGTCTTAGCGAAAATCGAAACGCTCAATATTAAGATGGTGCCAGCTCACTCGCTAGATGGCGCTACAATACCATCAAAGAAACTCGCTAACGAAGGCAGTAAAGCTGATGATGAGTCGAGATGTCCCACAAACCATGGGACTCTTAATGTCGTGTCCTGTGTGTTGTTGCCTGCAAGCAGCGCCTAATGGACGTCATTGAAGAAACTTATTATAGCCGAATTTTGGATCGAATCAATTTAGATGTAGGTACATCGACTCGCATAATAATTATAAGAAATGTGCCTACTGATCATCATCAGCTTATTAATGTTCCCACTGCTGGGACACAGGCCTCCTCTCTTTGAGAGGGAATTGGCTTTAATATACCACGCGGGCCCAGTGCGGATTGGTAGATGTCACAAGTCTTCAAATTGTTGGTTCTAGGACATACCGGTTTCCTCATGATGTTTTCCTTCACCGTGTTTGAGAGCAGTGGTGATGAAATAAATTACACAAAGTAATGAGCCTGCCTGGGTTCGATAGTTGGGGCCGCCACCACTGGGTCACTACTGCTCTCTGTGTGCCTACTGACCAGATATTATTATGAGTTTAGTTCAGGCGAATCTTGAATGGACACACATACCATAGAGCTTCCCTACCGAGATCAAAATACCAACATTCCACTCCAGAGGGTAATTATTGAATTTACGAATAACAATTTTCATATTCTGAGAACTTCCGATATATTACTCAGCATTCAATAAAATTGGATTTCTGTCGTATTTCGGAATTTCCAAATTTTATTTCGAGAGCGCTCGGATTTCCTCGAACCAGACCAATCATTTTAAGCGGAAATTGTTTTTCATATAATAATATGTTTTTGCGGTTAAATAGTTTTTCAAGTTGACATACATCAAATATTACGATAGAGGGCTTATTGCATAAGCGGATTTCAATGAAATATCAGTATTCAGTCCTACTGCCGCTATAGGTACATTGAGTTTGTGTTATTTTTTATTTAGAAACTTAAAAGAAAATTTTAGAAACTTAGAATGTCGTGTTATGAATTAAACTGAATTGGAGAATCAGAAGAGTAGATCACCTTGCAATATAACAGTTTAAGTAACTGAGTAATGTCCAGAGAATTGGAACGGATATATTAGTTGTCCAGCGGCAAAATAAATTGCTTTCGTAAAGGACAAATTCTTTTACAAAAGCAGCAAATGCTTCAGATCCATGTTTTGAATATTAATATTTATTTACTTTCTATAAAAGTAATTATCTCGGCCTATAATAAACAGACAAAATCTATCTCCAAATAAAATAAGCGCAAAACCTACTCCAAAAATAACAACGAGCCAATATTAGCTCCCACTTTATTAGCAGCCTGTACCCAATATACGGTCAGCAGCAGTAGAGCAGTAGGTATCGAATAAAGCAATAAGTGTTCATTAGTAGGGTTAGCAGCGGAATAGAGTAAGTACCGTGTTTGCTCCGTGTACGTACACACTACGTACTCTTCACGCGCCAGTCCAATTTCTTCGCCCGGATAAAAGACACGCGCGTTGGGTTGTCCGGGAGTTGGGCACAAGGAATTTATTTTTAGATTTTCTTGAGGTATTTACTATTTTTAGGGTTCCGTACCTCAAAAGGAAAAAACGGAACCCTTATAGGATCACTTTGTTGTCCGTCTGTCTGTCTGTCAAGACCTTTTTTCTCAGGAACGCGTGGAGGTATCAAGCTGAAATTCATATCAAATACTCAAGTCTATGGTCTCTTGGAGCTGTGAAAAAATCAAACTTCTAAGTCAACGCGATCAAAAGATACTCCCGTTTATGCCGCAAATTTTCGACACTCGCAAGGGAATCAAAACCTACAGGGTACTTCCCGTGAACTCAGAATCTTGAAATTTGGTACGAAGCAACGTCTTATAGCATAGATAAAGGAATAATTACGAAAACCATAAATTTTTAGTTACATCAAGATACTCCCGTTTATGCCGCAAATTTTCGACACTCGCAAGGGAATCAAAACCTACAGGGTACTTCCCGTGAACTCAGAATCTTGAAATTTGGTACGAAGCAACGTCTTATAGCATAGATAAAGGAATAATTACGAAAACCATAAATTTTTAGTTACATCACATAATATATTTTTTTTACGGAACCCTCGGTGCGCGAGTCCGACTCGCACTTGGCCGGTTTTTTATGATGGGCATCGAAAAACTCCTTCTCAACGCTGTCAGCAGGTAAAGTACCCAAGAGACTGGCAGCGTTGCCGCGTTGTATGGCAACACTTATCCTCTGGCCAAAGAAAAAGCCAGCCCTTGGGTCGGAGGAAGCGTCAACAAGGTGTTTTGAAATATCCTTAAAAAGGATGTGTGCACTAGGCCCTAAAGTTTCAACCCCAAACAGCTCGAAAATATAGTTTCCACAAAGGTTACTATATTACTACTTTTTTATGATTAAAGTTGAGGAAATACAGATACTGCTTTTATATATATGGTTATATTGTCACGAGCATAACATAACATTATTGCTGGTATTTTTCTAAGGGTTACAGATTTGTGTACCTCTAGTATACCCATCTTCTTTCCATGCAAAAAAAGGTAAGTCTATTGACGCCATCATCCTCTCATCATCTGCATAGCCTTCTTCCAACTGGGGTCGGCTGCTAGTCTAGCAGCTGAAAGGAACTAAAGATCTCATTCTAAATAGATAGGTACACTTGTAACCACGAAAAGTAGCCACACACTTTTTTTCGTCAAAAACTTCAATTTGAGGTTAATTGATTCAGTTCATGATGAAAACTTATCTATCTATCTATGTATATAAATAAAAAGAGAAACTGTCCTGATTCGACTGACTGACTCATCAACGCCCAGCCCAAAACGCCCAGCCCAAACCCTTGGATCTAGAAAGCTGAAATTTTGCACAGAGGTTCCTTTTATAATGTAGACAAGGAATAAGGAAGGATTTTTCGAAATTCAACCCCTAAGGGAGTTAAATAGCGGATGAACGATTCTCAATTAAACAGAACGATGTTCCATACAAACTTGTATGGAAAATCGCCATTTTCACGCGGGCGAAGCCGCTGGCAAAAGCTAGTCCTGTATAAAATAAATAATCAAATTACTATGTGCAAACCGTATGATCAACTTTTTGCGGCAATTGGCTGTAAACTTGCTGTGATTATTTGCATTTTATATTACACAGTTGATAATAATTGTGTTCAATACCAAGTTATTATTGGTAATTGCACTTTCAGAACACAGTTCATATTTTTTTTATTTTTTTATTTAAGATGGGTCAGCTCTTGACCTCGAGGCTTGCCTGAGCAAGGATGAGGTCTACGATGGAGCGAGCCTTCCCAGTAGCACTGGCTCTCCCGCGCACCAACGGAACACAGCGAACTGTTTGGCGCCGGACTTCGGCGGGAGGGTGGTAACTAGCCAGGCGGACCTTTGCAGGCCCTTCCACCAGTGTTGGAATCATTCAGCCGTAACCGCTAACAAAAGTCAGCGATTCCGTTGCCCGGGGTAGACCACTTGGAGGTAGATCCCACCAACCCCAAAAATTTATAATTATTATAATATTATATTCTAGGTAATCAAATTCGATCATTTACCAGTTCCGTTTAATCATTGAAGCGTTTTTTAAATGTACAGATTGAGAGAAATTTATTAATGAACATTTAATAAAATATATTGATTTATTCGGATATCCAACAAGCGATACACAAATATTTAAAAAAAACTGTAATGATACAAAAACGGTTCAATATAATATCTACCATGTTACTCCTTCTACTTTCATTTTATACCACATAATACAATCCTTCCATCTTTTGAATCTTTGAGCGTTACCAAAATACCCTGAATACCGCTCGAAATAATAATTCTCCCCTCAAGGCAATGCATGCATAAGCGATCTCTCGCTTTCATAATTATTTATGTATGTAAAGTACAGGTAAGTATGCACACCCTCGCTTAAATATTAATCACATATACGAGTACATTACTGTACGTACTGTTCATGACTCACGACGAACAAAGCACCTTTAAAATTCTCCAATCAGCTGGTTTTTTAACCAGACTGGTAAACTAAGCTTATGACTTTATTTTACAGTTAAGACCTCATCATCCGCAGCCCGGTTCCACCCTCTGCTGAGGATAGCCCTTCGCTGCTTTTGCCAGTCTCACTGTCTCTGTGCCAGTTTTATCCAGGATTTCCCCACGAAGTCATCAATGTCATCTGCACGTCTCCCCACCAAACAGCCCACACAAAACTATTTAAAATGGAAATTCCAGTTTCGTTCCTTGGACGCCTTTCGGTCACTTCTATTCTACCTGCGCTATACGCGCCTTGCTGTTACCCTGTAAAACTAAGGTTCATGAAGTTTCTTGCCCATTCTTCTCCTTTGGTAGAAACCAGATTTGGAATGTAAAACTAGCTTCATCTTTTTGACTAACTATTCCTACACAATGTAACACATGCTTGTTTCCAAACGCTTTGAGTTTGAAAACAAAGAGCAACAACATACCCAATTCCTTTTCACACAACCACATACCGAAAAAAAGCTAAAGAATAAAATCGTAATTCCCAACTCCCGGTGTATCCGGGCGGGTGCATCGAGTAATCGGTTTACTCGGACCGAGGCGCCTCGAAACGGACTGCGATAGATTTACTCGCCTCATTTTGCTCGACACGAGACGAGGGCGACTCTATTTGAGAAAACTTATACTTGTGTAAGTTCCCTTTGCGAGTAAATGACTCGTGCTTCGTTTTTCTCGGTGGAGATGTGAGTTAGTGGAGTGGGTTTTTTAATTAAAAATTTATTTCGAATGTTGACGAAGTTTTGTTACATGATACTAAGATATATTTCTAGGTTACCAGACTTGCAGGGATTAGTAGCTTAGCTCTCTAAAACTACAGTTGCGATGAACTTGGTTCTACCTGTTGGTAGTAGTTACTAAAAAAGAGCTTTAGTTTTCTCTGTTGCTTGCACTAGAATTTTTGTAAAAACTAATTTATTTTTACGTCACACTCACACTCCAAAATGACTGACATTGTTCCAATACATTATGAGATATTTTTGAATGTCAAACAAAGGAAATAGTATTATGATTTTAGTTTCTATTAGATTTAGTTACGTTGAATTTTGGTGTTTCATTTGATTATGATTGACGTAGAATTAGACAAAATGCTTTGTAGGATTGTGGCTTGTAGCCTTTTGTGATAATTCGTCGATGGACAAAATGATGAACAGTAGCCATCAATAGGCCGTGACATTTCACCACAATGTTACATTAATCTCGTCATCAAAGCTGCCATTCCATAGCCAGTTCGTCCTCTGCGGCTACATAAGCCTGCGTTCACACCAAAATGACGGCTTAGAACGTAATTAGCAGTCCTGCTTCAAAGCGCATAGTGTGTGGAGTTTCCAGAATACCATGTGTCCGCCTGCGTCCGGCCTCTTTCCGGTGGCGGCTTAATTTGTGCTTGTGCACTAAGCCTTATTAAACACTAGCTGATGCCCGCGACTTCGTTCACGTGGAAATTTTGATGTGTGACTGTCTCGTTGATCGAGTGACTTCAAGTGCACCTACTGAGGATGAGGTCCGGGGTTTGATTGCAAAGTGTTTTCGTAGTAGAGGCCACGGAGCGTGGTTTTCGTGCCCGTCAATGGCGATATTATATCTATAGACATCAAACGCCTATATTACATGGCGCTTGAACACGCATTACTGGCGAAATGTGGGTTTACGATTAGGTACCTACACCACTGCCTAACTCTTTCGGGATTAAGGCGTAATGTTATTTTATATGTGAGACCTGACGGCTTGATCAAAATGTGATGATGTGAGTAATGATTACAAAAGGCGTCCTTATGGGCGCTGTAATTATGAGCGGCAGCGACTTGACTCAAAATGAAATGGAGTTGAGACGACGATGGCTTAAAAATCGTAACCGTACCTTAACTTATTTCTCAAAATGTATGTACAAACAAATGCCTTGTTCTTTGGTGACGGCCCTCTTACACAACCACACTTAATCATTTATATTAACCTCTCAAATTAGGAAAACCGTGCATGGTAAGTTCATCTTCTGTTGGCACTGGATGGGAAAACTCATCGGAAAGTGGAATTTTTAGCAACTACATCTAATTCCAGGCGACTGTCTCCTGTTTAAAGCAGCTTATTTGCAAAGACATCTGTTCCATGGCCAGTCGCAGATTTTTGTTGATGTTGCAAGTTGGGGTAAGATTCAGCGGCAATTTGTAAACGGAAAGTGCAATGGCCGTTTGTTAAGCAAAGGTGCAGCAATGCCCGAGGAAGCCACAGCTATAAGACGGCACGGTTGGCGTAGTGCCTCGGCGTTTGACTGTGGCGCTGCATGTCCTGTATTCGATTCCCGCACTGAATAAATAGATTTACGTTGTGGGTCTTATCTAACTTTAATTAGGTTTTTATTTTAAAGTTTTTACAGCTGTTTTTCTTACTGTGTACCGGTCAATTTGTTTTTGTTGACTGTTCACGACAAATATTAACACCGCAATTCAGAAAATGGTGTCAAATGAACACTGGCATCTGTCGAAGACGAAGTTAAACTGCCAAAATTTCATGCATGGTAAGCAAACACACACTACAGGGCTTAGGTTATGTAGTTTCCTGCATGAATGGCGCGCGGAGTCACTACACTGGGGGGTAATTCCACTGCCGCGGCATATTACCGCTTGGCGGACAGACCGCCCCGGTGTGATTTCATGGCGACATGAAGAGAGTGACTGTCGCAACCCCGTGCAGGGCACAGTGGTGGTAAGTCCCCTCTTTGAGGACTGGCTTGAGAGGTGCCACGGCGCCCTCACCTTCCATCTGGCGCAGGTCCTCACCGAACACAGTTGTTTCGGGAGGTACCTGCACCGAATCAGGCGGAAGGAAACGCCCGGATGCTACCATTGCAAGGATGAACCGGAGGACACGGTGGAGCACACCACGGAGGCTTGCCCCGCTTGGGCGGAGCCCCGCTTAGGTTGAGCCCCGTCGTGTTCTCTTAGCGGCGATCGGCGGCGGCGACCTCTCGCGTCCGGCCCTGGTTCAAGCCATGGTGCGGGGCGAGAGAGAATGGGACGCCGTCGCCTCCTTCTGCGAAGCAGTGATGCTAGCGAAGGAGGTGGTGGAACGTGAGAGGGAGAGAACCTCTCGTCCCAGCTGCCGCGGGAGGCGCTCCGGGTGTCGGGGGCCACGTGATGGCTTCCGGCCACCGTAGACGCGGGCCTGTGGACGGTGAGTAATGGGCTAGCTCGCCGTCCGTCCATCTTATGACGATGACAGGCCGTGTCAACGGCGCGTTCGTGTTCCACGCGCGCCTCAAAGAGATGTCAGCAACATGGAAGGGGCCCGCAAGGGCCGGGGCTGCGGGCTGTTCGAAAGAGATATTGCGGACTAAGCACAAAGGGCAAAAAAGGAACATGGGTGGTTTTAGTCTTTAGAAGTCGACATTCCCTACCGCTTTGCCCAGAGCGGGAGGAGTAATTTGATGATTTCCCACCCTCCAAAAAAAAACCCTATGTAGATTTTCAAAGCAGCGTCATTTAAACAAATCAAGAGTTATTTTTGCTATCGTAACTGTTTGAAAAAGACGATTTAAAAGTTATCTTGTGAACACATTTATTAATTAAGTACCGTTTTGGTGCAATAGATGTCGTTGCTTGTATGTTTATTAACGATGATAAGTCCTTCTTTTGATAGAGAGCACCGATTACAATGAAACAAAAACTAAAACCCTAATCATATTAGTTTTAAAATGTACACGATAATAATAAAGTAATACATCCAAGACACACAGACTACATACAAAAATTCTAAAAATTATTGTAACACAATAAAAGAAAACATAATTTTTTCTATAATATTATATTTAAAATTAAATATATTAATCTACTCTGAATTGATTTGAAAACCATATAGCATCAAGATAAAAATAAATACCTGGAACTTACAAAAACTGAAAACCGACTGGGGATCGAACTCGCGAACAATGTTTAACATTTTTGGAAATCCTTCAACATTATAAAAAATCACAAAAAGTGGATACTGACTGTGATTTGAACTTGCGTACCTTTGTTTACAGGTAAGCCTCCGTACCGTTAGACTACGTACACCAGTGACTAATAGGTTGAAATAGATCTTCTATTTTAATATAGTATGACAGTTGACAGTTCGATTGTGGTTCGATACCGGAATTTTGAAATGCCGTAAGAGACTTCAGCTTTCTCTTGGATTTGCAACGCTCGCACCAGGCTCCTAAAGTGAAAAATTGCACAGCACGCTCGATGTCCCTTGCGTTATTTCGTATTTCCAGTATCAAGCTGTAAAACAGTTGAGGATTATGGATAATGCAATACTGCTCACCCCCTTAAGTTATTATGGGGATAATATATAGCCCATGTGTTATTCCGTACTATAATCTACTTCTGTGCCAAATTTCATTCAGATCCGATCAGCCGTTCTGGCGGGAAAGAGTAACAAACATCCATACATCCATCCTCACAAACATTCGCATTTATAATATTAGTAGGATAATAGAATTGAACAAATATTTCACTCGTCTGGCCTTCGTTGTTCGATTGAAATGTAATTAGTTCTAGCGCTGAGTTGCGAGTTAATTGTTTGATTTTATCGCGTAGTAACAATATCGGAGGTTCTCCTTCTAGGAATGTTATTGAAGATATTAAATCAAAACAAAGTTTGAGTCAGAGCTGCCAATGTTAATGATTGGTTTCATAACGTTCTCTTGATAACTATTTACATTAGATACGAGTATGCTCGAGACTTTGTTTGTGTGAATGAGGGAAAATAATCAAATTGATGAAGTTACAGAATGATTGTTTTAGAGCTACGTGGTGGATCTCAAGTATGAAAATCTTTTTGGAGGTATGTGGAACAGGGTGTAAAGATCCTCATCCACCATTGAAAAGGGAGGATCCTCCGACCGGGCGGGTGTTGTGTCCGGTGGGCTAACTGCCCGGCATATATGTAAGTCGGGAACTCCTATATAGGCTTATGTCGCGGATAATGTTGATAGCGCGATGTAGAATTTTCTGGGGATCGTTGTTAGTACGCAGGTGTTGCGACAAATGTCGCTAGTCGCCACATCTTCTAATCCTATATACAACTATCTATTTTCAACGATCTGACTTATTGCTCTTAACTGTCGCAAATGTGACTGCTTAGATGGTTTGAATTCCCAGGACAAAAAAAAAGTGTTAATGGATTTTTCCATCAGACATGTCCAGTATTATATAGCAGCCTCGGAATTCTGGATTTGTGTCCGGTTGAAAGCATAATAGGCTTACCTCCTATAACATAGGGATCATTTTCATTAGTTCCACCAGCAATTAGTTCCATGGAACTAGTGAGACTTTTTTTTCTCAGTAGTTCCATGCACTTTGATAATGGAACAAATGAAACAAAACTTAATCGAACTCGTCTCACTAGATCCACCGTAGTTGTCCCATGGAACTGGTGAGAACTTTTTTTCTCAGTCGACTTTTAAACATAATTGGCGAAATGTGTGTGACAGATACTACTGTCCAACCCTTTAATGATTACAGGCGTGATGTTTCGTTATGTTATAGACAACGACTTGTAAAAATAGCACTTTTCCCTGAATACATAAATATTGCACTAGCTCGACCTGTAGACTAACCCCGGGCTATCGAACAAACAATATTAACTCGATCGACTGTTGAGACATGCACCCTTACCGTGTACACGAGGGTCTTGTTAATTAATGCCTATGATTTAAATGGTCAGTAATGTTTGAGCTTTTGAAAATTTCTTCGACCAGCAAATACACAGGCAGGCAGTATAGGCAGGCAGTATATACTAGTTGCTAACTAGAATAATAACATTGAACGGCAAATAATTTGCTTTGAGGTCAATTCAACGCTAGTAAAGTTATCTACATCGGTTTTAAGCCCTAACCAAACACTGAACTGTGAAGGACTACTATAGGTACGTATAAATGAAACTATTGCAACTCCGATTGATTTTTTTTCGTAAATAATTTGTATATACACTCTAATGTGATTAGTGATATTCTTCTGAAAGCTCAGATGACTAAATGTTTGAACGTGGACGAAGCAAAAATAAGTATGTAAGGCATAGATATAAACTAAAGATATGGTCGTCCGAACATTTTGCTCGATGCGTTCCCCTTAGAGAGAAACACTGACGCCATCTTTAGGAACTACTCAGGCTGCTCATATTTAACGCATGGGAGAAAGCGCAAAATGCAATCGGTGTTTTCTGCGATCTTTCTAAAGCTTTTGATTGCGTACATCACGACACGCTTTTACGGAAACTGCGTCACTACGGTGTTCAAAATGAGGCCCTAAATGTGATAGATTCGTATTTACAAAATAGATTCCAATGTGTAGACGTAAATGGCGCGAAATCTTCCGGGCTACCGGTTCGGCTAGGTGTACCTCAAGGTTCAATACTGGGTCCGTTTTTATTCTTGGTTTATATTAATAAAACCTGCCTCTCTGTTTAGCGTTTGTGGACTACGAGAAAGCCTTCGATTCGATCGAGACTTGGGCTGTACTGCAGTCTCTCCAACGGTGCCAAATTGACTACCGGTACATCGAGGTGTTGAAGTGTTTGTACAAAAACGCCACCATGTCAGTCCGACTTCAGGACCAGACCACGGAACCTATCCTTCTGCAGCGCGGTGTGAGACAGGGAGACGTCATATCTCCGAAACTGTTCACCGCTGCATTGGAGGATGTCTTCAAGGTTCTGGATTGGAAAGGACTTGGCATCAATGTCAACGGCGAGTACATCACTCACCTTCGGTTTGCCGACGATATAGTGGTCATGGCTGAGACCATGGAAGACCTCAGTAAAATGCTCGATGACCTCAGTAGAGCTTCTGAAAGAGTGGGTCTTAAAATGAACATGGACAAAACCAAGGTTATGTCGAATGTTCATGTAACACCCACTCCTATCAAGATCGGAGACTCTACGCTCGAAGTTGTGGACGATTATGTCTACCTGGGACAAACGGTCCAGTTGGGTAGATCTAACTTCGAGAAAGAGGTCAATCGTCGAATCCGACTCGGCTGGGCAGCGTTCGGGAAGCTGCGCGGTATCTTCTCGTCCAACTTACCCCAGTGTCTCAAGACGAAAGTCTATGACCAGTGTGTGTTGCCAGTGATTACATACGGGACCGAAACGTGGTCGCTCACAATGGGCCTTATCAGAAAGCTCAAAGTCACCCAAAGGGCAATGGAGAGGGCTATGCTCGGAGTTTCCTTGCGTGATCGAATCAGAAATGAGGACATCCGCAGGAGAACCAAGGTTACCGACGTAGCCCGAAGAATCGCCAGACTTAAGTGGCAATGGGCAGGGCACATTGCTCGCAGAACGGATGGCCGATGGGGCCGAAAAGTTCTGGAATGGCGACCGCGAACCGGAAGACGTTGCGTTGGAAGGCCTCCCACTAGGTGGACCGATGACCTGGTCAAGGTTGCAGGAACCCGCTGGATGAGAGACGCACGGGACCGGTCAATGTGGCGACGCCTGGGGGAGGCCTATGTTCAGCAGTGGACGTCTTTTGGCTGAAATGATGATGATGATGATATATTAATGATCTGCCATATTATTTAAAGGGTTTTTGTGACGTCGTACTATTTGCAGATGATACCTCTCTTATCTTTAAAGTAGATAGGAATAGACACGATTTTGACGACGTAAACAGCGCTCTATCAATGGTCACGGATTGGTTCACAACAAACCACCTTGTTCTTAATGCCAAGAAAACTAAAATAATTAAGTTCGCTTTACCCAATGTTAGAAATCTAGGTCCCAATATTATCCTCGCCAATCAGGAGCTGGAAACTGCCGACTCTGCTGTATTTCTGGGCATAACAGTAGATTCAAAATTACAATGGGGTTCACACATATCAAGCCTAGCGGGAAGGCTAAGTTCAGCCGCATACGCCGTCAGAAAAGTAAGACAATTCCCTGACGTTGATACAGCACGGTTAGTCTACTTTAGTTACTTTCACAGCGTTATGTCCTACGGTATTCTGCTGTGGGGCAAAGCTGCTGATATTCAAAATATATTTGTTCTGCAGAAGCGAGCGGTTCGTGCAATTTATCAGCTGGGTGCCCGAGTTTCCCTTAGAGATTTTTTTAAGGAGATTGGTATTCTCACGGTTGCTTCTCAGTACATCTTTGCCAACATTTTATATATTAGACAAAATATCCATCTGTACACTAAAAACAGTGATATCCACAACTTTAACACTAGAAATAAGCATAAACTACGTGCTCCTTTTCACCGGCTTCACAAAGTTCACAATTCATTCGTAGGGCTCGGCGCCGGGATTACATTTTATAATAAACTGCCATCTTCTTTTCTAGACTTGCCATTTAATGAGTTTAAAGCCAAAGTTAAATCTAATCTTTGTTTAAAAGCTTACTATTCTATTAACGACTACTTAGATGATAAGAATAGTTGGTCGCTGAGTTGAACACAAGACAATGTTTGTTATTTGTGTTCTTTCTCCAAAATTAGTTTACTGTTATGTTATGTATTTATTATTTTATTTTTACATTGTTTACACTTACTTTGTAATTTGTATATACTTTTGTTTATTACTGATTGTAGTAAATCTTAAATTTAACTGACACCTTGCTATTGTATCGAGTCTGGTTCTTCTAACCAACCAAACAGACAGATGTGTGCTGGGGAGTTTGTTCCGCCACTTCTTCTTTCCAGCTAAACACTAGGAAGTGCCGATGGGTGGGCGTTTTTGGGGGACTGTCTTATAAAAAATGTAAATACAGTGAAACCTGGTTAAATGTGTCTCAGATATTCAATTTGTTTCATGGGACCCCAGTATGAGTTCCAGTTATAGAGATTTCTCACTTATCCATGTCCCAGTTAGCCAAATTTCACTGTAGTAAAGTACAGTAAAGTAAAGTAAATTTTGACCTTCGAAAAGTGCTGATTATCAGCCTAGTTTGAATAAATGAATTTTGATTTTGATTTTGATTTTGCTCGTAAACGTAACCTTGTATGAGCGGCGTGGCGTGGTATTATCGAGATATAAAGAAATTAAATAAAGCTTTCAATTAAAAAAAAAAGTATGTTTATTGCAGTTTTTTTTATATATATCCTACTAATATTATAAATGCGAATGTTTGTGAGGATGGATGTATGGATGTTTGTTACTCTTTCACGCCAGAACGGCTGATCGGATCTGAATGAAATTTGGCACAGAAGTAGATTATAGTACGGAATAACACATGGGCTATATATTATCCCCATAATAACTTAAGGGGGTGAGCAGTATTGCATTATCCATAATCCTCAACTGTTTTACAGCTTGATACTGGAAATACGAAATAACGCAAGGGACATCGAGCGTGCTGTGCAATTTTTCACTTTAGGAGCCTGGTGCGAGCGTTGCAAATCCAAGAGAAAGCTGAAGTCTCTTACGGCATTTCAAAATTCCGGTATCGAACCACAATCGAACTGTCAACTGTCATACTATATTAAAATAGAAGATCTATTTCAACCTATTAGTCACTGGTGTACGTAGTCTAACGGTACGGAGGCTTACCTGTAAACAAAGGTACGCAAGTTCAAATCACAGTCAGTATCCACTTTTTGTGATTTTTTATAATGTTGAAGGATTTCCAAAAATGTTAAACATTGTTCGCGAGTTCGATCCCCAGTCGGTTTTCAGTTTTTGTAAGTTCCAGGTATTTATTTTTATCTTGATGCTATATGGTTTTCAAATCAATTCAGAGTAGATTAATATATTTAATTTTAAATATAATATTATAGAATAAATTATGTTTTCTTTTATTGTGTTACAATAATTTTTAGAATTTTTGTATGTAGTCTGTGTGTCTTGGATGTATTACTTTATTATTATCGTGTACATTTTAAAACTAATATGATTAGGGTTTTAGTTTTTGTTTCATTGTAATCGGTGCTCTCTATCAAAAGAAGGACTTATCATCGTTAATAAACATACAAGCAACGACATCTATTGCACCAAAACGGTACTTAATTAATAAATGTGTTCACAAGATAACTTTTAAATCGTCTTTTTCAAACAGTTACGATAGCAAAAATAACTCTTGATTTGTTTAAATGACGCTGCTTTGAAAATCTACATAGGGTTTTTTTTTGGAGGGTGGGAAATCATCAAATTACTCCTCCCGCTCTGGGCAAAGCGGTAGGGAATGTCGACTTCTAAAGACTAAAACCACCCATGTTCCTTTTTTGCCCTTTGTGCTTAGTCCGCAATATCTCTTTCGAACAGCCCGCAGCCCCGGCCCTTGCGGGCCCCTTCCATGTTGCTGACATCTCTTTGAGGCGCGCGTGGAACACGAACGCGCCGTTGACACGGCCTGTCATCGTCATAAGATGGACGGACGGCGAGCTAGCCCATTACTCACCGTCCACAGGCCCGCGTCTACGGTGGCCGGAAGCCATCACGTGGCCCCCGACACCCGGAGCGCCTCCCGCGGCAGCTGGGACGAGAGGTTCTCTCCCTCTCACGTTCCACCACCTCCTTCGCTAGCATCACTGCTTCGCAGAAGGAGGCGACGGCGTCCCATTCTCTCTCGCCCCGCACCATGGCTTGAACCAGGGCCGGACGCGAGAGGTCGCCGCCGCCGATCGCCGCTAAGAGAACACGACGGGGCTCAACCTAAGCGGGGCTCCGCCCAAGCGGGGCAAGCCTCCGTGGTGTGCTCCACCGTGTCCTCCGGTTCATCCTTGCAATGGTAGCATCCGGGCGTTTCCTTCCGCCTGATTCGGTGCAGGTACCTCCCGAAACAACTGTGTTCGGTGAGGACCTGCGCCAGATGGAAGGTGAGGGCGCCGTGGCACCTCTCAAGCCAGTCCTCAAAGAGGGGACTTACCACCACTGTGCCCTGCACGGGGTTGCGACAGTCACTCTCTTCATGTCGCCATGAAATCACACCGGGGCGGTCTGTCCGCCAAGCGGTAATATGCCGCGGCAGTGGAATTACCCCCCAGTGTAGTGACTCCGCGCGCCATTCATGCAGGAAACTACATAACCTAAGCCCTGTAGTGTGTGTTTGCTTACCATGCATGAAATTTTGGCAGTTTAACTTCGTCTTCGACAGATGCCAGTGTTCATTTGACACCATTTTCTGAATTGCGGTGTTAATATTTGTCGTGAACAGTCAACAAAAACAAATTGACCGGTACACAGTAAGAAAAACAGCTGTAAAAACTTTAAAATAAAAACCTAATTAAAGTTAGATAAGACCCACAACGTAAATCTATTTATTCAGTGCGGGAATCGAATACAGGACATGCAGCGCCACAGTCAAACGCCGAGGCACTACGCCAACCGTGCCGTCTTATAGCTGTGGCTTCCTCGGGCATTGCTGCACCTTTGCTTAACAAACGGCCATTGCACTTTCCGTTTACAAATTGCCGCTGAATCTTACCCCAACTTGCAACATCAACAAAAATCTGCGACTGGCCATGGAACAGATGTCTTTGCAAATAAGCTGCTTTAAACAGGAGACAGTCGCCTGGAATTAGATGTAGTTGCTAAAAATTCCACTTTCCGATGAGTTTTCCCATCCAGTGCCAACAGAAGATGAACTTACCATGCACGGTTTTCCTAATTTGAGAGGTTAATATAAATGATTAAGTGTGGTTGTGTAAGAGGGCCGTCACCAAAGAACAAGGCATTTGTTTGTACATACATTTTGAGAAATAAGTTAAGGTACGGTTACGATTTTTAAGCCATCGTCGTCTCAACTCCATTTCATTTTGAGTCAAGTCGCTGCCGCTCATAATTACAGCGCCCATAAGGACGCCTTTTGTAATCATTACTCACATCATCACATTTTGATCAAGCCGTCAGGTCTCACATATAAAATAACATTACGCCTTAATCCCGAAAGAGTTAGGCAGTGGTGTAGGTACCTAATCGTAAACCCACATTTCGCCAGTAATGCGTGTTCAAGCGCCATGTAATATAGGCGTTTGATGTCTATAGATATAATATCGCCATTGACGGGCACGAAAACCACGCTCCGTGGCCTCTACTACGAAAACACTTTGCAATCAAACCCCGGACCTCATCCTCAGTAGGTGCACTTGAAGTCACTCGATCAACGAGACAGTCACACATCAAAATTTCCACGTGAACGAAGTCGCGGGCATCAGCTAGTTAATAATAATAATAACATTTTTATTGGCCTTCGAATAAAACTATTATATAATTAAATCTTTTCATTTCATCGGCCACAAGCCCCAACGCACGCCGCTGCAAAGTTATGTCGTACAGCCGTACGGCGCGTGGGGGCGGGGCCTCGCGTCGTCTTTGCCAAACGTCAAGACAAATAATTTGGGATGAAAACTGTTTTAAATAATGTTTTATGTTGATTTACTGACATATTTTTGACTTACCGGTGGTATGAAATGTTATAATTTTTTTTGTTGTGCTTTGCGTCGTAGTTCACGCAACCTTTCACTACACAACTTGGCATTTTCACTTTTAAAATTTACGGACGCACCCGAAGATAGCCGATCGTGAACTAGTTCACTTCGGTGTAGTTAATACCTATTTGGGACCAAATACGAGGCGTCATTTTATCATGCGGTCCGCCCAGTCCTTACGCAGTAATATATAAGTCAATGATGTAAGGATTATAGCAGGTGCCAGATACCAGGGCCTCAAAGGGCTAAGAAGGAACAGTTTTTAGTTAGTAAAAGTCTAACACTCCCTTCTGCTCCACCCAGAGCGGGAAGAGTAATTTTTGATGAAATCTTAACAAGTAAAAAAAAGGATTATAGCAGGTGGAGTTCTACAGTTACTACCTACCACAATGGAAAAAGGTGTGAGTGAGTTTATGTATGAGTGTAAAAATGTAAAATTATCTTCAACACAAACCTCAAGTACCAAGGTGTCATAACACCAAAATAGCACAAACCCGAAGTGTCTACTAATAGAAATTCAAGTAAACGACGAGGTAACCGATGGCGGAGCCCTGAGCCCGTACTATAAGTAATGGGGGGCAGGTGTGGCCAATGTTAACGTAAGTGCGGCCCGCATTGCGATGGAGAATTATTTTATTTTATACGATACGCCTGCCGAGGAGAAACTTTTTATCGGTTACATTGCTAGTGAGAGTGGAGGTTGACTTTTTTTTATAAGATTTTTTTCGTGGGTTTAAGAGGAATTTTGTTGTAGCTAAAGAGATACAATACTAGTAGAAGATATAAAATATCAAATGTAACGGTTGCAATCAGCAGTGAGTGTAAACAAGTTGTTGTTTATTATTTCAACTTGGTGCTGGCTGTTCAAGATGCGAAAAACTAAGAAAAAAACTTTTACCTAGTTTTGCCAATTAATTTCGTTTCAACTGTTAATTACACAGGGAGAGAGAGAGATAGTGTGAAGCTGTGACTCATCATCATAATCAGCCATAAGACGTTCACTGCTGAACAAAGGCCTCCCCCATAGAACGCCATAAAAAACGACAGCCTGCCGTTTGCATCCACCGGTTGCCCGCGACTATCCGTGAAGCTGTGACTATCCGTGTTTTTTTTTAAATAGCTATAAAACTCCAAAAATAACCTTAGCATCGCAACGCAAATTTTATCACATTCCTAAATAAATTCCTCCTATAATAGAACCACAAAAGCATAAGAAATACAATGTGTAAGAACATCTTATATTACGTCCTTATGTTGTTAACAGCCCCTTAAGGAAAACGGGTCATTCCCTTACTGTAAGCGATACCCTCGTAAGTTTTAACTGTCTTCCTAGGTGAATGAGTTACCTGCGTATTGGGTAACCCTTGCGAATTAGCTGTAATCAGCCCGTTGGAACACATGGGTAATGGTGATGGAGGGAGGTGCGAGGGAAACTGACGTCATTAATATTCCAGCTTACGTGGGACGGAGTAACTAAATGATACAGAGTGGACAACAGACGTACCTACATAAACTGAGAACGTCTTTTAGGGTTCCATAGCCATGACAAAAAACGGAACCCTTATAGATTCGTCATGTCTGTCTGTCAGTCTGTATATCACAGTCACTTTATACAAGCCAAAAACTAGTGCGTGCAAATATTGAGAGTGTTGAGTTAGTCAATGATTTAGCATTACTTACAGAATAATGTCATATCTCAAATACTGGCAGATAATAATAATGATGAATGTGTATTAGATGAATATTAAAATATAAACTGTTATACGAACCAGCTTGTTTTTATTGTCCTTCACGAGATGCAAGGCGAACGCCAGTACACCAGTTCCTCTTCAGTGTGAATTATGTGGGCTAATATGGGAACCTATCTATAACAAACAAGAATTATTACAATCTAAGTTTTTAAACTGACATGGTCACTGACACTACTATTAATATCATAAACGGGATATTTACCATGTTTGATTTTTGTTTCGAGTTCCCGATATTTCGGCGCTGTTACAAGCACCATGATCACGGATAAACTGAAGTCATTGCGGGTGGATGTTTATGAGCAGACAAATCGGTCTACCCTCTTTCTCGTTCGTTTTTTGCGTTCGGTACCACTACCATTGTCACTCACTACACGATTCTGTTCCCGACACACAAAACTCACTGTGTCCACTCGCGAACTTTTTTCGGCATTTTTTCGGTTTTTACACAGTTGAACCACTGGATTCCAGGCTTTTGACAGTTGAAACCCATCCTCCCGGTTAGAGTTGTCATATTTGGTAATTTCAATGGCCTCTCTGACCAGACGAGGTATATAGTGGCGTTCTGTCGAGATGATCTGAGGGTTATGCAACTCAATCCAGTGGTTTGATCCCGATTCCAGCAGATGTTCAGCTATGGCCGATTTTTGGGTGTCGTTATTTTTCCCGTTTTTGTTTTATTATTACAATCTCTTATCAGAAAATAAATCATCAACTAGACTGGTCATCACCATCATCGTTCTCTTGCCCTTATTCATTCGGGGTCGGCGCAGCATCTCTTCTTCTTGCATGCTTCTTTATTATTCGTCATCTTATCAGACAGCTCCTTTCTAGCCATATCATCCTTCAAACAGTCCATCCATCGTTTCTTTGGTCTACCTCTACTTTTATACCCCTTCATATTCATACTTAAAATACTATCCTCACGGCGCGACGTTATCTAGCCTGAGCAAACCAAGCTAAATCTTTATTTAGCTCGGTTAAAAAGGTGAGAAGTCGGTTAAAAAGTTCTCTACTTAAAGCACTTTTGCTTTATGTAGAGACCTTTTTAACCGACTTCTAAAAAAAGAAGGAGGTTCTCAATTCGGATGTTTATATATATATTTTTTTTTATGTTTGTTCGGGCATAACTCCGTCACTTGCTCAACATAAAAATCAGCTTCTGAACATTTTTTTTTTTTTTTTTTTTTTTTTTTTTTTATTATAAATGGGCTTGCTCTTGACTTCAATCTTGCCCTAAGGGCAGAGATGATGTCGACGATGGAACGAGCTTACCCAGTAGAAGCCTGTTTACTCGCGACTTAAACAGATTAGGGTTATATGAACTCGGAAAAACGGACGCAGGCAGGGAATTCCACTCCTTTGCTGTGCGCATAATAAAGGACCCAGCAAAGCGTTTCGTTCGAATGTGTGGAATGTCGACTAGGTATCGGTGATACCCTGCAGTACGTCTAGTCTCCCGATGGAAGAAGGGAGATGGTGGGATCAGCTCGTGGAGCTCTTGCGCACACTCTCCGAAGTACAGTCTGTAAAAGACCGACAGACATGCGACTTTGCGACGGTGGGCCAGGCTATGTAGCTTGTTAACCAGCTTATCGTCACCAATTAGCCTCCTGGCTCTGCGCTCTACAGAGTCAAGTGTGGCAAGCTGGTATTTGGCTGAGCCATCCCAAAGGTGACAGCAATACTCCATGCCAGACCGGACTTGAGCTTTATATAATACTGAAAGCTGTCCAGGCTTGAAGTACCGCTTAACCTTGTTTAGGATGCCCAGCTTTTTCGCCGCAGTTTGAGCTTTCGACTCGATGTAGGCGCCGAAGTTCAGATTCGCGCTCAACTTCGTGCCAAGAAGCTCGAGACTGTCAGTAACTTGTACAGACGCACTCCGGAAAGTAGGGGCCAGATTAAACGGACTCCTTTTGGCGGTGAACAGACACACTTGCGTTTTGGTGGCGTTGAAATCTACCAGATTCTCGTCACCCCACTCGGAGACAAGTCTTAAGGCTGAATTCGTTCGCTCTACCATGGCCTCTCTTAATGAACGTACTTCATCACCACTGGCTTTTGCGCTGGATGTATAACTCTCCATGACAGTGCTGTCATCTGCGTACCCAACAATACCAGGAACAAGGAGGTCATTGATGTGTAGCAGGAAAAGTGTCGCGGAGAGAACAGACCCCTGAGGAACTCCGGCATCGATAGCCATAAGGTCAGAGGAGCAGCCATCAATGACCACTCGGATTGACCGTTCACTCAGGAAGTCAGATATCCAGCAGCAAAAGTCAGCGGGAATGCCGTATGCCGGAAGTTTGCTCAACAAACTTGCGTGCCAAACCCTGTCGAAAGCCTTCGAGATGTCCAGCGACACGGCAAGGGCCTCGCCGTGTTTCTCGATGGCCTCGCCCCAGCAGTGCGTAGCTAACACCAGAAGATCCCCAGTTGACCGTCCCCGGCGAAAGCCATACTGACGGTCGCTGAGTAGGTCGTTCGCTTCAAGGTGCGCCAGCAGCTTACTGTTGAGTACCCTTTCCATTACTTTACACAGTATGGAGGTGATGGCGATTGGTCGATAATTACAGGGGTCGGCACGACTACCCTTCTTGGGCACTGGTTGTACATTAGCAACCTTCCAGGAGTTCGGCACCGTTCTGGTTTTGAGAGAGAGGCGGTACAAGCGTGTCAACACAGGAGACAACTCAGGCGCACAGTTCCTTAAGACCCTAGCTGGTATGCCGTCCGGGCCGCTAGCCTTATTCACGTCTAGGCTCTGAAGTACTCTACGAACCTCTTTTAAGTGTATTGTGATCTCCGGCATCGAAGAATCACAGCGAGGAATCGATGGTGGCTGTTTAGACCCAGTATCTAGACGCGAATTGCTCGCAAACAGAGATGCAAATAAATTTGCCTTCTCGGTAGCGGAGTGAGCCAGCGACCCATCCGGTTTTTGCAGGGGGGGTAGTGAGGACCGGCAGAAATTAGATTCGACCGATTTTGATAGGGACCAAAACTGTTTACTGCCAGAAGGGTAGGACGCCAGTTTGGCCCCTATGTGACTGACGTGGTCGAAACGCGCCTTTCGGATCACCCGCTTACAGGACTTTGCGGCAGAATTGAAAGCTCTTTTCTTCGCGCGAACCCGACGCGCTCGAACTTTACGGTCACGAGCTTGCACCCAGGCTTGGTATGCAGACTGTTTTCGGGCCTCAGCACGAGCACAGTCCGCATTAAACCATGGACGGGCCTTGTGACCGAGCGGTATGTCGGAGAATGGAATATAGTATTCCATTCCCTGCCGTATCACGGCCGCAACCGCCTCAGCTGAGCAAGTGGGGTCGCGCGCAGAAAAGCAAACTGACTGCCAAGGGAAGGACGCAAAGAAGTGCCGCATCTCATCCCAGTCTGCTGACTCGTATCGCCAAACTCGCCGCTCGCCTTTAGGGCTATCATCTGGAGGGGAGCTGACAGATATGGACTTTACCAGACAGTGGTCAGATGTTCCCAGTGGGGCTGATACCGATACTGAGTGCCTGTCTGGGTCAGTAGTCAGCAGCAAGTCCAAGCAATTAGGTGTGTGTCCATCAACATCCGGCACCCGCGTAGCTTCATTCACCAGCTGAGTGAGATCTAGCGACAATGCAAATCTGCGCGCCTCTCTCCCAGCATGGTCAGTTTTCTGGAACGGGAACAACCACTCATCGTGGTGGGCATTAAAGTCCCCCAGAAAAAGAAGCTCCGCCGTTGGGTACCGTTGCTGGGCACAATCCGCCTTTTCCATCAGGTGTTCGAAAAGCCTGGTCGTCTCCTGGTCACCGCTGTGCGACCGGTAGACACCGACGTAGAGAGATTTCTCGACCCCGGTGTCCACCAGTATCCAAATTGTAGATAACCCTGAATCCTCAAAGCAACGGAGACGCCGACAGCAAACGTCATCGCGGACGTACACACAGACCCCAGCTCGCTTTACGAACCTATGTTCAAGCGAGTAGCCTGGGTAGTTGAGGTACGCCACGTCTGACGGAGTCGCTATCTGCGTCTCCGTTAAAAAGAAAAGAAACGACATAAAATCAAACAAACGAAAGTCACCGACTTCAGAAGCTGATTTTTCTTCTAAAGTTTATTTTTCACTTTTTCGTGTGTTTTTTTTTAAGGCGGTTTTATTTTTTGTTAAAAAGTTTTTTTCACTATTTTTACCCACGACGGAACGGAGACGGTATATGCGTTTGGGGTGAGAGGTTGTTTGTTTGTGTGTTTGTGCAAATACATGTTGCCATTTTTCTCCAAAACTTCTAGTCCGATTTTGATGCAGTTTTCAGTTATGGGTTCGGGTTTGATTGGTGCATGTTCTTAGATAGGTGTTACGGTGACAACTCACCAGGGGGCACTGCAGCAAACATTTTTTGTGCAAATCAAAGTTGCCATTTTTCTCCAAAACTACAAGTCCGATTTAGATTAAGTTTTCAGTTATGGGTTTAGGTTTGATTGGTGCATGTTCTTAGATAAAAAAATTACAATAAAAGTAAAAAGTATAAAATAAAAAGCAAAATTAAAAATTTTGAAAAAACCCACGACTGCTAAAAATTAATTGAAAATAGGATAAAATAACATAAAACACCCACCTTAAAAAAACCCAAGAATGTCCGTCGGGAGCTGAACATTGCAAAACTAGTTCATTTAATGGCAACCCCCGACGGACATTCTTGGGTTTTTTTAAGGTGGGTGTTTTATGTTATTTTATCCTATTTTCAATTAATTTTTAGCAGTCGTGGGTTTTTTCAAAATTTTTAATTTTGCTTTTTTTATACTTAGAAGACAAAATAAAGCTGATACCGAGCCTTGCTACTATAAATACAGACACTCAAGGTTCAAATTTCAATGATTACAACCCAGCCTGAAATAAGCTTTCCACTGAACCTATTGTATTTTATTAACGGATTCTTTTCACCGCCGTATCGATAACAAGTCATTACCCTTTAAAGGTTAAATGGTGACATCTCTTTTGTTTTACGTTTCATAAAACCAACCGAAGCGATTTCAATTTATTGAGTGCGGTTTTTAGATTCAAATTAATATTGGTATTGCTTTTCATTTTGCTGTTTTTTAGAATACCAATTTGTTATTTTTATTTCGACGAACCGGAAGACGTTGCGTTGGAAGGCCTCCTACTAGGTGATGGACCGACGACCTGGTCAAGGTTGCGGGGACCCGCTGGATGAGAGACGCACGGGACCGGTCAATGTGGCGACACCTGGGGGAGAACGTCTTTTGGCTGAAATGATGGTGATGATGATGATTTTTATTTCCGGTATCGCAACAAGACATAAAGCTCTTGATTACATAAAACAAACTAGCTAAGAGTAAATTCCTAGACATATTTTGATTAAGTATACGGAACCCAAGTCATCATCATTCTCCTGCGTTTATCCCATTTATTTGGGGTCGGCGCAACATGTCTTCTTCCATACTTCTCTATTTCTCGTCATCTCAGCGGTCAATTTACAGAACCTAAGTAAATTAACATGATTTATCTCCATATACCACAGCTCTGTAGTATAGACATTATATTTTTCCTTCCAACTAACAAAATTTTGCCACTTTCTGAGGCAATTACCAACAACTTTCAAACTCTGAGCTGTTTATACTGAGACAACCCAATAACAATTCGTCTGGCCTGGGAACCTAACCCAGTAGGTAGGTACCTTACGTCCAGCCATCATGGTTTCGAGCTACAAGTCGTGGTTGTGCTTTGGCAGTCATACAACGTTTGACCTACTGAGGCAGGTACCTAACCCCATTAGAGACAATCCGGGGCACGTGTTTAGTCACATGTCCTTCAACCGGCGGCAAGCGTCAAGCGCACAGTTTACGAGGCGAGCGCCGAAAGAAACGTCCCGTCGATAACAGCCAGTTACTTCGTAAAAATATACTTTATTGTTCTTTGAGTGTTATTGCGAACAAGTTTCTTGGGTGACAAAAGAAGAAATGGGCAGTGGGTTTACTTTCTAGAGAGAGCTTCAGCCAGGTTTTTGAATAAACCTATGCCATCTAACTGCTAGACATTTCTTCTCAACCATTCGTGGGTTGTAAAATTGTACTCCTATATAGCATGGCCGTGTTATAAATAACCTCTTGAACTCAGTCAGTCCCCATTTTGTGTCATGAGTTCGAACCCAAGCAGGCACATTAATTTGTGTAATTTATTTTATCACCGCTGTTCTCAAAACGGTAAAGGAAAACATCGTGAGGAAACCGGCATGTCTTAGAACCAAAATGTCCCGAATACCGACCGAAATGTCTTAGAAGAGAGAGGAGAGCTCCTAGAGAAGAGGCCTTAGGCCCTGCAGTGGGAACATTACAGGCTGATGATGATGATAAAAGACGGTACTTTCAGCATGTTTTTGAAAAAGGAGGCTCTAAAGCCTTTGCAACTAACCCTAGCAATGTTTGGTAACTTTAGAATTTAAACCAATGTACTGATGATGATAATGCACAGTGAACCTCCTGAAACATCCTACGTCGTCGTCCCGTGAAAAGTCAATAATAACGGGTAACCAAGTCACAGGTCATCGTTCGTCTCAAATAAAGATGTTTTTACAGCTCCTTACATTCATCCGAACAATAAACATTGATGTGCCTTATTCATAGACGTTTTATATGAATTCGGTAAGTGCGTACTGCGTACCAACTACCAACATCACTGATATTCGCTCTCTTTTTACTGAGAATATATTATTGACTAGCTGATGCCCGCGACTTCGTTCACGTGGAAATTTTGATGAGTGACTGTCTCGTTGATTGAGTGACAGTGAAATTAGTGATAGCTTTGATTTCCACATCAGCTGTTCCAGATCTTCAAATTTTATACGACAACAGAGAGTGCTTATCAGGCTGAACAACTCTTGCTAAGACGTCATTCCTATATATGTTATAGTGTAGCTGGGCTCTTGGAGTTCCACATCAGGTGTTCCAGATCTTCAAATTTATTCTCTTTACAGAAAATGCTCATCACGTGGAACAATTTTTGCTATGGTACCATTTTTGTATCTCTTATAGTTAAGCTGGTCTGTTGCGGTTCTGCATCAGGTATTCAAGTTTCCAAGATAAATTATAGCCTATATGTTGGCCAGACTTAATATCTATACAACAAAAAAAGAACCATTCAAATCCGTCGAGTAGTTCCGAAGATTAGCGTGTACAAACAAACAGACAAACAGACAAACAGACATACAGACAAACAGACAAACAGACAAACAGACAAACAGACAGATTTTTTTTTTTGGATTCGTGCTCTATTACTGTTTCTAAACCCTCCTCAATTATTATTTTTTTAATATATTCAATGTACAGACACAGTTTTTTTACTGTTTTATTATATGTATAGAAGATATAGATATCAACTCCCAGTTGATCTTTCTGGCGGCAGTGATGTTTTAGATTGATTTTTATAGAGTACTGAAAGTATTATCGGTTTACTAGTTAAAAGCTGAAAGATTTGGATGTGATACGATACATACCTACATGACCAGTTTTAAGGCATAAGTACTTGCCCGTCGGGGCCGCGGATTTTTGTACTAGATTACGTGGCCTCGGCGCAAGGGCAAAGAAGGAACATGGGTTCGGTTTTTAGTCAGTAGAAGTCTGACATTCCCCTTCGCTCTGCCCAAGAGCGGGGGGAGTCATTCGATGATTTTCCACCCACCAAAAAAAAAAAAAAGCATAAGTACTTAGTATACTTGTATATTGTATACGAAGTTAACGTAAAAGTATGACGCAAAGCTTGGTTTATTTTCCTAGTCCTGAAGATTCAAGTGATTAATAATTTACATTATAAACTTAATTATCCATAATAATATTTTACATTCCCGTGGTATAATTTTCAACCTCAACGAGAGTGGAGCCACGGGGAAAAGCTATAACTTAATAAAATCAACTAAAAGAAAAAAATATCTGGGTCAGTATTTTCCAGCCGTTTTGAACAGAGATTGATTTACATTATGATTTTATAAGTCATCTTTACAGATCATACAACATGTTTTAAAACTGTGAGTATGAATAATATGATTCCAAACTTTATGTCTGCGGCAGAATTCGTTTCACAAAAAAATCTTTGATCACTGTGTTGGCGCTTTCCCACCATTAAATCTAGATTTCCTAACGATGTTTTTTTGCCGTAAATCTAGTCTAAGATCAACTTACAAAGTCAACATAATGACATAGAAAACGTCACATTGATTGCTCGTGAACCGGGCCATCAAAGCTACAGGACGGAAATAAAAATAAAATAAATAAAGTAAGAAAGAAAAACAGTGAGTATTTGCGCTAGGTAACCGACTTGTATTACTGTGACCTTGACCTTGCCCTTCAACACGATATTATTTCTGTTGTCAAGTGGATCAATTCGAGACCGTGCTTATAATAACATTCAGTGTTTTCTTAAGTTTGTTCACAAGTGACGCCATGTTCATATGTCTGTCTGTATGTTTGTTTGTAGGTCTGTGTTTTCACATAATTATACCGCTTATGTTCCCTAAGACAGAGATTCTATAGCACTTCCATTCTACGATCACATCGAGTCGAAGGACATGATTTTTTGCCGTATTATGTTGACATCACACAGAAGGTACTGCATTTGTTTTTAACCTGAGTATCGTAAGGAAGGTGACGTGTGATCTTCAGTTTGTATCGTAAAATATCGTGTTGAACAGTGAAGTTTGAATATCCGGTTAGGATACCCATATTTCTATTATTACTTTTAAAATACATGCACAATAATAGGCAAGCCTATTACCATCGGCTAGACACAAACCCGTACTGCAGGCTGCTATGTTACAAATCCTGATGGAAACCCAATAAATCTTTGTCTAACCTGGTAATCGAACCCAACTAACAGAGATTGCTGCCACTCACAGCACCAACAAAGCAGTCATAAATAATATTTAGTTGTTTATAATGTAAAGATTTCAAGTGTGATCAAACACTGAACGCTGATAAAAAAGAGTCAAGAACAAGGTTTTCTAATTCTCGAGTTCCAAAACGTATTTACCGTAGAAAAACTTAGCACAGTTCTACTTAACATTTCGGGAAATATAGGCATAATAAATGGCAAGCAATAAATTAGTGTTTTGCTTTACGAAGTAACTGTCTGCCGCTGTGAGTCGAGCTGGCTGTAAGTTACACAAAGTTTCTCAAAGGAGCTGCCAACAGATATTGTAGTGTCTATCGTTAATGTTAGTTTAGTACGAACTACACCTTGGTGCCTGGTGGATAAAGCTTAAAACTAGTTGCGACATCTTCTAAAAGACACAGTTCTTACTTTGTCTTCAGGCACTCATTCTTGGGCTGCGGGTTGTTCGAAAGAGATACCAAAGGGCTAAGAAGGAACATGGGTCGTTTTTAGTCAGTAGAAGTCTGACACTCCCTACCGTTCTGCCCAGAGCGAGAGGAGTCATTTGATGAAAGCCCACCCTCCAAAAAAAGGCACTGATTCTTATCTAATATCCGCTGCTGTGATATAAATAGTGAAGGCTTTTGAAAGAAAAACATGACTTTGATGGCGGCTCCATAATGTCTGGCTGAATAACCCTTAGTTCATTCACCCTTTTGTGTATAACTAAAAATAAATGTTGTTGTTCAAGAGATGAAACTCATTGGGGCTTAGGTATAACTTATTTGTGCGACTTGACAAGCAGAATAATTTAAAAATTTACAAAAAGTAGTGTATCACAAAATAATAATTTATGCACCCAAAACTATATTTGATCAACAAGAAACACACTTCATCACACAAACCCATGGATAGTCAACCCCAACAATAAAATACGACATCTTGATCCCCATGAATATGAAATAATCATCATACGAATGTGCAGAGTGCACCCTGTACCACGACACACTTGGTGCCCTCGTATCATCGGATCTCGCTATCGATACGTATCGCTATCGCCACACAACAGTTACGATAATCGTGGTAAAAGCCATGTTACGATACTGAAACACTTTATTGTGAACTAGTTGGGTGAGGCCATTGTGAGGGCGGACAATGGACGAATACGTGCACAAATAATAAATAATATCGCGAACTGCCTGCTGGGTAAATATTTGAAGCCGAAATTGTAATTCTTTTGTCTTGATTGAAATTGTAAACGAGCGAAGAATAAAAGGTAATGTTTTCAAAAGTTATTGTGGTTCATTTCGCTCTATGTTGTTCATTTTATCTTTTTTTGTTGTAATTGGACTTTGAACTAAGCCAAAAATATTGGTTTCCTGGTTGAAGTGCCTAAGATTGTCTGTCAGAATGGAAGAAAGAGAACTACACAACACAATATAATACTTTATTTGTTATTTTCACGTTTTACACGAGTTTGCATTCGGAGATCATTTTAGTTTCATTCCAATTATTCATAGTATACAGGGAAAACAGTGAAGCTAAAATGTATTGTAAACCTTTTAATAATGTGACGTGGGGACCGTTCTGGCGTCTTCGGTGTCCCTTCTACCTTGTATACATTTTAAGACGTCACTCAGTCCTTGTAAATAACGGAACAGTTTGATATTCTACCTCGCCCCGCTAATCGCTCGAACTCTCACCTCTCCTATCGATGCATAGTTACGTGTTGCCCATGGCTATCCAACTGCGTTCCTGTGTAAATAACGGAGCTGTTTGATCTTCTAACTCACCCCGCTAATCGCTCGCACTGCCAGCTCCCCCATCGATGCATAGTAACGTGTTGCCCATGGCTGTCCAACTGCGTCCCTGTATAAATAACGACGCAGTTTGCTCTTGTATCTCGCCCTTCTAATCGCTCGCACTCTCACCTCACTTAGCGATGCATGGTTACGTGTTGCCCATGGTTGTCCGCGTCCCTTTATAAATAACGCAGGACTTTGTTCTTGTATCTTGCCCCGCTAATCGCTCGCACTCTCACCTCTCCTATCGATGCATGGTTACGTGTTGCCCATGGTTGTTCAACACCGCGTCCCTGTATAAATAACAGAGCAGTTTGATCGCGGGTCACCGGAGTGGGTCGTACCTTTATAATTACACATTATTTGCATGTTTAGTTGTTGATGTTGTTAGCTATTTCCAACTAATTAATTGTTGTACGTTATTTTAAAATTAACGAGGCATGCTGTGTACTAACTATGAACTAATTGGTACAGTTTTGAGCACTATAATTATGTACCTACACGCTTAACAAAAAACTTAAGCGGTTTTCTCTGGAAATATAGATTGAAACTTCATAGTTTCTAAAAACTGCTGAAAATAAGATCCCATCATGAAATCGGATCTTATTTCACATTAGAATATCTACCAGAACACTGTTTGTAACACAATAAATAGCTATACAGTGGAGTACAATCAATGTACTGGAAAAAAAACAGTTTTAAATGTTGCTTCTTTCGTTATTCTCAAACAAAGACCACATCTGATAATAGCTAGACAGCTGATTGCAGATAAAATGAGATTGCAAAAAAAATGTTGCTTCGTGTGTAAAATAAGCACGGGACTAAACAAACAATACTGCAGAATTACTTACATTCAAAAAGTTTACTCCTTATTTTGTGGGCTTTTATTAAACCAAGTAGAAACCTTGATGGTTGCTTCTGTCTCATACTCCAACCAGATTTGCTATGCACATCATTTTTAACAAACTGAGAAAATATAACTGTTTTTTACTAGAATTTGAATCAGCTTAGCATATACTAGATATTATGAATATTAAATACAGTCATAATATTATATGCTTTCTGAGAAGTAAATATCTCGAAATGAGATTTAACAACTGATTGAATTGACATTCAAAATACCTGAGGTGAACGATCTTATACCCATTTTCAGAAGCACTAAACGACAAATAAATGCCTATAATACGGTACTATTAAAATTTCAACTCTCGACGACAAACCGAGCGTTGAAAATCCACCAGAGCTGTATCGCCTGTCAGTGTGAAAACTGACGTTCATTTTCCGTGTAGCGACAGAGTAGCGCCCCTTAATCTAGAACATTAAATACCGAAACCACTCTTCTATAAAACAATTAGTAGACTAATCGCTTTAAAATCAAATAACTATCAGTCTTCTGTAGCCGAAGAGTTTTCAACAAAATAAACTAAATTATTTCTAGAGAATCTGGCAGACTCCCACGCCCAGCAACTAAAACTCGATAAGTTTTAGTCAAAAACGAAGGTATTAGATAATTAGACAATAATTAGGCTTTGAATATAATGTAGTTACATTCTAACATTTAAGACCTTGTTTGATTAATTAACAACGTAGTAGAATTATTTGATAATTAGTTTTTGTATATTTTGGTTGTCGCAATTAAAATTCTTTGTTCAGTCATAATTAGAAAAGCTGAGTACTTTATTTCGTGGTAGTTTATTTGTTTCGATTTGCTCGTTATTGTTATCGCCTCAAACTGACTATAAATCTTGCTAACATTATTGCTGGTACAACCTATATCTTCTATATATATAAAAGAAAGTCGTGTTAGTTACACTATTTATAACTCAAGAACGGCTGGACGGATTTAGCTGAAAATTGATAGGGAGGTAGCTAAGAACCAGGAGAAGGACATAGGATACTTTTTTTTTTCTCTCTAATGCGGTGGTGGAACAAAGTTCGCCGAGTTAGCTAGTATATAATATAAATAACTGCGAATTAGGGTTGACGAATCCCCATTTGGCCAGATTGGATTTACATAACCGATGTTAAAAGTACCATTATACTCGTACTTTTACGATGGACGGATATTATAAACACTAGAGAAGCCTCAGACTCTGTAGAGTTATTTCAAATAGTGAGTAGCATATTCTAAACAAGTTGTACAAGAAGCATCGCGTCGCCAGCCAATCGATTAGCAGCGAATCAATATAATCAATGTGTAGTCAAAGCCAACGGGGTGAGGTCGCGTGTCGTTGCACTCGCCATGAATTAAATAAACATCGACTGACTAGCTTTAGCCCGTGGCCTCGATTACAAAACAGAGGGATAAAAGGTATCCTATGTTCTAAAATTGTAACAGTGGTCTACTTTCAATAAAGCGAATTTTATTTAGATAAGGTGTGAGAAAACGACAGAGTTATTTTCATGAACACATAAGATAACATCGGGCCTGTAATAGTACCTTATAGTACACTCACATTTCACTTATAGTACACTCACATTTCACCAGTTATGTTTAAGTCAAATGTAACTCAAATAAAGTAAGCCTATTGCTATCAACCGGGCACAAATTCAGCCTCCATGACTGGTAGTGAAAAATGCCTGATTGAAAAACACAATAACATTTTGAATCGAACTCGGACCTCATGCTCAGCAATCACGCTTGCGACCACTGGACCAATGAGACTTACATACTCCCTTTGCTTATTCCACGTCGATACAACGGTCATATGGTCCCTCTACACACCGGCAGATGCATCTGCCCGACGTCCTCGAAGTCAACAGATGCGTCCGCAGATGTGTGGACAGACGCCGGGCGCTCGCGCTCGAACCCTTTGATGTGGGACAAAATCGACAACAAGCAAATTGGCGGCAGACGCATCTGCCGACGGTCAATACCTACCACAGACGACCCAATCACACCCTCTACACACGGCGGATGCATCCGCAGATGACGTCTGCCGATGTGTAGATGGGCCTATACACGCACGCCAGTTGCGAGTCGCACCTGACCTTTATAAAAAACATCACCAGTCACCAAGAGTTACTTTCCCATTAGAACATGAGAATAGATTGCGAGTTGTTTTGTAACGGTCATTAATAAAAATGTTTGTAAACAAAGAGGTAAATTTACGTCATTACATGGTAATTAGAGGGCACTGTTTTGTGAATGTTTACAAGATAGTTAATTAATTTGATTGCAACGCAACTGATTAGTGGCTAACGTGTATGTCTCCTTTCTGTTTGGTTTGAAGGTAGTGTTTGGTAGATAATTTACAGTACAACAATGACAGGGTAGATATAAGTCCCCTCGGGGCTGCGGGTTGTCCGAAAGAGATACCGTAGCCTCGACACAAAGGGCTAAGAAGGAACATGGGTGGTTTTTAGTCAGTAGAAGTCTGACACTCCCTTGCGCTCTGCCTAGAGCGGGAGGAATCATATTTTAATGATTTCCCACCCTCTAAAACAAAGGGTAGATATAAGTAGAAGGAGATGTATTGGACTTTCATCCAGCTAGTTTTGTGCTAACATTAAATTAGTGTTTCGCACATAAATTAAATTTAAATACCCTGTTGTATAAGTCTGTACAAATACAGAGTTGCTGGCGCTCTACTGCAAACAGCTGTGTACATACTGTACATACATAACATTACGGCTGTAGTCCTTGATGGGTTAGGCAAATAAAGTACTTAATACACCTACATTTAGCAAGTTATGTTTAAGTCCCAAGTAATAGGGGAAGAGTCTGCCATCAATCGGGTACAAGTCCAGACTCCGTGGTTGCCACTGAAGAGGCCTGATCGAAAACCCAGTACACCTTGCTCGTCCCGGGAATCGAACGCAAAACATCATGCTCAGCAGTCACGTTTGTGACCACTAGACCAACGAGCCAGTCAGCTGAATGTCACGCAAAAACATTTAAGTTAGTTTTTCTCAAAGTAAAACTTATCTTTCTTTATCGCGTGGTTAGTGTCTTACCTGTCCCTCATAGAATCGCCATGCTACGCATGGCGATTCTATCTCTATTCTACCAAGAATAGACAAAGATTTTTCCATACAATTTGACATGAAACCTTGCTACAATCTGTCATTTTGTAGATTCTTCCGTCGTCAAAACCCGTTTTTTCGGTGGTCATGTTAAACCGGCTGGTATCAGAGTTTTTTTACGGCCTATGGGCCTCTGACTTGACTCAAAACACACAAGGTATAAAATGAAAAACATCACATCATGCTATATGTGATGGGCCATTTCATACCTTGTGTGTTTTTCAAAACTTTCTGTAAATGACAGAAAGAAAATGTGTTTAATTGACAAGAGTATAAGGCTTCCATTGATAGGCACAGCATCCTTTTATCTGGTAACAAAGGAATAACTGCGCACAGCCAGACGAATCAATTCGCTCCGGTTAAAGACCTCACTTAGCAGTTAGCAGCCGTAAAGCGTGTGGGTTTATGATAATGCCGTCTTTAATAGACGCAAATATTCACGGTTTTTAACTTTAAAATGGATTTAGATAAACAATGTGGAGACCGACACTTACCAGAATAGTATGTTTATACAAGATCGCAGATAGTCATCCTATGATTACTTTAACATTTTGAACGAAAATGCAGATTAAATTGAAACACCGATAAGGTTGAAAACACATTGGTCAAGGCAAACTTGCTCATATGAAGTCCAAATAACCTACAAAACAGTGGAGGAAAACATTACGCAGAAACTGGCATGTCCAAAAATTCAAAGATAAGCGCTATCTTCCAACCCGCACTAGGTCTAATACCAGCCTGAAGTGGGATCATTTATGCTGATCATGCTAAGTTACCTTTATGTTCTGGTTGTTCAATCGATTTCGAAGTCGACCATCCACGGACTTCAGAAACAGCCTTCGGTAAGTCGTCGATGCATCGTTAAATTAGTAAACATTGTAGTTGCTTGTGTTTACATTCTGCAATGAGTTTTCTTGAAGCTTCGGGCGGTCATCGTCAAACTTGTTCGTAAATTCGTAATGGTGCATTTATAGCTGATGTTCAGCATATTAGTATTTAAGCAGGACTAGGAGGGGGAAAGAAGGGGGCTTTTAGATATAGACAAAAAGACGTCAAAAAATATATACCTAAGTAAATTGAAAGGAAGCGAATCATTAACACCGGTATCTTTAAACAAGTCATAGTGAATACTTGAGTAAAAGTCATTGTTTAAGATACGATTTTTTCTCTGTACGAGTAGTTTAGTAATTCTTTGATGTTCGAACTGTCTAAGGTTAGAATTCTTAGGTTTGCTTTCATTGACGGTTCTAACTTCGTTTAAATTCTTGTCCATTTCATAAAAATGTTTGCATAAGTAATTACTTAAGTCCAAGTAATTACTTTAACTTGACTATAGATACGGATGTAAGATCTCAAGTTTAATGATAAGATGATAAAAAATATCACATCATAGTTAAGGTAGTAGGTCTTACTGATTCTTCTTCTTCTAACTGATAAAATAAACAGATTTTAGAAAAGTAACTAAAAGGTAAAATTAATCAAAATTTGTATAAAAACTCGATGAAAAAAACATTTTTCCTAAATTTTATTTCATAGAATTCCAGGTGATCAAAAAATGTACCTAACTACATCGACAAAAACTTAACATGTTAATTTAGCAGGCAATTTGCACCCTTGTTGACCGAATGAAAATTGTGATTGTTTCCACGAAAACAATTACTGCGATATTTCTAACAAATCATTGTATGATAAGACAACATAATTCGGTATACGTTGAACATCGAATATGCAGGGAATCGATACTTGATTACTCGTAAATTGGTTTATAATTACCAATGTTTTGCTACATCACTAGTGTAGTATAATATTTTGTTGCAAAATAATATGTAAGTGCTCACAGTTTTAAGATGTTGGCTATCCTCTTGATTAAAGCCAATTTAAGTTTAGCTTTATAAATACTTACCACTTATTCAAGTGGTTTTGTCTAAGTAAACAGATACTTGACCTTTTCAAAATCTGCGCCTTGTTGACTTTAGTTGACTTAAGTTTGATTACTAACGTTATAAGTGCTAAATACTGCAACATTTAATATTTGCTTATTTTGCGATTTTCATGGCCAAACATAATAATAATAATAACGTTCGGCTTATAATGCTTAAAAACGAGAAACAACAAAACTGTGTAAATACAATGATAAATACCGTCAAACCTACAATAATCTTACTTAAATTCATCTCACTAAATAATCATAAAACTCACAAAATCTCCAATAAAGAAAAACTTTTCTGTAGCAGTTGGCTTGTAAAATGTGAGTAGCGACGTTGTTGTCGCGCATGACAATCGTGCACTATTGAAACTTGTCGCCCGCGTCACGTGCGCGTCGCCTCGTCGTCGCCTCGTCGCCGGCGACACGCAGCTGAATGTATAATGTACCAGAGAGATTTTTACAATGGAATCAGACGAGGATTTAAATTAGAAGTGAAAATAATTTGAGGAAATCGTGTGAGGTGAGGGAAATGGAAACTTTATCTTTTTACACGTCTTTCATGCTCTAAGAAGACGGTTTTCAGAGTTAAGATATATTATGTACTAGCTGATACCCGCGGCTTTGCCCGCGTGGAAATTATATACTAAAACCTTTCTCGAGAACCACTCTATCCATTGGTGAAAACAGCACGAAAATCGGTGAAGTAGTTTTTGAGTTTATTGCGAACAGACAGACAGTCGCGCTGGAGGACTTTATTTTTTATTATATTTAGTGGTACACAAATGCAAACATTATGTATACATGAATATATGGATGTCATAAAATAGGTATTCAAAGTGCTTGAACACTTTGAACAGGCATTAAAAGTCAGAACAAGTTTTTGAATATCGTGGAACTAAATTCAGTTTTATGGCATTGAATATGGAGTCCCATTTACGATTATTTGAATAGAAAAATAGTAAGGCTTCTATATTATTTGACATCTAATGGAGTGCAGAAATAAAATAATAATTTTATATAAAAACTCAAGGTCTAAATCCAATCATAGTTATTCGACCTGGAGTTCGAATAGATCACACGTTTGTTACCATGGAAGCCATTTATTATCTTTGTTTCGCTTTCACCTTCAGTCGATATTTATTAGGCAAATCTGATTTAAATAAAAAAATATGAAATTTTGAAGTCTAGACGAGATAAAAACATGAGTGATCCAATTAACTAGAGACGTTGAGATTATTCTAAATTCAAGGACTTAATGCCACTTGCTCTTGAAAACTTCGATAATATTATAAAAAACTAATATACAGTTCAAATTCACTGTGTTATTCCCAAATCGCTTGGAGGTCAACTTCCAAAGACTTGACGTAATCAAATAATATGATTAAGTTAATTACGTGTAATTAAAAGTAAATGAAGGTCTGGGAGTAAGGCACAGTAAACATATTTTATTAGCTTGTTGTTATTCCGAAATGCGAGTCGAAAAGTTGTGGCTGAGGAGTTATCTTGCTCCTCATTTGGAGATCAAACATCAATAATATAATTTGTTATCTAAGCATTCTGGAGTCACCAATCAATGCCAAAAGAAAAGTTTCAATCACAATATCTTTTGACAAACATTAGTCATTCAAATAGTGTTTTCATAGAGACATATTTTGCAACGTATTGTTTCTGTCTCTTGTCTCCTCATATAAGTTGAATGTCCAATGCTTTCAAAAACTACTTTACCTTCTTCTTTTTCATATCAATCTCTTCAGATTTCCCGGCAGCCTTGCCTTTAAACTTCAATTTAAATTCTGCACCCACTCATAGCCAATCTAGAGCTGCGCAATAAAGCACGCTATCGACTATCGACACCCAAATAAATTGCGATTCAAAATAAACAGGGAATTGGTAAAAACACTTGGCGCGGGACATAAAGCGAGGCTGTATCAGGAGCACTATAAATCGTGAGCGTATGTGTACATATAAGTACATAGGTACATGCAGTATAACTGGGGAGACGACCCATTGTTGGGGACGTTGATGTAAGAAATATTTGGAAGTGGCTTTCGAGACTGTCGATAATGTCTTAGAATGAATAAATAAGTACGAGGATTAAGTATCTTGTGTATCCTACCATGAATCTTATATTGGTTGATATAAAACACCGTGATATTATTTATGTGGCCAGCAATTTTTAAATATTTGTATCGATCTGTCATATTAATTAGGGGTTTCCACAGGGATCGATTATGAGTCCACTCCCGCACTTGGATGAAAATAATCAATTTAAATTAAGTTACGGAAATATATTTAAATAACATTGTTTATGAAAAATGGTTTTATTTCTCACGTCATGAACTGTAAAATCCGCTGATGCTACGATGTGAGTTCTCTCTTGTATATATCTTTCCTCTCCGGTCCAGTCCCGCGCCGCTGAACTTATGTCTCCCCCGGGACTCTGCTCTGTCGCTGAACTAACTTTTTTTAACTCTCATTACGTATTTACGACCAACTCATATTAAAAACTTTTGTTTAAAAAAAGATTTATTTTAACTTTCTCATATTTGAATTGTGGGATTCGATTTGTATATATTTATGTTGACCTGTGCGTGAAGGTGAAGCCCTTTAATTCACCTTTCGTAACGTTTTGATAGGTACAGCAAATAAAAATGCGAATCAATCAAAATATTGTTACAACTGTAAACTACAAAATCATGTATTTAATTTCAAAACTAGGTACATCAAAACATAAGTCAAGTTTGTTGCCCTTGTGAATGATAAATGGCCAAACAAATAAAAGTTCAATGCACTTTTAGATTAAGACAAATCCGCGCTTAAGTTTTACAAATAGTAGCAGATATATATAAACTAAATAGAACTGTCATTTGTTACTACAACTCTGTTTTAAAAGGTACTTAATAAAACCAAAGAAAAAGTACTTAAAAAGAGATTAAGTACTTAACTTACATAGCTATTCCAAGCTATTATTTAACGGGACGGAGCAATAAAAAGTATTGCGTGGTTCATGGACATACCTCAAGGGTAAAGCGCTAGTCATACAGAGGGTGGAACGGATAGTAAGTAAAATAAAAGTAATTGCTAGTATGATGCTACAGTTATCAAATATAACTTTTGGGAGTTTTTCTTAAGCCCAGGAAAAAGGTTAATGGGATATCCTCCCGTCCGCTAATAAATCTCCAGGAGATTTATAACAATGGCTTTTTAATTGTGTCTATAATATGGCGTATGAGCTCATAAAGACGCTGCGAAACTAGGTATCTAACTTTTGTTTTTTTTTTCTTATTTGTGCTGTTCAGAAATGCAAACCATAACCAATGTTAATCTTCAAAGTAAAAACATATAATTTATGTCACCGTATGACGTCATTACTAAAATCATTTTTAAACGTCAAACTATAACAAGGAAATAGAATTGATGCTAGTTGTACATGTACATTATTGTTTCGATAAGGTCAATGCTCGGTCAATGTTACTCGTTTAAAATGTAATCTTGCTGAACTGCTGCTCCGTTCCGCGTTCAGTCTGACCCAATCTTAACAGTTTGAAACGTAATAATAAAAATAAATTGTAAGACGTTAGTTAGGCTGTTCTTAAAATCCTAATTAGATTCTTGATTTGTAATCATGTTTGTAATGTTGTGCCGTGTTAAAGTTGATGTTTGATATTGTTAAGTCTATCTTTTAATCGGATCATGACCAGATTTAATCATGCCAAACGAGTTTTCTTGCTCATTTAGGTACTGTGGTAAAAGTTGGTGAGAAAAGTGGGTTTTATTTATTTACTTATTTAACCAGTTACTTGCTGCACTTACAGTTTCTTTGATATTTAGATTTTTCGTAACATCACGCTTGTTGGCACCTACCTCCTACCTCTACCTAATTCCTCGACGATCGAGGAATTAGGTAGAAGTAGACCCGTAATGCGCACACACAATTATTTTCACAGAAATCTTATTAAGCAACAACGACCTAACTATCAACTTGCTTTTTATAAATATTTACTCGATCTTCAAATCCCTTTGTACCCCTTTAAAACTCATCATCTTCTTTTTAATACAACTCAGAAAGTACTCACACAACACTAAACTTCATAGCCTTTCTAAATGAACACGTCTAAACAACGTTAACCCACTCTCTGCGTTTAAAACTATAAAAGAACGCTTCACGTTAAAGTTTTCTTACGTTTTAATGCGACTTCAAAGACTGTTGTACAAGCAAATGAGCTTCTAAAGATCATATCGTAACGTTCATGTCTCATGAGCAAACAATGTCATACTTATGAGTAGCGATTCTTGTAAACGCGAAGTAACATTGCAAATGGTAGGATATTTAATTTTATCCTACTTAATATTACCGTTTGTGAGGATGTATGTATATCTGGATGTGTGTTACTTTTACACGCAAAAACTACTGCCCGGATTTGGATGAAATTTGGCACACAGACAGTTTACTACCTGTATTAATATCGGCCGTAGGACTGTTGCCAAACTCTACGAGAGCCGCGGGTATAAGCTATTCTCAAATAGCATCATCATCACCATCATTCTTAGAGGAGAACGGAAGAAGAAGAAATTGGGATAAGGGCAGCCTTATCCCAATTCTTCTTCTTCCGTTCTCCTCTATCACTCGTCATCTTAGCAATCTTTTTTCGGGCACCATGCTTCACCTTTCTTTCTGCTCTTGACTGTTGTTATTGTCATAGCATACACACGCACATTGATAAAGCCGCAAATAACTAAAACAGCTTTCCTCTTTTGAAAAGATTATGACAAAAATATACTTCCCACTTTACTTTCAGACCACAATCCGTATTTCCTGTATAATCACGCGTCCTAACAATCACTCAGCGGGACTACATCGGTAGTTAAGGGTCCTCTCTTTGTAGCACTAGCGCTACTTTAACCGGCTGTCTTCAGCGTAGCGTTTATTTGGGCCGTAGTACTGATTGCGCACTTCTGCCGCGCTGACAAAAGACTTGTTTATTTGTTTTATTTGCTCACTGCCACGTAATCAAAGAGATTTGTAACAGGAGCACAGAAATAAGAGGAAGGTGACACTGAGGAAAGTGGTGTTGAGTATCTGTTTACGATTACAGTAAACAATTTTTTCGTAATAAAGAAAATAGTAAGTTTATTTATGTAAGAAAGTAAATAATATCTTTTGGAGCTCAAATAATTCGTGGAAATAGGTGTCTCAAACGATGCCTCACAGTTTTTTTGTTTATTACGATTAATTAATTTGATTTGTTCATTAGAGCTTGGATGATTTTGGTGTTCGTAGTTTAAAGAAACTCTGACAACCAAGGGGTATCGTATGACTAACTGGGTTGTTGAGATCAGATAGGCAGTAGCTCCATGTAAAATATTAGTATTAACCTGCATCCAGTAATAAGATTGGAAACCCCAACATGGTTAGGAAATGGCTAGGTAGATGATGAGTTTGTTTCGAATAGTTATAGTCTTGATGAGGTTCATTTAGCAACCTTCTATTGCCTGTACCGGACATTTTGAAAGAGGAAGTTTTACTGAAAACCAAAATCAAAATACTTTATTTCACATAAGCCCACATGAGCACTTGTGAAACGTCGACAAAAAGGTGCTCGGCTCGGGTTGGTCGATTCTTATGGAGAAGAACCAGCAAAAAACTCCATGGAAAACCGATGCATGTGTCACCTGCCATATTCACTCGCAGTTTCTTTCCTTTCTTAGATCCGTTGTTGGTAATCATCGTACTCTCGCAAGGTTCATAATTTTATTAGACGTGAACTATTTGAGTAGTTTGTGATTTGAACAACTTAAACACTTTGGCCTCGTACTAGTCTGTACTGTGAATGTAAATGTATTTGTAATATTATTTTGTACCTACTAATTGTGAAAAATAGGCACTCATTATTTCGTCTGTCTGTCTCACAGGTCTGTCTTATTTCATAAAACCTTTTTATAAGTGGATAGTAATTCCTTGATTAAGTTACAATGGTTTATTTGGAAGAACTGTTCAGTATATTTGTTAAATGACAATTCCAGCTCCTCTTTAACGAATGATGCTATGAAGAAAGCACTAGATTATAAATATCCCACAATTCATCCTCAAAAACAAAGCAGCTCATTCACGCACATCTATTTAGTCAGACATTTTCATTTAGCCGTAATTTAATTGTTCGTCTGCGACGGGACGCGGGATGCGGGCTGGCGGGATGGCGGGACGCGGGCACTCGGGCAGGTCGTCACGCGCGCCGCCGACCGCATTACACCAAAACAACATTAATCGTTAAATCCCGTTAATTACCGCCGTCGTCAATCCACCGGCGACTGCGGCGCGGCTGCGGGACGACTGCGGGGCGGCTGCGGGGTGACTGCGGCGCGGCTGCGCTCCGCAACGACTCCACGTCGCAAACACATTAATTTGCGACGCGTCCCCGCAGCCGGACCGCATTATGCACTCGATACTATTAATTTTCTTTTTTAAAGCAGTTTTTATTACTTTTTATAGCAGATTTATCGCGTTCACGCTCACTGCAAGCTGTAAATCTCGGTAACGGCTTATTAATTCTACTGCTAATATATACGGCTTGTAATTATCGTTAAAATCGAGCTTTTACTTGAACGCGCTGCTTCCGTGCACCGCAGTGCATGCGGATGACGTCACATTATCATATTAATATGCACCTTGCTTCCTGTACGACAATGTGGTTCCAGACGTTGGCTTTAATACGTTTTGCGGATTTGCAGATTCGCGGATATCAGCATAATTTTTTTCATGCTAAAAAATCTTAACAAACTTAAATAAACTCACATCTTTTTGTCATGAGTATCTATAAAAAGAAAGTATAGAATCCCGTTGTAGGTTTTTGCAACATCTGTTTTTAGTAAATTAATTTTAGACTCAATTAGACACCAAATAACTAAGACACAATATGTTATTCACTTCTTTATCTTCTTCAAAATCAAAATAAAATTCCAAATCAAAATTGATAAAAATAACAAATCCTTTATCACTAAAGCGACTTCAAAACGAAACTTAAATTCAAAACCAATACTCAATGATAATAATTCTGAATGAGCAAACAATAATCCAGCATGTCTGGAAGTGGAACATGTTTCCAGCGAATTTGTGAACGTTTACGTGTGACGCTCGCAGACGGGGCCGGGTGTCAAAGCACTGCACGCCTCATTGACTTCACACTATTAAGGGGGAGTCTTCAGTGAGTTTTCCATACGTGCGACTTGGATAATTTATCACTATTATCCTTACTGCTGCAATGCTTCCAGATGAAGGAGAATATAATATGAGTCTATGATCACACTGTCGTACTGTTTGGATCAGAATGCTGGATGGAGAGAGTAGAAGAGGTAGTCAACATAGAAGGAATGCATCAGGGACAGAAACATTACTAAAGAATAGGGATGTTTACTGCCTAAAAAAATATGATTCTAATTAGTCCGTCTGTTAGATAATCGAAAAATTTTAGATACGTATTTTTTGTTTTGACGAAACATACGATACAAAAATTGACGAAGATAAAACGCGTCAAAGATTTGAGTGGGAGGTTGTGACGTCACTGCTCGCTAAGAAATGTCATACTAATATCTTAGAATGTGACGTCACATGAGTTTTCAAAGCACTGTATTTCTTCATTGTTAAACACGTGAAAAAAGAAAAAATATGTGACCAATATTTTTTGGAAATCTATCTGACGGACTAATTAAATTTTTTTAGTTAACATCCCTATTGCGAGATGGTTGACAGTATACCATGAGAGATAAGACATGTTGTACTGCCCTCAGTAACATATGGGAAAGAATAGGCATATATATGATCTGCCGTGATCCGCATTGAAACAGCAGTTACTAAAATAAACTTCAGCTTTCGTAAATTTTAAAGTATACACCTATTTGTGTACTTGAGTGTTAGTTATACCTCGTGGTATAGGATTAAGACTAGTTTTTTGTATATATTATTATAATATAATATATTAGTTCATTTTAAATACTCCGTTGTAATATAATTATAAACTTAAACAAGGTGTTGCTGGAATAATTGAAATTACAATTTCTGTTAAAATAATAAGAAAATGTCTGCAACTGTACGCATAAATATTTTCAAATTACTTAATTTATTTTCTAGTTAGTAACAGTTGCTTGTTCAAGTTGAAAGGCTGTAAACAAAATGAGATGTGTACGAAGCAACATTAATTCTCATTGTAACAGAAATTACTCATGATACGAGCTACATTACCTTGCGAAGAATAAATAAAACAAACTGCTAATAAACACATCTCATTTGAAAAGAAAAATGTAAAACATCAATTTCATTTTAATTTAAGTTGTAATTCAAAGGCTCATTGATGTCGTAAACTCAAAGTTTATTTGGTTATTTTTTAACCGACTTCTTTGTTCTAAACTAATTATTTGTTACATTATGAAGTTCTTAGAAATAGGTACATTAGAACTTTCGACTTAGTGGCCTAACATACTTTTACTGAAATATACATTTACAACTTTATTTTGCGAGACTGTCTTCATTATAGATTAAATGGTGGAGAATTTCTTACCTCTTCTTACTAAACCATCTATAAATATAGGTAGAAATCATACATAAGGCCTTAAAAATCATGATCAGTCACGCATTTGAAAATTATTCACTTTCACTCCCGTCACATGTTATGCATTTTGACTGGCCTGTTCGTCTAGTGGTTAGTGACCCTAACTGCTATGCCGGAGGTCGTGGGTTCGATTCCCACCCAGGACAAATGTTTGTGTGATGAGCACGATCATTTGTTCTGTGTCTGGGTGTAATTTATCTATAATATGTATGTATCCTACTAATATTATAAATGTGAAAGTTTGTGAGGATGGATGGATGTTTGTTACTCTTTCACGCCAGAACGGCTGATCGGATCTGAATGAAATTTGGCACAGAGGTAGATTATAGTCCGGAATAACACATGGGCTATATATTATCCCCATAATAACTTAAGGGGGTGAGCAGTATTGCATTATCCATAATCCTCAACTGTTTTACAGCTTGACACTGGAAATACGAAATAACGCAAGGGACATCGAGCGTGCTGTGCAATTTTTCACTTTAGAAGCCTGGTGCGAGCGTTGCAAATCCAAGAGAAAGCTGAAGTCCCTTACGGCATTTCAAATTTCCGGTATCGATTACCACAATCGAACTGTCAACTGTCATACTATATTAAAATGGAAGATCTATTTCAACCTAATTGTCACTGGTGTACGTAGTCTAACGGTACGAAGGCTTACCTGTACACAAAGGTACGCAAGTTCAAATCACAGTCAGTATACACTTTTTGTGATTTTTTATAATGTTGAAGGATTTCCAAAAATGTTAAACAATGTTCGCGAGTTCGATCCCCAGTCGGTTTTCACTTTTTGTAAGTTCCAGGTATTTGTTTATATTTTGATGCTAATTATATGGTTTTCAAATCAATTCAGAGTAGATTAATATACTATTAATTTTAAATATAATATTATAAATCTGTAGACTTAGAGTTTCTGTGTATTGAACATATTATTTAGAAAAAATAATGTTTTCTTTTATTGTGTTACAATCATTTTAGATTTGTTACTATGTAGTCTGTGTGTCTTGGATGTATTACTTTATTATTATAGTGTACATTTTAAAACTAATGTGATTAGGGTTTTAGTTTTTATTTCATTGTAATCGGTGCTCTCTATCAAAAGATATACGAATTTAAAGTGTTTAAGAAGAACTTATCATCGTTAAGAAACATACATGCAACGACATCTATTGCACCAAAACGGTACTAATTAATAAATGTGTTCACAAGATAACTTTTAAATCGTCTTTTTCAAACAGTTACGATACCAAAAATAACTCTTGATTTGTTTAAATGACGCTGCTTTGAAAATCTACCTAAGGTTTTTTTTGGAGGGTGGGAAATCATTCAATTACTCCTCCCGCTCTGGGAAAAGCGGTAGGGAATGTCAGACTTCTACTGACTAAAACCACCCATGTTCCTTCTTTGCCCTTTGTGCTGGGGCCGCAATATCTCTTTCGAACAGCCCGCAGCCCTGGCCCTTGCGGGCCCCTTCCATGTTGCTGACATCTCTTTGAGGCGCGCGTGGAACACGAACGCGCCGTTGACACGGCCTGTCATCGTTATAAGACGGACGGACGGCGAGCTAGCCCATTACTCACCGTCCACAGGCCCGCGTCTACGGTGGCCGGAAGCCATCACGTGGCCCGCGACACCCGGAGCGCCTCCCGCGGCAGCTGGGACGAGAGGTTCTCTCCCTCTCACGTTCCACCACCTCCATCGCTAGCATCACCGCTTCGCAGAAGGAGGCGACTGCGTCCCATTCCCTCTCGCCCCGCAACATGGCTTGAACCAGGGCCGGACGCGAGAGGTCGCCGCCGCCGATCGCCGCTAAGAGAACACGTCGGGGCTCAACCCAAGCGGGGCTCCGCCCAAGCTGGGCAAGCCTCCGCGGAGTGCTCCATCGTGTCCTCCGGCTGATCCTTGCAATGGTAGTGTTTAAAATCTACCTTCAGATTTTTGATTTTCTCCGCCTCGGTGCGACAGAGGCGAAGGGGCGGAGGTAGAGGTCGAGCGCTGGGCTCGGCGTGAATAGTAGTTCGTATTGAGTCGCGCTGGGCGTCGAACGAATATTATAGTAGCCATAGAATCACGGGTGAAAGCGCCCGCGCATTGATTAAATCGACTTGTGGAGTCATTTCGCGGCACCCAATTATACTAGTTAAGCAGTACGGTTAGCGACGCTGTGAATGTCGAACGGGTTATTGATAATATCATTGGTTTGCCTTGTCACGGGAGTGCTATTGGGAAAGCACCGAGGCTTGTGTGGTTAGACTAATACGGAGTGAGTGTGGTGGCTCGCGTTAACGGCGTGGCTTGCAGCGACGTGGAAGAATCGTCCGGAACTACCAGCAAACCATCGCAAGGTCATATACACTCATTATACACATACACAGTTACACAACTTGCGAGGGGTCAAGGAAGTGAGACCGGCTCGAAGAAATGAGGTAAGGGTAGCTGTAAGTTCAGAAATTGTAATATTGTTCGGAGGCGCGTATCGCGTCTATTTGATCCCGTTAGGACGGCAGCTGTTCTGAGACCTGTCTCCCATGGGCCCGAGATAAGGTTCGGCTGAGTCCTGGCGCGATCAAAATCAGGTAGCAGAGCAGTGGTTATACCCACTTGTAAAAATTAGTAGGTACTTGGTACCAATTTACTTGTAAAAATTGTGTTCGTGTTTACAAATTCGACTTGTAGGTGGTGGTACATTGACCTACATACCAGTGTACGCCTCAAGTTGAGTTTGGCGTTATTAATAATAAGTACATGGAATGTGAATATTCGTTGATAAAATAATTTGTTATTTACGTTCGGTTACGCACAAATATAACCTCATCACAAATCGTGTTATGATTGTCAACATTTGAGACATAGAGGAATAACCTCTAGAGCACGTAGAGGAATAAGTTCAAGAGTTGGCATAGCGTCGTAGATTTATTCACTCAACGAATATATTATTATTGTTAGTTCCGGATACAATAATTGTTATTTTTTTTGGTTATTGTTATTTATTATTGCATAATCGCGTATTGAAGTTGGTACTATGGCTCCGTCAGTAACGAAAACTATCGCAGCCAGAATCGAAGCTGAATTGAGATGGTTTTCATCGGTTGTTACGTTGGTAGGTCGCACCGATCGTGAAGATGCGTTATTGTCACGCGCTCGGCAAGTTGACGAACGATATGACGCCGTGTTAAAGTGTCACGCTGAGTATTTAGCATGTCTCGAATCGACGGATCTGTCGTCGGTGGACAAGGATGCTCAGGTGGTACGGGGCAATGTGGACCAGTGTGGGGAAATGTCCATGAGCATAATCCAGGCGGCGGCCGACATTGAGCGATCGCGCATGGGTGACGTCAGGGAATCATGTCGGCCAGCAGGCGTAGGAATTCAGGCGCCGTTGCCACCAGTACATGTACCCGAGTTTAGCGGCGAGTATGCCGATTGGCCGCGATTCCGCGATATTTTTAATAGTGTCGTGCATTCGCGTACGGATCTCTCGCCCGCCTACAAGATGGCTCAATTAATGGGTAGGCTTAACGGTGAGCCGCACGACATCTTGACCCACCTGGAGATTACGGACGCCAGTTATGAGACGGCATGGGGCCTATTAATCGACCGATATGATAATCGGCGATTAATAGTTGATGGCCTCATTGATAAGATTTTTGAAATCCCGAAGGTGTCTAACGTGTACGAAATAAGGTCGAAAATCCTTAATCCGGTCACGGTTGCGGTGAACACGTTAGATCGACTTAAGTTGTCGTTAGGGGACAATAAATATATCATCGTCAATAGGGTTTTACGGAAGTTGCCGATCGACGTGGTGGCGCGCTTTGAGCAGTCACATGGTGGCGAATCGACGGACCACCTCCCAAGTTACGATGACTTGAGGGTGTTTTTAGAAGGCGAGTGCCGGCGGGCGGATTGCCAAGGGGCATCCACGTCGCACCCTCCTCCGTCAACCCGACGTACGAGCGGGCCCAAGCCGGTTGAGCCCCGTCGGGGGGGGAAGAAATACCACGCCCTCCAATCGGAAGTGTGCGCCTTCTGTCGGAAGGAAGGGCACGGTCTCGCCGCATGCGCGGACTTTAAGGCGCAGCGGGTGCATAGACGAAGAGGGGTGGTCAAGCAGCGCTATTTGTGCTTCCGCTGCTTGGGGACTCACTTTGTACGTGAGTGCCACAGGACCACTAACTGTGGAACCTGCGGAGGAGCCCATCACGAGTTGCTATGCCTGGCGGAGAGTAGGGAGGTGCACGGAGCCTCGCCGGGAGGTCACCCCCCCTCTCCTAAGCCAGATTCGGGTGGTCGGTCACCCCCCCCTAGGGGGGGTGGGTCGGCCAGGAATCAGCGGTCGCCGCCCCCTCGGGGGGGTGGGCCAAGGGCTGATCCAGAGCACAACCCGATACCGTCGTCTTCCCCGCGGGGGGGGGATAGGCACCGAGACTCGGGCAGGGGCCCGGAGGTAGTACAGACGGGTTACGCGGCGTACTCGAATGCGTTGGGGGGCATGTTGCCACCCCCGAGTAGTCGCTTCTCCCCGCCTCTCGCAGAACGCCCTCGGCTGACGGCGCGCCCGCCACCGTTCGGAAGGATGCCAGTAGGCTACTTCCGACCGGCACGGATGTCACCGATGGGTCGGGAGGGTTACTACCCGGGTTGGGACCCGTATACTGGGACAGTATTTACTCCCCCTCCGGCAGGGGAGGAGGGAGGTGCCTCCTATTAGCAACTAGCAGCCTGTTCGTCAGTGGTGCCCACCCCGACAGTAACGGTATTATTACCGACGGCTAGGATTACTGTCAGGGGTACTGACGGACAGCCGGTGCACGTGCGAGCACTGTTAGATTCAGGGGCACAAGGTTGTATTGTGTCCAGCTGTTTAGTGAAAAAGCTGGGCCTTACATTAGAGCCATCACGGGATGGCGCCGTAGGTATAGGTGGCAATCGGGTGCCTCACCTCAGGGGTCAGACGACATTCCTGTTCGAGATGGGTGACACGGCATCGGTCACGCGGGTGAATGCCACGGCGATCGTTTTGGACGAAGTGGTTGGGGTCCTCCCTCAGACTCGGTTACCGTCTGCGGTAAAAGGGTTGACCAATGGATTGGAGTTAGCCGATCCCCACTTCGCGATCCCCGGACGGGTGGACGTCTTGCTTGGGTCTGACGTCCTCGGGAAGCTGCTCCGAAGCGGCAAACGGGAGCTGCAACCAAACGGGGTTGTGGCCATGCGTACCGCAGGTGGTTACGCGTTATTGGGCCCAGTACGGGAACCACAGCACTCAACGGATTATAGCTCCATATATTATGGCAGCGTGTTATCCGACGTCCTGCAACGGTTCTGGGCAACGGAAGAGCCACCCACCGCTCTTAGAAATAACCCACGTGATGAGGAGTGCGAAACATTCTATCGATTTAACACGGTGCGCCTCCCATCGGGTAGATTTATGACAAGGTTGCCATTTCTGTCAATTCGACCTCCGCTGGGGAGCTCATGGAGTCTGGCAGAAAAGCGGTTAGTGGCAATGGAAAGGCGCATGAAGCGGGACTCCAACTTCCGACAGAAGTATGTGGAGTTCATGCGCGAATACCTGACGTTGGGTCACATGTCGGTGTCCAGGGTTGACTATCGTCATGAGGAGCATTATGTGTTGCCTCATCATGCTGTTTTGAAGACACCTGACTCAAAGATTAGGGTCGTGTTCGACGGGAGCGCGGAGACGTCTAGCGGGGTGTCCCTGAATCAATGTCTCCATGCTGGTCCTAAGCTGACCAGAGACATTGCAGACATTCTCACGGACTTCAGGAGACACCAGGTTGTCTTCGTTACGGACGTACGGATGATGTTTCGTCAAACTGAGATTCATCCAGACGACCGTCGGTTCCAGCTGATATTGTGGCGAGAGAGCCCAGAAGAACCGATGGTCACGTACGAGCTCAACACAAACACGTACGGATTAAAGCCCAGCCCATATTTAGCCATGCGTACGCTACGAGAACTGGCTGATCAAGAACGGCTCCGCTTTCCCCGCGCGGCTGCTGTCATTGATAGGGACGTCTATGTAGACGACATTTGTACGGGCTCAGACAGTATTGAGCAGGCGCTCATCTTAAGGGATGAATTGGTGGCGCTCATGGCCTCCGGTGGCTATGAACTCAGGAAATGGCTGTCGAACTGCCCAGAGGTACTGGCAGGACTGCCAACTGAGTATCAACAAGACCCGCATTTGTTTGAGGATTCGGAGAATCTTCATGCGTTGGCCATTTTAGGGGTCCAGTATCGACCGAGTCAGGATGCCTTCACATACAGTTGTGAGGCCGAGTTGCTGTCGAAGACCTGGACCACGCGATCGGTCCTTTCGACTATCGCACGAACGTTCGATCCAACCGGTTGGATCGCGCCGGTCACGTTCATGGGAAAGTGCTTCATTCAGAAGCTTTGGTGGAGTTGTTGGTTAGGGACCGTCACACCAAGAATTCACACGCAGGCTGTAACACCCTTCTGGGCATTTTGCAGCGTGAATTTTGGATTTTATCGGCCCGCAGAATCATACGGAGCGTTGTGTTTCGTTGCTTGCCTTGTTACCGACTCAAGGCAGCCACAATGCAGCCACAAATGGGAGATCTCCCGGCCGATCGAGTCACGGAGGCTCGGCCATTTGCTGGCGTAGGGACAGATTTCGCGGGGCCTTTCATGGTCAAGACATCGCACCTTCGCAACGCGAAGTCGGTTAAGGCATATCTGTGTGTCTTCGTGTGTCTGGCGACCAAGGCCGTTCATTTGGAATTGGTGGCCGATCTCTCTACGGAGGCCTTTCTGGCGGCGTTAGATCGATTTGTTTCTAGAAGGGGAGTACCGTCACTGATTCGGTCGGACTGTGGTACCAACTTCAAGGGCGCCGACCGGTGCTTAAAGGAAATTGTATTGTTTTTAAGTCAGAATGAGCGAGAGATTGGCACGGGCCTCGCCAGTCGGGGCATTTCGTGGTATTTTAGTCCACCTGGATGCCCCCACTGGGGTGGAATTTTCGAGGCAGTAGTCAAGTCTTCCAAGACTCACTTGTATCGGGTCATCGGCTCAACGATTCTCACCTTTGAGGAGTTGTCAACGGTGTTTTGCAGAATTGAGGCGGTCTTAAACTCGCGACCTTTGTGCCCGTTGAGCGCTGACCCGAATGACCTTGAGGCCATGACCCCAGGTCATTTTTTGATTGGCCAACCACTTAACGCCTTGCCGGAATATCCGTATACTGACGTCAAGTTGTACCGGTTGTCACGGTATCAGATGTTACGGCAAATGAGCCAAAATTTTTGGAAGCGATGGTCGCTGGAGTATTTGCATATTCTACAGCAACGCGTTAAGTGGACGGACAGGACGACCCCACCCTGCGTTGGAGACCTCGTTCTGGTTAAGGATGCTAACCTATCACCGTTGTGTTGGCGACGGGGGCGCATTGTTAACCTGATTACGGGCAAGGATGGGTTTCCAAGGATCGCAGACGTCCAGGTGAGGGACTCGATCCTTAGACGGGCAGTTTCAACTTTATCTCGACTCCCGGGAGTTTGAGCGGACCGACAACGGGTCGGTCCGGGGGGGGTGATTGTTTAAAATCTACCTTCAGATTTTTGATTTTCTCCGCCTCGGTGCGACAGAGGCGAAGGGGCGGAGGTAGAGGTCGAGCGCTGGGCTCGGCGTGAATAGTAGTTCGTATTGAGTCGCGCTGGGCGTCGAACGAATATTATAGTAGCCATAGAATCACGGGTGAAAGCGCCCGCGCATTGATTAAATCGACTTGTGGAGTCATTTCGCGGCACCCAATTATACTAGTTAAGCAGTACGGTTAGCGACGCTGTGAATGTCGAACGGGTTATTGATAATATCATTGGTTTGCCTTGTCACGGGAGTGCTATTGGGAAAGCACCGAGGCTTGTGTGGTTAGACTAATACGGAGTGAGTGTGGTGGCTCGCGTTAACGGCGTGGCTTGCAGCGACGTGGAAGAATCGTCCGGAACTACCAGCAAACCATCGCAAGGTCATATACACTCATTATACACATACACAGTTACACAACTTGCGAGGGGTCAAGGAAGTGAGACCGGCTCGAAGAAATGAGGTAAGGGTAGCTGTAAGTTCAGAAATTGTAATATTGTTCGGAGGCGCGTATCGCGTCTATTTGATCCCGTTAGGACGGCAGCTGTTCTGAGACCTGTCTCCCATGGGCCCGAGATAAGGTTCGGCTGAGTCCTGGCGCGATCAGGTAACATCCGGGTGTTTCCTTCCGCCTGATTCGGTGCAGGTACCTCCCGAAACAACCGTGTCCGGTGAGGACCTGCGCCAGATGGAAGGTGAGGGTGCCGTGGCACCTCTCAAGCCAGTCCTCAAAGAGGGGACTTACCACCACTGTGCCCTGCACGGGGTTGCGACAGTCACTCTCTCCATGACGCCATGAAATCACACTGGGGCGGTCTGTCCGCCAAGCGGCAATATGCCGCGGCAGTGGAATTACCCCCCAGTGTAGTGCCTCCGCGCGCCATTCATGCAGGAAACTACATAGCCTGAGCCGTGTGTGTTTGCTTACCATGCATGAAATTTTGGCAGTTTAACTTCGTCTTCGACAGATGGCAGTGTTCATTTGACACCATTTTCTGAATTGCGGTGTTAATATTATTTCTTTGTTTTTTATTATTGCTTTGTTTACAAATTGCCGCTGAATCTTACCCCAACTTGCAACATCACCAAAAATCTGCGACTGGCCATGGAACAGATGACTTTGCAAATAAGCTGCTTTAAACAGGAGACAGTCGCCTGGAATTAGATGTAGATGCGAAAATTCCACTTTCCGATGAGTTTTCACATCCAGTGCCAACAGAAGATGAACTTACCATGCACGGTTTTCCTAAATTGAGAGGTTAATATAAATAATTAAGTGTGGTTGTGTAAGAGGGCCATCACCAAAGAACAAGGCATTTGTTTGTACATTTTGAGAAATAAGTTAAGGTACGGTTACGGTTTTTAAGCCATCGTCGTCTCAACTCCATTTCATTTTGATTCAAGTCGCTGCCGCTCATAATTACAGCGCCCATAAGGACGCCTTTTGTAATCATTACTCACATCATCACATTTTGATCAAGCCGTCAGGTCTCACATATAAAATAACATTACGCCTTAATCCCGAAAGAGTTAGGCAGTGGTGTATCTAATCGTAAACCCACATTTCGCCAGTAATGCATTTTCAAGCGCCATGTAATAGGGGGCGTTTGATGTCTATAGATATAATATCGCCATTGACCGGGCACAAAAACCACGCTCCGTGGCCTCTACTACGAAAACACTTTGCAATCAAACCCCGGACCTCATCCTCAGTAGTTGCACTTGAGGTCACTCGATCAACGAGACAGTCATACATCAAAATTTCCACGTGAACGAAGTCGCGGGCATCAGCTAGTTTAGAAATATATAAGTATGTTTATCAGTTGTCTAGTACCCATAACACAAGCTCTGCTTAGCTTGGGACTAGATGGCGTTGTGTGATAGTTGTGGAATATTATTGTGGAATATATTATATTATATTTGTCTTGGTATCGGAACGAACCCCTAACATCTGTGTAAGCAAATGTTTGTGAATCGAAGTCGCTTGACGCGCCTCCGACTTCGCTAAGTTATAACGCAAACAAATTATCTTTCACAGCCCAACGACCTCTGAACCACTGAATTTACTTATTATAATTTAATATGGGATTATAATTATATTTATTTGACCCTCGTACCGAGCGATCGACGACGGACGTGTCATAAAATCCTTCACCTACCAATTAAAGTAAAGAAAAAGTACAGTGTAATTTGTGTCATAAGACAGCATTCACAGAGTCCATTATTGAGTGTTACGTGTGCTTCGACTAAACAATCAACTACTCAGTTTGACAAGGACCTGGAATAAGAAAGTGCAATGATGGTTGGCCCGCAAAGTGCATCTCACTCGAATCCCGACCTTACTACGTGTGGTGAATCACGGGAACCGTCAGTTACGTTGCGCAAAAGAAAACTACCTGCTTGCGACTGTATAACGGCAGCCCGGGAGGTTACCAACGCACTCAAGGAACTGCGCTTGGAGCTGGATGCTAAGCTGTCGAAACTGCACGAGAACATTGTTGATACAATCAAGGCTGATCTAGATGTTCTCAGAGACACCTCGCTCGAGATTAAAAGCGATATAAGTGCTTTGCGCCATGAACATTCTACCTTTAAACAACAAATATCCAAATTGGAGGAATCTCTTCAATATCATTCTGATCAGCAAGACGATTTGAAGATACAAGTGGACAAGATTGATACGCGCACCTCATCTATTAGTTCGATGGGTGATAAACTTTCCAGTCTCGAACAAAAAATGGAGTCGTTGGAACAGCAGGCAAGGTTAAACAACATTGAAATATGTAATTTGCCTGAAAAACGCGACGAGGACTTGCATACAATCATGGAATCTGTTGGCGCTGCTCTGAAGTGGCCTATTTCCCGTCAAGACATCCTGTCTATTCATCGTGTGCCTCATGCTCGCAACGAAGAAGGTAGCCGCCCTAAGAATATCATCGCAAAGCTGTCATCACGTACACAACGCAATAATATTTTAAGTGCCTATCGTTTATCTAAAAATTTAAAATCCAACGACATCGGCTTGTCAGGTACGTCTCAAAATATATATATTAACGAACATTTAACATTGTACAACAAAAAGTTGTTTCGCGAATGCCGTGAGTTGGCCAAAAAACATAATGTTAAATATGTCTGGATCAAAAATGCCACTGTACTGGCTAAAGAAACAGATAACTCGAAAACTTTCGCTATTCGTTGTAACGACGACCTTATTAGAATCACCCAATGTAAACAAAATAAAAATATGTAGCTTATTCGTTATATTATATGCATTTTTCTACACAGGTCATTACCTATCTGATTGTGTCACTTCTTGTTATTATTTTAAGTTTTGTTATGTCGTCGTAAGTAAACAACCGATTAGGAGAGAAAACAATCAATCTTTTTTGATATTAGGTAAAATAAAAATATTGCATGCTTTTCGGTGTTACTGTAATAATTATTATTCTAGCGATATACTATGTGGTATTGTATTACATTATTTTAAAGTGTTCAAAAGTCCCAAACGATTTTGTTTATGCCTAACTTATAATATAATTTTGTCAGTTACTAAGAATCATGTTTTGAAGGTAATTGTGTTTTACAAACCGCAGCGTAACGTTCTGGCTCCAACTTTTTCTAGAGATACCCGAAACTTTAATTATTTTATTTTACTTGTTTACTCGTTTTGTAGTATAACGTATTGTAATGCTCAATAACAGTATATCGTTGTACTATCAGAACTGCAGAGGAATTAGAACCAAATTACATACATTGTTCATGAATATTTTGTCGTACTCTTTTGACGTTATCATACTTACCGAAACCTGGCTCACACCTAGCATTGCTGATAGCGAGTTTATTGATGACAGATATTTGGTTTTTAGAGATGATCGTAATCGTGTTGCAACAAATAAGCAAGAGGGTGGGGGGGTTCTCATAGCAGTGCTACGTGAGCTCCAACCGACGAGAATATTGACGCATCCTGCTCACGTGAACATAGAACATGTTATGATCCAGCTGCCTGCGTCGCGGCCCAACACACGCCACATTATAAGTGCTGCATACATACCACCGCGGTCTCCTGACGACGTGTACGGTTGCCACTTTGAAATGTTGCAAGACATTCTTATCGACACCAGTACCGAATCGTTTTATGTAGCTGGTGATTATAACTTGCCTGATATTGAATGGTTGGACCGCGAGTATTCAACACATCCGAGGCCAACCAATACCGCAAGCCATCATTTATTTAATTTAATGTCCACCATCAGTGCTACACAATGTAACACACTGAAAAACACTCGAGGAAGAACACTTGATTTATTTATTTCTAACGTCGACTGTCAGTTACAATCGGATGTGGAACTATTACAGAAGGATGGTTACCATCCCCCATTTTCCATTTTGAGTTCTCTTGAATCTCAACTTACACCAATGAAGCGTCATACCATTACGAAATATAATTACTATAAGGCCAACTATGAAAGTATTAATTGCGCACTCTTAAAAATAAACTGGGATGAATTACTTTCTCACCTAACGGCCGAACAGGCGGTCTGTACGTTTTATGATTATATATATGGGTTAATTCGTGACCATGTTCCTCACATACGAGCGAAATCTTCTCGTTTTCCCTCCTGGTTTAGCCCATCGCTTATTAATATATTTAAGAAAAAGGAACGTGCTTGGATAAGATGGAAAAAGTATTGTAACTTGTCTGATTATGAAACCTTCTCAAATAATCGTAAACGTTTCAAATTAAGTTGCGAAGAGTGTTTTAAACGGTACATAAACTCGGTCGAAGATAGTATACCTCTCAACGTCAAACACTTCTGGTCATATATATCCAACCGCAAAGGAAGGTCGGGTATTCCGGCTACTATGCACTGCCATAATATTTCATCTAGTGATCCTAATGAAATATGTAATCTGTTTTCAACGTTTTTTAAATCTGTTTATGAGCCCTCTGATTTTGACCCCGACAATTGGCAGCCGCCCAATAACTTTGCTGATAAATCTATATCCCTCCCAAATATTTACCTTAGCAAGGATGAAGTACAAACTGCGCTTAAAGCCTTAGACCAAACCAAAGGACCTGGTCCAGACGGTCTACCACCCCTTTTCTTTAAAAATACTGCCACTACCATCCACTTGCCACTACATATAATTTATAATAAGTGTTTAACCGAAGGAGTTTTTCCCACTGTATGGAAGAGAGCTTTCATTACGCCTATATATAAGAGTGGTGATAAAACCGATATTAAAAACTATCGCCCTATTTCGATACTGTCCACTTTGTCAAAGCTTTTTGAAAGTCTTGTGCATAGCTCGCTATATCCCTATCTGCGTAATCTTATAATTCCAGAACAGCACGGTTTTGTTAAATGTCGATCAACCACCACAAATCTTATGATTTTTACAAATTACCTATTTGAGAAGATGGACAACCGCATCCAAGTTGATGCAGTGTACACGGATTTTCAGAAGGCTTTCGACAAGGTGGACCATAAATTGCTTTTGGACAAAATTGCCTTCAACGGCATCAGAGGTAGTTTGCTTAGGTGGTTTGCGTCTTATATATTTAACAGAACTCAAAAAGTTGTTATAAACGGTTACGAGTCAGACTATTTTTTTGTGGAATCTGGTGTGCCCCAGGGATCCGTGTTGGGCCCACTCCTCTTTATTCTCTTTATTAACGATATTAAATCCTGTTTTATTAACTCAGCCTTCCTAATGTACGCCGATGATATGAAAATTTATAAATCTTGTTTGAATATTCATGATTGCCTACTACTTCAAGAGGATCTCCATAGACTGTCTCAATATTGCCTAGATAACAAGTTACAACTCAGCTTACCTAAATGTAATTCTATATCATTTACCAAAAATAAAAACATAATTCATTTCTCGTATACCCTGCATGGCATTACTTTGAGAAAAATTGAGTCAACACGAGACCTTGGAATATTGCTGGATTCCAAATTACACTTTGATGTTCATATTGATAATGTTATTAGCAAGGCCTTTCGGATGTATGGTTTCGTCATGAGATCGTCTAAGGACTTTAAAAAAAAATCCACTTTCTTATTTTTATACAAGACCCTGATTCGCTCCCAGTTAGAATATGCTGTTCCTATTTGGAGTCCTTTCTACGACAAATACTCACATAGACTTGAAATGGTTCAAAAAAAATTCCTACGTAACGTGCAGTATAAGTTTAATCACACGAGAATTTCTTATTTAGAACTACTCAAACAGCACACTCTGTTGAGTTTGGAGTCCAGACGTACGCTCCTCATGGCCATGATGCTGCATGGCATTTGTAATAATAAGTTTGATTGTAATGAACTTACCAATAAATTATGTTACGTAGTACCTAGAACTGTTATACGGCGGGAGGTGCGCGTTCCTCGTCTGTTTCACACTGAGAAGTGCAAAACAAACGCCGGAGAGCGGGCACCTCTCCGCCGTCTTGTAGTAACTTATAACACACACTTTACTGATTCAGATATTTTTGCATTTTCTCCTGCAAAATTTAAAAAAATGGCTATAGCTTTGCTTACCGACGCCCTTTCATAACTTTTATAACTTGCTTTTCTTTTTGTTTTTTTTTTTTCTTCTCTTTTAATTCACATATTAATATGTGACCGTCCGTCCTTTCCTCTTTTAGATATTTTTTATTTGGAATCCGTGGACAATAGTGTGGGTTATACGTTTATTGAATTCATCTAATTAGCTCCGATGTACAAATTGTAACGTGTAACTGTTTTTTGTCCCTAAATAAATAAAATAAAATAAAATAAAATTTGCTCGGAGTCGTGGAGTATTGAGTGTGTTCGATTTTAGACTCATTGAGTAGACCAAGTTATTAAACTAACTCAAATAATTTGATTCACTTAAAAACATAACATGTTGATGAATTATTATGTCTAGCTCGTATCATCCCACAGCTGGTCAAAGGCCCCCCAAACTCCTTTCACCGTCGTGGTAATGGTTAACATAAGATAAATAAACAAAACTGTACTCTCATGTATAATTCATGTGTAAAGAATTTGGAGCAGTTGGTATGTCTTGGGACTTAAGGTTACACTTATAATATTACAGGAGTGAGTATGTGAAAGCTTAGAGATTTGTTTGAAATGGAACTTATACTTATCACGTCATAGTTATTAAAAATTAAGGAATATCTGATCAATGCATTTTTGCAACACATACAAAAAAAAACCTTACTATTTAAGTAGACACAGATAAAATTAATATAACATGGATAACACTAACTTACCGAATTGCACAACATAGACTCTGAAAAGTCTTTAGTAAATCACTGTTTTATATACTTTGACTGTGAACGAAACTATTCGACGGACTTTTGAATGAAGCCAGAACATTTGTACAAATATTATTGATTAACGCGGCTGTTATATTTATGGCGACAATTGGCGATAATGAGGCAGTTGTGTGTGATTGTGATTCTCTTACCGTCACGACGGACAAACAATCGACCGCTGCACGTGTGTACACACTGACCCAACACTAATTCTGCAGATAGTGTACTGCTTTGAGCTGTGTTAAAGATATCCATCATTCAAAGCTCATTTTCACTAAAATCATAACCCTCCTTTTGGGCTTCGCCGCAGTTGGGTAAAAATATGCTATCTAGCCGAATTTGGCCACAGCGACTGCATTCGATGGCTTTCTACGACTGTTGTCAAGAGCTTTGTTGTGCTTCTCTTTCATGGTGTTCATAGTGGCTAGTATATCCAACTGAGGTCGCCACACCTAGCGACCCTAGAACCCTAATGATCAGCATAATTATACGACTCCACTGCACATAGACGTACACATTGCCTACTCTATGACAGGTGACAGGAAGTGAACCGTAATCCACCACGCGGGTCCTGTGTGTGGGCTCAGTTCTAAAAATACAGTGATACGAGTATCAGGAAAAAGTTCTTAAATTAAAGCAGACCGATTTGATCTGTCCATTGCCATAATCCCAATATATCTGGGTTCTGCGAAGCATGACTTTTTCTTTTAGCTGCTCTCTTAAAAAGGTGACTGCATTCTAAAGGTTACTACTTTTGAAGGAAATGGATACCAATTATCCATAATGATCATAGATTTACAATCGTATGCATACAAATCCATGTTTTTTTATTAATTTTATGAATATTTTTGGCCAGCGATCCCAAACTTCATAAATCAGGCATAATAAATAGTGTGAGACCGCATCTGCGTCACATACTCTCTTCCATCGCCGTATGCCTGTAATTCACGGCTGATGAATAATTCACCGTCCGAAAGACCAATTGTTTACCTCGCCGCCATTGCTCCGACACTATCTGCATTTATATTAAACCATCACGCTAAGCCTGCCATGTTTTCCAACAATCATCTCAGCGGTTTTCATATTCACCGCGTTTTTTAGTTTATTTTTATTGTTGCTTCTTATTACACGTACTAGCACGTCGTTTAAAACGTTGCCGTCGCACGTGTGTTTGTGTCTTAGAGACAAAATGTTTGGCATGTTTCCGGATTCGCGAAATCTTTGTAGGATTGAATATAAAATGCACTGAAACGAAACCCTGTCGAAGAGCAGTCGGTACGAAATTCAAGTGTACTAAACGTACTTATGTACTTTATACTTATACATATTTTGCTAGTTATGTTTGAATCCCGATTTGAGGCGATCATATTGCCATCAACAAAACAAGTACCGACTCCGGGCTGCTACTGCGAAATACCCGGAAAAATCCAACAACACTTTGCCCGTTCCGGGTATCTAACCCAAGACGTACTAAGAATCATTTGACTGTGTACTTACGATCAACCCTCTGGGTAATAAAGATGTGATGTTAATTACATTATATAATATGACGATGTCGTGTCCCACTTCAAACGTAGTGTACAACGTACATTAGTTGTCAACAGTTGTAATAATAATGGGTGTATTCAGAATTAGCTGCAACTTGCTACCAACCGAAATGGGTCAAAGTAGACGCCGCTGAAATTGGCTCGAGTGTCTGCGTCATGCGAGTTCACAAGTTTGCCTAAGTATAGTTGCTTTACTTGCATTGCTGACTTACTGTCATACAATTTGCATGCGAAGCTCATCTATTAAACTTTCATACTGGCTTATCGAGGAACTCGTGCCTAAATAATAATAACTCGGTTCGATCATAAGGTTCAATCGTACTTGCCTAGGCTGATCCGTGAATATAATTATGACCATCTATCACAGACCGAGTTTTCATCGTAATACGGAAAGCACGGTAGTAACTCCAAAGTCTGGCAACCAGTTTAAACAAGGGGTATTGTGTTGCCCGGCGCGCGGCGGGGCTAAGGGTTGTTTGAAAGAGACAAAGGGCTAAGAAGGAACACGGGTGGTTTTTAGTCGGTAGAAGTCTGACACTCCCTACCGCTTTGTCCGGAGCAGGAGAAGTCATTTCATGATTTCCCACAAAAAAAGAGGTATTGTAATCCAGTTGCTCCGTATACACGTGTCTATCTAGAGAATTGTGAAAGCATGTGTTGTCTGTTGGTATTTCAATGGTGGAACTAATTTTATTGAAAGTACCTATAATACTTGCAATACAAAACAGTGTTTGTCAAGCAGTTGCTTTCCGATTTATCTATGCAACATTTAAAATTTCCGTGTTGGATTTTCTAAGTTCAACTCGACTCAGAAAGTCGAAAATCCAACAACAAACTCAATATTCCTTACGTCATCGAACCTTCGTCTATTTCTCAGAATACCTATTGAACTGGCTAAGGGATTGTCCCTTAGCCCGTAGCCTCCAAGCCAGTAGGTACCCTAGCCTGTAGCTTCCCGCTAATCTAGTAGCGTCAGCACAAAAGCGCGATAAGGGCGGGGACAGGCGACGCCCTATCACCGGTATTTATTGCGAGCGATACAATTATCGCGCGATTTACTGCCGAGTTGCCGACGGTACCTTCAGGTGGCCGAATATTGCCGAATTTGTTCACTGGATTTGGTCTTTGAAAGGGTTTGAGATGTTTGTCAAGGTTTTGAAAAGGACAATATTTTTGTATCGGTTCAGCTTGAAAACCCCTTTTAAAAAAAGTTAAGAAAACTGTGTGTACTTAATAGTAATAATTAAAATAAAATGATGCAGTTTAGTGAGCTATAATAAGAAATCGCACTAGCAACGGTGACCAATAAAGTGATATCTGTCTGTCTGTATATCGCAAGGTCTTATCTTAAAGTCTTAGCGATCGCGATATTATCAGAATTCGCAGTGACTGGGCAATACTACGTGCAAGGAAAAAATATTTAGTGTTAGGCAGTGTTTTGTGAAACAGACATAAATAAAAGAAGTCTCTTAAGAATTAATTATTTACTGCCCTAGAATACCTATTACAATCATCATCATCATCATTTCAGCCAAAAGACGTCCACTGCTGAACATAGGCCTCCCCCAGGCGTCGCCACATTGACCGGTCCCGTGCGTCTCTCATCCAGCGGTTTCCTGCAACCTTGACCAGGTCATCGGTCCACCTAGTGGGAGGCTATTACAATACTTCCTAAGAATACATCTATACATAAAAAGCAAACCAATCGTCCTTCATCAAACAACCGCTTAATACAAAACACCGTATCTTCGATCTTGAGTACCCGCATAATCTCCGTGCCTACAGGATTCGTTAGCCGGCGGCGCGCGGTGCCGTCCAAAGACGCTTGGCTCAAAGACTTGTCCTATCTGAGCTCTTCTCATCATCTCATCTGCATTGAACACATCGCAATTATCTACTTAGTTCAGACAGGACGCTTAAAAATATAGATCTGCGTGCTAACACAGGATAAAAAGGATTTTTAATTTGATGTTTTGTTTAATGAACTTGGTAGGTAGTAGAATGAATTATTATTATTATATTGTTTTTACAGGGTATCTTGGTTGGTGGATGTTTGACTCATTGTGGTAATTGAACTGTTTTTGAAAATTATCGGAGCTAGTGGCTATAACAACAAAGCTTAGTTTAGGTTAAGCCTAGGTTGGTCCACCCATTACTTACCGAGTTTTCTCCGTGCCTCGGAAAGCACGTTAAGTTGGTTCTTGCTGCCATACTCGTATATAGATCTTTGGAAGTCATTGCAGGTAGTCAGTAGCCTGAAAGTCTAACAATCAGTCTTACCAGTACTAACTGGGTTGTGTAGGTCAGATAGGCAATCGCTACATTTAAAAATACTGGTATTCAGCTGTATCCGGTAAGACCGGAAGCTAACCTCAATTTAGTTGAGAAAAGGCTACACAGATGTGTTGATATCGTGGAGACATATAATAGTTATTCGTTTTAACGTAAAACTACTACTAAAACTATACAGACATCCAAACGCCAGCTTAATGTCAACTTAATTTTAAAGATAGTCAACATTGTATTCTAACTAGACGAGAATAGAGAAATAGAATTCAAATACAGGTAAAGTCCCCAAAGAGAGCAGCTTTACTTAAAATTAGTCTCTTGTTAACGAAGCGCTCTACAAACTATGTTACGACTAACTCTACGTAGTGTGCACTTGTATTGGATAGTGTATGAAAAGGGTGCTAAATTGGCACATATATACATATAATATATAAACTCACGCCGTTTTCCCATGGGGGTAGGCAGGAACCACAGAGCGCAAAATGCAACGATCCTTACATACTTACTCCTTTTGCAAACCAAATTAGAACATTGACTTAAAATATGATTGGCTTTCGTCCCACTGTCCTTTGAAAGCTCATTAAGGAACATGAATGTCTACAGAATGTACGTCGAAGAACAGGCATAGAAGGTATTATTATACGTACATAATATTTTGGGTCTCGACAACGATCAAACATTGTTGTAGGCAAGATTTAACCAACCGATTACATTATAAATACAAATAATACTAAAACTGCTGAGAATTTCACGGAATTTCTGAAAAGCGTTCGTAAATAAAACAGAGTAAACTAAAATAACACGGGTCTTACGCGGCTCATAAACAAAATAGCTGTAAATCAAAGAGAAGCAGTTTGAGTGCCGCCCTACATTCTACTGAATACGTTGCTTTGTACCTGAATTATATTTCAGAAGCCCAAATATAGACTTTATGAAACAGTCTAAAACAGAAATACATTTTTATTTGAGTACGAATTCCATTGCGCGTTTGGAAGGACTGTTCGAAATATTTTGGTCTACAAATTCAGCAAAGGATCTTTGAATTTATAATGTTTGTGTTGGTAATTATAATTTTAATTATGTGTACTTACTGTACTTAGGCAAGCCTTAGGCTAGACCTGAGTTGGACACATTTGGACCCAAACATTAACCTATTCACCGACATTATTAGACGGTCTTATTTGCCTTATATTTACCAAAATATTTATGTTACACATTAATTACCCTTTTACTTTGATGTAGGACTTACGAAAAGTTTTAGTTTTTTGTACACCAAAAAACGTAAGTGTACGAGCCAATAATGCTCACACAGCAAAAGTACGTTTATGCGCACGTAATGAATTACGCTAAACGTACTTTATTAATTATATTCTAATATAGAGTCAATCGTCACTAAAACTTAGCCACAGGCGGGTCGATCAATAATAACATTGCATCAAGTGCGGCTCAGACAACCAAGCAAACGTAATTAAACTATTGAACATAACAGTGGTTTGGTGTGAGCTATCTTCCTACAACAACTACCGGGGTATCCAGTCAACGACGAGATAACCCCAACATCTTTTGGTCCTTCGAGCCTTTGGCGCGGCATATCACTTCGTGAGTCGTCGTGTCATCAGCAGAGTGCTTAGTGTGGTAAATCCCAGTTACGTTAGCAAATCGGTGCTATTGGCCTCCCACAAGCGGGTCTCACCAGTAGCATTGAGACGTTGCACATAACGTAAAGGAGGGTGATCTACACTGAGTACTTGTAACTAACGAACCAGCAGAGGCCACGTCTACTGCTACAGCAAAACAATCGTCAAGGATAACATCCACGGCGGTAACTACGGCGGAGATTAATTAAATCTACTGCTTCAACTAACTAACGAACCAGCAGAGAAGAGTTCTACTGCTACAACTAAACTACGGCGGAGATTAAATCTACTGCTTCAACTAACTAACGAACCAGCAGAGAAGAGTTCTACTGCTACAACTAAACTACGGCGGAGATTAAATCTACTGCTTCAACTAACTAACGAACCAGCAGAGAAGAGTTCTACTGCTACAACTAAACTACGGCGGAGATTAAATCTACTGCTTCAACTAACTAACAAACCAGCAGAGAAAATTTCTACTGCTACAACTACAACTTAACAATCGGCGGAGATTACATCTACTGCCTCAACTAAGAAGAATCAGCGGGGATCACGTCCACTGCGGTTACTTCAGCTCCGAAAACTTCGTGAGTACCAACAACCAACACGCCAAACACGCGCAGCCACAAGGCAGCAACAATGTCCACAGAAGACTACGCTGAATTTGCGGAACTTATAACGAAACAGCAAAACAGCTACGAGAGAATCAAAACTCTACAAACTATCTACAACAAGGATGCTGTGAGTAGAAAAACCACAGACTACCTAAACAAGCGCATCGACGCTTTACAATCCCTATGGGATGAATTTCGATCGAATCACGAAATTCTGAAGAAGTATGAATCTGCTCAAAGAGACCATGACTACTTTAAGCAGGACATATTTATTATAACAAGAAGCATGTTTGACGAAACAATGCAATCTATGAGTCAACTACGAAACAAGTTGATAAGCGAACCTGGATATTCGGGTATATCAAAACCGAAAATACTAGTAACTCCCGGAACACCGCAATTTGATACAACTGGAGTACACCAACACATCGGGGATGAAACGGACAAGCACCTATCAACGCTGTTACGTAATCAAATGTGTAACTTCAGCGCTTTGAAACGAGCGGTCTCCAAAATTAATTTAGATGACATGAAAGAGAAGTGGCAACTCCAAGATCAAGTCAACATACTACGATCTAAATGGGAAGCAATCGACAAGATTCACTGGGAACTAAGCTACTTACTGCAAGGGGACGACAAAGACTATGAAGCAAAATTCGACCATTGGGAGCAAGTCTACGACAACCTAAAGGAAGAGCTAAATAGGAAAATCTTTGAAACAGCCCATTATGAAAAAACAACACCGCGAATGGAATTACCGGAGTTCAACGGTACTTTCAACAACTGGATCTCCTTCAGGGATTTATTCTTTGAAATGATTCACAACAATCCAACGCTAAACAAAACGCAGAAGATGAAGTTCCTAAAATCTCAATTGAAAGGTGAAGCGGAAAAGCTAATTAAGCACCTTCCTGTAAGTGCTGAGAACTACGACTCGTGTCTGAATATCATTCAGCACCGCTACGACAACAAGCGATTACTTTTCACCTCCTACATAGAAACACTTCTCAATCAAGCGTCCATCGAAAAACCAACCTCTACTAACATGAAGAAGCTGCATGACACAACTAAAGAGTGTCTAAGCGGCCTAGAAAACATAGACGTTAACATTCCAGTATGGGGTCCACTAATCGTCTACTTACTAGCCTCCAAACTGGACGACGTCACGTACGCAGACTATATAAAGACCATGAAACATGCAAGAGAGCTTCCAGACTTAGAGGAGTTTATGGAGTTCCTGGAAATGCAGTTTATAACTCTGGAAATATCCCGTAACAAAAAGAATGGCGGGAAACAAAACTACTCATCAAATAACCAACATAAAAGTTTTAACAACAACAAGTCAACGAACTTTAAAGGCACAGAAAAGTGGACAAAAACCTTCCATGCAACGCTGAGGAAATGTCCACTGTGCAAAAATAAACATGCGCTGATGCAGTGTTCTACATTTTTGAACATGGATGTCGCAACGCGAAACAAAACAACAAGAAATCTAAACTTATGCAAAAATTGTTTGTTTAGTCACGGCGGAAAGAAATGCAACTCAACGAAAACTTGCCGCACGTGTAACTTCAAGCATCATTCCCTTCTTCATGATGATAATCAGAAAGGGCAACAATCAACGCCAGCTACATCAACGGTGGTTGAGCGAACTTCGAATCACATTAACAGTGAACAAGAGATACTCTTAACGACTCTTCAATTACGGGTCAAGAACAAGGAAGGAGATTATGTCATCCTTCGGGCGTTACTGGACCAAGGCTCGCAAGTAAGCTTGGTCACAGAAAATGCTGCACAACGATTGAACTTACCCCGAAATAAAATGAACGCTGCGGTCACTGGGGTTGGCACTATAATGGGCAAAAGTAAAGGGATGATAAAATTGGAATGCAAGTCTATCCACTCTGATTATACATTCCTAACAGACGCGTTAGTGATAAGTAAGCTCATCAACAACTTGCCAAACTCCACGATCAACACAGACAACTGGACACACCTTCACAATATCGAGTTGGCTGATCCGGACTTCAACATCTCTGGACCCATTGATTTACTGCTGGGAGCAGATGTTTACTCCGACGTGATCTTAGGAGGAATAATAAAGCATAACAATGGGTTGCCAGTAGCCCAACAGACACAGTTGGGCTGGATATTGTGCGGTGCTACAAAGCAGTTTAACTGTCTAGTTACGCTAACAGAGCTAGACAATCTAACAAAATTTTGGGAAATAGAAGAAATCCCTTCGGAATCCGAAAACACTACGGAAAACGAATTCTGTGAAAAACATTACACAGAAACAACTCAACGATTAAGCAACGGGCGGTATGTGGTAAAAATGCCAATGCACGCTAACTACGAACAAAACCTGGGTAACTCGAAACCTCAAGCTACAGCACAATTTCTTCATTTGGAAAAGAAAATGGCGAAGCAAGAATACTTCGCTAAACTATACAAAGACTTCATCCGAGAATACATCGATTTGGGTCACATGAAACCAGTGACGGAATTAGAAAGTCGAGTACAAGCCTACCTACCACATCACGGCGTAGTACGGGAGTGCTCATCAACAACGAAACTACGAGCTGTTTTTAACGCATCTATGAAAACAGACTCCGGGTACAGCCTAAACGATTTGATGGAAAAAGGGCCAAACCTACAAAAAGACATACTATCCCTGATCATAAAATGGCGGAGCTATAGATATGTTCTAACGGCGGACATTGAGAAAATGTACCGACAAATCATTATTCATGAAGATCAACAATGTCTTCAAAGAATTATTTGGAGAGAATCTAAGAGAGAACCACTGAGAGCTATGCAACTGTGTACCCTAACATACGGGACCAAAGTCGCACCATTCATAGCGATGCGGACTCTCCAACAGCTGGCCAAAGATGAAGGCAACGCTTTCCCTCTGGCCCAAAAGGCACTACTCAACGAATTTTATATGGATGACGCCATCACGGGACATCATACCATAGAATCAACAAAGTTACTCCAAGAAGAGCTAAGCGAACTACTGAAGAAAGGTGGATTTGTTTTACGGAAATGGTCCACGAACGAGCCATCTATTCTCAAAAATCTGCAGAAGAAAGAGAAAAGTAACAATAACGAATTTAACTTCAAACAACAAGAGTTCAGCAAAACACTAGGGCTCGCATGGAATGACGCAAGCGACACATTCCATTTTATTAGCGAAGCACCTAACGGCAACAAAAATGCATCATACACAAAACGCAGACTACTGTCGGAAATAAGCAAGATCTACGATCCACTTGGTTGGTTGGCTCCAATAACACTACAAGCTAAACTACTTTTCCAAAAACTATGGAATGATAACTACCAAGACATTGGCTGGGATAAAAATGTACCGGATTCCATAGAAAATGAATGGAAGCAAATAAAGTCGGACCTACCAAACATAAAACTCATAAGTTTGCCAAGGTGGATAAAATACGAAAACAATAGTACGATCGAATTGCAAGCCTTCTGTGACGCGAGCGAGAAAGCCTACGCATGCGTTATCTACAGCCTAGGTGACATAGTTCGCGAACTATGTCACCTAGTGGCGCTTACGAAACAACACTACTCGCTGCTAAAACTAAGGTGGCACCAATCAAGAAGAAAACTACAATACCGAGATTAGAATTATGCGCCGCAGTATTGCTAGCTAAACTCCTACAAAGAATAACAAAAATCTTTGAAGATTACCATCTAAAGATTACCTGCTGGACGGACTCTAAGGTCGTTCTAGCATGGCTTCAAGGAAATCAAACTAAATACGAAAAGTATGTAACTAACAGAACAACACAAATATTAAACATCGTGCCTGCGATAAACTGGGGTTACGTGAAGACAAACGAAAACCCTGCCGACTGTGCCACAAGAGGACTTTCGCCATCCAAGCTGGTCAACTATTCCCTTTGGTGGGACGGCCCTAAATGGCTTAAGGAGGAAGAAACACAAGCGCTGAACTCTAAAGAAACTTATAGCACAAACGAGGGCTTCCTAACAAACTGTTACACAAATAATAGTACGGAACCCACGTCGAACAAAAATGAATTAATAAATTCATTACTTGAACGACATAGCAACATAAATCGTATAACAAGAATACTAACGTTGGTGATACGTTTCGCTGATGCATTGCGAAATAAAAGAAGGTCAACTGAGTGCCATGAACTGAACTTGCACGAACAAAACAACGCACTGTTTATAATTATTAAATCGGTGCAACGGGATTATTTCGAAAATGAGATAAAGTCCCTCAACAAAGGTGAAAAACTTGCCAACAGGAGCACCATTTTGAAACTTAATCCATTGGTAGACTCTAATGGAGTTTTACGTGTTGGAGGACGCCTAAACCACTCAGACTTACCAGTAGAAACGAAAAACCCCATTCTTTTACCGGGAGAGGGAAGACTAACACAACTTATTGTTGAAAAGGCGCACCAACAAACTTTACACGGTGGAGCAAGATTAACGCTAGCGAACACTAGAAACACCTACTGGATAATCAGCGGCAATCGAACCGTAAAGAAAATACTACGACAATGTATTCGATGCCGTCGATTCGCAACAACTCGATCCGAACAGCTGATGGGCAACCTGCCTAAAGAAAGGATCACTCCATCGAGGCCATTTTCGCATACTGGCGTCGACTTTACGGGCCATGTGGACGTAAAGATAAACAAAGGCCGCGGGATAAAAACCTGCAAAGGCTACATAGCCATATTTATATGTATGTGCACCAAAGCAGTACATATTGAACTTGTTTCGGACCTATCAACGGAAACTTTCATCGCAGCACTTAGAAGAATGTGCGCCCGAAGAGGCACCCCAAAACATATTTACTCGGATAACGGAACTAACTTTGTCGGAGCCGCAAGAGTATTAAAAGAAGAGTTTCAACTATTTAAAACACTACAATCGTCAGAGTTCTATAAGGAGATCCACGACCTTCAAATCGAGTGGCACTTCAACGCTCCATCTTGGCCATCAGCAGGAGGCTTATGGGAAGCCGCTGTTCGTTCTATGAAAGCACACCTGAAACGGGTTATCGGACAACAAAAGCTTACCTACGAACAATTTGCTACGCTTCTTACACAAATCGAAGCGTGCATGAACAGCCGGCCACTGTGTCCATTATCAGAAGATATTGAAGATCTGGAATACCTCACTCCTGGTCACTTTCTCACGGGGAGTCCAACTCTAACACTACCACTCAACGAACCTGAAGATAACAAAACGATAGACATGCGAAACAACTGGAAACTCATCGAGCTCATGCGTCGACACTATTGGGGTCGGTGGTCGAAAGAATACCTACATTCACTACAAAACCGAAACAAATGGCAACAAACTAAAGAAAACATACAGAAGGGGCAGCTAGTTCTCATCAAGGAAAGCAATCTACCCTCAAGCAGATGGGCTATGGGACGAGTAGTAGAACTGCACCCAGGCAGCGATGACTTAGTACGAGTAGTCACGCTAAAGACACAAAATGGAGTACTTAAAAGACCCATAACTAAACTCGCCCCGCTACCTATAACTGAGGTATGCGGGAGCGCTGACACACAAGAAGTGCGTCCAGAAACGGACCACGGCGTGCCAAAGAAAGGCACTAACAAAAGTAGAAAAGGGGTAAACAGCCTGCTTATGACGTTACTAGTAGCATTTACAACGCTATCTTGTGGCTTAGCAACACCCCTGCAACATTTTAAAACAACTCGGTTAACTGAAAACCAACCAGTGTACTTTGACCCTGTCGGAAACATTCAACTCATCCACGATGAATGGAAACTTCTGGTATACTATAACCTGACAACATTCTGGCAAAGTACAACAAAGGTAGAGGAGTTCGTAAACCATTTAGGCCAACTATGCGACACGATGCCTAACGAACCATGTCACTCTACATCACAACAACTTAAGTTCGAAATGAACCAGCTGAACGAGTACAACATTCTGTTGCGGTCTCAACATCAACAGCGAAAGCGACGTGGCTACGTGAACGGTGTCGGAAATCTTGCACGAGCCCTGTTTGGTGTCCTGGATAGCGATTTCGCTGAAAAATACGCTCAGGACATAGAAAAAATCAAAACAAACGAACAATATTTACTACAGCTGATACGAAATCAGACACTGATTATCGAAGCAGAAAACAACGTCATCAAGAAAAATGAAGACTTTGTAAAGACGCAACTGGAAGTAATTCAACAATTCATGAACGAAACAAAATACAACACGGCCGTGATAGAAAACAGATTTCAACGAATGAAAACAATGAATGATGTCAATGCTGGGGCGTTAACAGCTAGTTTACTTATCTCCGTACTGAGAAGAAACCAAGAAATGCTCTTAAGTGCGTTGACAGATATCTACAGAGGCCATCTGGACATGAAATTATTCACACCGGAGCAGCTATCTGAACAACTTAACTACATCGCCGGTATCATACCGAAAAGATTAACATTACCAATCCAAAACAGCAATGGGTCGAGCATACAAAATATTTACAAAATTATTTATGTTAAAGCCCGGCTCACAGAACAGTACTTACTGATCGAATTACATATCCCGTTACTAAGCGATGACGAGTATACACTTTATCGCAATATAGCTATTCCAAGATGGGAAACGGCTGAACAATGTCAGGTGGTACGGACAGCAACACAATATATTGGAGTCAACTTCGCAAAGAGTACCTACATACAGATGGAAGAGGTTGATCTTCAGCAGTGTACCACAATGACAGCGGACAAACATATCTGCCATGCCTCTACAACTATCAACAACTTACATGGAGTCACGGCATCCTGCGAAGCTAAAATACTCAGTCAAAATGTAAATAACATCACATGTAATTGGGTATTACAACAATGTGCTGACCAATGGATAAAACTACAAAGACCGAACATATGGTTGTATAATTGTATCAATGAGTGCACGATTCGCATTGTCTGCGAAAATCGAATTACAACAACCATTCTAACTAACTCAGGGCTCCTTGCCCTAGGTCAGGATTGCATACTTCAGCACAAAGATAACACAATTTATTCACATAACATTTTTAGTAGTAGTGCCAATATTGGAATTAATTTGGAGGTACCTACTATTGACTCACCAAATGATATGTGGAATACACTGAAAACCACCAATATTGTGTTACCAAAACTAAGCTTATCTAATGACCATAAATCATTAGATGAGCAGATAACCGCACAAAAGGGAAGAGAGAGCCTTCCTAACGACCTAAGTGTCCACGACATCGGCAACTATACTTTAAGCACTTTGCTGGTGGGAGGAATCGTCGCCGCTATAATAGTTTGGCGACTAAGAAGATGTCTCCAGGTGCGTAAGAAGAGCGATACTGCAGCCAACGCGAACAAGAATCAAGAGAGGACAGAAGATATCGAACTTCAAGAGATTCCAGCCTACGCCAGAATACGAGGTGGACATTCCGAGAACAACGGGCCACCGCAACCAGCAATCGGAACTAGATTTAATCTATAATTAATTAATTATCTTGTATCTTGCTTATTGTTTTGATTGCTTAATAACTTTAATAACATGATGTAACTATTTAACTTTTAACTCAAGTTTGGTAATCTGAGTGCGTACACAATTTTCCCTCGGGAGCATGTACGAGCCAATAATGCTCACACAGCAAAAGTACGTTTATGCGCACGTAATGAATTACGCTAAACGTACTTTATTAATTATATTCTAATATAGAGTCAATCGTCACTAAAACTTAGCCACAGGCGGGTCGATCAATAATAACATTGCATCAAGTGCGGCTCAGACAACCAAGCAAACGTAATTAAACTATTGAACATAACAGTGGTTTGGTGTGAGCTATCTTCCTACAACAACTACCGGGGTATCCAGTCAACGACGAGATAACCCCAACAGTAAGACAATAAAATTGAAAGAGCTTCATCAATTTATGGATCAAAAGTGCTTATAAAGCACCAGCCCGGAGTCTGGAATTGTACCCGGTTGGTATATATCTCAGTCGGTATAGATCCACCCCTGTTACAAGGGATTAGAACATATCTAGCGTAATATTACACGTTTATCTTTGTCTAACTGTTCAGAGATGTATGAAACCATCAACATTTAACAACGAAATCTAATAACTTAATCCTCTCACAACACATTATATACATGAAATATAAAGAATAAGACAGCAGGTAAAATAGCACATAACCAAATGAAACAGCAATAAGTCACGACTTCATATAAATCAGAAGACAAGACGCGTGAAATTGCTATTGTAAGGAGTTATGTATCGAGAGGCTGCCCGAGTGCCGGAGTGCCGGAGTGCCGGCGAACCTCACGCTGCCACGTCCTCTGCTCTGATAAGCGATATGGCTAAAAGGACATGACTGTTTTGGGCGATTATGTGAAGTAAACTATTAAATATAATTGAGATGACAATTTCGAAGACATTTTGACATCTACCAATCCGCACTGGGCCCGCGTGGTGGATTATAGCCCATCGCTCACCTAGAGAGGAGGCCTGAGTCCCTGCACTGGAAACATTATAGACTGATGATGTAATGAGATCAGAGTCTGACCAGCAAATACATGAACTAGGTCCATTTCCAGACAAGGATAAACTAGTGTAGTTGAGAAGATACTGCAAGTTTCCTTCAACAGAACCGAACAACTATAACATTATATGTATAATCTGAAATATAGCACATAATTAAAAAATAGTGTTAGTGTAAAACTACTGCTGAAGAAAGAAGTGCGTTTATGAAGATACCTTCATCAAATGTTTCGAAGCACTTGTTACAAGTCGCGAGTAAGTTACTTGGTTTTAGATTACTTGACTATTAGTTTAATTAATTATTCTTATAGTAACGATTCAACAATAGATCTTAAAAAATCAACGATAAAAATGAAAACTGAATCAATCGCGTCTGTAGTGTCGCAAGATTGAAAGTCGGCTCGTGTGCACAGATCCTAACCTGGAGATTGAATTCAGGAGCCTGAGGAAGATTATTAATCTCGTCTCTCCAGCCTTTTATATTACGATATTGTATTCCATTTAATATGACCTAAAACACCGACGGGTTTTGTTCTGAAGAAAATTGTTAGATAACACTTTTTTCTGTATCTCAAAATTGCGAGTTACATAATCTTATTGTCTGCCTAGCCTTGTATATATCTACCAACTGTCATACATAAGTTCATAAAAATTGGTTCTTATGGGCCTCTGAATTAATTAGTTTTGTACTCTATCAAAGATGCTCTTGTCTGACAGAAGATGTATATTTTGCTGAAATGATGACGATGGTAATAATAGAAATACTTAAAGAATTACAAAACTGTTAAACTTATGTTCGGTTTAGGGACGACGACATTTTCTCAAACCAAAACAATCGTCTAGAAACAGGTCAGGAGTTAATTATTTAAGATGACACCTGACATGAAACTTATTCAAACTACTTTACCATTTCCGAACTTGCTACTTCTGGTTACACTGAATAACAAACATTATTTTACAAGGAAATCATCTTTTTCTCTTCACTGGGACAGGAAAATAATGTTTACCTACCTATCTGACGTCCTCAGACGCCATCACTTGGTGAAACTGCAAGTCGAGCCTACGGGATCCTGTCTGCCCGTTACGACTATGTACAAAAATCCCGCGAATGACAGCCAAGAGAAACGGCTTCATGTCCACTCCGAGGCACGCAGTGCTCTGCGACACTACTTACTAACTTTTTTAATTTGCTTTAACCCAGCCATTTTACAAATGAATATTCATTTACATTTTCAGTAATTTTCCATTTCAATTTATTATTCGAGTTTCCAGTCCGGCGAACAGGACAGAGCCAGCTGAATGCGCGTAAGTTTTAGATTTGATTCGCCTTTCAATTTGCAAGAAGTGTTGCAAATATTGTAATTAAAGTAGATTCATTTTAGCAAGTTGGCAACTCCATCAGCATTGGAAAAGTCTGGATAGTGCCAACTTTATATATGCTACTGTTAACTTTGAGTTAACAATGGGATTGGACGCTTGAACTCAAATCGAGAATGCATGTTTTATTCTAATAGGTTTTGCAGAGTTTTATTGGGCGGAATTTAGAATTTACCATCAAATTCGTGCTATTTTAGTTCGCGCCCATATTAACCCATGGCTTAAAATACAAATGCATAGCATTGCGGTCTACAATATTCCCAATGCTGGAACATAAGCAGCCTTGCTTCAAGAGGGAGTAGGCAAACATCTACCATGCGGTATTGATAAAACATAATCACCTAAATTTCAAATAAGTCAGCGTAAACACACTGTACACTACTGCTAAACTAAATAAAGCACTTTCTATACACAACCCTACATAACCCCCTAAGCCCGGTCTCTCGGACCCCGTCTAAGAACTCAGCAGAATACTTAACCCTGCAGCGAGTCATTAGAGCGTGTCGCCGTGTTATTGCGGGGCCCGGGAGACCCGCGACAAATCGCCGCTCAGCCTGAATTACTCACACTCGTGTTATTGCCGCGCTTGTTACAGGGTTATATATTTACTGCCAAGTATTTTAGGTAAATGCTTGGAGAAACATGACGGTGTAAATTTTATGATAACTGGTTCTGTGATAAAGAAGAGTGATATTTTAGATGACAATCTAAGAACATACTGTACACTGAGAACCTCGTGATATTAACATGCCACGTAAGAAAAGAAGAATTATGAGGACTTAAATACACTGTGAGAGGCAATTATAATTACTTATAAAAGCCAAATTAATCAATGAACCAGCAGTAAATGTGTTATAACAACTGACTTGACCCAAGGCAGTTAGACACAAGAGTACTAATAAACGAAGGTATACGATATATAGTTACTTAAACCAACACCAAATAGGTGCGAGAAGACAGACGTCACCGAGGGAAATATAGAAAACACAGGCGTTCGACGACACAGGCAAAAAAAAATCTTCAAATCCAACGGAACAGAATGTCACAGCCATGAAACACATTAAAACACAATATTTCACACCCGAAACCTTACTAAAAAAGCCCTTTAGAAATAAGAATCACATCTTATTCCCCATTCGACAATCGCACAAAATAGGCCACAACTATCGGCTCAAAAATATCTTGCGATAGTTCGTTTAGGGCCGAAGTAGGCAAGGTGCAGACTGGGAGCCATTCTTACGGTATCAATACGCTATTTATATTTATCGAGGGTACTCTTAGCTGTTCAGTGTGATTTATGCCTTATTTTTCGAAGCTAGTCGCACGCTCGATCTGATAGGACTATCGCTTCTGTTTTTTGGCAAAGACTTTTTTAGAGCAACAGTATTACGGTTATATGTTAGGATCGGTGACTGATCTTCGTACTTTGGGATTAACAACCTTTTCTGCCTCTGTATTGCTTGGTAAATTGGGTTATTTTTAAGAGAAAGAGTTCGAAGTTTTAGCTGTTACATCCACTGAAAAAGGTTCCATATTCAACACAGTTCTGGTCAATACATTAATTATTTTCGCCATTAACGTTATGAATTATTCCGAGCCAATCCCCTAAATCTGATACACGTGTAACAAAGATTGGTTATTTAATTAAAGGTGGATTTGGTTCTATACCAGACAGGAATAATTCATTTTTATTACAATTGCTGTGAGCTGTGGTTGGAAGCCACCACGCTGGGCTTACAAGTAATCATGATTGCGGTCATCATGGTCATCATGTCACCTAGTCTTTTGGTAACTATGTTGGGGGTCACCTTCCAGAATGAAGATGATACAGTGTTGTTCTTTTTTCTGCAAACGGGGCCTTTATATTTCGGACTTTTCATTATGAGGTGGCAGTTCTACCACGTGCCGATTACCTCATTCACTCCTCCCTCACTACCCATTTATTTCAGATTGCTGTATAGGTTACTTTACGTGATTTTCCTTCACTGAAGCAAGTGATAATAATACAAATGTTACGCAAATGAATCTGAAAAATCAAAGCTTGTCCGTCTGATGATCATACCACTAGGCTATCCCTGCTGCTTCATCACTATCTACCTATCATATCTATATAAATAAAAAGAGAAGTCCTGACTGACTGACTGACTCATCAACGCCCAGCCCAAACCCTTGGACCTAGAAAGCTGAAATTTTGCACAGAGGTTTCCTTTATAATGTAGACAATGAATAAGGAAGAATTTTTCGAAATTCAACCCCTAAGGGAGTTAAATAGGGGATGAGAATTTGTATGGAAAATCGTCATATTCACGCGGGCGAAGCCGCTGGCAAAAGCTAGTCACTACATATAAAACAAAGTCTTGCACCACGTCTGTCTATCCGTTCGCGATAAACTCAAAAACTGCTGCACCGATTTTCATGTTGTTTTCACCAAAGGATAGAGTGGTTCTCGAAGAAGGTTTTACTATATGATACACCGACATTCCACGCGGGCGAAACCGCGGGCGTCAGCTAGTAAGATATAAACGTATCTAATAATAATGTCTGATTAAACTACTAATAGTAATTCAGCTATCTCGGGTAGTCGCGCCATCGCGTCAGTAACTCGACTGTCTCACGTGATTGATATTTAATCGAGTAATGTTCGGCTGTAATTGTGCCGCGGACTGTAATGATAATAACTCGTGTTAAGATAATGATACACATTGTAATCGTAATTAATATCTGCTTGTAATGGTTATATTGGTAGGTAGAAGAAATTGTTTGTATATCAGGTATTTAGTTCCTTCAAAGTGTTGTTAGAAGCTCTTTTTTCAAAAGGATGACCAGCTATGTATGTTTACATAACATCACGCTTTGTAATACCTGAAGGGTTTGGCAGAGTTGTAGTTAATAGTTCACCCGCATTTCGCTAGTTATGTTTAAATTCCATTAATGGGGGGGGGGGGGGGAGGTCGAGGTAGCGTATTGTCATCAAACGGGCATGAATTCAAACTCCACGGAGTTTGAAATGTTGCTAAATTCCGAATTCTGTGTATATTTAAGATTTCAAAATTAAATTAAAAGATGAACTTTATGAACGTCAAAATATTATGAGACAGTTTCCAAATAGCCAGTTCTTTGCATCTTCCTAGTTTTGAGCTGACAAGTAAAACCTTCAGATCAAACTCTCCAGCAACACAACCAAAATTACTGTAATAAACGTTTTAATAACGAAAAATAACATTGTAACTTAATCTCAATTTAGTAGTTCCAATGAAATTTAAAGTATAATAGTAATATCAGTTTCGAAACCAGACTAAACTAATATTATGTTAGCAAAACATAACATGAAACTAGTAATTTTCCAATAGATCAGACTGGTAATGGAGAAATGGAGAAAGACTGGTCGGGACATGCAGATTTATAAAATATGTTCCATTCAATATCCCCAGTATTGTACAGTGCGGGTGGATGAACACATTAACGACCACAGCGTAGGGGATAGCAGTAGGATAACATTTTTTAAGGGTATTTTGTCGTATGTTGTGTGATATATTAATTTTTTTATTTTTATTTTTCATGAAAACTGCAGTCGTGAAGTAAGTATTTATTTTGATTTTCAGATCTATTCGTGGAACTTTCTATTTCACACAGACTGTATCTCTCTAAATAATATGATGTAAACGTCCTAGTGTGTATGTAACCTTTTTATAATGTTGATAATTAAATCTGGCATCAACAAAAGCTTCAGCCCGTTCCAAGAGAAAGGTTGAATGAACTATTATCTTGTAAGGACAAATCCAATTACTTTACCCATCCTCAATTTGAAACCTACTTGTATACGATTGTCAGAACAAAATGGTTCCTATAATAAGGCTAATGACCCGAACAATCTTTATTGCAGACAGAATCACAATTTAGACTGTTGCGCACCAATAAAATTACTCTTGTTCCTACTCTGTGGAGTCTTACAACGGAAGCCTGCTCGCAAGGGGAATGCGAATAAGACAATATTGCCTGCGAACGTTTGACCTGCGATAAATATCGCCATTACCCTTCCCGCTCGCACTAATCACGCAGCCATAGCCCCGTCCCTGTCCCCCGCACACCTCATCCCGATGCCTAATGGAGAGGAATGTAGTGTACGAGACTCTCTTAAACGACGTAAACAAGTGTTGACAGTTGAACTCTCTCGAACCTTCCACTGCTTATTTTTTTTCTCGATGTATTAAAGGCTGTCTTTGTATCGCGAAATCCTATGAGAGCTCCGTGTCTATTAAAGCGAGCAGTGGAAATAAAAATGTTTGATCATATCGATTTTGTTGTGGAATTTTAATGGATAAAAGTTAGTATAGAAAATCCTTCAAAGAAAATACTACGTCGAGTAGAACGGCCACAGAATGTGAAAGTTATGCAAGAGCGAGATTGAAACTACGGTAGTTTGTGTTTTAGAACAATTAGCTTTATTTCGTTGAACAATGTTCGGTTTGAAACAAAGAGCTCTCGTAATTTGTTTGAGACGCTTTGAGAGCGCTTCATTATCGTGTCAGTGCGTAAACTACTACCTTCCAATGGACTCTCAATATCTCTGGTTATTCTTTAAGGTTAAGTAATGCTTCCAGACATGGATCCGTGGATGGTTAACCATGCCTTCGATTCGATCGAGTTTCCTCCGTGTTCTATTTTCAGATCTTGTGAAAGTCTGACAATCAATCATGCCCAGGGGAATCGTGTAGAGGTCAAAAAAGCAGTCGCTCTGTGTACCTAATTAAAAAAGGCAGGCAAATGAAAAATAAATATAAATATTTAATAAATATAATTATTAATGATAAATGGAAGAAATAGTGATTAGAAAACCGTTTCTGGTGATAAAGCATACAGTCAGTTACATAAATAGATATAGCTGTGTAGGCTACACAAGAACATTAATAGATAAATTGAAACGTCTTCGCATTACTAACAAAGTGTCTCCAACAAACTGAACTTGTAGAAGTTATAATACAACTCTTTCCATATTACATAAGTAGCTATCTCCATATTGGTGGATACAATATTATTTCGGTCCCAAAGTACATATAGTCCTGACCTTTCTAGATCAGACGTATGCGACCTCTTCGTGTTTCTGATTGAATATCAAAACTTTGCTTGTACCTACTTCTTTGGGCGAACATCGGCATTTCCTTTTTGATGTTATATGCGGAGGCGCCTTTTTTACTTTGTTTGCCTTATTAAAGAATCAGTTATACTGGTGTGGACAAATTGTGGACCGTTTGTGGACACACCGACAGATATTGTTGTAGTATAAGTATAGATGAGAATGTTGAGATGAATGTGCGGATCAGAGACAAGAATGGATAATGTAAGTAATTAGTATATTAGAGGAAGTTTGGAAGGGGTGTCTGGTAGAGAATAATTAAAGGAAAACGCCTTTTTGTTGACCATGGTGGCCAGAAATGTGATGAATGAATTATTATTGTGTGAGGAATAATAGGAAAGAGAAAGGCATATTATAAATGATGCCGTGACGTCCGAAAAGGTAGAGTGGACGAAGAAAGCGTGTTGCACCGATTCCAAGCAGAAAGGGATAAGGAAAGGAAGGCGATGATGAAGTAGATAATTATGTACGTATCCAGAGCAACATATGCAATTTTTCCTTTACGACGACCAGGGCCCCGAGTCTGCTATTCAATAGTGTCAGAATGGTCGATCATTGATCTCATAATGGTTGATTGATGACAAGCCAAAAAGTACCTTATGCCTGTCGACTTAAGGTACTTTTTGGCTTGTCGTAAATCAACCATTATGAGATCAATGATCGACCATTCTGACACTATTGAATAGCAGACTCGGGGCCCTGTATTCATCTTGGTCTCGACAAAGCGTAACTCGATGGATTCAAGACCTATGCATTCAAGAGTCAACTGTAGACTGAATACTGTTTAAAATTGATATCTATATACATGCATCACGGTTTCAATTCATGTAAGATACTAGTCTCCAGGCCTTTTCACATGCCATACCATATATGACTACCATATACATACCGTTTTAGTATGGTACCAGAAAATGCTCAAAAACAGCCTACCTATTGCCGTTTTAAAAATCCTAGCTCTTTTTGACAGCACCACAGGTCGGCCTGGAAACTAGCCCACCCTGACTAGGCGCACAAAGGAGGCGCTGTAGCATGCCATACCACACACGACGTCAGACAAGCACCTGATACTGACGCGTGACGTCGGCACAAAGAACGCTACAACGTTACAATTTACGGTTTTTCTAAAACACCCCTACGCGCTTCGTTGGTGCTAGATGTCTACAGGTTGTTTGGGAGACAGAGTAACACAGTTTTATTAGGAGTAGGGGAGCATATTATCCGAGATACTTTTTAGTGTTCCGTGTGTCTCAATAATTGAGACATCAATTTCTTTAATTATTATTTTGTAAAAAGACTAGCTTTTGCCAGCGGCTTCGCCCGTGTGAAAATACGATTTTTCATACAAACTTTCATCCCCTATTAGGGGTTGAATTTCAAATAATCCTTACCTATTCCTTGTTTGCATTATAAAGGAAACCTCTGTGCAAAATTTCAGCTATCTGGTTTGGGCTGGGCGTTGATGAGTCAGTCAGTCAGTCAGGACTTCTCTTTTTATTTACTTATATAGAAAGAAGATCTCAAAAAAATGATGTTGCCAACTATATTTCTTCTACGAAATATTATGTGCTAAAATCTTTGGAGTTAGAGTCTGAGCTAGTAAGTGACATTTCCAATCCCTCAAAAAGTGTCAGTTCTTCTTCGAAACACCCTGTATATCCGAGTTATTTGCGATCTGATCCGTGTTGTGGATCATTTTTGTTGGTAAAGTTCGGGTTTACCCGGGTAATGTTGGCACAGGTAATATATTCAGAGAAACACTTTTAGTTTATGGTCAGGCATGATGTGAGGTAAAAGGGTGTGGCCGTTTGAGGTCACTGAACTTGGTCTGGGTGACTGTATCAAGAAGTTCTAGAATAGTCAAGTGACATAAATATACGTTATCACTATAATAAACACGGCACATTGAACCTAAATAAACTAATAATTACCTAAAGACCCTTTTGTTCTATTTCACAATTAACCGGGCCTGTAACTGAGTTCAAACAATAAAGGCAAACAAACGAAAAAAAGAAGGACAACCAAATAAGTGCCAAATTACATTGTTTTTGAAGTGTAGACCTAGTCTAGTCTAGTCTAGACTTGAAGATCCAACAAAGCGTTTTTTTGGCTTGCGGTGTCGCGGTAGACCTCGTAGAAGATGGCGAGACTGCGATCTGGACAAGACCAGCGACCAGTGATCCACATTGGCTTTTTTATGGTGGGTGGAAAATCATCAAATAACCCCTTCCGCTCTTGGGCAGAGCGGAAGGGAGTGTCAGACTTCTACTGACTAAAAACCACCCATGTTCCTTCTTTGCCCTTGTGCCGAGGCCGCGGTATGTATTTCGACAATCCGTAGCCCCGACGGGCGTGGACCCTTGCGGGCCCCTCCTTGCTGACATCTCTTTGAGGCGCGCGTGGAACACGAACGCGCCGTCGACACGGTCTGTTGTCGTCATAAGACGGACGGACGGCGAGCTAGCCCATTACTCACCGTCCACAGGCCCGCGTCAACTGTGAGCCGGAAGCCATCACGTGGCCCCCGACGACCGGACCGCCTCCCGCGGCGGCTGGGACGAGAGTTTCTCTCCCTCTCACGTTCCATCACCTCCTTGGCTAGCATCACTGCTTCGCAGAAGGAGGCGACGGCGTCCGATTCCTCCTTGCCCCAGACCATGGCTTGCCGGAGTCCACATTGGCCATAGATCGAAATAACTGCAAGTCATGGGGAGAGGCCTTTGCTCTGCAGTGGGATGATACTGGCTCACAGTATCAGTAGTATAAGTGTCACCTAGTGTAAAATAAAATTAACAAAGCTCGTCTACAGAAACGACAAACAAAATTCCTAGGAGCTCCACAATCTTTATACTCCACTTGTTAAGATTAAAACGGAAAACAATAAACGTAGAGGCTGTAAGTACAATTATATCCCCTCGAGTCAAGTTTACGACGCACTGATAACCGGATGATAAGCTCCACGTTTTTATATACTTAAACAATTTAATGTGCGAGGAAAATATGGAGAATTGGAGAACTAGCGCCGAGTGCTGCGACTCGCTGTGAAGTAATTGAGTCGGTATAAAATCTTAAACGCTGTGAATAAAAGGAAAATAAATGCGTTGCGGTGTTGTTGCGGCGTTGCGGTGTTGCGGAGACGACAAACTTGTTAGTGAGCGGATTATTTTGCTCGTTATTGATATAAAGCGGCAAATAAGAGCGTGATTGATGTTTAAGTAGGTACTGAGGATGTTTACTGATTGGGATGCTGGTTTAGATAGCATTGTTTTATCTGTTAAATTGACTCATGTCATGGGCGTGTAAGGCGATTAAGTACGGAATATATTTTCATGACAAGTGTTAGTAATGGTCCTCCATTACATGAGAATTCAAAAGAACTGGGGGTGTGTTATAATTAGGTACTTACACCTCTGTCTAACCCAGCAGGGTGTTACAGGTGTGATTTTATGTAATATTATCTAAGTTCAATAAAGTAATTGACAAAAAACTAAATGTGGCACTCGGAGACTGCCGCGGTAAAGCTATTGCATAGCATTTTTATCAACAGCAAATAATGAATTATTTAATTTGACAACCTCAGTTGACAACCTTGTTATTTTCCGTAACCATAGCAACCTGGTTGAATACTGAATCTTGAATATTTTCGTTAGGGAATTTCTGGATTCGCTCTGACACGCTCAAGGCCCGCGATAGAAGCTATGCAATAGCTTAAAAACCATTGCTGTTACAAAGCCGTTGAACAAACCCATGAACGTGCAATAGTTGTTTTAATCGAAATCCTATAACTTTAAAGGAAAGTATTGCTATTCAAATGTTTGTAACCACGTGCAAAATATAGGTTAGTTGGTGCGCAAACAAAGCAATAGCTAGCTGCAATCCAATTGAATATCTATAACGCCACGGTTCGGATTCTCAAACAGATGAAACAGTTTCAATACTGAACGGAATAGAATATAACCTGCAGAGCTCGTATCGTATTACATTACAATGTAATTTTGTAAGGGTAATCGTACAATATACTGCGATGTTAGAGCGGAAACCTTTGCACATACGAGTACATACGTCATAGTTTCAAAAATCTACCACTGAATAAATTCTTAACCAGATGTGCCTTAATATTTGATCTCCACAAGCTTCTGATACAACGTTGAATTCAAAATTAAAAGTCTTTTTCTCAAACTATGCTGAGAATTATCAGTTTTCGAATTTCAGAAATGACACAAGGTAGTCCTCTAATCACATTTGTATTCATCGACTTCATCGTGGCGATGTATTTCTACCTTTATCTGTTGTTATTGCACGGACTGGTAGGGTATGAATATCTTACTGATTATAAACCTTGTCGGGATGTCAAATAAGAAGTATTGAATATATGACTTCATTATTCAATTACATTCATGAAGTAAATGGAATCACAATCGTTACTGTTCGAGTTATATTTTTGGAAAGATAAGTAACAAATAATAATAATTTCATCAGATTTTACAGAATCTCTTATATTTTATTTCCGATCATAGCGACAGGAGGAGACATTTTCATCCTTTTCTATTTTTAGCACAAGGGCACAAGCCAAAAATAATGATCAAGAAACTAGGAAAACCTTTAACAAAGTTGAAGGTTAAGTACCTCAACTAAAGCTCCTTTACTTCCAATAGCTATTTTTACATTTCTACAGAAATTGTCCTTTTGTACAGAAAACATGCAAATCTGACAGCTTGATAGGAAAATAAATACAGACCGCGTGTTGTGGACAGGCGGTGCTCAACGTTTTCCAACTGTGCTGTGCCGTGGAGTAAATATACGAACACAGAGATGCAGTGTCAACACACAGTGTCGCACCGGCTGGCGTGTGATTCAGTTGTAATGCAGTGTGCAATGGACGTCATTGCCAATGAATAATTGGACTCATTTGGAAGTCGATAAATCTGTTCGGTTTTAAATTGTGACTGCTGTTCACTTCATGTCGGACTTACTGAACTGTGGTCCCGAAGTTTTGTGTCACGAAATAATGCAGATGCATTATTCTTTTCAGGTTATTTACTTTTTTTGGTTAAGTTTAGTGTTGTCTAACATTCTCTAATTAAGTTTTATCGATAGTCACCCACGATAATTTCAATACATTGATTTGAACAATTTCGACAATGTACAATAATCAAAGTATTCCTTACATTATAAAAATTATCGTACTAAGAATCTTTTTTACTAAGAAGCATGGAACGGTAAGTACAATCGACCTCGTTCTTTCCCGTCTGTACCGATAGAGTAGATCACAATAGCTTATTACTTGGAAATCCACCGCCGTTTGATTCAAAGACTAATCTTTTATATGTGTTTTCTATTTCAAGGCTCATTCCTCAGATCTTATAAGAACAACTAGTCTAAGCTAAGCTATAAGCCCCACAAACAAGAAAACTACTCAAGATTTTTCCTAGAAGCTTTATATTAATAGAATTGGTTCACGTCAAAACAATGTTATTAGATAACACACTCACTTAAAATATTTGTCCCTTATACTAAGTATCATTCATGGAAAATATCAACTAAAATAAAAGTATCTTTCAACAGTTTGAACTCAAAACAAATACAAACGAAACGCCACTATTTTCGAGTCTCGCACCCATATGGAAGTTGTGACAGCCGTGTTACGTCCCGGCGACAAATCTTACGATATCTCCAACTTGGCACGTTAAAACTACGCGCTTCACATACAATGGCGGACATTTATTATTTAGGATCAGCACCGATAATCAGTGCCATTACCCGATTTCTTTCACTGGGGTGCCGCCCTCGATTTACTCACTACTATGTAACGCCCTTATTCCTGTGTAGACAAAGTTCAATTTTGTTTGCTACTTTAAATTTTACAATGTTATTCTAAGCTTTTATCGTCATGTTTGTGTCTTTAACATAAGGTTGTTGTTTGCTTGTGTGGGGTGTATTAGTAAGTTGGTGTGTATTTTTATCATGACGTGCAAAGGTGGCCGGACGCATCGGTCCCTGGGAGCCAACGCATCTGGCGTTGAAATTCGCTTGATATATTGTTTCATGTCCGCACCGCCTCGCGCCTGTAATACTTGCCAGAGATGGGGCACACTCGCATAACGTACGGCTGGCGACACTTTTTGGAAAACATTTTACGTTTTGTAGAAACGTATTCGTGACTTCTAATTCAAATGAAGATTGTAGACAATGAATTAACTGTCACGTTTAAATAATAGGATTTTTATTATTGTTGTTCGTTCTTGTTTAAAGTATAACATTAGCAGCATGCTAACGTCAAAATAAAATTATTATCTAAATGAATTTAATTTACCAAATAATTTATTTCCCATAATCAAACTTGATCAAGAGAGTACAACTACAAAAACGCGAAAGTTTGTAAGTATAGATGTTTGTTACTCTTTTACGTTAAAATTACTAAACGGATTTGAATAAAATTTGTTACAAAGATAGTTAATAACCTAGATTAACACATAGAATAGTTTTTATCCTGATTTTATCTTCCCGTGGGATAATTTTCGAGTTGTAGCGGGTGAAGCCGCTGGAAACAGCTAATCTTAAATAAATATCACAAAACATACATAACATCACGACTGCAATCTCCAAAAGGTTGAGCAGATGTGTAACTAATGTTAAGTACACCCACATATCACCAGTTATGTGTAAATCTCATATCATATTCCTATGACATGAGATTAACCGGTTATAAATCAAGACTCTATTACCATGGCTGCTACTTAGAAATTCCTGATGATAAAACTCAGCACCCGACTCAACCCTGGATTCAAACCCAGGAACTTAGCAGTTGCACTTGCAATCGCTAGACCAGTGGGGCAGTAGGTAAATATCACAATATTTGAATAAAACATAAAAAAAAGTCATAATATCGATACAGCCGGGGTCAGTTTGTACACAACGTGTCCCACCCCTAGCCACCGAGCGGGGGTGAGTAAATATTAAAACTCAACGAGTTGTTTGTAAAAAATAAAACAATAAAACCGTGTTATAGGGATTTGGATTTATTTCGCACAATTTTCCTAATATTGGGTGACTTGTTTATGGCTTGTTGCGATGTTTCAGCGGTGGGAGTTGGGAACTCGGTTTTTATTGGATTTGACCAAATAATATGAGTTTTTTATTAAGTATTCTTCTTTTGTTCTCTGTTACCTGTCTTCATTGCACTTTGGTTTTTGAATAAAGTCGTTCGAATTTCGTCTCGTTCTTTTCTTTCATTCAAAACTTTCACTTGTTTTACACAACTGCACAAGTATTCGCACATATTTTTTATTTTGCCTTGTTAGAAATTTTCATCAGAGTCACTTACAAATAGTAAATCAACACGCTTGATGATCGTCTCTGTGACCAAATAACACTAAAACTATATAAGATGTAAGTAGATTTTCATCACAACGTGTCCCCTTACATTACCCACAGTCATGTCTCACAATCCCATGGTTACCGATGGGGCAATCTATTCGCCCCCAAACCGAATGATGACTCGAACAAAATATATTCAAAGGAATCACATATTTATCTCGCCATTCGCCAGATTGTTCTGCAGATAGGTTCTACTGACGCTTTTAGGAGATAGGATGGGCTAGCGATCTGTCACTGCGGGCAATAAATTGTTTTACTGCCATTTTTACACCCAATGCCTGGTTTATTGCTGGCGATATTTTGATTTATGAGATTAGAAGTGTCCTTTATATCAAAGGTATAGAAAGGTATAGGGTTGCGTTGAATTAGGAAATGGTAGTCGATGTGAAATAGGTTCAATCCAAATTACGGTCTACGTAAATTATCTCATAGAATTTAATTTAATTTCTGTTTTCTAAGAACTTTTACCTCTGGATCCACTGTGACTGTGGTATCCTACTCCAAAAGCTGTGACTGAGTGGAGCATATTACGACAAAATATATGCGTTCCACATGATGTAACTCTCAGCCATCCATATAAATTGTCCTTCACAATGTATTTCCTTATCCTGTAACAAAATGAAGCATACAATTTTGATTTGTAAATCTATTTCGAGCTCCAAACCTCTATAATCCAAGCAAACAGCTCGAAACGGCTCGGTTCGGCTTGTTCTGTGTATTCAAAGCAGCGGCACATACATTGTTTGAGACGAGTCCAAACGTATCGATTTGCGAGCGCGATTAGATCGCTCCTATCGACTGACCTAATCGATGTGGGACGAGCACTGGCCCGAATACGAATCACTTTTAATAGTGGACCGTTTTTTTTCTTATTTTAGCTTACTTTGCTCGTTAATTTTTAGTATTATTGGTGCCTGTTCTTGAGATTTTTTTCTGTTGATGGCGCTATTAAAAAAGTTGTAAGTATTTTTTCAGAGAATAACATCATCATTCGTTTTTTCGATTAGAATGTTTTTTTCCCTATTCTGCTCTTATCTGAAGATAGTTTATTTAAACAATCATATCTTCAGAAAATAAAGTCGGTGACAGTTATTAAATATTCTATTTAAGCTCCAGACTCTATTTATTAGTACAATTCTGTTTTAAAAATATTATTTTGAATGAAAAAACTGCGGTATAAAGTTCGATCGATCAACTAGTTTGAATTTTCAATCCAATTTGTTTTATCTTAGAGCTAATAGTAGAACAATAAAGTTATACTTTCAGTTGTTCTTGTAAAGGCAATGTTTGATTAAACTACAATAACAGTATCAAGTGAGCCAACAACGTAGGACGTTGAAACGAGACCTAAGGGCGACCTAAATAGATCAACTTTTTGTTTTGATGTTCGGCCAGTGGAACAATATTAATATTCATGTAGGATCGCGCTGGGACATGTCCAATATCGACTCGATCTGATACTGATTTACAATTACTGGACTTGTAGTGGATATATATTTGTTATTATTTCATTTGCGGGGGCTGACGTTGCGCGTTGGCTGTAAACCATCACGTATGTAGGTCTACACCAATTGAATAGTAAGGCTTTGTAATTGCTTTTAGGGCATGCCCGTTTTTTGCCATTATCCAGCTTGCCACATGTGATTTGTTTTACTCAATATTTGTTACTAGCTTCTAAGCACGTGTAGGTCGGAAATCTTACCTTGGGAACGTACTAAAGGGATAAAAATACCCCATGTCCCACCACGTCTGTTAATAATACAAATTCGTTGTGCTGGAAAATTTAGCAGTACGAACTAATTTTCTCATTTATAATAATATTAATACTTGAAAGTCAACCACTGTGTCACAGCTTCTCAAAACTGCCAAGTTCAAAATTTTCTTCTTCCTTTGAAAAATTAATTAACAATTTATTCGCACAAAGCGCACTTGACATAATCCCTTTGGCACGTTTTTTACCAAAGCCATCAAAGAGAGGAAGGGGCGGCATTTCCTTTGCCGAAACTTGCCAATGGATTTTATCATTAGGCTTAATAATTGCATAGCAATCGCCTCAGGGTTCACCATCCCCTCTGCTTGCACCCTTCCATGGACGTGGGAAGATCAACAGATGCTTTCGTGGAATTACAATGGAAATTAAATTACCATTAAATGAGAAAAATACTTTTTTGATGAAATTTAAAATAATGCAATTTTCTAGAGAGCTTGGTAGACGAAGATATTATTATCAGCTTCGGCGAACTGGGTTGCCATCTGAAACACATTAGCTCACGCCTTTTTTCCATGGGGGTAGGCAGGAACCATAAAACACCACCTGCTACGATCCTTACATACTTCTTTTGTCTCGTCCACTTTAGTTCAAAATTTGTGAAACAATTGAATCACTAACATCGAATCAGCTGGAGCCATTTTCTAGTTTATTAGTCGGTCGGTTGGCCTATGTTCAATGTCATTTCAGTTTCTCTAAACTCCATACATATTCCCGTTACGATTTCCGTTGACATTCCCTCGACACTAATGTAAAAGTATATATCTCCAATAATCTTTATTTCTCTGGAAACATGGCTATTAAAATGTGAGATACTATATCGACGATTAGATGTAAGGGGCTGGCAGTTATCGAGGGTGGAAGGTCAGCGTGACCTCTAGACTGTGAGGCATTCATTACGAGGTATGGAGAGGGGATCGCATTTGAATGTTAAGGCATTAGGGCCGATGCTGACTAGATAGCAACACTAAAAAAATGTTTATCGTACCACTTGCTCAAAAAAGTGACATTCTATGCCACAAAAAGCGAACATAACAATAGTCATTTTTAATCTGTTGAAAACAGGGAAAGCAAATTGTACTGAATTTCATTCATCCCCTAGGGGGAGAATGTGATTTAAATTTGGAAAAAGAAAATTGTACTGAATTTCATTCATCCTCTAGGGGGAGAATGTGATTTAAATTTGGAATAAGAAAATTGTACTGAATTTCATTCATCCCCTAGGGGGAGAATGTGATTTAAATTTGGAATAAAAAAATTGTACTGAATTTCATTCATCCTCTAGGGGGAGAATGTGATTTCTATCAATAATTGGACGGTGGACCAATGTTTCGAATGTTAACTTTTACTTTTATTTGTCATTATTTTTAATAAATGCTTATCTCATAATTATTATTGTGTTAATTTTTTCGCAAATGGTACGAAAAGTAGAGTATTTTCCTCGGTGATAAAGCTGTCTTAGTCTTGGGTGAACTTAAATCCCTCGCTACACTCAGGACTCGTCTTGAATTCCTCGCTTCGCTCGTGATTTAAGTTTTTAACACCCTCGCTACGCTCGGGAGTAAACCTCGGGTCCTTCGTTACGCTCGCGATTTAAATCGTCACCCGCGACAGAAGACACTGCTTTATCCCCTTGATTAATAATCTACTATTTCTTTTCTTCCTTTATCACAACTCAAGTTGGATGAAATTAGCACTGGATGGATGAAATGGCGGCAGGTCACGGGAACAATATGCGACTCCCGCATTCCCCTTAAACTCAAGGGGAATATTTATAAGACCATGGTTAGACCTGCTGTCGTGTATGGACCAGAATGTTGGGCCACAAAAGGGATAAATGAAAGGCAATTGCATGTGGCTGAGATGAGAATGCTAAGAGGGATGTGTGGTGTGACGCGAAAGGATAAAATAAGTAATGAGTACATAAGAGGAAGTCTGAAAGTGGCGCCAGTGAATGAAAAGTTGATTGGTAATCGATTGTCGTGGTATGAACATGTGATGCGAAGGAATGAAGGAAATGTTGTGAGGAAAATGTTGAGTATGAATGTAGATGGCTATAAAAGGAGAGGAAGGCCAAAGAAACGATGGATGGACTGTGTGAAGGATGATATGGCTAGAAAGGAGGTGACTGCTGAGATGGCGAGAAATAGGGAAGTATGGAAGAAGAAGATATGTTGCGTCGACCCCAAATGAATTGGGATAGGGGCAGGAGAATGATGAAATGATCACAACTCAAGTTACTTCTCTGTTTTTGCGTTTGTAACATGATTTTCATAGAGCTGTCTATTCTTTACTAATCTAATTATTAATATCAACTACAAACCTACATTTTCCTTTTCATTTAGGCTCATATTTGGACTGGCCTGTTGGTCTAGTGGTTAGTGACCCTAACTGCTATGCCGGAGGTCGTGGGTTCGATTCCCACCCAGGACAAATGTTTGTGTGATGAGCACGATCATTTGTTCTGTGTCTGGGTGTAATTTATCTATAATATGTATGTATTTAGAAATATATAAGTATGTTTATCAGTTGTCTAGTACCCATAACACAAGCTCTGCTTAGCTTGGGACTAGATGGCGTTGTGTGATAGTTGTGGAATATTATTATTATTATTCCCTTTATTCATAAATTAACAAATTTTATACATTTTTAAATATTTCCTATAAAAACAAAAAAAAAACATTTAAAAATAAAAAAATAAAAAAATATTATTATTATTATTATTATTTCCACTGATTTTTCTTATAAACACAGACATTTTGAAGAACCCCTGTTTATTTTACTGATAGCACCTAAAATAAGGACGAGCAAGAAATAATTAGTAATTTAAGGAGGTTTAAACACGGAAAGTGTCGTGTTTGGCTTTGTTTAGACCTGCATCAGACATGATATGACACTACAGTACTGCGGCGTTTACTTTATAAGGACCGCAGCGCTGTGTTAAATAGTTTGCAAGAACGTAAAGAGTCTTGATAGCGTTTGAAGTAACCGCTCTCTAATCTAGAATGATACTGTGAGTATGAGATTGTTCTTAGAATAAGTAGATTTAAACAGATCCTTTTTTAAACTTCGTCGATTGTAAAATTATCGTCACTTTAAATGAGATAGTGAAGAGGTAACTAAAAAAGAAAAATAAGAAAAGTATTACGTAGAAACAGGAAAAGGTTCGTTGTTCTTTTGTTTTGTGCAATAGTCTCTTTGTAACTAATTTTAATCTAGTTTTCTTCATATTTAACGTCAACACTTCACTTCACTGTCACTTCTTTTTGCCCACTTATAAGTAGGAGAAAATTAATATTGTAACAGAAATCATATTACAATTACGTATTGTATAGAAGAATATCGTTTTCCTTGTGTGCGTTACCTTATAATATAACGTTATGATCTCGTTGGTCACGTATTGGCGAAACTAGGTCAAAATATTGGATTAGTAGCATTGCGGATATTATGTTTTACAAATGTAATCAAATATAATAATTACCTACATTATTAAATAGGTTACTATTAATTGCTGTTGTTGTTGTTTTAGTTTATCATCGATGATTTTAATGCATATCCAAATTAATAAAACTAATTTATTCACTAGTTGTGCTTAATGAACTTCATTGTTTTGTGTTATGAAACTTTTTAATATTGTCACAAAATGGGTTGGGTTAGTTTGTTTGGTAAACCATACAATAACTGGGGCGTCAACGAAGCAGACATAACTAGTTAATGAGTGCACCACAACTAACACGATAAGCGGCCGTCATCCATTCAATCATAGCCAGCCAGCCGAATCATGGCCTGTACTGCCACTGGCATGGAGTAACGAATAAAATGGAGTCATCGTCATCATCAGCCATTTATGTTCTTACTGATGGGACACAGGCCTCCTCTCTTTGAGAGGGAATGGGCTAAAATCTACCACACGGGTCCAGTGCGGATTTGTAGATGTCACAAGCCTTCTAGGACATACCGGCTTCCTCGCGATGTTTTGAGAGCAGTGGTGATGAAATAAATTATTATTACTCAAAGTAATGCACCTGCCTGGGTTCAAAACCATGAGTAACTGTTCTTAAGTCGGGGCCGCAACCACTGAGCCACAGCTACTCTAATGGAGTAAACACGATTTATTAACACATGGCTTAAAACCGCGACTTAATGTCAATGTACATTATCGAGTAGGTCAAATATAATTTTCTGAAGTTAAAGTAAGCAGCGTAACTTTGTCCTCCTCTATTCATCGTTTTCACTTTATGTTTCATGTGGCAGAGTAGATTACTGACTGTACTAGTTCAAGATACAGGTGCCGCCTAGTTTGACGTTTACAGTTTTTCAATTTTTACAAAATAAAACTCATTACCGAAATACATAAGTCTGTCAAATTAAGAAAATCTTCTTCTTCTTCTTTATTCTTTATTGCACACATAAAATAACAAATAAACAAACAAATTAAAATAATAAAGCTTATGTAGAAAGGCGAGCTTAACCCAGAATTGGGTTTTCTTACAGCAAACCTAATTTCGCAAGCGAGATTTGCAATAGAGGATACACTTAATGTATGTGCATTAACATTAAACTATGTTACTTAAATGTTTGTATTATGGTATTTTTATTCCAATAATTTTTGCGACACAATACGAGTAAAGTCTCCTGAAATAATTATTTCAGGAGACTTTAAAAGTAAACAGCTGAGTAGTTACATATACCAGCGTTCCATATGTTCACTACTCCATGTCGTTTCTACGTATGTGTGCACGGAGATGAGACATTATGCGCTAGTAATAATTGGAGTAATTTCATCTGCGAGAGTTGTAGTATACGCAATATACGCAATGGATTGATATTAAATGGGCTGTGCGACTGTGTTGTTACTGATGGTGTATTGTGTGTGGTTTCATGTTCCATTGTGGTTGTTGAATCGGCGAAATAGACGGCACAAGATAGCATTTTTACACGAAGGATGAGAAAAGACTACAGACATTGGCTTTACTCAAATTGGGAAGGATATAAAACTCAATCATTACTTGAGATTTACTCAAAAAGTGACCTTTTACTGAAAAGCCTTAAAATGCTGTTTCTTTTCGATAAATAATCCACAATTCAATTAACCTTTCGAAAACATCAAACATGGCAAAGATTCAATTTTATAAGGCACTTATCTTACATTATAAAAGCCCGTGCTATCATAACGATCGCCGGGATGTCTGGCTTAAGAAATTATCCGAAGCTAATATTAGCATCGCTGGGAGCCAGCCAGGCAGGCAGGCAGGCAGGGAGGCAGCCAGGCTTACCGTAAATCTACCGGCCATTACCGACCCAATAAACGATTTAACTTGATTCCTTCTTTTAATACCGAGTTCAAAGCTCAACTCGGCTATCAAAACACTTTATATAAGCACCTCTCAGGAGCGCCAATAAAGGGTTGAAGTGTGAAATTATTTGAGAGTAAGTAAGAATTCCTGACTCAATTAAGTTTCTAAGTAAAAGTAGGCGTTTGAGAAAGGGTCGTAAAAGAATTTGTCTTAACTTTCCTTGAGTTTGAGACAATTGCTTCTGTTTTATGTTTTTACTGCTCTTTAGTGGTGATGGAATGGGGTCGTGTCTTTGAATAATATCAGTCCGTATAAAAATAATGTTACAGAAACGCCATAAATGCAACTTGCAGTGATTGGAAACCCACCAATGAGAAACTTTTATTTTCTCTATAATAAATCAAACGACAGCTTTTTAATATATATTTTTTTTAATTGGATATAATTATTATTAATGTCATGATAGGTACGCCTCAGTGAATGTGAACCTTTACCAAAATCATGGCATTTTAGCAAAAAGAATCGTTACATCTAATGTGTTTAGAAATTCACAAGGTAGGTATGTTTTTGTTTTTATTCTAGCTAAGTTAGCCTGTGTTTTATGGGATGCTATTTATTTGTTCATTTTGCTTATGAGTCTAGATTTCTAGAAGTTCTGATACCGTTTGTGTTGTGTTAGTAAGTGCCAATTACAAAAAAAAAATGCTTATGTATTCGAACTCTTTACGTTTCGATTAAATTATACTGCGCTAAATTCAGTGATGGCGATTTCGTTCACATTCAAATACCGAGCCATTTATCAGTATCATCGAATACTTATTGAAATTCTATTGTGAAACTGTTAAACACATTTTTATAATGAAATCATTTAAACAAAGAAAAATTTACATAAATGTATTTCAACAAAGATTTGATTTGTTCTGAATCCAATGCATTTATATTGATGCTTCTTTAAAATTATCTTTATCATATTAAACGAACAAAAATATTTTCAATACGAACAAAAAAAAGTTTTAGCTTTAATAGAAATTGATATTGTTTAGTTTAGAGTAACATATTTTGAAGGCATAAAACTAAAGCAAACTAAAGCTTCTGAAAGGCACCTCTTGTACGAAATAGGTTGTAAAAATTGAGTTCAGTGACCTGTTTAAGGCGACACTGAGCGTTACATTAAGGCTGGCTTAACACGAGTTAAATCTTGAATATTTTTATTTTTATGAAAGGTTTTTAAGTCTGTGCGCTGTTGCGTTTTACTTTTAGTTATTAGTTTGTGAAGCTGGTAGTTTTATTACGAGCAGTAAATATAATTCAGTCCAGTAACGTCTTTTACTACAGTATACTTGATTACCTAAAATATTTACTAGCGTGGCTGTGAACATACAGAGCCAATGTATACCAAAAGCATTGCTACTCTATTGTAATATTTTAGTCGATTTACATGTAGGCGAGAAACAATATGTGTCTGTCGATTCCTAGAAATATTTAAAATAATAAATCTTACCACAAAATCCCTTTTGTATCAATGTAAATATTTAATTCAATACCGATCAAACAAATGTTGATACTCTCAATTGTGATCACGTATTTCTTACAAAACTGATTTCTTATCAATCCCCTTTTACCATACTTTTATCTTGTACACTTCGTTGTGCAATTCTATTTGCGAAGCCTTCCTCAATGGTGGCCTATTTTTCCTTGTAAATGAATATTTCTGTGGATACACGAGGATGTCTTTTACTTGTATCTTTTAAAAGATAAGGAAAATTTCAATCAATCCACAGTAAAGCGTTTTCAAATGAGATTATTTTGGTCGGATACGTTTTGTATTCAATATTATTTTATATCCAAAATAAATATAAAAATTAATGATTTGAATGAATTTATGGCAGTATTTTAGTCTTTCTAGGAAGTGGGTTGAGACTCTTAAGAGTTTAATTCAATTTTAAAAATAGAACACACAAAAAACACTAGATTCCTTTCCAGTGTTTCCTGTATTTAATTCCTCACAAACAAGCTGTACAGAAACTAAGCTGTTTATGACGTCAGACTGCGCTGGCATTTTTATACAGCCTCTGAGTTATTCGTCCGAAGCGGAGTGAGTATGTGGATGGACGTCGTAAACTGTACCTACCGGAGATACGACGGAGCGAGGTAATCAAGGATGCCAGCTGTAGTCTAAGCTCCAGCACGGAAGCTTAGATTAGGAACAAAATACATGATTACAATACCTAAAACTCGAATTTTCAGCTGCAGTTTACTTTGCTCAAGTTATTTTTCGTAAAATAAATTATCGTTTTTCAATTAAACTTTTATTTTCTGAAATGAATACGCTGCAGACCCTAGATCAATATCGAATCTCACTATCTTAAAAACACTCAGCTTTACTTTACCCACGATATTTTTATCACAAGTTATAAAAACAGAACGATCATAGCGGTCCAACGTAACATTATCCTTTCAACAAAAGTAAAATAAACTTAAAAAACTTTTTCGTTTATTGGACCCGTAAAAATTAAGCTTCTCAGTTTGGCCACGCTTAACTGCACCTAACTCTTTCGTCCGTCCCTTCCCTGTTGGCCCAAGGCGACCTTAAAGCCCGGTTTTTGTTCAAGTGGAGATGAGCGGAGCGGAGAGGAGATATGCGGGAATCGGCCAATAGGGGATCGGACAAAAAAAAAACTAATGAACCCGTCAGATAGATTTCCAAAAAATATTAACCACGTATTTTTTTTTTTCACGTAAACAAAAAATGAAGACGATACAGTGCTACGAAAACTCGTGTGACGTCATATGATAGTACATTTTGTACCTTCAATTGACGTTTCAAGCCCCACTCCATGATCTTTGACGCGCTTTATCTTCGTCAATTTTTATTGTTTTGACAAAACAAAAAACACGTATCCAATATTTTTCGATTCTAACTGACGGATCTGACTGACTGATCATATTTTTTTGAGTCAGTCCGATCCCCTATTGCGTTGGTTGAAATTCACATCGCGTCTCTCGTTTCTCCTGTTATTGTCGAATCTGACACATCTCCGCTTCACTCCGCTTCGCTGGAAATCGTGGCCTTAAAGTCCACGGGACGCGGGGCGGGGGCGGGGGTCCGGCGACCCCTGGGGACTCCGGCGCCGGCTTATACGCTAAACAAGGAACGTAAGAACCCCGCGCTGACCGTAAACGGCCCGGAGTTTGTGGCGGCGCTGGCGGTACTTCTGTGTGGTAGGGTTAGCACGGGAGGTTTTAAATGTTTTGATGTTACTGGGAATGAACATAGGTAATTATTTCCTAACTTTATTTTAATGTCTTTAGTATTGCACTTTCTTTTTTCAGGATATCAAGCAACTGGGGCTGCGGGTTGTGCGAAAGACATCACATAGGGCTAAAAAGGAACATGGGTGGTTTTTATTCAGTAGAAGTCTGACACTCCCTTTCGCATCTTCCAGAGCGGGAGGAGTTATTTGATGATTACGTACCCTCCAAAAAAAAAAGGAAATCAAGTAATGGAGTTAAGCTTCTATTGATTTGTGTGTGCATCTTAGACATCGTTTTTTTTGTCCTTTAGTGCACATTAACTCATAAACTTTGACCTTTTTATCCAAACTTCTCAAAATGACTAATTTTACATAAGTGGCAGCCCTGTATCGTCTCACCCGTGTAAGGTTTACTATAACGGCAGCAGAACATACTAGCCACTCGCTCGTACTCAGTGGCTCTCATGTTCTAGTGTAACAAGTATAACCCGCGCTTTATGCCCGATATTGACCACGTATCACTTTTATGTCCACTTACCGGTCCAGCCACAATCGGAGAATACTTTAGCTTTCAGATAGAATACCTAGCTTTTATTTCAGGTCATCTATCTGTAGTACTAAAGGAAAATAAAGTTTTTTCAATGTTCTTTTATACGATCTAAGCTTATTGAATTGTTACATGTTCGTGTGTGATGGGTTAAGTTTATATTGATAATAATATATTATAATGAATACATCAACAACTTATCACTCTTAATGTAGCTAACTGCATTGAAAATAAATAAAAATGCTGCTCCCCACTATCATCTATTTTTTTTAAATTATTTAATTTAAACGCTAGCTTTATAATGTGTACTCACTTGTTTACTTACGTACTTGTACACGTTGCGAATAATACTATAGCCCTTGTTTGCAGTCACATTATGTAATACATTAGTCAAGCAGTTTTTGAGGAAAATGGTAACAAACATACACTCAAACGAGCATTCTGTCATTGGTTATCAAAGTATTGGAAGACGCGAGACAAATACCGTTAGGACGAAACCCATTATAAATGGTATGTTTGAATTGAATTCTCCTTCAGTATTCAATACAAAATACATTAATTCGTATAAACGGCTTCGATAAGAGTCGCCGAATAAAATTGTCGAAAATATAAGGTTTGTGAATATAAATGTGACAACAATGGAGTCTTTGCATACAATGTGTGCTCGAGAAATATATTATATTGATATTGTGCCCAAACTGATAATTCTGAAAAGTATTTTTGAAACTGAAAATATATTTGTCGGAGATTGCAGTCTCTGAACGTGGATAAAATCAGAACTACTGGAATGTCGAGCAACTATTGTCGTGTAGTTCAACCTCTTTAGTAGTTGCTTTGGGTGTGTTTAGTTCTGGCACGATTTATAACGACAACTGTCAGATGAATGATGACAGATGCGCTCGTCAATTTAGAGGAGCCCGAGCCAGGAGGGGCTTCCGGGGCGGACGGCGCTGCAGTTGGTCGTGATCGTGTTTCCTACTAACCTCACTGCATTCCATGTGGTTGACTTCATCGTTTATCATGAACCACTGACTGTTATTTTGAGATATCCATCCTGTCGTATCATCGTCATCATGGAGAATACCTTATTCTCCGACATATTCAATTTATTTCTATTGGTTTGAAAAAGAAGCAATAGTTTTCGTTGGCTAACATATCATAGTTCTATTTTAAAAATGGTTCCTACCAACTTAAATCTAACCCGATTGTGTACTGTTTGTGTCACTAAGATACTGGTTGTACTTAACTCGGTACCTGCTGTTAAACTTCGCAGTATCCTGTTAGTTTTAAAATATATTCTTTGTATGTTGATAATAAATGTTAAACACGAATTAGAATTTGAAAGTATATGGATTATAACATACCGGTTCGAAACATTTAAAAATAAAAAGCTTGTGCTGAAAGTGTGCAGCTCACATTCAGCGTGCGATGTCTTATACAACATGTACGAACGTGATATCGTTCAATAAGAGAATGGGCACTATAATATGGCGACATCCATTTGCTAATTATCTTATTACAGCAGCGAATCACTTCCTAAACAGCAATCTATAATTCAGACCAACCATACCATACACAGCAAACCCGGCCATAACTCGCTGGCAATAGGCAACAAACTCAAGTGATTTTAACTTGCCGTACCATTAATATTAGTGCGGCCATATCTCGCCGACACATAACACTAAACCTTTATCAGTGAGTACATAAACACGCGCGATAACCTCCGATGTTCTGACTTAGTTAATTTACTGTAATTGCGCCAACTATGGCTTTCCTAGGGCTGTGCGGCGAGTGAGATCCCGCTTTGGAAAGTGGAACACGGACTATGGTGGGTATTGGATGCATTGATAGTATTGACTATTGTTCTTAGTAATTCCGTGAAAGTAGCCTCCATATATACTTAAATCTACAGTTTAAGAAATATCGGTACATGATTTAGGTACCTCAAATTCTCGTACACTGTTTAGTAAATTTTCCAGGTAAAGACCTTTCATAATTATGCTTGTTTGTTCTACTAGGTATTGTGCTTGAATATACGGATAGTACAAGTATAGCGTATTCATTTTGTCAATCTTAAAATCTTGTGTGGTTCGCTTTGGAACCACCGTGTCGACTGGCTAATATTTCTGGTACGATACAAGCGACTTTCTGCTGTGTTGTGTTAGTATGAACCTCGTGTCATAATTAGTTATAGTCACTACATGAAAACATAGTCTTGTTTATTTACTAATCCTTCACTAGTCGCCAACGTCAACGTAGGATTACGATAATCCCACAGAGGAGGTACATTAATTAATGATCCAATCATTTTCCCTACACGCCCACACGGAAGAATTACGAACAAACTATATTTTTAGCGTATAACACGATATCGATCTATATCCTCTACTTATAGCAGAAATAACAACAAACTCTGAGCAAACAAATTATTAACAGAGAATAAGGTGAAATGGTAATCACTTTATTTATATCGGAATGCGATGAAGGAAGGTGGGTCTTTGTGATCGAAATAGAACCTTTTTCCACGTAAAGTAGGTGAAGGTATCGGGATCTTTTTTGTTATACGAGTAATATAATAGTAATAATTAACATCCAAGGACTTGTCTTTGTCGTTTTTTCTCAAGTTGCTGTACTTGTAAGTTTTCTGTTTTAATTATAACTTCCCTTCAACTTTCTTCAATGAAAAAATAATAGCACAATGAGCGTTTATAAATAAATTATAATTTAAAAAAATGTGTTTACTTCGACTGTACAAAAAAGAGCGTTTTGAAAGGCCATTGAAGGGTAAGAAAAATTGTTTGAAAGAATATGAAAATGACCGCACCCAAAAGAAAGCCTTGACCCTACTGAATAGAAAAACGAACGCGGATGACTACGACCTATGAAAAATTCATAGAATCTGACACAAAAACAAGGACGAAAAATTCCAGCTTCATTTTACAGCTCCTAAAAAATACAAACCTTATATCCAATCAAGCTAAAGTCAATAAAACTAGCCGACAGTAACAAAAATCTCTGAATCTTGTTACACAGCCACAAAATCAAGCAAGTGAAACCCGAATTTCATTGTTACTTCATAAAAACGCTCTAACAATCAGCTGATCAGTCTATAAAACGTAAAACACGCACGAACTCATCAATGAATGTAAACGAAGCACGAACTCGCTCGAGCACTGGCTGCGCACACTCGACCACTCCACTCGGCCGAGTGCGCTCGCAGAAATAACTCAATATTCTTTACTTTACAATTCAGCCGGCAGCCCTGCGGTTCGCTTACGGGCCCCTAATGCCACATTACTTTTGTACAGAACCTTCGGCCGGTTCTCCGGGCGTTTTTGTCATGACGGACGGGTAATTTTGCGGGCGAATTTTGCCCGTTATGGGCGGCTAAGGTAAGTTTATCTGGATTAAAATGTTCGGGCCTTCGATGTAGCAGTTCTACTGTGGATGTACTTTAACGTTTCTGTTTCGGAAATACAGAGCCAGCTCACGGTTTAGTGAGGACGAAGAATTAGTTATTTATTTTAATATTGCTGAACATTTCGTTATGTTTGTCCAAATAGCTCAAGTTCTCGAGTACAGTCGAGAATCCTTGAATATTACAAACATACCTATACCTTTTCTACACTTTTCATTTTATGAGATTGTTTTCGTCGATCACTTAAATATAAAAGTCCCAATCGTTCACTAACAAATTCAATTCTCCAAATTCACTTTACATATCATTTTCATCACAGCAAAGTAGGTACAATGAGCGCTATAGTCGTGAGCTGTATCGCCATTACGCCACTAATATTTACATTTTTACTATATAACACATCTTATTGCTCCTACATGGCAATCTGCCACTAAGCTGGCAAAATTTCCTATACATGTGCCAAAGTTTCTGGCTGAAAGTACCCTCCCGGAGTCTGTAGGGACATAGAAACCTTATTTAATCTGCCTGATCCACATTAAGTAATAATAAAGGTAGCCAACGAACCGGAATCAAAATCATATTATGTCGAACAACAATATCATGTACGTTACGACGGTTATCAGCAGAGGATGGGTAGAGACCTTACACGTCATGTCTGACACAAGACAAGACGTTTGCCATTGTTCTGACGCGGGTTGAGTTCCGCGGTGGGAGATTTATGTGAACTGTCATGGCGGCGGTTTGTAAGGTTTGTTTCTATTTGTTTCAAACATTATTACCTACTAACCTGCCCAAAATAATAATAAATTAATTTACTAAACTAATTTTAGAAATCTGTTACTAGGCATCCAGTTCAAAATGTATAAAGATGAACTGAAATAAACATGGTTCCGCGATGGTTAATGCCAATGGTCAAAGGGGAGTAAAAGTAAAATCTCTAGATAACTTCGGGTTATATCTGATGTTCAACAAATAAGGCTGATGCGAATCTGCTGAGCTGACCCAAACAGCCGTATGTTACCGACGATACGGAGAATTTTCAGTTGATAATACCTATAACTAGGTGAAAGCCATACCACTCACTTTCTACAATTATAACTCGGTATCTCGCCGCGTATTTCACGTTGATACACACACGTTTATCGGTAGAAGCGAATTAAAATACAGCATCTTACAGGAAACGGTAACGACGCAGATATTCTAGGAACTGATCAAAAGGTATCTCAGTTAATCACAAGTCCAAGAAGCCGATACGTTGCGGATTCCGGGAATTGATACCCAGATGTGTGTAATAGGTAAAGTCGCCGTCCCCGGAGAATAAAATGGTAATTGCAAAAACACTAATTTTCAGGAAAAATAAAAAACCAATTTTTGACTATAACCGGGCAAGCAATAGACATAGAGAGATCAAATAAAGCTCAATGGTAGCTAATTTTTTATCCTTTTATAATGTTTTGAAAGAGTTTTACTTAGGTTAGCCGAACTGAAGATATTTAATATTAAAAAAGATACTAAAATTTGACTGCAATCTTAATTTATTAATATACACTTATCATTTTATTCTCGTTAATTCCTAGAGACTATGAATATTGCTTTATTGTTTTACAATAATATTCCACGAATAATAGAAGCCAAATATACGGAAAACAAAATCATTTACCATTTTATTCTGGTTAGTATTGAATATGCAATATACGGTAATAGAACCTTGAACATTTATTCTAGGGTATTTAATAAAACAATGTTAAAGTAATCAGCTGTAACTTTATTGAAAATGGACACAATAAACATTAAAAAAAATTAGTCTTCCTGATCTTCACGTAATCATCATGTAAATGGTCTTCAGAACTATTGATAAAAGTGAGAGAATTGTAAAAGCCACGTACTATACGTCGGAATTGCTTCTGTCCTACAAAGACTCATAAGGTCGGCGTGTAAAGCCTTGCTTAGTGGTAAAGGTCTGTTGTAAGCAAGTTTCAATTGGGGGTCAGTAATAGAGACTGAAGTATTGTTTGCTGTTTGCCTGGAGCCTCGCTTGCATCTTGGTGTGATTTTTTGAAGCGGTTCGACATTCAACTTGGAATAATTGGCATCAAAATCATATTTAAAACGTAGAATTGATGGCTGTGAATGCGAGACGCTTACTTCCATTACTTTAGACCATGATATTTTCTGTCCTTCTTCATCTTTCACCCAGTTCTTGACAAACAGCTACCGATTTCTATTGCTCCTCCTTTTCAATTGCATAGTGCCAAACATAGCAGTAACCTTTAAGTAGAGTACTATCAAATACAGTAAAGTCCTACCTGCGATTGTGGAATGTTCAACACCTTCTCTAAATCAAATATGGCTATAGTTGTATGTGTATGATCAACGGATTGTTTTTCTTCTTTTTTTATTTCTCGTACTCGTTCTTTCTTCTTTTGGTATTGGTCATATTTCTCTCGCAATGATTCTTGTCGAACGGGATCAGCTTGTCGCTAAAGAGTGCAAGTAGCGCATATGGTCTTACCCAGAAGAAGCCTGTTTACTCGCGACTTAAACAGATTAGGGTTATATGAACTCGGAAAAACCGACGCAGGCAGGGAATTCCACTCCTTGGCCACCTTGGCTGTGCACATAATAAAGGACTTAGCAAAGCACTTCGTTGGAATGCGTGGAACGTCGACTAGGTATCGGTGATAACCTGCAGTACGTCTAGTCTCCCGATGGAAGGAGGGAGATGGTGGAATCAGCTCGTGGAGCACCTGCGCACACTCTCCGAAGTACAGTCTGTAGAAGACCGACAGTCATGCGACTTTGCGACGGTAGTCCAGGCTATTTAGCTTGACAACCAGCTTATCGTCACCAATTAGCCTCCTGGCTCTGCGCTCTACAGAGTCAAGTGTGGCAAGTTGGTATTTGGCTGAGCCATCCCAAAGGTGACAGCAATACTCCATCCCGGACCGGACTTGAGCTTTTCGCACTGAATTTCGTGCCAAGAAGCTCGAGACTGTCAGTAACTTGTACAGACGCACTCCGGAAAGTAGGGGCCAGATTAAACGGACTCCTTTTTGCGGTGAACAGACACACTTGCGTTTTGGTGGCGTTGAAATCAACCAGATTCTCGTTACCCCACTCGGAGACAAGTCTTAAGGCTGAATTCGTTCGCTCTACCATGGCCTCTCTTAATGAACGTACTTCATCACCACCGGCTTTTGCGCTGGATGATATAACTCTCCATGACAGTGCTGTCATCTGCGTACCCAACAATACCAGGAACAAGGAGGTCATTGATGTGCAGCAGTAAAAGTGTCGCGGAGAGAACAGACCCCTGAGGAACTCCGGCATCGATAGCCATAAGGTCAGAGGAGCGGCTGCTCCTCTGACCTTATGGTCAGTGAACGGTCGATCCGAGTGGTCACTGATGGCTATCAATGACCACTCGAATCGACCGTTCACTCAGGAAGGCAGATATCCAGCAGCAAAAGTCAGCGGGAATGCCGTATGCCGGAAGTTCGCTAAACAAACTTGCGTGCCAAACCCTGTCGAAAGCCTTCGAGATGTCCAGCGACACGGCAAGGGCCTCGCCGTGTTTCTCGATGGCCACACTCCAGTAGTGCGTAGCTAACACCAGAAGATCCCCAGTTGACCGTCCCCGGCGAAAACCATACTGACGGTCGCTGAGTAGGTCGTTCGCTTCAAGGTGCGCCAGCAGCTTACCGTTGAGCCCTTTCCATTACTTTACAAAGTATGGAGGTGATGGCGATTGGTCGATAATTACAGGGGTCGGCACGACTACCCTTCTTGGGTACTGGTTGTACATTAGCAACCTTCCAGGAGTTCGGCACCGTTCTGGTTTTGAGAGAGAGGCGGTACAAGCGTGTCAACACAGGAGACAACTCAGGCGCACCGTTCCTTAAGACCCTTGCTGGTATGCCATCCGGACCGCTAGCCTTATTCACGTCTAGGCACTGAAGTACTCTTTTAAGTTCGACACGATTATCACCAAAAAAAAAATGTACACTCAAGGACAGCTTAGAAAGCACTGACCTAACTAAACAAACATTGCCAAGTGCCGGGAGTCTCACGAACCGACCCATTGTGCTATTACTCTCTAACGTGACTTACTCTTACGACCGAAAAGAGCGGCAATATATTTTACTGTACCGTATTATTAGTACTATTTTACAGTGCGATCAAATTATCTTGGCAGGTCTGAACATAGGCTCTGCGAACTTTTACGCATGTAAACTTGTGAAGAAAACTGTTATTGCCAGATAAACCAATACATAAACGATCAGAAAATATCTAATTTAAACAGTGAGAAATAGAAATAAAATAAATATCATAACACTTTTATACATTAGTACAAACTGACCTGCACGAAGTTCGGACCTGCCAAGATAATTTGATCGCATTGTACTAAGGATATGTTAGTCGCCGAGCCTAGAAGTATTTTTACGAGAACATAATGATAATGGCGTTCGTAATTATTTCGCCGATTTGTTTTCCGAGAATATTATTGCAAAAGTTTTTGTCCTATGTTTAGTGATGAAACTGTTCCACTATTATTATAATACATTTTTTTTCTAGTAAACATATGTTCTAGGAAAAGTGGTGAATATTAATGCATTATCTCATAACTTTTTTGAATAGGGAAGAAAAATCACGAAAAAAATTGAGTAGATGTATTAGGCATCGTAGACTTCAAATGTGGCATAACACTAAAACTATGGTAATATCAGTTGTCATTTTATTCTCCGGGGACGGCGAAGTAACTCATTGTATCGTTCAGATACGTTATCAAGATAAGTAAGTGTGAGAACATTACATACAGTAATTTTAGTTCAGCGGATTATGACTTAAATTATTTAGCAATTTCAACGAACCGTGTTATCATATTCTTTATGCTAACGTTATCAGTCAGTGATACAGAATGAGACCAATTCCCAGATCAGGTATCATAAAACTCCCGTCGGGGCTGCGGGTTGTTTGAAAGAGATACCGCGGCCTCGACACAAAGGGCTGAGAAGGATATGGGTGGTTTTTAGTTAATAGAAGTCTGACACTCCCTACCACTCTGCCAGCGGGAGGAGTCATTTGATGATTTCCCACCCTCTAAAGGTATTCCATAGGGATTTGTCAGTAGGAACCCGAATTTATATGAGCCTTCGGAAAATACTAAATTTTGCTCTTTATTTCCAGGAATTTCTCGTCCGATTGTTGCAGCCTAATGGACGCCATTAATGTATTAATTAGCTGATCCATGGAACCCATTTCCATCCCTTAGTCTAGTGCAGAGTAATTCTATTTGTCTAATGGTATTTCCTGTAATACTGTACTCAGCGAATAGCTTTTAGTTCTGCTCTACTGCCGTCACAATGACGGCTAAATGATTTCAATTTTCCTTTTGATGATGTGACGTGATGTGCCATTATTTTTGACGTAAAACCGGTCATGTTCTGGGACACAAGAATGCCCAAAAACTGGAAAAAAGCAGATTTGGTGACTGTCATAAATGTTTTGGTTGATGTAGGTTTCTCGGTAAGTCACTTTTGTACGAAATGTGTTGTTTCATCTAGACATAGCATAGCTCGAGTTAATATAAAGACTGAACCAACGAGTGGGACCTAGGTTCCACAAACCAGGCACTCGGTTGTTTATACTTCCATACTCGTCCTATGATTGATTTGACCATAACGAAATTCACTAAACGCATGTCGTTTGTGCAAGTAATTGCATTGGTTTGCCCTTCCCCTTTCGAGTGTTTCTGGCAGGTCTAAAGTCCCCTCAAGTCAACACGGGTATGACGTATGGAGACTCTTGCATCTTGAATCTTGGGGTATGGCAATTTGACAGCATGGCACTAGATAGGAATAGTCATGTCATGTCAGAGGACAAAGTCAGTAATTCTTTATACATTGAAATCTGTTGAAGTGTTACGTAGTGAATTCTTGAAACCGTGCAGTTTACCGAATATTTTGTGCTTTCGCATACGTAGTCTCGGCTTTTGACTCACCGATTACAATCTGCTTTTAAGTAATAAATTCTCTCAGGACATAATTTCAAGCCAAAGGCTCAAATTATAATAATTTACAGACAAAACGAAATAATAATTGCAGTTCCTAAGCCAAGTCCTCGCTCAGTCGTGCCACGTGATACGTTCCGAGGATACCAACTACAGTAGCCGCAGGACGCCATCTCCTAAACACACATCTCCGCTATTATTTAATTAAAATAATACAAGTTAATTAAAGCGTGCACTACGTACTATATGTACTATACGTACTATATGTACTCGGTACACGGCTTAGCTAATTAACCCATATTTGCAGGGTGTGGTCTAGCGCGCATACTTGCTTCAATATCCAGTAATAAGCTAAATACGTGCGCTTACATTTAACGCAACTCATAAATTACGAGGATGAGTTGTGGTGAGATTTCATCTCTTTGTTGATTCTCTATATTTTGTGAACGAAGCTTGATTTGGTTCTTGTTGACGAAAAACATCACTAAAATATTGCCTACTACGGTAGGCAAAATATACTCATGAAGTGTTTAAGTAGTTAGTATAGCGACATTTAAATAGTATTGACTCTCTTACTGATCTGGAATGTCCTGTCTTCTCAATTATTCTGACACTTCTTCGAATCTCCTTAGTACCTAAATTTTATGTTTTAAGTCTTTGATTAAATCCTTTTCTAAACCACACGCAAAGTAATTAACCAAAACCCACGACGTTAATTATTCAGACGGTAAACAGAACAATAGGGAATATGCATAAAATTTGAAATGACCTAAAATATTTTTTTTTCGAATACTTATTATCGTAATATTATAATGAAAAGGATTTTTTTTTATTTACTTATTATTTAAACCCCTAAAATAATATTCAAAAAGTGCAAAATAAGGGAGCGAAATTCAAACTTCCAAAACGCGCCACCATTGTTCGAACGAAATGTGACGTCATCTGACACGATATTGTATCCCGTTATGGTATATAAATGTTCTGTGAAACACCCACTGGACGTGTCATGTGACGTCACGCGGAGCGCGCGCGAAATGGCGGCGTTTGAACTGCTTACATTTTTTTAAAGTTTTAAATTTGATTTTTTAAAATATCTAGAGTATTTTGAAGCCCATTAATATTTTTTTCTACGTTATAAAATAGTAAACTATTAATTTAAGACAAAAAAGAAAAACATGAATATTCCCTATTGCGTATTGTATACTTAGAGACATACATCCATTATAAATTGTTCATATATTTCAACCTACATCTGGATTTCACTACACGAGTGCTTTGTGTCTCACACCCATACTATTGGAATAATCCTATTATGGGGCAACATTTGTTTTTATTATTCACTAGTCTAGGCTAGATTTAAATCCTGAAGTTCATTTATAAGGTTCGAAGCGTTAACGCAAATACGTTTTCTCAGTAGCGACATAAAACCTTTCCATATAAATACCCCATTCAATCTGAACCCACGCTGCTTGTTCATTGGAATAGACCTTTTTAAATATACAATTTACATAGAAATAACGTTTTCAATGTGATGCTCGGTATAGACAGAGAGAGGCTTTCAACAAATCCAGCTGTAGCGTGGACCGACGCGACGCGGCGCCGCTTTACAATACAGTACTGGCTCGATTTAGGAAACATTGTAACGCGTTGCTTGAGAAAACGGATAGTTGTTCTTGGTTAAGCCACTGGTATCACAATGTAGTTTCTTGTTACAAATAAAAAATGTTAGTAAAACTGTTAAATTTTGCTGCTCATTTACCAAAACTCATACATTTTTCCAAGTAACGAAATTCGATGACCTGTCAAAAAATTACCAGTCACAGTCTTCATTAATTAGTTTGCCTCGGTACAATAACTTAATATACAATAATTACACAATAAAACTTCCAATTAAATCCTTATTTCCATTTACAACGAATATTAAGTTAAATATTGATCACAATTATGCGCAGAAGGTGCGATTGGAAATTGCTATGGTTCGCAAATATGGTCGGTCGGTAATCTGTTCATTAAATGGGATATAATTAAAATACGATGGAGTTTCGCGGCCATTAGTGGTCACATCTGCAGTATGCTGCGAAGAATTATGATATTGTGGTGACAGTTAGCAGTGCGGATACCCTTTATGGAGCAGGTCGGTGATGCGGAAAAGCTTGAACATTCATAAACATTCAGGCACACCATCCGCGTTTATTCAAATTTATTGGATTTCATCGCAGCACTTAAACTTGAGCAGCGGTGGCCCAGTGGTGTCGGCCCCGACTTACGAACAGTAGGTCGTGGGTTCGAACCCAGGCAGGCGCATTACTTTGTGTAATTTATTTCATCACCGCTGCTCTCAAAACGGTGAAGGAAAACATCGTGAGGAAACATCTTAGAACCAAAAAATTCGAAGACATGTGACATCTGCCAATCCGCACTGGGCCCGCGTGGGGGATTATAGCCCATCCCTCTCCTAGAGAGGAGGCCTGAGTCCCTGCAGTGGGAACATTATAGGCTGATGATGATGATGACTTAAACTTGTCGTCCAAAAGCGCCTATCCCAGAATTTTCTTTCTTTTTGTAGTGGGTTCTTTTTGTCATGTAAGGTCGGAAAAGAAAAGAGTCTATTTCCATCATCATAACATCATCCCCGAAGTGTTAGGACTGAGGAGTGCCTAATAGTACCCATATATCGCCAGTCATGTGTTAGTTCAATGTAATAGGTGGCGAGCCTAATGCCATCAGCCGGCCATGAATCCAGACTCTGTGGCCGCTACTGAACAAATCCTGATGGGTAACACTTTACCCGACACAGGAAAGAAAATGAGTCCATAATTTATGGTATTAATGTTTAGTAGTACTTAGTAGATAGAAATTGTACAGAATATTAAGTGCTGCCCGGGACTTGTGAGGCCTCTAACCAGTACAATAACTTTAACACAAGCGAAATCCCGACTGAAGTGGCATAGTGGGTCCGGATGGACTTAGCGGGGTCACTGCGGCTCACTTGGGTGTGAGTCATATTAACATAATAGGAGAACGCTTTAATAATAATAATAATAATATTCCACAACTATCACACAACGCCATCTAGTCCCAAGCTAAGCAGAGCTTGTGTTATGGGTACTAGACAACTGATAAACATACTCATATATTTCTAAATACATACATATTATAGATAAATTACACCCAGACACAGAACAAATGATCGTGCTCATCACACAAACATTTGCCCTGGGTGGGAATCGAACCCACGACCTCCGGCATAGCAGTTAGGGTCACTAACCACTAGACCAACAGGCCAGTCAGTTTAAATATATTGTATGGCACACGTGTAAATAAACCTTGTTTTTGGGTTCATTTTTTCATAACTACACAGAGCTAGGGCTCTGTGTAGTTATGAAAAAATGAACCACCAATATGTTAATGTTAAATGGTAATGTTATGTAAAAATCCACGACGGGCAGACGAGCAAACGTGCTACCTATAGCACGTTTGCTCGTCTGCCCGTCGTGGATTTTTATTTTCGTACCATAATAATAAATTATGTAAGGTCCGGATGAGAGTCTCAGATACCAGGGATACAGGGCGCAATAGGAAGGAGGATTATACTCAACAGTGAGTGGAACTAAGCTGCCAATGAATAAATGAAGTATAAAAAAATCTCTGAAACGCCTTAGTATTTGAGACAACATATTTAATTATATGCTGATGTCTACTCATTATATGAGACAAGACTCATGACGGTCATCATGTCTAGTCTTTCCCCAAACCATGTTGGGATCGGCTTCCAGTCTAACTGTACCAGTAATGTTCATTGCTACCCAACCTCCACATCCCGGACTAGTCTTATGATTCATCCATATTTCCAGACGGCATTAGGGACGTGCCCATCATGCCGCATCATGGCCGTCGCACAGACAATCGCAATAGCGCACACAGACAGATTACCGAGCAATTAGCTCGGCGCGGCGGGCTATATAGCGCGCTATATGACACGAGCTATATAGCGCGCTAGATTGCCCGCGTGCTCATTATATCGATAGCCTACAAAGTGCTACACGAGCGATTGGGAGCGAGTGCTGGATTGATGATGAATGATTCAGAGAGGCTTTCATCATAATTTGGGTAGTATTAGTTTGATAGTACCTTATAAAGGTGGCTTAGAGAGATTGGAAGCGGAGAGCAGACTGAAGACAAGGTGTGACTAAGATTGTCTGCTTTAGTTGACTGATTAACTTTAGCAATGGCATACTTTCGGTCGCTAGAAAGCTTTACATGTTTTTTTTCTGAATACGACTAGATTTTAATAATAATTTATTCACGTTTATGTTACACACAGTACTCATTTCTTACCCATATTTTTTGCCATGTAACTCAATTCTCAAAATAATTCGTCTGCTCTCAATTCATCATTCAAAAAATATTTACAAGTGAGCCGTTCCCTCGAAATATTGCCGCAAGCCACTTTATTTGTTAACCGACGAAAAAAAAGGAGGATGTTCTCAATTCAACGCGTATCTTTTTTCCAAACGAATTCACTAATTAAAATACATGAAAGCAATTTCTGTAAAATCGTATTTTTGGATTATGATATTTCAATTGCAAATGTATTTGTAAATTAAAAATGGACGTGCTATATTATTTTGTGCGAATAAATCTACGTTGAATAAATATTCAGTGATGAAGGGTCTGTTCCATTTGTGGGCGAGAGTATTTCTGTCTAAAAATTCAAATATTTATTTACAATTTAGACTGATTGTAAAGGCATCATATAGGTAGCGAAACAAATATTTTCGTAACGAATGAGTTAACCTTCTTTCTGTCCTAAAGCTGATTATAGATGTGCTCTCAAGTTTCTATCAACATTTTCGTATAGTAAGTGAAATCTGAATCTAGCTTCAGAAATACAATTCAGTTTCTATCCTGTACCGCCAAAATGTAATAATAACCACCCACTACAATTTCTCACTAAATACATATAACAAGAACACAGTAAATGTTCATTATAGAGGAGCAAACGAAGATAATGTTCTATTTGAGTGACAAGCGAACAAGCGCACCCAGATCATCCCACACACGCGACGTTGACGGACGGCGACCGCGCGGAAGTCGCGCCGTGAATGGCCCACCGCGGGTACTAGGGACCCAGTCAATGGCCCGCCGCGGGTACCAGGGACCCAGTCAATGAGAGAGAATCAAAGTTAAAGCGTGGGCTGATATCGAGCATCGGGTGTCGAATTTATATTCCTTCAACTAAGTTTTGAAAGATGGATGATAAATTATAATGAACCTTCTTTGGAAACAACTGATCTTAAATCAGCGGTTGTAAATAGATTTGAACTGAAATATATAGAAAATCCGTAAAAGCAGATTTAAATGTAATAATAAACTCGATGTAAAACCAAGATTATAAACTATTTGAAACTTAGAAATGCAGCTGGGTCACTTCAAGTCGAGCAATTAATATAATATTATTTAATACCTATTAAACTCTATCTTGTTGAGAGAAAGGAAAGAGAAATGGAACAGACTAATAACGGAATGGTATCCAAGAGAAAGCAAAAGAAGTAGAGGAAGACAGCCAAAGCGATGGGAAGACGACTTGAAGCAAGTAGCTGGGCCAGAATGGTTACGCACAGCAAATGACAGAAACAAATGGAAATCCTTAGAGGAGGCCTTTGTCGAAAGGCAAGCTGTTAAGAGAGGAGATAAGACGACTGCCGTGAATATGTTTTAGTTTAAGTTTTATGTTTTTTAAGTTTTCTTACCTCTATTGTTTTAATGTTTAAGTAATGTTTTGTAAGCTAAATTCTAACAGCAATAAAGGCTCATTTTATTTTTATTTTATTTTATTAAACTCTATCCACTCAGGCACAGAATACATAATAGTACTACGTACAGAAGGGACACTTCCTACCCCGCGCTCATATTAAATACCGCACCTCACCCCGCACTTCGAGGTAGTCGTCGCCGACACTTGAGCAATGGCTCGCGCTCGTATTATTCGTCGTTCGGTTTTCGCGACGCAGACCGTTGCAGTTTCCGCGCCATTTTTTAGGCTACGATAACCCTACTAGAGTTTACGCACACATTTGCACGTGCACGTCGTGCACAAACGTTATTTGTTTATGTAGTAGTAATAGGTAATTATTTTGCGGGCGTTGTATGGAGTGTCCGAGGTGTGACTCAGGTCTCAATACCATGTTAATCTACAATGCTGATCAATGCTGATCTACTCAGCTTGTATGTACGGTCAGCATCAGAAGTAGCTGAAAATTTCGGAATTTTAATTCTTTTATGTACAGGACTCTAGCTATTATTTTTAATGTATCAGAAGATTATTCGTTAAAATAGTCCTTACACTCCAATAACAATATGTAGTAACGAGTAATATCTAACAAGTTTTTATTAAAAAACAGCTTCGAAACTTTAAGTAATGTTCAAATACTTCTGATGCTGACCGTACTTGTTTCAGCCGTAAATAGTTCAATTCTCTCGGATGAACAAGAGTTAGTTTACCAAACGTTTTTTTATAACTTATGGGATTTTAAACTAAATGTATCTATCCATAAATTGTCTTGAAGTTTTCATCAGAATGAGAAATTACTAGTCACACAGGAAACCCAAAATGTAAAACTTATAATAATTTTGTTGTTCTGTTAGAGATTAATTCTCATGAAAAGAAATATGAATTATTATACATTTAAGCTCAGTCATCCTACAGTCAAACCAACCTGAAGAAAATAATTGAAAAAGTTTCCTATGTACTATCTAGAAATACAATATTTTGTTAACGTTATCATACAAATATGATTGCGAACTGTTACTAAAGTGGCTATTATGATGGTAATGGAGTTCAATACATTTTTAGATGCTGAAAATGGTTTTAAGATGCTTTCAAAAATCACTTGATATATTTTGACAGTCTTGTTTATTTATTTTATATTGATTAAAACGTTCTGGGGGTTTATTCAGTGATGATGAAAATCTTTACTATTTGTAATATTTTACGATGTTTCTCTTAAAACAATATCCAACAAAAGAAACTAAAATGTCTTCTCCAAGCTCTTAATATTGTCTTTAAATAAGCATACTACATAATCTTCATCAATCTTCAAATCTTCCATCGTATAAAACCAATAACAACACGCTAACTATTTCTGTCGCAGTTGTTAGTAGTATGTATCGTGACGTATATCCGGGATGTTAGCCGACACTGTTGGTTGACGAGCTGGTAATGAGCGCGATCTTCGCTAATTGTACCCGTGTAGCTCTGTACACAACCTGTGCACGATACACCACTGTTGGGGACAGCAGTAATGTAATACCGGCCAGTTTGGTGCATGGGTAGGAGTTGTCGTTAAGGGACGGGGTGAAAGGCGAAGTCAACATGAGACTGCATGAGGTAGGTTTATTATTTATTTTAAGGAAACTTACAGCTAAAACATTTGTAGTCAACATTTGTGTTTGTTTGTTTTGTGTTTGTTTTTAGCTGAAGTATATAACGTAATGTTCGCTAGATAGAATGATAAGTAATAAGAGATATAAAATCTAATCCATTTAGCCATCTACTCGTATTCCACACAATCGTAAACACAAAAATACAAAAAAGGTGGGGTCAGTTTCATACTATTAAACTTCGGCATTTTATCAATTAAATTACTTAATTATTGAAAACGGTTGCTTAATGATGTACAATATTATCATCATCATCCGAGGCCACTGCTGGGTATGTGCCTCCCTTTTCTTGTGTCATTCTCGACGGTCTTGTGGACTGATTTATAATTATTTATTTGTAATAAATTGTTTAAAAAACGAATTCTTGTTGCATCACTGTTTTAAAATACACTGTGACAATCAATGCATTACCTTTACTTCCTCAACTATCTTTGTTTTCTATTTGTTATTGGAAAAGCTTTTAGTGTTTCCTTTAATTTCATATAGGTAAATGAGATTGTGTTGATTTTATCCTCTATTCGTACATACTCGTTTGTGGAAGAGGAAGTTCAATGTTTCAAGTGGAGGAAAGGTTTTCTGTAATCTAATTAATTAATGCTTTTTCGTCGAATCGAAAAGTCGGAATATGTCGAGGGTTCCCGAGATTAACGTAGCTAATCACCTGCAGCGACTCGTGGACTACTAAGCGTGGGTTTCCGGGTAAAATACCCAGGATGAGAAATGTTTTTCAGAGTTTTTGGTTAGGCTTAAGAACTTCTCAGTAACAGCCGAAATTTCAGTTTGTGCCCCTTTGATCGACAATGTGCCTTCTACACGCTGAGCTAACATAGCTGAGACAGCTTGTCAATACTTCGGACAAACATGGATATCTAGTTGTGAAGTTATAGGCAGCAGATGACCTAACATCAGGGAGTCAATTGAGAAGTGGCAAATAGGTTTTTGATTGATAAAAAACAAAACACTGCGTACAAAAAAAGCCCGACAGGGAAACGTGCCAGTCACAATAATCGAGCATGATAGCAATATCCTATTACAATCACATAAGGTCCAACATAACGCTATAATACAGAACATTCGTGATTCATTACCGCTGTGATTGGATTGAATGCGATTGCTAAGGATTCCCGCTAGGCCCACTATCTTTTTATTTCTACGGCTTCGGCGCAATATTCCCTTCATCAAATCGAATCACCTATCTCACTCACTCCTGGGAGAAAAACAAGGAAAGATAAACGGATTTAGAATTAGATAATTTGATTTATATGTATTTGGAATGTAGATGTGGTATAATGAAACCTAATGAATGTTCCCGGGTCAGGCGTTTTATTGTGCCCGCTGTGATACGGGGATCTGATTACGTGTTTATTTTTAAAGGAACGTGGAACGGATTTGGTGTAATGTTGTTAAGGATAATCTTGTTAATTTCATTGTGTGTTTGGTTGTGTCTTTGTTTTGTTGAGTGTTCATTATTTAAATAAGCCCACAACATCAAAGATAACCTAAATCCGATCATCTCCATAATATAGCTTTCATTTTTATTACCACTCACTCACCATAATGTGTGAAGTCGAAAACATTAACGTAGCACGATCCACAACATCATTCATGACTCTTAAGTTCATGCAGTTCACTTTCAGAAAACCAGAGTTTTTCCTTCAGACATTTCTTACTAAAACCAAAAAGTTTAGATGCTAGCCAGGTTGACGGCAATAGGCACTCCTAATAAATAGGATTTCAAAGTAACTATCAAAATGTGCATTCACTATATACCTCTGCCAAATTTTTCGTAGTTATATGTGTTGTTTCAGTTCCTTCAATTTCTCGATTATTCACACAAGTACCAAGGTACCATAGCACGTAGAATGTTAGCGTCGCGACTGGAGCGCTTTGCAACAGAACGCTAATCTATGAGTTGTGTCGAAGCTGTTTGTATTCACGACGGAATTGATACCATGTCGAATGTGAACCAGTCGTAATGTAAGTAGCGAGGTGCATTAATGTGGTTCATTGATAATGCAGGTTAGAAATAGGTTATAGCGTATGATTAAGTGTGGCTTTCTTTCATTACCTGAGAAATCGAATTAACTAGGTATTCAAATAAAGATCTCAGTCAATATAATGTAGATAGCATAGTTTCGTTTGGCTGGTGCTTAGGTTACATACCTCAGCACACTGACTGTACTATCTATCTATCTTCTATCTATCTATATAAATAAAAAGAGAAGTCCTGACTGACTGACTGACTCATCAACGCCCAGCCCAAACCCTTGGACCTAGAAAGCTGAAATTTTGCACAGAGGTTCCCTTTATAACGTAGACGAGGAATAAGGAAGGATTTTTCGAAATTCAACCCCTAAGGTAGTTAAATAGGGGATGAAAGTTTGTATGGAAAATCGTCATTTTCACGCGGGCGAAGCCGCTGGCAAAAGCTAGTCATTCTATATTCTTATACAAAAACGCCTGCTTTTTAAAAAATACTGTTAAATACAATATCAATTTAGTAATGATTGTACAAATGAGGTAGGTCGACATCATATTGATACGAATATTCATACATTCTGTGTCTACAACTATCTGATTTCAAATATAAATTCAATGACGCGCTATTTTGACATATAATATGACAAAGTAATGGGAATTAATAGTCAAGAGCAAATTGTTTCGCATCAACAGAAAGCTTAGCTTGGAATCAATTGAGCATAGCTTGAACACAGCATGACAAACATGTGAACGAGGCTTTATGCTGCGTTCGCACGCTCCAGTCACTCGCCCACTCAATTGTCTGGTCAAAGGCCAGCAATGTGTAGAATGCGACAGCTGTCCTGTACGACATACAAACTAAGATATGAACAACATTGTTCACGTCTTAGCCTCATGTTAATATAGCACTGGCGATTGTGAGAGGCATTTGTATCCATTTGTGGTGTTCGAAGATGTTCTTCTATCAGATAAAACACAAATGTATGTTAGAAATTCAGATTGTCGAGTTTCCATTTTGACAGCTATTTGTAAATGAGATGAGTGGTGAGGATTTTATTTTCAGACGTTAACTAGCATTGTTTGTTTCGATTAATTAAAACACCTATTATTGTTACCGTATTTCATAGTATTTTATGCATAGTCGTGATGATTCAAAACGTTTAGTCGTCAAAACATGCATTACTTTTTGTAATTAAAGATAATCAAACGTCAAACAAGAAAATCCTTACCTTACAAGGTCATCAGTATCGTCACAAAAATCTTAAAACATTGTCCTAAAAACGTTAATTAGGCGAGCAATCCCGGCCTGACGACTACTTATCATACTTCTACCATGAACTCCCCCCCCCCTCCCCCCGCGTCCCCCGCTGGTCCCCTGGCACCGCAGTAAACCCGCACGATACCGTCAGCCGGGATTAAGTCATTCAAAAATGTTCGGGTCACCGCGAATGCAAATGGCGACATCTCTCGCCGACGGTTATTAAGTGCCAACATTAATTTATTCCGTCTCGTTCATCTTAATTAAAGTCTTGCACTTTTACACTCTGCCAGAGCGGTTAGCTTTTTTTCTAGCCGGAAAACTTGGTATAGTCTTGTCTTAAAGAAAATGGGTCCCAGAATACTGCTCTCCATTGTGAAGAAAAAGAGCGTAAACCCAAGTAGGTAAATGCATATTTTAATGTACGGAATTTAGTTTCTCTCTTATGCTTACTTTTGCTGAAGTAGCACTAAAGTATTTAATTTTTTTTGCGTAAAAGTAAATTTAATTATTAAATCGCAAGCTTTATGCCGTTTCCAGTCCACAATAAAGATAATTATGCAGAAAAGTGTAGCGGTCTACGAAGGAGCTATGCGGCTCGTAGCTACGTGCTACGGCGTAGCAGTGGTGCTACGCGGTTACGACAGTGTTTGCATTGTTGATTGTATTCAAATGGGTGTCTGCGCTAATAGTTTTATTATTAGCTGCTGGTTTGTTGAGAAAAGATGCAAATCTGTGTCTGGGAATTAATTCTAGTCATTTAAATGCTGGTTCAGCAGCGTGCTAATTTTCTTTTTTTGTTTCTTATCACGAACTACAAAAATAAACATATTTTACTAACTCCTTTAGTAAATCTGGAAACATCCAATTAGTTAATGAACTTAATAAATAAAAATGTGAAAAATAAAAGCAGAACAACGCAGGTCTTTTTTATTTAAAAAGTTAGTACAAATCTAACGAATACGTGCGCTAAACTCAAGGCATTTAATTAAGAAACCTCAATAAAAGGCGCGCATTCAAACAAAGTAACAAGTAAATAACCGACTCACAGCGAACCGAAACGAACCGCGAAGCAATAACGAAGTTTGCCGAAATATTCCGAACATTTATATATTAGTCGTCGCCTTGTTGCAGAAGTGCATATTAGCTACGTAAAAGGAAGGATATCACGCCAAACAAATATTTAAATCGTTAGATGTGCTCTTTGGTTACGGGAAATATTACAGAAGAGTGAGGTCGAACATCCCATGTGTAACGAAAGATAATTATGAATTTAAGTTTGAGAAAATCATCATTAAAAAAATATAACGGTAACAATTTCATGCGGCAGTTTGGTAATTCTAATGATTTAAATCGTTCTCGTAGCCCACGTGGCCCACACCGGCACTTGATTTAATTTCATGTCCAATAGAAGCGCGGGCTGTGCGGGTGGGTCCTTGCGGGTCACGGGAGGCGAGCAGCGGCCCACTCGCTAGCTAATCTCATTCGGAGCGAGTCGTTCACTACGCGAACCGATTTTGTTCAAAGAAACTGCTTTTATTACAGGAATCCGTAAAGCGCACGTGTACTCCGGATTTACGAGGAAAAGTAAAACATTACACTTTTACTGTTTGTATGTGTTTGTGTATAGGACTGCTTTATGGAGGGCTCGTGATAAGAAGCATGGGGATTACGATTATCCCTTCCCTGGACAAATGAGGGAAATAAAAATACTAAGGGGAAGTCATAAAAATAAACAGTTACTACCTACATCTCACACAAATTGGATAACACACACACACATACAAATACACCTCGAGATTGTAAACTGTTTACATTTCGTACTAATGTTATATAGATGGCACGTGCTAAGACAACTTTTCATTTGATATCTATAAGTACGTACACGTATTTACACTAAACGACACAAATTATTACCTCAAGAAAACACTTCGTTGAATTTTCTATGCAAAGTACAATTAATAGTCATTTATTTAGATATCCTAAAATATCATGGTATAAGTGTTATACGTACCACATATTGCACCACAAAACAATGTTGTATTTACTTCGGAGTAACATTCGAACATGACGCACGGTTTCCCCGAAGGCTTCGTCAGAGCTTACCTTAGAGTAGTGAGGGACCCGTCGGGGCCGCGGATTTTTGTACTAAATAACGTGGCCTCGGCGCAAGGGCAAAGAAAGAACATGGGTTCGGTTTTTAGTCAGTAGAAGTCTGACACTCCCCTTCGCTCTGCCCAAGAGCGGGGGGGGGGGGGGTCATTTGATGATTTACCACCCACCAAAAAAAATATTGAGTATTGAGGGAGAAGATGATTCAGTATGTTTCTATCATCCTCTGCCGAGCCTTTTTCATACATAATTGAGGTCGGTTTCCAGTCTATTTAGATGCAGCTGAATATATACTTAACATGGAAACACTGCCTAACTAATCGCTACAACCGCAGTACTAGGTAATACGATACCCGTTGATATGACTAGTTGTGAGACTTTTGAGCCATTGACTATCTCTGTAACGATCTTCAAAGATCTACCAATGTCAGCCTGGACCAAAGGCTTAACGTGCTTTTCGAGGTAAGGAGGCTACTCGGTTTGTAAATGGTAGTCACCCATTGATCAACCCAGGCAAGCGTGGCTTAACCCGATGATCGACCCGAGAGGCGGTTATTCTCAGCTGTACTATGATTTTATTATGTTTTCAGTATTATTTTTTGTTATTACAAATTTAATAATAATGGATGTCTATTGAATTCTTAATGTGCATCTTATTGATTATTTATTTCTGTATGAGTCAATATTATGAATTACTTTTAATTTGATTCTTATTAATAATTTGTATTGATTTTAATTTTTATTGATTTTGATTGATTTTAACTTCATTGATTTTAATTTTATTGGTTTCGATTTCATTTAGTTTCGCTGTCGATATAAAATCAGAATATATGATAATGCTTCAATTCCTACTGCTTTTACTAACATGAAAATAAATTGATTATTAAACAGCTCAGGGGTAGAAGCGGTTTAGTAACACCGGACTAACATATCTACGCAAACATGATTTAAACCACAAAGCGAAATGGGATCAATCATTATTAGATTTGAAAATACCATTTGTATCCGCAAATGTATTTCGCTATCAAACGGAGTGCTAATCCATACAAATAACAACACGAAATGAGGCGTAGCACACATTTCAAAAACACGCCAATCGCTACGTCACTCATGTAGACTATCGCTCGCTACGGCGTAGCGCCTACGGCGTAGCACCGCTACGCTGAACACTCGTAATAATTTATTTCACAGCCATAATAATTTATTCGACGTTTAACAGTGATAATAATTTATTGGGGACATATTCGGCGGTGATAACGGAAAAGAAACGGATATCAGAGGCCGTCAAACTGATTGATTGGATCGTTTTCTTGGGCTCGTAGCACTGATAGCGCCCCCGACCAACGAACGGGTGGACGATTTTTTTTCGTATTTTTTTCTAAGATAATACAATCTGCAAGAAGTTGTTAGAAATATCTCAGTCTTATAAAATTAATGATAAGTATTTAGTTTGTATCTCGTTTGAAGTAAATACCTCAACAAATCAAGATTAGTTTTGTAAAGCTTTTGGTAATTCCAAGAGGAATTCACTTAAATGTAGTGCTCAATTATTTTAAAACATTTATGAATTCAGTAAAACAAATGAACAAAAAGCTACAAACAAACATTTTGAACGTCAAAGTAAAACCCAGTTTCATCACAACCCAAAACTTCACGAGAAACTTGAAATCAAACAAACAAAGAAGGAAAGTGTAAAGAAATCTTCCACACATCTCTCATCTGAACTTAGTACTTACGTTCAGGTAATTTAAAATTAATCCTAGACTTTAGTGCCGCGAGCATCGCAGGGTTAACTTCTCCGTACAATTGTTTTCTAAAAACTTTGCAGTTTGAGTGCAGGGTTACAAGAGAGGGTAGTTTTGAATAGTTGAGCTAAGTCGGACATGTGTGTGACTATGTGAACCCGTGAGGAGGTTGTACTTAATGTACTTTGTATTGAATTTAAATATTTGTATTTGGGAAACTAGCATAAGGATAATTCAACAACCTAATTTTCCCACTGCTGGGACACCAGTCTCCAACAGATAGCGGTTGGTTATCAACAAAATAGACGCCATGGTAATCTGTCTGGTAAAAGATTACTTTTCAGTAATTCAGCAAGAAACACGACAAACATTGTTGGTTTATGTCTAAACTCTGAAAAAAAAACATAAAATTATACTTACCATCAGGAACAACAGTTTGACAATCCCATTATTTCATTCGCAACTCAAGCATTTGTCACAGGAGCATCATGCATTAACTATAGCAGTATCTTACCTCTCTTAAGTTGACGGGACCTTAGTCGTTGGCCACAGCATCGACAGCCTCATCACAGCTACAGCTGTCCGTCCAATAAAGTATTTTCAAAACTTTTAAGCCTTTAACTTCACTTCTTTCAAGTGAAGACGTTCTATTATCACATCCGCGCCCATTCGTAGGTCCTAGCAGCCCGCAGGCCGCGGAACCTTGCGCCCCTTGCCCCCCCTTCCACTCCCTCCCCCTTGGCCACCCGCTGCAATGACTGCTATATTTCACGGCGACGCGGCGGATGGATCGACGCACCTGACGACCAATCACAATCGCGTTTTAAAGAAAAACCTTCGTGAACTCAGATTTAAAGAAATGATAGTCATGGTGTGCGGAGTGCGGTGGTAGAAGTTCAAGGTCGTTTAACTCGTGTTTGTGGTGTTTTGGGATATTTTCACATTGTCGTGGCAAATGTTCTATTTATTAATAGTGAATTCTTCATTTCCTTTTGTAGTTTAATATATGTAAATACCTGTGTGTGTAACGATGACCTGGTGAAGGTTGCGGGGATCCGCTAGATGCGAGACGCACGGGACCGGTCAATGTGGCGACACTTAGAGGAGGCCTATGTCCAGCAGTGGACGTCTTTCGGCTGAAATGATGATGATGATGATGATGATGAAATACCTGTAGGTGACTAAAGTTTAACACTAAGTTTGCGACAACTGACTAGACGATGTTCATTTGAATACGTTATTGTTGTACCCATAAATCGTTAATTATGAATCAGTTAGATTGTAGCCACCAACTCGAGTTACAGCTTAGTTTAATGACTATGTAACACAATGTGTCACTAGACACGTTACACGTTCATTATATTTCATAAAATATGTAAACATATAGAATCTGACAAGCATTAAATCACGGTCCGATAGGCCCGCACCGGCCCATTTTGAGTCTAGGTCACTTTGTAAATAAAATAATCATTATGGTCATAATAATATTATAGGAATCATCGCAATTATAAAATCTCAGCGAATATTGACGGTACGCGGGTGTGAGACAAGGGGTGACCAGTAGATAAATTTCCCTGTTGTAGACCCCCTTTTCTTTTCTTTCAGAAACAGCAATAGCTGAATAAAGATGCCGAGAGAAGTATACTTGCATGGTCTGCTCGATATGCATGCTCCAGCTTCCAGCAGTTTTGCTTTAGGTAATAAAATCAGTTTAGTGACGACAAAATAACCATTCATTGTCTGTTCAAAACTTGATCATGGCATTAACATACAAATTCACTCGTATTCAGTGGCACAACAGCGCGTTCGCGGCATAGTAATGTTCAGCCATTGTTCCGGACGGCACAGTCCGCGTAATTGGCGCCAATATACGAGATTGTTCCCCAGTAATTTAATTATTTGTTTTGGAAGTGGGCCGAGTTCGTCCTCCGACGAGAGGAGAGAGGGCTGTATGGCCCTCTGATAGACGGATTTGTTCGTTATTACACGATGCTGGGACGGTTTGATTAGCAGGGGCAATTTTCTGGTGATTTCGTTCAGGACTGCTGATTTGCTACTGTTATCGGCGAAGTTGGCGTATGAGCCTCTCGATAAACCATTTCATTGAAGAGTATAAAGGAGTTATTCATAAAAAGCTTCGTAAAATAGCTTTTGAACAAAGCTATGTTACAAAAAGTGCCACACAGTTGAAAGATGGTTTAAGATAATCGACCCACTTTTATGTCCCTCAACAACTGTTAGTCATAGATATGACTTTACGTTTTTCTTAGTTCGGTTCTTTTGAACAGGATTCCTCCAGTATATTCTCAACTCATCCTACCCGAGCCGCGGGAAGAGTGACGACGCACACATTTAGTACAAATGTGGATAGAGGGGGGGTGCTGTGCGGTATAGCGGGGGGGCAGCAACAGAGACTAATGTATGACGATTATTTAGGACGCCGCCGCCCCTTCCTTATGGAGCAATAGTTTTTAAAAGCGGAGGGAAAGTGGGTAAATATCGTTGGATGTAGTGTAATGGTAGCTCTTTGTATACTTGCGTAAAAATAATAGTTTATATTTGCTGAACTAAATTGACACTTATTTCACTTTGTCTTAGAACTACAGAAAAAATGGGATCTCCTTATAAACCCAAATACTTAAATTCCATCATTCCTTTTTTAGTACGAACTACGAAATAATTCTAGTTCTGCGAACCAATTACGTCAAATAGAAATTGGTTTCAAATAAACGTATTTCTTATATTATTTATTATATTTCGAGCAACTTGTTGTATTTATTGAAGTGTAAAGTAAAGTTGTGAGCAGCGCGACAGCATGCTTGTTGCTAGTTTCAGCAAAACTTTCACTCGAAAAATATTTGCAATGAAATTCAAGAAAGTGTTATAAGTCTCACTAACTAGTTACTTGTTTTTATTTATTTCTGAGAATTGAAACTGCTCGGCGCTAACTTAGGGCATTAAATATTTATTATTTCGTACTGTTTCTAACTTTAATTTGAATGGTTTGGCTTTTAATGTTTCTTAGAAAATAGGTCTAGGTTTTACAAGTGTTTGGATTTCATTGCATTATTGATGTGAAACTTTGACTATAACTGATTAGCTAATATTTTTGTTTCAAGCTATTCACGTCATATCGATACTTACTTGAAAATACGAACCCTCTGCTTAAAAATAAACTGGTACAACAATTTTGACGATGTAGTCAAGTTTAAAGGAAACTCTCCTTTAAAGATGCTTTTGTCAGCAAAAGAAAACCGCTTACTGCTGATCTTTTCAGTGAGGTACGAAGCTCCTTGAAATGAAATTCTTTTTCTTTCAATAAATCAATGTTCAGACACGGTCGGAATCTATTTATAACAGTGGTAGAGAGGTATTTTATTTATGTTATGGAATGTGGTACTCGTATATACAACGTGTGACAGTATCTAAGCCACAAACTGTGTCGTCCATTTAGTACAAGTGTGAGTCGGCAATTCTCGGCAATTCTCGGCGATCGTCGGTCACAGCACGATGCACGTGGCCTCAATTGAATTAAAGACGTCACCATCGCCTCACTTCTGCTATCTTGGTACTTGATTTATTGTGTCAGGTTTCTCCTATTAAGTTTGGAAATCAGAGTCATATTTTTCTTCTAATGGAATGTTTTACATGATTCTTTTTTAGTTTGAATGTTCACCTTAACAAAAAAGCTTACACCACAATTACGATCTAAGGAGTGCACGTCGTGGGGTCGACAAGCGGATGTGCAATTAACGCTTGTGCGAGAAAACTGTACTGCGACTCTCATAGTTCGAGGGCACGATAATGCAACAAACTGAAGCTCATTACGTTTGTGCACCAAATGCTTGTGCGACAGATTCTGTCGCATAGTTCGACATTTTAGATGTACAACCGCGAATAATGCACTTCCACAGGATATAGGTACAGTAGTCTTATCAACAAATGATGGTCGGTGATGCATGCGGTTTTGCGTTCAGCAGTATGCCACAAGAGTACATCAGCACCATACAGCACCTTATTGTAATAATTATAACAGTCTAGTTTCAGGCTTATACGATGTTAAACACATTTTCCCATCACGGCGATATATCAGACAGGATCGAGTTGATCTAAACCCACTTCACGGACAACAAACCCCGCCGTACATTAGTGTCGTATAACGTCGCGCAGTAGTTACCCGGGGTAGGCAGCGCGGCAGCTAATCAACTCGCGCTGATAACGCCAACCCCGCTCACGACCTACGTCACGCCACTGGTACTCGCTTGTTTTTATTTTATTTTGCTTTATAACGCACTTACTTAATGCCTGCTCGCTCGACTGCTGAGCAAAGTGTGGGAAAATTAATTAAAAAATTAAGTTCTAGTCATCTTGTCAACATCCGTATCTTATTGGGACCGAAATGTATGTACCACTGGATCATCTATGAGACCTAGAGGATGAATAAATTATGACCATAACTGCTCAAATCGTGCCACCGCTTTTATGCTGAAAAATCTAATGGAAATCGAACCTATAGTTTCATGGCCAACAGTAGACCATGTGACCACTAGCCCAACCAGGCAGAAAATGAGTTATCTCATCTCAGAACAGATGGCACGCATTCACGAATATGACGCATGAATTACATTACATAGCTCAACCATACGGCGAGCTCAACGACTCGATGCACCACTAACAATAAACAGGATACGGATCGGTTGGGAACCCGTTTTCCCAGAGACAGTGGGTTGAGCCGCTCTGCAGGTTGATACAGAATAACCTTATGAGTACGTCTACCAATACTACTGTGCGTGCCCGCCTGCAGACCTGCTGGCTGTAGGTGAGTGGGTGTTGGGCCTCTGTCTTCAGAGACTACCGTCACCTAACAACTTGATATAGACACTATGCTTGGTGACACAACCTTTGGGCTCGCGACATGTTTGTCATTCGCTCCTTGTGATGTCAATGTGGTGAAGCAGTTGCGTACACCATGGCCTTGTCTGCAGTAAGAGTGCAGTGCAGGTCGGTTTGCCCAGCACGGTAACGTAATGATCTCATCTCTCGTGTTTAATGTACAGTAATGAATAAAAATACAAATTTTAAAATAAACCTATTGAGTAAATTTTATTGGACGAATGTTTACGGTGCTTAGTGTATTTGCCTCACTTATTTACTTACTTTCCTTATCGTACAGAAAGTATATTTTATTTGCTCCCACTGCTGCTGCTTTGAGCAATTTTCTAACCTTTAAGTAATATTAATATTAAAGTAGTCTATCGTAAGCCGTTTGTACATAGGTATCTGATTCTTGTATTTGTGTATTCTGCTCACCCTGTTTAAGATCATAGGTATAATCTTGATCATTATTATCCATAAAATTAATGTTAATACAAAACCATTAACGTTACTAATTACCTTCGTTACTTGTAGCGCTCGGCGTGTAGGTAACCACACTTTACGCCGGTATCCGGGACACAACCAACCAAAATTAATTAAAAACCTGCATTTATACAACTTTTCCAATATTCGTCAAAATTATTTACTTATTAGAAACAAAGTGTGCAACTTTTGTAATCAAATGAAACTTTTGTAATTAATATCGTGAGATCTACGAACTGTCTTGAGATAATTGTTGAAATTTTTGTGTTCCGTGATGTGAATAAAGCAGTTCTTTTTACTGGTGTTTTTGATAGCTTTAAAGGAATCGGGGTCAGCGCGAGACGTTGGAAAATACGATAAAGTATAAACAATATTGTGTGCGGAGCGGTGCGGACTGCGGACTGCGAGCTTTGTGTTTATTACGCAGATATATTCACACAAAGAAGACAAAACAAAAACAATTTGTATTACGTGAACAAAAATGTAATACTGTGGCGAGCGTGAGCGCGTCCCTCCTAACTACGTTTGTGCCCGTAGCCCGTAGCCGTAGCCCGTAGATTGTAGGTACGTATACATGAGGTAAAACAACGGCCCTTTTTTGTCTTTTCACTTGTAAAAATATGTAAATAGTGTTAAAATGTTTCAGCTAAGCTCGGCTGACACGCAATGTTTTGTTTTGTTTACAACTCAAATTATTATTCATTGGCAGCAGGCAATTGTGAAATTATGTATATTGTCAGTAACTATTAGGTACCTAATCTGTGCTAGAGTTGTTTTAAACTTAATTAATATAAACAAAACTGCTTTACTTAAAATTATTCGTGTATTTTAGTAAAGTTAGTATTTAGGGCAGACTTGTGTTATATAACAAAGGCACCTAATTTCTGTAGGAAAACGTTTTCAGTGGAACATCATTTTTCGTTTTTGTACGAAACGATGTCACACAAATCCACCGAAAGGCATAAAGGCAAGGTGACCAATGGGAGCCCAATTTCTTTCAAACAACCCAAACTGACCGCAAAATGTCCGTTCAAACTCGTCCCGTACCTTTAATACCACATTTTTTACCCCGAAGGTATCTGTGATCGATCGCAACTACCGACAACGTCGTTCCCGGGTTCAATCCCGTCAAATTGATATTTTCTCCCTTCGCTCCGAGCTTTAATTTCCTCGGATCCACTTAACACGTTGATTTGACGTTTAATTAGGATCTGTGCGATCAAAATAATTCTCGCATTTCTGTCTACACAGAGCGTTGGTAATGCTGACCAAGATATCAAACGATAACTTTTCTTACTATCTTAGACGACGTACATTGAAGGTTTCCTTCCCGCAATATTCTCAGCTTCCCTTGTCTATCGAGCATTGTAAAGCTAAAGAAGCGACAGAGGTCGTGATGTAGCGTTTTCTTGGTGCAGGTAAAGAAATCGGATTCCTTTGTGTAACGCGGGGCTATCGGTTCACATTATGGGTCCGCATCGCGACCTGTTTGATACACAGTGGACACACCGCTGCTCCTTTGTCAATGTCGCTGTAAGACGCATAGCATACATGTATGTATGATACATTGCTTGTGAGGTTCATTTCAGATTTAACGTTTTTAAATACCTTTGTGTACCTATAGGGCGAATTTAAAAGGAGTAAAGTTACTTGTTTTGTTCAACGCTTTAGTATTTTAATACAATGCCTTGTTACTTTAGGGGTCACAAATATTACTGCTAAGCATGCAATTGCTAGGATTGGAGTTATGAGGTTTTCTGGCAAGAATATCTCAATAGTAACCAAGTCAAACAAAGTTTTCATGTTGAACATTAAAGTTTCTGTTTGTAATTTCAAAATATCAGCTTTTTACTGAATGCGAAAATAATTATATACGCCACTTAGAACATTTTTTTTGACGACTAATCTCCGAAATGGCTAGACTCATTTTGACGATACTTTTACTGGCAGTTATACTGACTAATTTTGTAAGGAGCGATACAAGTTAGACTACTTTTATTTTAGAAAAAGCACGTGCAGAATAATCATACCTTTGAAACTGTTAACAAAAAACCGGATTCGAATAGGGAAGTAATAGTTTTAAAATATTATCATAATTATGGCATACACCTCTGCCCAAGCCTTTGGGCGATACAGGAGTACTGTTCTGTTTTGTTCTGTAATCACCAAAGACAGATATTTTAAATGAAATACCAAACATTTCTGACGTCAATACACCGCGGCAACGTCCGTTTGTTTCAATACCAAAATAACTTCAGTAATTAAGAACAAAATCCCGGAAATATAAACCAAAGTTCAATCACAAAGCGTTCTACACAAAGCATCTATACTCCATAACGGTTTACATTCAGAGTTTCATGTAATTGTTGATAATTCCCTCGCGGCGTTATTATATTATCTGAACTGCAAATATTCCATTACGCGGACAAAAGGAGAGCCTCCAGACTTGCTTAACTTTGATATTTTAAACGATTGTTTTCTTCAAAACTTTGCCTGTCCGACAGACTAGGTAATGATCAAGGAATGGAAGATATTTATTAATGTACCGTTTTGTTGCGGTTATTTCTTTTGATTATGTGGTTTGTAGTTTTCATGTTTCATAATTGCAAGGGTTTAAGTTTCCATTCAAACTCAAATAAGAACAACAATGTCGCATTGTTCTTTTCCCAGCTTTCAAAAGAGTTTCTGTCTCCTCGATAACAATACCTATTCGTAAGTTTTGTTATGTAGATTTTAAGTCAATGCACATTCAAATTATCATTGCAGGAGGTTTTATCATTGCTTTGTTTTGGAAACGTACCAAAATAGTTTCTAATTCATTATTATGCCAGAAGTACCTGTAATGATACATCATTGGAATAGTTATAATAACTTCACTTCTCTAATTAACAAACCGCAATATTTCAATACCAATCTCACACCTCTTTCAGTCGAGCAACTAGTCAACTAAACAGATGAGTGGACTGTACATACAACCACTATTGGTCGAATGTTTAAAACCGTTGTGCCGAGTTATGTGACCGTCCCAATGATCCCGCGTTCTCCCGAATGGCTGCAAAGCTGCAAGGTGTCTCAGAACTCTTATTTGACTGGCCTGTTGGTCTAGTGGTTAGTGACCCTAACTGCTATGCCGGAGGTCGTGGGTTCGATTCCCACCCAGGACAAATGTTTGTGTGATGAGCACGATCATTTGTTCTGTGTCTGGGTGTAATTTATCTATAATATGTATGTATTTAGAAATATATAAGTATGTTTATCAGTTGTCCAGTACCCATAACACAAGCTCTGCTTAGCTTGGGACTAGATGGCGTTGTGTGATAGTTGTGGAATATTATTATTATTATTATTTCTTTCTTAATAACATTTTGTATTCTTGCGGGAGAGTAGCTTAATTTATCTTGTACACAAATAAATTCAGTCTGGTGTAAAACTTAATTGAGTGCTGGTACTAGAAATAAGATGTGGGCGAAATTAGTTCTAGGTTGATATTGATCGCCGGTCAGTGAGGAGCTACACCTACGTACATATTCCAGACTGTAAACCAGAATCTGTCTTATTTAAAGAATTTTTGTATGAGAATATTCAGTTAACATAAAAATACAAAGTCACATTTCAAACTTAAACCGTAGAAAACATTCCTTCCAAACCGCAGTTTCCACCGAAGCCATCTTAAACCGTAATGGCGATCCCAATAAAGGCTAGTTGGTGCTATAAAAATGAAAATCACATAAACGGTCGGTCGTCGGTGGCGACTGCCGTAGCTTACGGCTAACCATTGGTTAGAGTTAAACGACAATAACAGCGCGGTGCAACCGGCCGAATTACCTCTCAACGGCGAAGACCCGGTAAGACTTGATAAACAAGCCGTTGAGAACTAAATTATAATAACTTTACGGCGGAAATGTCTGCTGACGGAAAATTGGTTTTGATTTAATCTGGTTCAGCTGTGGAGGCAGTGGCACGGTGCGTATGATCCTAATCAGAGTTTATCACGGTGGGCTGAGCACTCATAATATGCTTGATGACACAACTGGCATTGTATCTACGTTACTATCTACGTTATAGAACTAACGTGGTTGACTTACTGTGATTTTGGTTATTAGGAGCCGTTATCATACTCATCAAATTGCTTTCATGAGAAATTAGCCACAAGCCGCACTGAGTGAAGAGACCACACAGAAGGTTATGGAGGACTCCTCTGCCCAGCAGTGGGAACATAAAGATTAAAACAATAATAACTGGTAACAGTACTTTTCACGGTGACTTGTGGCAGACTTAACGATTTTGATGATGAATTTACAGTTGTCCGTAGCAATAATTGGCAACAAGTTTTCACAGATGTGAGTTAAAATAAAATTCTGCTAAAAAATTGTTTCAGCAGTTGAGTTAAAATCCGAATATAAATGAAATAAAGAGCGGTCTGAAATTCTCACGTGTTCGTGTATTAAGTGAGCGGATGAAATAATAGCTCATTTGTCAGGCGCAGATGAAGGGTTCAGCCGTTCTGCCGTTCAGGGGAAAATGCGAGCGTTCATATTTAATGCACACCTTTTTTCAGATGTCACTCTTTTCAGTTACATCGGAATATAAATTGTGAATTCAGGCGACATGTTACCGATTTTATACCCTATTAAATAAAGATTTGACGTTTTATTTTATTGGTACCTTAACTGCCGATCCAAATTTTAGTAGTAGGACTATTTTAAACCCATTTGTACAATAAAAATGTAGAGTGATGATTAGCCCATCATTCCCACATTGTGAGTGAGCATTCCCACTGCTGGGACATAGGCCAGAATAAAGTACTTTTTCCCACAGAGAGAAGGCCATTATTCACCACGTGGGTCCAAAGCGTGTTTGTGAATAGTTTTGTGACTTAATAAACTTCTTACAAGTACTATTTTCATTTATAGCGTACAGAAGTAGCGTATTATTTTCTTCTTATGTTACACTTGGGGCAGGCCACAGAACAGATATTTAAATATAATCAGCAGCAATTAGGCAGTGTGTATACTGTACGCTGGGTGGCCGTCCGGCGCCGCCCCGCATTGCGACACTCGCTTTATTGTCCGGCCGCCGCTCGTACTTAATGAACGGGGTAGGCAGCCCTGTTGGTGGCTGAAACCCTACAGGTTATAGAATAATCTAATTATAATAAAAACATGTAAAATAAAAATGAATTGCCTATGAAAAGGATAGCCTGTGGTAGGTAGGGCCTATATCGCAGGGATTGACAGATAGGAATAAATTAATACAATTATAAAAGGTTTGACGTGTTACAGTATGGTACTTGTCTACAAGCTTATCGTAAATGCTTGATTCACTGTTACTTATATGAATTCTGGTCTCCTTGAGTTCAGTTAAGGAGTTTCAAAGACATTAGACACTGCACTTCGGAAGGAGCTCTAGTACCATAACATCTGTTTTAGTCTAAGTGTCGATACATCTCCAGTTTGGAAGTGTTCCTAAAGCCACAGGTAGTCCATATAAGGCCTTAAGAGCTGTGGCCAGAGTACAGATTAGATTACTAGCTCATAGGCTGTACAGTCCATAAACACAGCTATAATCATGTGGTTCGGTTGATTCCTACTCTTGGTTCAGCCTCGAATCGTTAGTTTTTATGTAATGGCTGCTAATACAAGCTTCTCTTCTATTGTTTTCCTTCATTCGTAAATGCGATATTAGCTTGTTTTTCTAGTTTTGTGATGGCGAAGGATTTTTATTGGAACTGTTTGATGATAATTTAAAACATTACACTCCTTCTAGAGTAGTGGGGTGGAAGCAGGTTCAAGTGGGTTTTCGATGATTTTAGATCAGGTTCTAGTTAATATAAAACAAAGCTAAAAACTGGTTGTTAATTTTTTTTCCAGCTAAATGGAAATAGAAGACCACCAACCTCTGTGAGTAGAACGATCAACAGCAACATTGACTGTCTATCTAAAAGTGTCGTGGACGTGTCGTCCTTATCCAGAATTTTTGGCGAGCAGTAAATAAAGCCGGCAGGCAAGTGATCTGAGCAGATAGTGGCGCCAGTACTGAGCACTGCGAGCTGCACTAAACACGCGATAGCTTGGCAACTTGCCACCGAACTCGCTCGCTCGCTGGCTTGGCGGCTTGGCGGCGCACGGTGCCACGGTGCCACGGTGGGACACTGTGTCACTGCCCTTTTTAGTGCACTGGACCAAGTGCTGGACGGAAATGCGGGTCAAGTGTAGATCTGGTCTTTTATTATTATTGAAAGTTTTTGTAGATGGGCTGCTGTTCAAGTGAAGGTCACTGAAACGAAACTGCGGGTTATGTTCAGTTCAAGATCACACAAGTTCTGACAAGTTCTTCATTAAATAGGGTATTTTTAAGCATTTAGGATCGTCATCATGACAATGTCAATATTAATCATCATGACTCCCGTATTTCCGAAGGAGGTTAGCAGAGATATATAGTAACCACCAAATCATCAGCATAGGTCATTACTAAGTCCACGAAACTCCTTTCCAAGAGAGCGATAGCTGACCAAGTTGTAATTAATACATTAGATAGAGAGACATTACCCACAGCAATACAATAAAGTAAAGAATGTGAGATTAGAGTGCAATGCCGGCTGTAATAGCTTTGCAATCAGCCGCCGCGCCCGCCGCAATCAATCAGCCTGCCACTCTGCCGGCCCCACTGAGCGGGACGCGGCGTGGCGTTATCTCTGCTAAGATAAACTTTATATTTTGAATTAACCGTCACGGAGTGTGAAGGTTTTCATAGACGTCATGATACTTAAAAGTAAACATAGTAAAACACCACTGTTACTTTTAAGTAAACATAGTAATTAACCCGTTTTTATTAGTATTAATAATGATGTCATAGTTTTTTTCTCTAAGATTAGTAAATAATGCTTGATTTTATACCTAGGTTTTTTCAATAATTCGATTAGCTAGGTGTAGTTTGATAATGATCTTTTAGGGCAAGTATTAAATCTTTATACATTAAAAAAGTTATTAATTTTTTATTATTATTACATTACTATTTATATTAAATTCTTGCAAAAAAAAAAGATTTTTCACTTGAATCTGTAGGCGGATAATAGTACATTATGGTACAAGTGTGTAACGTTGGTGATTACCGCTGAGGCGCCATTGAGACCCGAGCCGTCAGGTGAGGGTCATAAGAAAGCCGAGGACGGTAATCATCAATACACACGTGTATCATACGACGTTTTTCAACACACTTGTGAAGAAAATAATACTAAAAAGTCATCTTCAACAGTTAAAACAAGTTCTGTTTTTTTTTTCACATTAGCGGGAAAAATTAATGCGCGCGCATCTACAGTTCTACCAACTTCAACAGTTAAATAAAACAAGTTCTGTTTTTTTTTCACAATAGCGGGAAAAATAAGTGCGCGCGCATCTACAGTTCTACCAAGTTATCTATGCAGGCGGGAAAACACGGAACTAAAATAAATGTACTAAGTTTGACGTAGCGATGCATTTTTTCTTGACCAGTGGCGCCACTACTGTAACAATGACGATCGGCCATAGACTAAAAGAATGTGGTTTCTTTATTTTTGACCTTTCGTGGATGGAGTTTTAGCCACGGACAAAATGGGGTTTTTTTTTCTTTATTACAGAGAAAACAAAAGTTATATTATTTGAGTGAAAGATTCATTTATTAAAAAACGTATAAGTTGAAATTATCTATTTAAATTCAAAGTTGCATGAAATGGGGAAGCACTAGGTACATTAATTTATTTTTACTATTGAACACGATCTTTTTGTATCGAAACTTTTTTAAGAACATAGCAACTCAACCAATAAAATTAAGAAAAAGACGGGTTGCACTCCGGGAGTGCCGGCAGAAGTGAAAACTTGATTATTAACGTTGAGCATGTTTGATATTTTGGAATGGTTAGGGAATAATTTTGCACCAATTGCTTTAACAGTATAAAAGTACTATCATTTATGTGGTAGAATACAATATTGATTTATTGCGCTATCGTACACAAACATGACAATTTATATTACATTAAAAATTTAACACTTTAAAACTATTACAATTATTTTACATTAAAAAGTTTATCTCTCCGAAAAATCAACTTTCATCCATAATTTCAACGACTTTTTCACCATCATCATTACCAGAACTATCATCGCCAATCTCTAAAACTGATACGATAGGTTTATGGTAGCTGAAGTAAGAAACGAACAGTTTTGATTCGAACCTATTTAAATGTCTAGTAAAGACCGCATCAATAGTAGTTTTGTATTTCGTTGTGCTAAGATTGCGATCATTCGACATAGTTAAACCAAATTCATTATTTAAAAATTCAATTATTCCGCCATAACTATGCTAACCCATTTATTTTGTCTTTCCCTGTCCTCCGATCGGAACTCCGATTGGTAGGAGGAGCGGGAATATTTTTTCCCATGCCTCCGATTAAGCATCATAAAAACATTGTACAGTCTAGTTCAAAATAAATTATTTTTGTATTTTATTGACTGTACAGTCGACATCGTTAACGTTCAGGGTCAAAATGTCCAACTCCCACACGACTAGTCTAAGATCGATAGTTTCCGAGATATAGCCGTTTCAATTTTGACAGCTGTCATCCGAAATGTAGATCTCATTGAGATCTATCACTTGTCCCTACACACAACTAGTCTAAGGTCGATAGTTTCCGAGATATAGCTGTTTCAATTTTGACAGCTGTCATCCGAAATGTAGATCTCATTGAGACCTATCACTTGTCCCTACACACAACTAGTCTAAGGTCGATAGTTTCCGAGATATAGCCGTTTCAATTTTGACAGCTGTCATCTGAAATGTAGATCTCATTGAGACCTATCACTTGTCCCTACACACAACTAGTCTAAGGTCGATAGTTTCCGAGATATAGCCGTTTCAATTTTGACAGCTGTCATCCGAAATGTAGATCTCATTGAGACCTATCACTTGTCCCTACACACAACTAGTCTTAGGTCGATAGTTTCCGAGATATAGCCGTTTCAATTTTGACAGCTGTCATCCGAAATGTAGATCTCATTGAGACCTATCACTTGTCCCTACACACAACTAGTCTAAGGTCGATAGTTTCCGAGATATAGCCGTTTCAATTTTGACAGCCGTCATCCGAAATGTAGATCTCATTGAGACCTATCACTTGTCCCTACACACAACTAGTCTTAGGTCGATAGTTTCCGAGATATAGCCGTTTCAATTTTGACAGCTGTCATCCGAAATGTAGATCTCATTGAGACCTATCACTTGTCCCTACACACAACTAGTCTAAGGTCGATAGTTTCCGAGATATAGCTGTTTCAATTTTGACAGCTGTCATCCGAAATGTAGATCTCATTGAGACCTATCACTTGTCCCTACACACAACTAGTCTAAGGTCGATAGTTTCCGAGATATAGCCGTTTCAATTTTGACAGCTGTCATCTGAAATGTAGATCTCATTGAGACCTATCACTTGTCCCTACACACAACTAGTCTAAGGTCGATAGTTTCCGAGATATAGCCGTTTCAATTTTGACAGCTGTCATCTGAAATGTAGATCTCATTGAGACCTATCACTTGTCCCTACACACAACTAGTCTAAGGTCGATAGTTTCCGAGATATAGCCGTTTCAATTTTGACAGCTGTCATCCGAAATGTAGATCTCATTGAGACCTATCAATTGTCCCTACACACAACTAGTCTAAGGTCGATAGTTTCCGAGATATAGCTGTTTCAATTTTGACAGCTGTCATCCGAAATGTAGATCTCATTGAGACCTATCAATTGTCCCTACACACAACTAGTCTAAGGTCGATAGTTTCCGAGATATAGCTGTTTCAATTTTGACAGCTGTCATCATTATTATTATTATTTTTGTAAACTTATATTGTTTCTTAGCTATTCAGCTAGTTTTAACTACGATAACGGGCCTAAACCAAGTTAACGTAGCGTGTGCGTGTGTGAGTCGTAGGAGGAAATCTCATTTTCCTCGATTTGCATGAACTTCCTTACTATTCTGCAGGTGTTTAGAATTGCAGCCTTTTGGAGTGTAATATATATTGAATCCTTAAGGTCTATTAATTTGAGGCTATGGTGGAGGTGATTGGGTATAACCCCCGTAGTGGAGACAACTATAGGAACTACGTACACCTTTTCCTGTTCCCATAGTCTGGTTACCTCTTCTTTTAGTTCCACATACTTACTGATTTTTTCAGCTATTGTTTTTTGCAAGTTATGTGTATTAGGAACTGCTATGTCTATGAGGTAAGTGACTTTATTAATTTTATCCTGAAGTATAATATCTGGTCTATTGCAATGAATGGTCCTGTCGGTCATAATACCGCGGTCGTAGAAGAGTTTGTGTGTAGTGTTTTCAAGGGATATTGCTGGTGTGTATTTGTAGTAAGGAGTAGTGTTTTGTATCAGTTTATGTTTGAGAGCTAGACTTTGGTGAATGATATTTGCTACCTGATTGTGTCTATGAGTGTAGTCTGTTTGTGTGAGTGTTGTGCATGCCCCTGTGATGTGCTGGATGGTCTCCGGTTGCCTGTGGCATTTGCGGCACTTATCGTTGGTTATTGTGGGATCCTTAATAATATATTTCCTGTAGTTTCTAGTGTTTATAATTTGATCTTGTATGGCAATAATAAATCCTTCGGTTTCCGGGAATAAACTACCTATCATTAGCCATTTATTTGATGCGATTGTATCTATGTGAGACTGTTCTAAATCATGGGGATGTCTGCCGTGCAACACTTTCTTTTTCCAATCCTCTATCTTTTTCTCTTGTGGGTTATCATTGATAATGTGTCGTGTGTCTATTCGTTCGTTTAGGTGAAGTGGTGTATAGTTGAGGTCGTTCATCACTATAGCTTTATGTATGTTGCTTGTGTTAGATTTGTTATGGAAGAATGTTTTTAATCTACTTATTTGTTTTTGCCAAAGGTGCTGGACATCTATTAGGCCTCTCCCTCCGTGTTGCCGTTTTATAGTTAGCCTTTCTACTGCAGATTTAGGGTGAAGGTTATTATGTTTAGTTAGTGTCGTGCGTGTTGTTCTCTCTATTTGCTGGATGTCCGTTTTTGACCATTTGATCACTCCAAATGAGTATGTTAAAACTGGAATAGCGTATGTGTTCAAAGCTTTAATTAAATGTTTTCCGGAGAGCTGGGTTTTACATACTGCGACCACTCTTCTCTTGTATTCTGTGTTAAGTGTTTGTTTAATTGTTGTGTGATCTAATCCTTTAATCTGTTTGTATCCTAAATATTTATATAAATCAGTGGGTTCCATAGCAGTAATTGTGTCGTAAGTGTCAATTGCATAGTCACCAGGTTTAATTTTGCCTCTTATTAATTATTATTATTATTATTATTATTATTAATTATATTATTATTATTAATAATTTTATTATTATTATTATTACTATTATTATTAATAATAATTATTATTATTATTAAGCGCCCTGCGCTGCCTAAACGAAACAGTAGGCCCAGGCATACATTTTCGCCGCGCCGTAGAGAGGGGATAGCTGTCTACTCTCCATCCGTCTTACGCTTTTTCGATCAGGGTCACGTGGTCACGTGTCCTGACGAATTTTCGATCAGGGTCACGTGGTCACTTGTCCTGACGCGAGTTTAAGATTTTTCAACACACTTGCTCATAAAGTGGCTAAAATTTCACCGCAATTAGGCACATAATGACACCTATAATCAAACTGTGAATTTTTCATTACTATTATTCACTAGTGAGTTATAGGTTTTTTTTTAAATTTAATTGGTTGAGTTGCTATGTTCTTAAAAAAGTTTCGATACAAAAAAGATCGTGTTCAATAGTAAAAATTAATTAATGTACCTAGTGCTTGCTCATTTCACGAAACTTTGTATTTAAATAGATAATTTAAACTTAGTACGTTTTTAATAAATAAAACTTTCACTTAAATATAATTTTTGTTTTCTCTGTGATAAATAAAAATTGAATTCCCCATTTTGTACGTGGCTCCAAACACTATCCACGACAAGCAAAAAAAAAAAAAAACCTCTTTTAGTCTATGGCTGATCGCTTATAAAAAAACATAATATTTTCCCGCTAATGCGAAAAAAAAACACAACTCGTTTTCACTGTTACTAAAGTTATTTTATTAGTTAAAATGTCTAGTTTTGAAGAAAATGATTCATGTTGTACACCGCCCGAAGTAAGATTTGAAGCCCTAAGCGTTATGGAAAATTTGCTACCCGAAAACTCCAAGGAGAAATATCTATTAGCGTACCAAAATTTCAAGCAGTGGCAAAACACCAAGAAATTGCAGTCATTTTCTGAAAATGTGTTCTTGGCGTAAAGGTTTTATCGTCTAACGATGTTGAAAAATTTATAAAAGATGCTCCAGATAACCAATATCTGGTTACTAAGGTTAGTTAAACTAATTTTAAATATCTATCTACGTGACTTCAGCTTCAGCGTGTTGTGTGTTAAACTTAATAATCATTTTTTTCTTTTTTTTCAGGTTGCTTTAATATTTGGTGTAACTGTAGGATACAAGAATTAACAAATATAACTGTAAAAGAAAAGACATACAGAACCATGGCCAGTAATCTATCTGAAGAGACCGCTACGCCATCAAAAACAATTAATTATAATTTTACTAACTGCACATTTACTAGGTAATTGTTTCTACAAATAAACTTTTTATCTACTAAATAAAATGTATTTTCTTGTATTAATAAGCTATTGCATGGCTTCTATCGCTGGCCTTGAGCGTGGAGAGCGAATCCTGCAGAAATTCCGAAACGAAAATATTTCAACCAGGTTGCTATGGTTACGGAAAATAACAAGGTTGTCAACTGAGGTTGTCTAATTAAATAATTGATAAAAAATGCTATGCAATAGCTTTACCGCGGCAGTTTCCAAGTGCCACACGTTTTTTTTTATTCGCAAGTGTGTTGAAAAACGTCGTATGATACACGTGTGTATTGATGATTACCGTCCTCGGCTTTCTTAAGACCCTCACCTGACGGCTCGGGTCTCAATGCCGCCTCTGCGGTAATCACCAACGTTACACACTTATACCATAATGTACTATTATACCCATCACAGAACAATTTCCCAAAGTGCTCAACGCCGCTAAAGAAGTTTTCACTTCAAAAAAACCTTTAACTCACTAGTGAATAATAGCAATGAAAAAGTCACAGTTTGATTATATAGGTGTCATTACGTGCCTAATTGCGGTGAAATTATAGCCACTTTATGAGCAAGTGTGTTGAAAATATTAATAACGAGCTGTAGTCACTGATGTAACATTATATTTATAGAGATGTTATTTATAATAACTAGCAAGTTGTATTCGACGAAAATATAACAGGCACTTTTTTATGATACCCATAAAAAAAGTGCCTGTTAATTTATAAAATTTGATACCCATATTGATAGGAGTTGTGAACAAATACCTACTCCGCCATTTTGTGGTGGCGGCGGACGTCATCTTGGATCGATGTTTTTCAAACATAGCTAAGAACACTCTCGACTAATTCACCTTTCAAATAAAAAAAACTAAAACAAAATCGGATCATGCGTTCGGGAGCTACGATGCCACAGACAAAAAAAAATATATATATATAACTTTATTATCAAGCAACTAACTTAAAAATAACATACATAAAATAAAAACAAACTAAAGGTGAAGTGACAGGTTAATGGAAAGGATTATGACAAGACGTGGGGAAGAGCAGCACCATCTTCATAGATGTTTATCCGTTGCCATTTATGACGGGTGCCACGAATGCACATACTACTTGCTCTGATGATGGCTGTTTGTATTCTCGCACGTAACCAGCCTGTAATTGTAGAAAGGGGCCTGCTCCAGCGGTCCGCTAGTGCTTCGGCAAGGTGTGCTATGAATGAAGACAGATACACACATACACAAACAGACACGTCAAACTTATAACACCCGGTCGTTTTTGCGTCGGGGGTTAAAAAGATAAATGTAGTAACAATTTGTAAATTTTAACGAAAAGCAGTACTAGTTGTTATAAATGACATCTCTGAGTTATTGGGATAGTAGCAAACAAAATAATAATAATAGTGTTTGTCTAGCCTTTTTCAACAACTTTAGGGTTGGCTATCAGTCTAAACGCAGGTTAATACCAGTATTTAACAACCCAGTTTCTTGGTAAAATGATACCCCTCAGAAGGAATTGTTCTCAGTATTTTGGGTTTCTCACTGACAAGCCGTCACAATAATCAAAGTTCTCCAAATGACAGCAAAAACAGCAAGTCAACAAGATGATGTTGACCGCCGTGCTTTCGCTTTCCCTCTACTGCTTTAACTGTGACCGGTTGTTTAAAACCAAATTCGGTCTGGCCAGCCACTTATGGGCACACGCTAGGAAATAGCTTGTAAGGGTCGCCGTTACCGAAATCGGTAAGATTTCGGTAACGGCGACCCTTACAAGCTATTTCCTAAGCGAGGACTAAATATAGAAACTACGACGTTCACTTCGGAATTCACGATCCTTTTTTACTGGATTATATACTGTTCCTTCTGATACTGTCACTGAAACTATTAACCTGCATCATCACATCTGCTGGTCAAAGGCCAGCAGCAGGCTCTCCCCATGACTTCCACTTGTTTCTATCTAAGGCCAATGTGGACCACTGGGTCGTTAGTCTTGTCCAGATCGTCCCGGCATCTTCTACAAGGTCTACTGCGGCGCCTACTGGCTGTATCAGTGCTCCAGAAAGTACCTATTTTGGCCCACAGCTCAATAGTCATGAGGTAGACGTACCCCGTCTAGCCCCACTTAAAAATAAATAAAAAACGCTGACATACACACTAGTCGTCGTTCAATAATAAAGTGTTGAGGGAGCTGTTATCCATAATTGACGCGCTTGCTGACAGATGCTATGAAACTGTGAGCGTCGAACGTGATGAGAAATGGAAGTGAAGAGTGATGGGATTACAAGTGATGATCGGCCATCAAGTACGTATCCAGTTTTAGTTACGTGTAAGGCTGGATACTAGACAATTTAATAAACAGTCTTATTGGGTATTCCACCATGAATAGTGAGTATTTTTGAGCAGTCGATCGAGTAAAGTTTAAATCACAGTCATGTATCAGGGCGCCTAAAAATGTGGCAAAATGGGGGTATACGCGTCTGCGGGGTACACATATCAAATATATATGGGTATAAAAGCTGTCAGGGCATAGAATAGACATTGAGAATATTTGATACGTATCAAATATTCTCAATGTCTATTCTATGCCCTGACAGCATTTTTTCAGCAATCATCACCTCTTCCATCGTTGGTTTTATTTGACCAAAGTCAGATCGCTTGCAATCTCATCTGTCACCACACCATAGCAGTAACATTATATTTATAAAACAGCGTGAACGAACCGCACCGGGAACGAGTATTAATAACAGCTGGTAGTCGGAACCGATCGATTGCCACGGAACCACTCATCTCAGTTCATATAACCCCAATCTATTTAAGTCGCGAGTAAATAGGCTTCTTCTGGGTAAGCTCGCTCCATCGTCGGCCTCATCTCTGCCCTTAGGGCAAGATTGAGGTCAAGAGTAAGCCCTTATTAAATAAAATAAAAAATCTCAGCCTATTACAATATTATAGGTAGTATCTAATGTTATGTAATGCTAAGTTTGTTATTTTAGAAATTAGGTACCTACTTATAATAATTTAGTTAGAATTAACTATCTGTAATACATTGACTGATTGATCACAACTATCCGATTCATTATTTATAAGTCGTATCATTAATAAACAGATGTTTACCGAGAAGGTTAATATAATATAAACAACACTTATTAATTTCTATTTCAGTCCTCATAATAAATAAATATTAGTATCATTAATAGAATTTACACACAATCTTCTCACACTCATGACAGGCTAGTTAACATTCACGCCAGAGCATCCCGGATTCATAAATATATAACGTTCAATATACAAGTCGTATCGCGGATTGATAGTGGTTTAAATGTAGTCGAACGCATAAACATATCCGCGGGTAACGGCGTCATATCCCGGGATGGGTTGCGGATACACGGGGCGGTGTCGTAACAACACTAGTTTTAGGATATTGTTGCGAATTAATTTTTCATTTACAATAATATAAATGTAAGTAAATCTGAACCTATCGGCAAAATACAGGCTGTGTGTTTTAAAAGTGTTACCATAAGCAGAGAAAGATCATTAAGAAACTTACAAGTCGAAGGTAAAGAAACCCATTTAAAGACTTTCTGAGAGTTATTTATACTATCTTTGTCTCCAAAATATCCTAGGACCCTATCCTTCACTCAATGCAAAATAAAACATAATACCAAACACAACACTCGAAATACGTCACTCAAAAGAATATTATTATGAAACCAAGATGAAGTCGTGGGTTGTCATGAAGTGGAAAGCTAATTAGGATCAATCTCACGAAGTACTCGTAGAATAACCGAGAGTTCCGCGGAACTACTTCACCTTGTTAGCAGAATAAATAAGATTTTCCGCTGAACAGATTCCACGAAAGTTTTTCTATTTAGGCGGGTCACATGTCACTGTGACAGACGTTTCAGTATCTGTAGCGAGCCTCATAGGAATGCTGCTTTTCAAGAGAAACTTTTGCTCATTAACTTTAGTTAGTGGTACCTTTTTTAGTTTGTCAAGTGACCAACTTTGCAACTTTTGGGACGGGCAGGATGCGCATAGTCAAACACAAAGCATTTATATCAATTAGACCATTACAGGCTCTTTTGAATGCCAGAAAAACAAAAAGAGTGAAGCTGCACTTGTGAAAACACTGCTTTAGCGTATTCGAAAGCGATATCTGTATAGATAAACAATTTTAGCAGGTGTACAAATGTGATTTAGATGTAATGCGTTAAAAAATGTGAACGCATTACAAAATGTAAAGAAAGCAATAGAAATAAACGCATTAATTTACATTGCATGAACATTTAACTTATAGCTCTCTAACAAAACGATTTGCTTACTGAAAAAATACTTAACATACTCGTAATACTCCAATACAACTTTCATTCAAAGTACAAGTTCAAACAAAAGCATGTCATGTATGTAAATGACATAATATAATAATGGAACGCGTATATTTGTCAAAGTTTTTACAAGTTGTGCCACGAATAACATTAATTAACAAATATTGTAATGGAAAGCGTGTGAGTGTGACTCGTCAGTGCATTCTATCAACACTTACAGAAAACCCACAACACACGAAACTTGACGGGAGTAAATACGAATGAAAAGTCATCGAACTTCGGTTTGAATATCTAAAACTTTCTGTTGTGAACTTTCAGGCAGCAGTGAATTCTATGAGCGTAGCTTATAGTGGTGCTACATACTTGTACCTACAGCTATATGTTGGCACATTTGATTTGACAGTATTTGTTGAACAATAAAGTAATTATCACATACATTTTTAGACATCTTTACGTGGTGCGTGGCTACCGGAAAACTCGTGACCAAAACGTCTCTCTTAGGGAAAAGTAAACAACCGTTCGAAATGCGTCACATTAATGATCATAAATATGTAGTTTGTAAATCTCAGTTGATCTACTGTCCCCGTCTATGTCATGTCAGCATTTCCCTCGAAGCCTGCCAATTTAGATGGGTGTCGTAATGTGCGTGCCATTATATCGCGCCGACGACTTTTTTATTTGCCTGCCTAGCTGTATTGTGTTAGAGCGATTATTCCATTTGTGTGGATCAAGTTGTGTACTAAAGAGAAATAAAGTGCTATTTAGACTCCGTGGCTTTTTGTGTTACGACTCGCAATAATTTATTAAAGAAAAGAAACTCTTGATACAATTTAGGGTCGTTTCGAAGAGCGCTTCTTACGAGATTTAGAAATTGCTAGATTTTTGTTGGTGGTCTAACAATACTCATTTGTTTGTAAAATGTAACTGAAGAACTTTCAGATTCACGGAACAAAATGTTTTCTAAAATAAATAATACATTTCTTTGATTAAAAGTTCTTGGAGCACGGAAATTGCAGCCTAGGTCTGAAACTCTTAAGCAGAGTAAATATTTAAGTAACATTTTAACTGCCATCCATAATTCAGGCGTTAATTTAAGTCGCTCACGTAAATAACTAACATTGTGCAGCGCTAACTTCATTACCTTTCTCTCTCACAGTCGGGTAACGTTCTTCATTATTTTATTAATTTGATGGCTAGTTAAAGTCCTTTGGGTAATGTCTTGATTATTTGAACTTTATCAGTTTTGGTAATATAAGGTGTCTTTGGACTGCATAATTATTGGTCTAGCTAGTAGTCACAAGCGCGATTACTATGCATGAGGTCCTGGGTTCGATTCCCGGGTCAGGAAAAGTGGTATTGAGTTACATTAGGAATTTGTCAGTAGAAGCCTCGGAGTCGCCCGGTTGATGGATTTTATAGGCTCGCTTATACACATCTCTGTCTTCGGGGCTTACAGGTGTGATGATGTTAATTCCTTTTTTGTACATCTGACGTTTTCATTTGACTTTTACTGTGGTCATTACCTATATTTAATTCAAAACACAACACAGAACTCTATGTCTTTAGCGAAATGTGATCGCACTGCAATTAGAGATGAAGCGAATAATGCGCCAGCCATTTCTACATCATCCTATCAAATCTCCGAAAAACTGAATCATTCCCCAACTTCACCCCAATACTCTAAACCATTTCTAACTGTCGTAAAACTGGAGTCAATATAACAAGTCTCCGTGATAATAATAACCGTGAATCAAATGAAGTAGGAACACCTAACAATAACGTGTAATGTGGACATTTGCATGAGAACGATGACGATGCCAAGTAATGACATTCATTAGAAGTACTACACGATGAGATTATGAGACCACGTCGAGAGTACTCGGCGAGTCTAGGCTAGGAGCTATTGATGAGTGAGGATAATTTCATTTTGTCTGGCATTGGATTGGCTGATTACTTAATGGATTTTTCTGATCCGATGAGTATTATTAGATATCTAGTAAACAAGAATAATTATACAAGTTCTATCTCGTTGATAGACTCAGCATCCCTATGTTGAGCAGTAATGCTTCCAAATACCATACAAGACTTTTCTTGGGCTGAAGTCTCAGTAGCAGCTGCATGTGTCTGTGTGTAGTCTGTAATGAGACCGTTAGATGTATAGGCTCGTCACATATTACACTAAACGTATAAAAAAAAGCTAGTGAATCGTTGTAGTACCCTTCAGAAAAAAACAGGCATGATTTTCATGTTGCTGAGAGAATGTTCTTAAAAGTAACGTTCGCTTACAAATCAAATACTTTTATTTTGAACAATAAGTTTAATTTGAGTTGTGCGAATAAATTCTGAAGAACTATATTCATTTCCTTTTTTAATTGCATGTTTTTACTAAATCCGTGATCACACTCACCTAAATTACGTTAAATCTGAGATACGAGACGCACAGTGTGTCTACTCACAGTCGAACGGCTCCATATCTTAGTTGTAACTACTGTGAAACATTTAGACTGCGATGCGAGCATCATTTAATTTCTCGTTGCCTCGCATTGTGCGCCGTGATTGGCAGATAACGCCTCAATTGACACGCTATTGTTGTTCCAATGCTGCTAGCAACATACCAACAATACCTGGCAACATAACAGAGGTATCTACTAACGTACTAACAATGGGGTTGCCCTATACAACGATTTGGGAGAGATACGCTAGATTTGCTGGTGGTTGGCCGAGCGAGCACTGTTCTGGTGGAGTAAGCACAATTGTATAGCTATTTCGGTTACCAGCTTTATGAACCTTTACTAAGAGGAAATCTTCAGCGACCAAAATAAATGAATAAATAATAAAACGAATTCAGAATAGCCTCAGCCACTCATTCATAACGAGACATTAGCAGACCGCGCGTACACTCGTACAGTCCCAGCCCGCCGCCCGCAGGTACAGTCGACCGCACTAACTAATAATAACTGCACACAATCTCAATTAATTTCAACACGCGGTCATTAATTGTGCGGTTTTCTTTCCACTCATTATTGTCGCTCAGCTTTATATATAAACCACCTCACTGCTCCAGTGGGTAATGGACGGGATTTCCTGGGTTCAAGACCTGGCTCGAGGACAAAGAAAATGTCCAAATCCTCTTCTAGATTTGTACAAGCTCGAAAATGGGCACAATATTATGAGTTTATCTAGCAGAAATAATCAGACAACAGTACAATTGGAGAAACGCCAAATAAGTGGCGATAAGCTTCCTCAATGATTGTTATACTACATGTAAAGATGTGTTTATTTTGTGATATAAAATGTAGCAAGAATAACACTTGTGGAGAAAACAAAGTGTTTTGTATCCGATATGCTAAACTGCGCGCTGGTTTGTAAACTCAACTAAAAAGCTTTTATAAATAACTATTCATTCAGTGGGATATTGTTTCGATTTCATTTTTCCGCCTCCATTTTGTGAAATGATATTACAGTTCAGGTTCTGAAACGTGAATTGAATAGGTCATACAATTCTGCCTATATTCGGGGAAAGATTATATTTGTATCCTAAAATTATTTTCCTTTTCAACGAAGTTGTTTTGTACATTTATGACTCAAGCTAAATAGGCAGAGGGTACCAAAAAAGCAGAGGGTACCAAAAATTTAAATAAGTTAAAAATCAATTGTCAATGTAAGCTCGTTGTACACGAACGGACAATGGCGAAGTGGGCTAAAATAACTCGCTTACATCAGCCCCCCCAAACCGTAGGTGTTGAATTATTTGGTCTCCCAGCGGGAGCGATACATTATATCCGAGAGGGGCACATCCCGACATCCCCGAACTCCTAATTAAACGGGAATACATAATTAACTTTTTCTTTCGCAAATAAAACGGACAATAAAGTAAGGGTCACTCATGAATGTTAACGTGCTCCTCTCGGCACGAGTACCACTGACACTACTCACACAAGTGACCTGTGAATGTGGCCGACATACGATTTACATAGTTTTTATTGTGCCTGTGACGTCATAATGTGTGTCCGTATAAATTGTCTTTTTAATGGTAATTGCTTTACTGTTTTGCTGGCTGTACTTGAAAAATGTATGGAATTCCTGGCTGCGGTTAAAAGGGTTGAAATGGAAGGGCTGGGGGCTAAGTGGGGTACTAATGCAACATCCGATGTGTTAGTATACGAGTGGGCGCCGCGCTTACATTATGTATCAAATTGCGGGCTCAATAATTTTAACTTTTTGTCGTTTTCATCTAGAATGCATGTAAAGAACTTACTGTGTAATACTTCAAAAGTGATGATTTAACTTATAAACACGACGTTATCGTTCGCAATCATTAGTTATTCGCAATAGTACAAAATGTAATCATGGATACACAGGTATTTAGTACACGCACCAACCTACATATTGATTACACGATAACGGCCTTATTGGCAGGGGTGTCACAACATGCAGGGGTGCGGGTACACGTCCCCGGGGTGTCACTAACTTGTATGAAGCTAACTTAACTTCCAAAGTAATTCCCTTTCCCCAGTCAATTACAACCTGCCCCCCTCCCCCCTGCCCCTCCACACGTCGCCAATGCATCGTGTCTCTACATCAAAGAACTTCGGGAAGACTTGTGTTTCTTTGACATTCAGCTAAAAAGCTGTACAAAGTACAAGCTTTAATACGACTTATAATATTTTACCTCCAGTGTATTTATTCACTTCATAACGAGCTTGGAAACTGCGTTTTCCTTTGCACGGATTAATAAATCAACGGACAATGAACGCAAACCTGTGTCGGGTTTTAGTATTGAAAATTAAATGTTTTGTTATCCCTGGAAAAATGTTGCTTTCAAATAAAACAAAGTTTTAAACTTTACTTGGTAATTCTCGTATATCTGACAATTTCGCTGGATTTGGGTAAAAAAAGTACCAAAAATTGTTAGTTGTAGAAATATTTGAGTTAAATTAATAATAAAATGTTTTTGTCCGGATTACCCAAAGCTGGGACAATAACACACAAATCAATTGTAGAATTAAATTTTTAAATCTGTCGGGTGACACGCGGACCTTCCGGCTTAGTACAGTGAGCGGCAACAAGCGCTAATCACGCGGATTATGCCGCTGTGATCGGCTGTACTATTGTAATGTTCGGCAATGCGGCACATTGCTTGCGTAACGTTCGGGATCGTGAGCGACGCGCCGCCGGCCGGGGAGAGCGGAGTGCCGCGCAAATCACGGATGGCGGAAAAACAGATTTTTAGATTGTGCATGCAATTAGTTTGAACTGGATCGGTAGATTTCAGCTTAGATTTGAATGACTGTTTTATGGTCTATCTTGTTATTGTGTAAACGACCGATGGTGATGACCAGCGGTCGTTTAAAAATAAACGTAAACAGATGTGTTTACGTATTATTTATCCCGGTTTCTCAAAAGCACTGTCAGATATCTCACAAGTTGGAAACATCCAAAATTTTAATAGAGATAACCCTTAATATATATATTATACCTAGATCAAAACAAATGTATTAGCATTCAATCCCTTAGGTATTTATCATTTAAGTACTTGTAACAGAACACAAATATAAGAAACATAGCGTGTGTTGCTGTCCGCCATTCTATGCGAGTTGTAAAACTCCTGAAGAGGGAACAGTTATGTTGGGATGGCAATATATACACATGGCAACACTGTTACACTGCTGCCAACGGAATAGGGTTCCTTGAGGCCACTTTACTGTCGTTGGTTATAACTGATCTACAGTGAAACCGTGTGAAATGCGGCGGATGAGAGAAAATATAAACAAACTTATTATCGCGTTGAATGGACTTCCTAGAAAATTGTTTCTAATTAATTATAACTCGTGATTTAATTTTGACTGTGTCAAAGTAATGTAACTCCATCTGTTTGACAAAAGTATTCAATTACATGAAGACATATAAATTAATCGAGTCACTAACAAGAACACAACGATTTAATTAAACTCCAAAGAAAATAATAAAATACAAACAACACTGTAAAATTGAAACAAATTGGCATACACAATTAAAATGTCTCCCAATATAAACGTGCATTATTTATAAGACAACGTACAGCATTAGCTAATTAGAGAGGACTCGTAAACTCCATGCAAAGAGGTTCATTATTTTCTTTTACGCGCGCCAACGAATCGCCACGGACAAATTAAAAGGTCACATCTCTAATTTAATTCTATAAGCGAGTCCGCAGGTGGGGCACACTTACATTCGGGCCCGAGTGTCGCATGTCGAGCACACTGCCTGGGTTAGGGCTCCCTAGGTTTACGAGCAGGACCTTATTGCTGTTACTGCCGTTTATGTCCGGCCGACAAATATTTTGTAACTCACATAAAATGCTAAGTTCAGACAAGTTATTCTTTGTTAGGAGCAGGATCTTGACCCAGTTGCGATCGAATACTGTTTTTCTATATCATTAAGTCTTGTACGTATTTTGTGAAAGGGTTTTTATTTATTTTTTTCCGGAATATTGCGAGATTGTTTCTTGTTGGAATCGTTATTTCGCTTATTTACCGCAAAACGCTATTTCAGGAAAAATAACTGAGAACCTTTGGAGATTTGCAAAAGGTTGTAGGTACGAGTACACTCAAGAGTTTGAATCGGAAAATGTTAAAAGATTTATGTCATGTAAAGTCCCTGTGTTCAGGCAAAGTTGGAACTATATTTAAAACGTCGTCGTCTGCTCCGTACGGAACTCACACATACGTTACGTAGTACTGTGTAGTGTGTAGGTATCGGTCGTGCATCGCCGGATTTTCTTTAAGAGAGTCGGCTCCGTACGCGAACGGTCGCGGGTAGTAATAAAAAATGATAAACTACCCACATTATGTTAATGTATTTTTCTTTTTCATCTCCTAAGATGTTCGTGATAATGGGCGGGTGTGTGTGTGGGGGGGGGGGCGCAGTGGTGTATCCCGGGGGAAGTTAATTAGTATAATATGTGTTGTGTTTAGCGCGTATTAATTGTGTGGGGATTGTCTAGACCGTCGCGCGGCGAGCGGCTCCAGATTGTGTTGCGACCAGCGGCGACACATCATTGTAATGTACTTCATTAGCTGCGCCAATTCACAAATTAATTATGTTGCATGCTAATGTCTGGTTTTGGAATAGGGTAGTCGACCGACTAAAAAAAATATGATTCTGTTTAGTCCGTCAGTCAGATTATTGAAAAATATTGGATACGTGTTTTTTGTTTTATCAAATTAATAAAAATTGACGAAAATAAAGCTTGTCAAAGACCATGGAGAGGGGGCGTTTGACGTCATAGTTAGGTAAAATTGGACCAAGCTGTGACGTTTCACGACTTTTCGAAGCACTGTATCGTCTTCATTTTTTGTTTACGTGAAAAAAGAAAAAATACGTGTTCAATATTTTTTGGAAATCTATCTGACGGACTAATTAGTTTTTTTTTGTCGACTACCCTATTGATTGCGCCAGATTCTTTTCTGTGAGAATCATTCCCTCTACATTTTTTTTACCTATGTTTTAGGTGAAAAATTGTTACAATAAATTATGGCAAAGTAGACGACGGTTCATTAATGAATACGGGTACTCTATAAATATACACATAAGCAGGGTTTTAAACGTAATGAAAACGTTACTGATCCGCTGTTATTATAGCCGACGTTAAACAAAAATATTTGCCACCTGTAGGCTATATACACAAATGAGACGTTAAGTAATATTTCGGCTTTACATTTTAATACATGTATGTAGTGCGCTGTATTTTTAGAGAGTCTCTCTTTGCCTGTCGTCACAGCAACAGCGTGGATTTATTTTTATTGTTTGTGTTAAGTACCACTATCCCGTGTTTGTGTGGTACTTATTATTTTTTTACTTCAAATAAAATTCTACTCTCTTGTTATTTCAACGTTTGATTTGGAATGTATCGCAGTCGAGTTTGTTGTAGACTTTTACCCAGGTGGGCAAGACTTCCATCCCAGGATGGAAATCTTTCTTTAAATTCTATATCATGTTTTGAAGTATGCTATTCCCAATTTATCCATGTTTCACCATTTATTTGGTCCATCGTGAAAGATTTCGAGGGACTTAACAGGCTGATTCTTTGAGATCAGGAAAGTGAGGTCATTTTCCCAATATTTAAGATCGGTTTATCTTTGCTTACGATTTGTATTTTAATACACTCAAATCCCTGACACAGAGCAACCATTATTCTATTTATAATCAAAATAGAACTAAAACCAGACCATTAATTCTCAAGTAAGCATCAAGATTAATCTAAAATAAGTCCAGATTTACAATTGTGGCTAAATAAATCCTATTTAGGTAAATACCTTTGTATGTTAGACAAGAACTGAATAATTTACGACTGTTAATTTACTCGGCAATATAATGTTGTAAGTTATTCAGGTCACTTCACAGCTATGTATTATTTTCCACAGGTACAGCTGCTTACCGGCCGGCGATGGAAGAAAAACACCCTGTATCTATTTATACAGAAGTGGGGCACTTCTTAGGTGCTCTGACGTCACAGTTATTATGTTTTTGTGACCCTATGTGGTTGATATAATGTACGTTATTATGTTTTATGCTCATTGTACCGAGGCCGTTACCAAGTCACTGCTATTTCTGTTGAAAATGGTGAAGTACTTGAAGCTTGTTTGAACGAAAACATTAAAACCCATTAATACACAAATTCATTTCGAGCTTGATTCCTAATTAACTAGCTAACTAGCGAATGAGACTGATAAACTCAGAGAGGTATACGATTTGCCCAGCAATGGCAGAAGCCAAGCAGTGGATGATATGATATGAATCAAAGAGAATTCTTAAACATTTACGTCCAAAACCACACAAATCGAGCTGCAATAAAGCAAGGTTAATACTAACCACACGACGAACATTCAATAGTTACCTTCGTTACGTAAACCTGCAGCACAGTGAATTATTTCCGACCTTCAGTCCACGAGTACCTGTGAGCATCGCGTCGAGGTCGTGACCTTGGTTGCGTTGCCAGAACTGAGCGCATCTGCTGAATGTGCCCAGTGGTGTACCTCACCTGAACGTGCACGGCGTCATAACACAAAGCAAACTATGTTTTATGTAACTAACTACGGGTTGCAGTGGATAAAATGTTGATGAATCTAGGAAAATATTTCAACGGTCCGTGATTATCAGATTTCAGGAATTCTAGTAGAGTAGGGTAGTACTGAAACGGGTCCAAGTACTACTCTAATATTTGATTCGAAAATGAAGATATAAAAAAGCCAAGTAGAAATGGAGATTTTGTTATTTACATTTAAAATGCAGTCTATCTCAAGCCACTGTCAAAATAAACAAATGTTATTCTGCCTGAAGGGGAAGGTAGAAGTGCACGTGTATAATTATTACAGTACACCCACACTGAGCCAGTTGTCAGTTGAGTTGTTTGTAATACTCCATAGTATTTAATTTCATCAACAAAAGACAGGCCAGGTGCACTAGTTAACAGTAGTGTGACAATCTGTCAACAGCAGCGCTCACTCGTTCACTCGGTCACTCATTCACTCACAGGGGCCGATCGTTTTTTGTTCGAGTTGTGACGACCGCGGGCGCCCCCTTGCGGTGGAGCGAGCAGCGGCCGCTTTTTACACATATAGCTGAGGTTTTGTAGCCAGTTCTATTGTCGAGGAAGCTCGATTAGAAATAGATTCGGTTTTGTTTAGAAAATGTTCTCTCGGACAATCAATTACTGCCGAGTCTAACGTAATTATTTAGCCAAGTTAGCTTAGAACTCTGAATTATTCCGTACACTAACGTTTCTTAATTAAATTGCGGTGCTGACGTGATTAGGTATGTAGAAACTGGAACGGTAGTGTCGTCCGTGCTTCATCTGAAACTACGTCAAGGTTGGAACAGTGGCTAAGCGTTTTCTCTACGGGATGAAGCCGGGTTCCATTCTCACACGGAACCCATATCAACACGTGATAGGTAGATAGTCGTTTCTGATGTGGGCGGAATTTCAATACATGTAATATTTTCTTTTACTTCGTGTGATGAAACTATTCAATCTCATTGATTTAATACTTTACCACGTCCACGTGTAGTCGATGGTAGTGCAGAGGTCGCTTTGACTGCAGCGTTTGAAATACAACGGCCAGAATAACAGCAGGACAGTAGTTTGTGATATTTAGGTTTATAAACATCACGTACCAGGCAAGTACAAGTCTTATGATTAGGTTAATTAATTTTATAAAATAATTGAGTATTTATGAAGAACATCTGAAACATGATAAAAGCCACCCCATTCCATTTTTTTTTCCATTTCTATTACTGCCTTTCCCCCTACTGATCACACAAAAATAGTTCCTGTCTCCACGATAGCCTATGTATGTATGTGAGGGTGTGAGGGGCTCGCAATTACACTGATATATTTGTGGCACAGTTTGTCGCGAGCCGAGAATGCAACCCGCGACTGACGCTCATACACACGGGCGGGTAGTTTGACTGACGAGTTCGTTAACGATTGGGTCATAAACATGGTTACCGAAAACAGAATTATTGTTATAAACTCTACAAGTAGCGTGCTAACTTAAGGGCAACTGTAAGCTAAAATAAATCTCTCTTCAAGCACTTATAGTCTTAAAGACCAGTTTGTAAGCCTCAATTATACGAGATTATTTGTATCGCTACACAATCGTGTCAAAGTTACAAAGTTGCAACAAGTACACGACACTTAAGTCAACATTGTTAACTACTTTGTTGGCGTCCCTTCCCGGCCGTGTGCCCCCGACACGTAAGGTGTGCAATGCATCGCGGGAGACAACTCAATTTAACGTGCACCCTCGAGACATACCCCCGTCCCGCACCCCGCCCGCACCCCGCTCGCGCCCCCTGCACCCCTCCGCTTGATTAATATAAACAAAGTTTATTATACGAGGGATATACTTTCCCGACTCGTCGAAGTTAAAGCTGGCACACATACCAACTCCTTGTTTACCGCGTGTCATATTCATTATTTAAATTAGCCGTAATTAGAAAGGCACGTGCTTCGTTATTCATCGAAGGGTTGCCAACTGTTCTTAGCTATAAATCTCTCGCACAATATGACACACCGGACGGAAAAATAATAATTCACGCTTTGGTTCACGAATGTCATGTGTTTCAAAATTTGTATTTATTTATTTTGGGAGTTATAATTGCAGACAAAAAAAGCTCATTTCTCACAGAAATATTTTTATGAAATGCCGTTAATTTTCGTGGAAAAATAATTAAAATTTTTGCACTCACATCACGTAAAAATACAGAAGTAATTTAGATACAAAACTGTTATAAAACGCGCGCTCGGAAAATAAACCCATGTATATACATTTTCACAATGTGCAGAAAAACACGTATCAATAAAACATTATAAACCAATGAAACACGAAATAAATGACTAACTAGGGTAATAATATAATCAACAGAATATTTAAATAGCCCAGAACAAGGGTACTGTAAAAAGGATGGAAAATTAAAACGCCTAGATGTTGTAAATTAATAATGTTAAAATACCCTTTTGAAAAAACTTCTAACTTTCTTTGAAGCCGTCCTCATAAATAAAAAAGAATAATTAATTAAAATAAATGCGTCTGTCCATTTGCTTCCTCAACTGGAATAAAAAACTAAACTCATAACAATGAAGTTTGCAACATTTGAAACCTTATTTTTGAAATCGCGAATCTTTCCGTGATCTTCTTTTTAATTTTCAGAATTCAGGGTATTGAGTAAAAAACCTATAAGTGCAGCAATTTGGATGGCGTTCACAAGTAAATTGGTTGGGAGTAAAGCCGCGGCGGATCGCTAGCTAGCAATAAATTCAAACTTAATGAATAGCGACCGAAATAAAAAGATTTTTAATAACACAACTATTTGAAAAACGTGAGTACTTTGGTAATTAATTGGATGAAGGGGAAGAGCCTTTGCGTACGAATTTGAGAAAAGGTACTCTATGCAAAAAAAGTAGATATTTTTAAAGTTTATTGTGGGTATAAATGCTAATTTAAAGGGAGTGTTTTTTCCCTATGTAGGTATTCTCAAATACTAAACATGGTAAATATCCCGTTTTCAATATTAATAATAATATTAGTGACCATGTCAGTTTAAAAACTTATATTCTCACAAATAGATTCAATCTAGGGGTCGCGTTACGTCATCTACGTCACAACAGTAAACATTTGAGCATTCTTTTCATTGCTGTACCAGTACCTAAGCAATACCTTTTTATTAAATAGTTCATCCCTTGTTATCCGCCTACACTTCTACATCTGTATCAATACTCCGCGGCCAGACTCAACCCTTGTATTCATCTTTATCCCGGAATAGACGTACTTACACATTCGCCTACCCTCACGTTGTATAGCCGGGATGAATTGATACTCCGTTAAGATACGAGCGATGAATAAAACAAGCAGCTGTCAGGATTGCATTACCGCCTTATTTAATATCCTCGGAGGAGAATGAGATGATCTGTTATGTGTCTGCTCGACTGTGGGCGTTTGTCTTTATTTGTGTTCTATGGCTTCTCATGAGTTGCTTATTGCCTTGTACACAATGACTGCCGCTTGATGAAATTGCGTGGAAACTGTGATGAGATGTTTGCAGGAATTGGGCTCGCCAATCTTTGTATTCAGTAATAATCTTTATAATAATAATAATAATCTTTATCGACATAAATTAAGTTACATTATTATATGGCAACCCTGACTCCTGCGCTAGGTTGTAACCTGTGTTACAGGTGTGTAACCTGTGTTCATTCAGTGTTGATATACCTACTGTTGGCAACATGGCTTATCAATAACTGATTTACTCGTCACCTGCCTAGTCTTTTCCTTAGTAGACTTGGATTGGATTGGCTTCCAGTTTAACTGGTGGGAGCTAAATAGGGATGTTAACTAAAAAAATCTAATTAGTCCGTTAGATAGAAGATTTCCAAAAAATATTGGACACATATTTTTTCTTTTTTCACGTAAACAAACAATGAAGACGAAACAGTGCTTTGAAAACATGTGACGTCATATCCTAAGACATATATGGCATAATATGGCATTTCTTAGCGAGCAGTGACGTCACAACCTCACACTCAAATCTTTGACGCGTTTTATCTTCGTCAATTTTTATTGATTTGATACAACAAAAAATACGTATCCAATATTTTTCTATAATCTAGACGGACTAATTAGAATCATATTTTTTTTAGTCAGTAAACATCCCTATTGACCGTATTCAATATGAAGCGACTGCCTGTCAGACCTCTAAAATTTCGCCAGTGAAGGTAATACGATACGCCTTGAAAGATTAATAATATCTTTAATCTTGGGCAACAATAACTTACTTAACTATTATATTATGTTTTGTACTCTCTTCCTTTATATAAATAGAACAGCTTGAATAAGGATCAAGAATAGTCTAATCACTATTATTACTCTCGATAGCTGGCTCAAAGCCTTTCTTGAACTGAAAACGGAGTTACGTCCCACGGTTGCATCCTACACTTTTCTAAACTTGCTAATTTACTCTAGAATAAATCTTTAGATAGGTCATACTTAATCGTCTTACTTAACACCTACGAGTGGGATAACAAAGGTTTATTCTGGGCTGGTCTATTGTCGTACTCAAGGTGTAAACAGGGAGAGAACCTCTCGTCCCAGCCAACGCGGAAGGCGCTCCGGGCGTCGCGGGGGCCACGTGATGGCTTCCGGCCACCGTAGACGCGGGCCTGTGGACGGTGAGTAATGGGCTAGCTCGCCGTCCGGCCGTCGTCATGACGGCAACAGACCGTGTCGGCGGCGCGTTCGTGTTCCACGCGCGCCTCAAAGAGATGTCAGCAAGGAGGAGCCCGCAAGGGCCGACGCCCGTTGACGCTGTGATAGGCGGCGGAAACCTCTCGCGTCCGACCCTGGTGCAAGCCATGGTTCGGGGCGAGAGGGAATGGGACGCCGTTGCCTCCTGCAGCCTCTACACAAAGAGCTTAGAAAGAACATGGGTGGTTTTTAGTCAGTAGAAGTCTAACACTCCCTTTCGTTCTGCCCAGAGCGGGAGGAGTTATTTGATGAATCGCAATCATCCAAAAAAAAAATTGTAAAAAAAATGCTTGAGACGATGTGGATATACTCACGTAGCATATAAATAGTCCCTTGAAAGAGAAAAATATAAAGTGATTTGGAAAGCGTTTGACTGATTTAGTGCTTTGATTTAAAATAATTTGAGTCGAGAGAAATGAAAGCGATTACTTTAATCTTTTATAATAATAATAATAATAATAATAATATTCCACAACTATCACACAACGCCATCTAGTCCCAAGCTAAGCAGAGCTTGTGTTATGGGTACTAGACAACTGATAAACATACTTATATATTTCTAAATACATACATATTATAGATAAATTACACCCAGACACAGAACAAATGATCGTGCTCATCACACAAACATTTGTCCTGGGTGGGAATCGAACCCACGACCTCCGGCATAGCAGTTAGGGTCACTAACCACTAGACCAACAGGCCAGTCAAGTTTATATCTCAGTGCTGCATCAAACTGTGAACGTTTTCCATTTTAAGAGAAGTTGCTATACAAAAACCTTTTTGAATCAACATGATAGGATACAGTCTACAAAAATACAAAAGAAAATCGAAAGGAAAAGGTCTTACTCGCCAGTTTTATGGGGTGTAATACGTCTCCCCATAAGCAGCAAACGATCTTGCACAAATAAATGCATGGCGGTGTGAACACCATAAAACTTCGCCTACTTACAGTTCCCCTCGTTTGCCGAAATTGAGCGAGCTCCCCCATAGATAACACTCCATTCCCTCGAGGTGCCATTTACAATGCAGATCGTAATTGGGGCAGGGGAAATTGTTCGTTAGCTGCCTATCATTAAGGTCTCTGGTGAGCGCAGCGTGGGTTGGTGAACACTCGCGCTGCATTAATGTCGTCATCTGTATAAGAAACTCGTTGCAATATTGATTAGTTGGTACGACACCGCACTTATGATCCGTGTATTGAGAAGTTTGTCCATTGATACTTTTACTTCGAATCTTGTTTGTCGTGATGAGTTTTCCTAATTATTAGTCCAATACACTGCCTGCCTCACTGCCTCGTTGGATTAGTAATCGCAAGTCTTGTGCGACTGCTGCGCTCGAAGCCCTGGGTTCGTTTTCTAAGCCGGGCAAAGAGTCATTGGGTTTTTCTGTCAAGATTTTCTCAGTAGCAGCCATAAAATCAGGATTGGTGCCTGACTGATGATAATAGGCTCGCCCCTGTAACGTGGGACTTAAAAAAAAAACTTTTTTGCAAAAAAAAACAACCGACTTCAAAAACACCAAAAAGTGAAAAATAAACTTCAAAAGAAAAATCAGCTTCTGAAGTCGGTGACATTTGTTTGTTTGATTTGGCTTTTTTTGCCACCGACTTCAGAAGCTGATTTTTCTTTTGAAGTTTATTTTTCACTTTTTGGTGTTTTTGAAGTCGGTTGTTTTTTTTTGCAAAAAAGTTTTTTTATTTTTTCATTTTTAGTCGTGTATCTTAAAGAAATATTTACTATGAAACCTATACTTGTATAGCGTCAGAAAAAGCACGAAACACGTAATACGTGCTTATGTTTGAGGGTTGCCCTCGATTTCTCTGGGATTCCATCACCAGGATCTGGTTTTCATATCATGGTACCACTCTTGAAATATCTCCGTTCCATTAAAAAAAGAATCATCAAGATTGGTTCATAAACGACGAAGTTATTCGCGAACACACATAAAAAAACGAACGATGTTCATAAATTTTAAAAAGATGGTCATAAAATGAAAAGTACTAGGCCAAACCATACCAAATTTTTATGGGACCAAATGGCAACTATTCCGCATCAAACTAAAAAAGAATCACGTAATCGGTGTACATACATAGAAAAAAAAAAAAAACATACCGATCGAATTGAGAACCTCCTCCTTTTTGGGAAGTCGGTTAATTATAAGTGGCGACAAGTGAGTGTTCTATGAGGTACACTTCTGCCTAACTCTTCGGGAATTACAGGCGTGATGTTATGTTATGTAATCCATTACACTCCCCGATTATTGAGATAACCATCGAAGTTTTCCAAGAAGCAGATATACGTCGAGGATCCTCAGACTAAGTACCGTCCACATCTGAATTATTCCATGTTTGTGTTGTTCACGCAACCTCGAGTGATCTCCCCAGAGACCTGCACGAGGGTTCGTAATCTAGGATTTCTTTTTCATTTACTTTATTTTGTTGTAATCTAACGTTACGAGTGTTTCGCAGTTAAATCTCGACGTGAGATACGATTCATCTGCATTTCTGTAGCGAGAATTACTTTTTTTCTAAAAGGGCGTTTTGTTCCATCGCATTGGAGCCAATTTAGGGAAAAGTGTTTATCTATTTGCAGACTAGATTTTGGGAAAGTTTCGTTATTCTGGGAATAATAGATGTAGTAGATAAATGTTTGTCTTTATAGGTGCCCAATGAGTATTGAAAAAAAAAGTTAGGTAAAGTCAAACTCGTAGACAAGGATAGGAGCCGTGGTCGAGTCCAGAATTCTATACTTTTTTTTTTTTAGTTATAGAAAAAAAATGCTCTAGTTACGGGTAAGCTTTCATACGTGTTTTATTCTGTATCGACATGGAACATAAACAAAACGAACGAGTTCACACTTCAATTATTTTGGTCTGCTTGAAAAACATACTAAAAATATGTGTGCGAAGATTGCTTGAAAACAAAACTTATATTATTCTATGCGCGGTCACGTATACAAAGACCTCCCCTTATATGAATAGACACTATTCTGCTGACTCCCTGGAGTGCTGTAAACGTGATATATCAAATATTGACAGAATAATGGGATAATTATTCAAATCATTATTTTATGGAAATTATTCTCCAAAAACGCAACAGTTGCTTTAAAAGACAACACAGAACCAAATATGATTTATTATATGATTTTAAATCTTGGGACTAGTTCTAAGCCAATGATGAAATAATTTAATTCTGCTTTATTAAATTCAAAGCATTCTTGCAATATTTTAGGCACAAACATAAACGAAATTTGAGATAATTTAATCGTTCAACCTTTGAAGTCTAACTAAGAATAATTTTAATACTGAAATCTAATTACATTTTTCACGCAATTATACAATCTTCTCCTTTGAAGGTTTCAAAGCGTTGCGCGTTGGTGGTTCAAAGCAATTTTATTGCATTAATAACGAACGTTAGTAAACTACGCATTTATAGAGTTTGATTCACGCTAAGAAGAAGATTCATTGAATATTTTATTGAATTAGTTCTAATTTGGTATCTTTCAGTAAGTGTAATGTCATTCCAACTTTCATCATCAGCCATAAGATGTCCTGCTGACTGCAGACTGCTGGACAAAGGCCATAGAACGCTGTAACGAACGGCAACCTGCCGATTGCATCCACCGGTTGCCCGCGACTCTCACGATGTTGTCTGTCCACCTGGTGGGAGGCGTGCCAACAACGCTGCGTTTTTCGGTTCGTGTTCGCCACTCGAGAACCTTGCGAATCGGTGGTGCTTCGAGATACAGCTTTGCTTAGGGGGAATGAGCGAAACTTAAAATAATGAGTACCTATGTAAATGTAAGTACCTACAACATTACCTATAAATAACACATTTTATTATTATGTATGTTGCACTCACTACTCGAATATTTTCTTGAAGAAATTACTTGAAAGCTTTCCATCTAATGCTGTTTATATATTTAGCGAAATCTTTTACGTTTCAAGTTATATGCGTAACTTCTTTTAGTGCAGTGATCCGTACGTTTAATAATTACACGTAAAATATGATATTAAAACCCATTCTAATATCATATTTAAAGTTTCGATAAATCATAAATGTAGTTTCTTTTTACAGTTTTGGGAACTTCTTTTTACAATATAAAGTTTTTTACGACTTTGGTTTGACATACCCACCTACTGCTGTGTAACTTTGATACATTTCAACGGCAAGCTACAGTTACCTATAAACCAAGTTCTTTAATAACGAAATCAGCTAGATTAGGTAGAAAGTATAATAATTGCAGATATCTAACAGAGGAGACATTCTGTTAGAATCTCAACCTTCATTGCACCGTTAAACATAAAATATTTTCCCAAAATAACTCAGTGTAGCGGCGAGGCATGTTTCGCTACGGTCGTGTCTATGCTATTGCATATTAACTTTGTGTGTGTGAGGGAATAAATTTTGCGTTTTTCGTTTTTGTCCTAAATCAGCGCGGTATAAAACGAGAGTATAATAGAAGCAGTTGTTTGTTTGCGCGCATAAATCAGCAACTTTGTGCGCTGTGATCGTGTCGCCCTCTCCCCCCCTTGCCTGCCCTGCACGATCCCCCCCTCGTGCACGACCGTGCGGCTCGGTGCACTATTTGTCTCACTTTATTTATTTATGACTTCTTTTAAACATAATATCAAAAGGGTTTCTGCTGACGTCTGGGGTTTAAATAGTATTAGTCTTAAATTGTTTTAAAGTCTTATTTTTTCTCAAAGTAAGTATCCCTTTGAGCATCATAAGAGGAACCCTCATGGGTAAGACTGAGTGCATCAGTCACTTGAGTTTTGATTTAACGATAAAGTCTATCAAACAATAGCTAGGTACTTGATTGCTGTTTTCGCGTAGGTAGGTACTTGACTTTAATCAGGGCAAACCCTAGCCACGACATTACGTTTTTATTTCCCAATTAATTGTCAAAGAAACATTGTAAAACGGAACAGCGGGCGTCCCAATCTCCGGACGAACGCTCGCCGCTCGTAAACCGTCCACAGTCCACACCAGCACGAGAAAGCACGAAATTGATGAGCACAAAGTGAAAGGTCAGAAGGTTGACAGCATCTAACGAGCAAGAATACACACGATACACGCTCAGCACTCACATAGACCTGTTGTAATGCAATCACAAACAAATGCTCGCAAGAGCGCTTTCAACCGCCGCCGTACGTTAATGCGTGTCTATGTGTGCCTATGTTTTCGCATGTTGTACAAAGTGGGTTCTCTGTATCTACCTATTGTATGGTAAAAGCCTGTGCTACGTTAAAATTGAATTTAATCCTCGCCTGAATTCCGAGCCAGTGCTAGTGCTGTGACCACAAGCCGAACATGCGACCGACGCCTTCCGAACGAAACCCGACCAATTACGTGATCAAAAAGTGTCCCAACCACGTATTATTAGATGGCAATTTGTTGCACAATTACAAACGGATTTGATGTCGCTTTTGCAGCGAAATTGTAAATGTTACTGAAGTTAACCAACGTTAGTGAAAATTCGAGCAAAATAATAAATAGGTCGCATGGTGTACTGCTGTGTTCTTCTTGTACATATTTAGTAAATATTAAAATAGTCCCTTTGCCTTTTTAATACTTTGAATTTCCTTAGAATTGTTTTATTTACGAGAATCAGTTAGCAGGATACTTACACTGGAAATCTTTCAAGTACTACATTAGTCATCCATCGAACCGTCGCCATGCGAACGTTTGACAATAATTTGTCAGCTCCAGTCGAAGCTATCAATTCAAAGGAATCTATTTCTCGAGGAATGTGAAAGTTTATGCAGTATCAGATATAACAAAGTGTAACTTTCATTGATGGGGTGTTATATTTAATACTTTGCAGGGAGGGACGAGGGAAGCGCTCTCTGGGGACGAGTTTATATGCCTGATAAATTTCAAAAAATTCGTTTGAAATTTATTTGTAGTTTCTGCCTTGAAAAGTATTTTTTCGTATTTTATTTCTAGTTTCTGCCTTGAAAAGAAACCAATTTGGTTACTCAATGTAGACAAAGTTACATCAAGTCAGTAAAAAAATCGTTCTGATCTTTATTACGACTAAACTTAAAACTGTTAAGTTTTAAGTTTGCTACGTATACTTGTTATTATTTTTAACATGGAAAAACAGGCTTTGTTTGGGTATGACGTTTCATCATTCATCAGATTAAGGATTTATTTTAAAAATTAAACTTTTTAATGAGAACACAAACAAAATAATGGCAAAACTATAAAACTGTTCTAAGAAAGATGTAATAATTGCTTTGTAGTTACGGTTACTCGATCATAAATGAACAAAATCTCAGAACCACAACAAAGATAATCACAAACAAAACCAGCTTCCACGAAACACTAGATTTTAGAAGTAATTGATTAAATTCCTTTAGACCATAATGAGTCTTACTAACTACAACTTTCCACCAGCCTGTCTAGCTAGTCCCTTTAAATAAAAGCTTGAAGTAATCCAAATTATCCGTCATTACGGTCGACAATAGGCGCCCACACAAAAGCCGGCGGACTTATTGTTTAGCAAAGTTTTCTATTATTGGGAAACTAAAGACTCTTCGAACACTCTCTTATTAATTATATCAAGATTCAAATATTGTGAAGACTGTCCATTGGTGCGAGTCAGTTTGTGCTGACAGAGGTTTTACGAATATGTCTGATGCTTTTCAGATCAATCATACTGCAGACCACGAATCTACGCATGACAGAAAGCTACAGTATACTCGTATATGTATTTTTCATCTGAATCAGATGAAAAATACATATACGAAGATATATTTATAAGATATAAATATCTTTTCTTTTAATTGAAGGCAATTTCAATAAATTAACTCAGGTTGATTGTACGCCAAAATAGTATCCTACTTTTATAAAAACAATTTGATTACAGCTCCGTGATTGATAAAATTGTCCTCCATTCTATTAGACCGGTGGTTGTCAAAGAAATAAAATACTTAAAAGTACGCTTTGATCTGAGCTTCTAGGAAACACAGGAATAGCTCTACATGGAACGGATGTTTTGAACATGAAGCCGAGGTTTTATCCTTGTGGGTTAGTATACTTAGTATCGATATTATATAGACTATTTGAAGGCTTTACCATTTATCCGATTATATATTTTCTGACTTTTTTGTATATATCCACTGTTTTTTAATCCGAAGAAATCTCGTTTATTGATGCGTCTTGACAAGCTTCCATCTAGCTAGATGGGGTATAGTCGATGCTTCTTGGATACACTGGCAGTGTGGAGCCCAACACCTTCTCTCTTGCCTGTCCAACACAACTTAGAGTTAAAATTATCCATGAATGTAACGAGGCAAACAAACGATCCAAGCGTTACTTAAATACTGGTTAGACAAAACCTGAGTCATCGATTCGAGAAGAAGAAGAATGTAACAACGTTCATCCATTCTCTTTTATATCATAGGTCTGTTCAAACTTAAAAATCAACCACGTATTTGCCCCCACACCAACCTAATCCGAGTAACTGTTATGTCATTGTGTTTCCGACACAATCACTCATTAGCAGCGACAAACAATGGAGACGGTACATAACCGCCACGCGCCGTACGTACCGGTTGCAGGTGCCCGGTAATACCTATTACTTCACAAAAAGGAGGCAGTGCCGTTAGATATACTAAGGTTTTAATATGATAGACTTACCTCGAGTGTTTCGTACGAACTTGTGATGTGAACGTTATCGTATAGAGTACTTCACAAAGGTAAGTACGTAGTTCTCGCAACCAGCGTGTGATGGTATACTCACACATGCATGCATGGTATTCTCTGAACTATCTGTTGATGTCTCGACCCCTCGACCCTATTGGATCGAGTGCGTAACACCGAAATCCGCCGTCGGACGAAAGTCTACGACGTCGGGGACCGGGCGGTGCGCCTCAAGTGGACCTGGGCAAGACATCTTGCTAGACGCGGAGATGGCCGATGGAGCAAGGCATTGACTGAGTGGTGGCCAAGGTTAGGCCATAGAAACCAGGGCCGTCCTAAAGCTTGTTGGGTTGACGACATCGTTAAGGTTGCGGGAAACACCTGGATGAGAGACGCACAGGATCGGGACGCGTGGCGGAAAAAAGGGGAGGCCTATCTATACCCAGCAGTGGGTGATTCCGGGCTGATATGATGATGATCTGTTGATGTTCATAACTTATCCGATAAACATAAAGATTACAAAGAAATACCGAACCCTTTGAGGATTACAGGATTCGGAGAAGCGCTACATTACATTTTATGTATGACCAATATTTTGAGGTACTGAGTAAGATTTGACGGTTACAAGAATAGATGTTGCCGCCAGTTCGAGAGATTTGCGCTTCAACTGTTTTACGGTTTAGCACAGATCCTGAGTGGTATATATTTTGTGTGTTCCATGTCTATAATATTTAGTTCAAGAGTGACATAGTTATAGAGATACCAATTGTGTAAAATTGAAACCCATAAATTTCAGTAACTTGAAACTTGGTCCAAGAAAACGTAAAGTGGTCCTGGCGTACTTTAAAAGTGGTCGTGGAGTATCTGGTACATCTAGTATGAAGCAAAAGATGTATGTTAGGGTAAACAAGCTGCGTTCTGTAGCTGTTTCTGCCTATTCCCATGGAAACACGATATGAATTGTAATAGATATGTAACGTGGACAACTGTATTACCTATGCGTCATACACTTGCTATTGTCCACTTTATACAAATACGTGAATGCTTTTAACGTTTATATGAAAAGCCACTGTCCACTACAAACAAAGATATATTTTTATTTTAAGCCTTTAGAACAATTTAAAAATCTCGACATTTTCCTGAAAAACAGTAAAAGCTAACAGCTAAAAATTGAACTGAAATAAATTGAATGGACTGCCATAAAATAGAATTGGACGCCACATATTGTGCCATATTTAGAAAATATCAAATCTATGGTTTTGTGTGCACAATGCAGCAATATGTGAATCACGCGCTACTAAAAGGTTTTTCAGTGACTTATTCTAATAAACCCCATGAATATTAATTAGGCGAGTTATCTCTTGGAATATGGAAATTGGAGTTTTATGTCTTTTTATTTTTACATCCGTAAATATTATCAGTGATCGGGAAATACACTTCTATTTTATAAGCGGTCGTCGCCTATAATCAAGAATCAGCCGTTTCAAATACATTTTCAAAAGAAAGTTAAAGTCAAAAATAGGTAGGTTTCAAAATAATAACCAGGCATCTGTGAGTATAAGTCTGCGGTAATACCAGCCGTGCCAGTAAACGTAAACGTGGACGTTAGCGTTGGTATTTAACCGGAGACGCTAAACTTATTACGACAACGAGGCTGGAGTTTATCTGCGAACTGCTTGAAGTGCGCGGCAGAGGTCGCTGCGAGCCTGTGACGTCACGGCGCTGTCACCATTGTTTGCAAGTTGTCGGCTCTGCCTACGGCACTCGCGCCGGTTTCACCCAGTTCCATTCAACGCAATCCAGTTCGAACCGGCTCGCGGCGCCCCCGACCAGTTAATTTAAGTTACCGCGGTCTTTGAGTAATTGGTTCACCGTTTACTCATTCATACGACGGTCTATTTGCTCAAATGGAGTGCTGCAGGCTTTGTGTGCCGCTGACGTCCCTAGTCCCTAACAATTGCCTGGATAATATTAAATTAAGCTGCCAATTAAGATTTTCAGCTCGTCTCGCTGCACCGCGCATTAGCTATGCGACAAAGCGAAGCGGAATGAATAGAACGAGCTCTACGAAAGTGCTAATAATTGATATAAATCCTAGTTTGAAATGTCGATTGAAGAAATCAGCCGAGGTTCTAGATTACATAACCGCTGGTATTGCATTTCCATTCCAACTATGCAGGTAAGTAGCAGATCCTAAATCGCATTCTATAAACTTTGCATTGTGTGTTTTCTAGTGACAATTTAACTGGAGTGCAATTCCAATTCGGGTTAAAATACATTAGAAAGTTTGGTTAAATGCGGCGCCGGAGCGAGACCGGAGCGGCGCCGTGGATGGAATGCGGGTACGGCACTGGTACGGCACGGGTCCAGTGTGGGTGCGGTGCGGCCCGGACGAACGAGTGTTTTTCTACAAAGAGCGAGACTTATTGTAATCAGACAGCGGCAACAAAACCGTCCGAGACGCGCCATAATGAACGACGGATAGAACAACGTTTAATATTTCCGAAACAAATTGACCAATAAAACAAAAAGTTGCCAAGTCTTGATTTCCTCGGAGCTCGAACTTGTTCAAAGTTCCAATTGTAGTCGGATTGTTTTTTAAAGTATTCTGCGAGTCCGTCCCGGGGGTGTGCGGGGGTGAGACTCAGTGAGGTGAGGTAGAGGAGAGGGGGGGGCAAGGCAAGGAGGCGTTCGCTTCACTCAATAAAAAATCGTGCGGCGATGGTTACGGCAACATTTTCATTCGCTAATCTCCGGCGCGCACTAATCCTCCGCGACTCGTGACGGACGCGCCATGTTTATTTTATTCTCTTTCCAAATTTATATAAGCCGAAAGGAATTCGCTTTGGACTGAAGCTAAGTTTTTAATAGAATTTGCCAAAGTTTAAATAAGTTAATGTTATTGTTGGAGTAACTGACGTCGCACCATTACTCCGTCAATATTAGATCATTCCCTTGAATTACTAACGACATCCTCTTGTACGAACTTTTGTTTGTCTCTGACTTATCTACAGTACTTATCATTTAATTACTTAATGTTTTTGTACCTGAAAGTAAAACCCAAATTTCCATAGCGACATCTGAAGTTCCACAAAAACTACAAAATGTTCCCAAATAAAAAAAACTTTTTAATTACATTTGTAAGAAGCTGGAAGTGTCCCAAATAGCGCCACTTTCGATATTATCAATCTGGTGAACGAGCGCCTCTCGCTAACGACTGCCGCTCAGCGGTGGAAGCTCGTAACTTACAGCACAACATTCGTGAGCTGATCGACCAGACGCAGGGAATGGTATTAAAGAAAAAGATACAAGAAATAACTCAGCTTAAGTCATCAAACAGAGATACCTAATAGCTCGTCACGAAACACGTCATAGAAATCAGTATTCTTGGATTCTTCGTGCAAAAATGAAACTTTATACAATTTCATTGGAGTAACTACGTATCTACATAATTAAATCGTTAGTTTTCGCCCCCATTTACATGGTAGCCCCCAGTTACATAGGTACAACTCTGACTAACCATTCGGGCATTGCATGATGTTATGTACGTCTATATGAAGAACAACAAAATAATCATAAAAAGTTTTTCCAACTTACCGTGCAAAAAGGTCCAAAAGTTGTAAGAACATGACATGATGTTGTACGCAGAACTTTTAAATAAGTTTGCTCTGCAATATGAAGATAAGACTTGATACCACGTACCTATATGGGTAAATTCTAATTATGTAAAAGCAAGACAGAATGCACCTCTTTTAAAAGAAAGAGATTTTGCGAAACTTTCAGATGTCTATACAATAATCCCGAGTTGAGACAGAATGTCGGTGGTTTCACACTCTTCCGCAAATGCGGTCGCGACGAGACGTTAAGAAAATCGTCATACGTAAGTGATTTAAACTGTGTAGCTGTATTATGTATGTATGTACGTTTCGTACCAGTATTTGTGAATGTGTATAATTATTATTTTAGAACTATATAAAACTTGAACGTTGCACAGATTTTGTCCGCGGGGCGCCCGGGCTTCTGAATGAGGACCAGCTTCCCCGTCTTCCAACCAAGCGGGAACTGGCCTCTCTCCATGCACGCGCTAAAGAACCCCTCCAGTCGGGGCCCAAGAGCCTCTGAGGCCAGGGCCCAGGCTTGGCCAGGGCCCAGGCTTTGCCAGGCAAGCCATCGGGTACCGGGGTGGTATTTTTGGCCATAAGCCTCCGTACCGCCACTCTCAGGTCTACCTCAGATCAGATTCAAATGACCCTTACGTTTACGTTTCAAAATTTTGATGCTTCCATTGATATTCTCTCCCAATTATTTGGCACACATACGATCAACGGTGGATGTCTTTAAGTACACATTTCTCCTGAACGTTAAATTTATAATAGTGTGTAACAGTCTCTTGCCAATTATTATTTACCAGCTACAAACCATCAACAAACCGCGACAGAAAATCAATATCTCTCATCTCTTCCCTTTTATATTTCACTTTCCTGAATCAGTCAAAGAAAATATAAAACATTCTCGGAGCTGTATTAAATCATACCTGAATTAACATGAAAAGCAGAATAAAGTAAAACTCGCGTCACATCCGTCTCTTGTTCGATAAAAGAATATTTATCCTAAAAAAATGGCATCTTATCGGAAATACACAAATGATATCGTGCCCTTACTTCAAAACCCAACTAACTGCACAAAATGTAGTTTCGAGAAAATCGTGTTTAAAGGTTCGAATCGTAAAAAAAATATTAAAATACTTGATAAAGAGTATTACGTGTATTTTGATTTCTTATTGTATTCATTATTCGGGTGGTGAAGGTAAAATAGCTTAATTCTCAAACAAGTAGGAAAAATGAAGGATTGGCTTGATAAATGCTACAGATTAGTGGTTTTTCCTGTAGTCGCAATGTTTTCTTATGTTTTAAGAATAGAGTTTAGACAGCAGTTTTTTATGAATTTAATTAAACGAAATATTTATGTTCACCTAATGGGTAATTGCTAATACTAAGTAGAAATATTTAGTCTCAGTTATTGTTATTGTTAATTTAACGTGAATCATGACAAAACCACTTAAACGCAGATAGAATGTTTTTCCTGGCGAGAAAAATTGCTTACAGTGCAAAAACATTGCTTTAACCGACACTTACTGGGTTTTGTCTGTTCTTTATTTAAAAAATCTCCTGATAAGCTACCTTAGCTAAAAGCTAAATCCAGAACGGAGCGTCACCTCGGAAAACGGGTTTTACCAGTATGTAGATCTTGAAAAGGAGATTCTAACGGTATTTGTAACTCATTTTTGCCCATAAGTGACTTTAGTTGGTTTTCGCTTTAAGGGCACGATATTGTCGAGCGAGTTGATACCCACGTACGTAATGTACGTTTGAGATACATAAGTTATCCCGCGGATGTATCTCGCGTCTTGTGTGCTCAGCTCGCTCCGCTCCGAGCCGAGCGAGCGAAAGAACTTTCTTGATTGCTGCTTCTCAATCGCAACTTGATCTCATCTCCACAACTATTGATATTTCATGAATATCTGTCCATACAGACATACTCACGACTGCATGCTTTCATTTAATCATGTATTTATTAATTACTTATGCATTGAGTGTGAGTAATTGAATGTATTCATCAATTCTGGAAACTGATATTGTGTGATCAAACAACCACCAAATGAAACGATAATCAGATACAATTCATACATCAAAGTTGGAAGTAATTGCCCATTGTTACCTGCGGCCATTTGCATTTATCAAGATCTCTGCTCGAAAGTTGAAATTACAGATAACTGAAATATGTGATAGTTTCCATTGTACCCGGAATTATGTAACAATAGAGTTGAATTGAAAACCACTCGAGTACCGACAACTCCTCCCCGCTCCCCGTTCCCCCCTTACAACTCACATTACACGAAGTTTTCAAGAAAAATGCACGAAAACAATCTCGTCTCAGGTTTCGTCAGCGGATATATGGAAGCCGCAAATCCTTACAATATCCAATAGCGTAAAAGAAATGCGCGAAATTAAATTCCGAAGCGTGGCCATTTGTAAAGTACCGCAGAGCTACGCGCTACTTACAGATTAGCGGGCAGTGCTACGCTGCTACGCCACAGTGCTACGCCGCTACGAGACCGCTACGCTGCTACGACACGCTGCAACTTTTTTCGCACATGTAGCACAACTGCCGCGGGTGATCCATCTACTTTGTCAAACTTTTGCAGTAAAATAAAAGATACTTCACGTTTATTCGAATGATCTATTTGTTTTATTCTTCGACAGGCTCTACGAAAGTTTGTTTTTGATAAGTTATGCTTTAGTACCACAGTTAAGACAGTAAATTGTATAATTTATTTTGAAATTGCGTAGGGAGTAGACAGTTCTGAATTCAATTCTGTATCAACATTTATCAATAATCGTTATCGGCGAATCGGTGGCATATCAATAAATTTCCAAAATAATTATCAGAGCTCAACAAAGGAAACCCTCGTCGAATCGTGTAATTTTCGTGCCCCCGACAAAAATTCCGATTCTCGTTATTCAAATACGAAACCGGAACACGATTCCGGAACTCATTCGAGGCTCGCGCCGCCACGTCGAAGGCCGCTCAATCGAAAATTGAATTTCAATGTCACAACAGTGCAGATGTAAAAATCGTCTCTCGCTCGGCCGACGTCGGGTAACGTCGGGAACGCTCGGGAGCGCTCGGGATCGTTGGGCGGTGCGCGCGCAGCGGGCCGGCGCGGGTGGCGCGGGGTGCGCGCGCGGTAGGCGCCGGCAGTGTCCCGGGCCGGCCGCGTCCGCCGCACGTGTGTCGCACGATGCCCCCCCGCGCCGCGCGCCCCCCCCGCAACCCCCGCGACGTGCTGTGACCGCAGTGAGTGCTCTGTGTGGACCCGCTCGCTTCCGCGACTGTGGCGCGATGATCGCGCGACTCCGCACGCGCTGAAACGCATGCGATTTGTCGCGACGGATTTCTGTACCTACAGTAAGTTTCAGTGTTGTTTCGCGACTTAAATGAACAGTCGCTCGAACCGGAGACTCGTTCGAGTTGTCGAACTTTTGGTTTATCTGTCGCTCCATCGGAGCCGAGTGAATCGTTTGAGTGGTGCCGACTACCGACTGGCGAGGATTGCCTCACAAAGCGCTGGTAGTGCTATCAGATCTGAGCGACGCGAGTTATCTGCGATCTCGCGCCGGAGCGAGCCAGCGGAACTCCAGCTAAGCCGCTCTCTCTAGGTACTCACACAACTCTGCGGTCCAACTAACTTTGTGTACACTTAATCCCTGAAAAGTTCATAGTTTACATTGTATTTAAAGTGTAGTTTTGTCGTAAACGTTTAATGTTCGTCACTTTATTCATGAATCTCTCGGGAAGCAGATAACTGAATTAAAGCAAAACCGCGAAGACGTTGTGAAGTGTTGACGGCGGCGGATTAGCATCGCGCGGCTCGGCGCGGTGCGGCGCTGCATTCATTAGTGCGGCGAGGTGCCGCAGCTGTGCCGAGTGCCGCCGCACCACACCGCACCGCGCAGAACCCGCGTAAAACTTTATGAGCGGTTTAAAGCGAACATTAGCCGCCGCGCACTCTGCACAGATAACGCCGGCCTCTGAATAAAACATTCAATCTCCGAGAGAAGCCACTCTATTTGATTAACGTCGTAATTACTCATATAACTCCGCAGACGTCTCGGAACAACCGATACTTTGCCATCGAACGTTTGTTGCAATATCGTCGGAAACGATCGCCGTACAAAGGACGAGTACGTCATTAAAACAAAGTTTCAATAGAATGTCACCGAAAAAACCTTAATTTATTAAAACCGCCGACGTCCCGACCTAAGAAACCGACGAGGCTTTGAATACGCAAACTTAAAAAAATGATAAGCAGGTAACGAAGACGCCACGAACTGAGCAAAAAGTATTTCTTTTTTAATCCTCCTTCTGAATGGTACAGTGAATAGCTGGAGAGCGGCCGGACATAGTAGTTACGGTATTGCAGGTTGAGGCCGTTCGGGCCGTTTGAGGCAAGACGGCGGAATCGCTTTACCGAGGGTTGAATGGGATTAGCCCTTTCGAGAAGACGCGTTAAACTAATATGCGGACTGGAATAGGCTTCGAATAACCAAAGTAATGCGCAGTCCGAGCCGACGTCATCGCCCCCCAATACAAACTGACTGTTAACAATTGAGTCCTGAAACATTCAGTAGGTCACTAAACATTCCTGCAGAATGCTTTTGTCATTGTGAATAGAATCCTTTGATTAGAAATCAATTATTGTCTTATTATTATAATCAGTATATAATCATCGTGAACGCAGACAAAGTGACGGCTTACCGGTGATCACGCATATATAACGATGTATTGGATTGACATTAAATATCGCAAAGCTTATAATGCCAGTTCTTATAAATATTTCGCTATTTCCCAACTAACATTAGGCGCTAATATAAGAGATAGAATAGATATATAAAAGAGCTAAACAGATCCTAAGGTCATCAATAAGTGCTATCACATGGGAGTTATAGCGAACTATAACTTTACTATACCCCTGGAATGGGCACAAATTCTTATGGTCTTAGGTTCCGCAATGGCGATGTAGTGGAGTTACAGAATGACATTAAGAGATATAGTAGAGCAATTGTGGAGGTACAGTAGCGCTAACTGAGACATGAAACGCTGTAAGAGTGGTATGTTAGTGGCTAGTGACTCCTCAAACGGTATGGTAGAGCTACATGCTGCTTACTGACACTATGAGCGCTAATAGGGAGCAAATGTATGAATATAAACTCCGTAAGGGGTATACTAGATCTATGATGTATCTTACTTACTATTTGAGCGGTTAGAGGGTGGCAATAAGATAAATTGTAACACCTTGAGCTGCAGTATAGATCTACAATAGGAAATTTTTGCGTCTAAGCATATAATTTTGTACTTTTTTTCATAGCCGGCTATTATATGCGGTATGATGTTTCTATAATGTTGATCCCTTAACAAAAAACCAAACATTGTGCGTTTACAAAAATAAATGGCGGAGTTGAGTGCTAAAATTTTAACTCATTGTTAGTGAAAACTGAAGGGGAATTTTCATTGCGAAGGTAAGTAAACTGTGAATATGTGTATATATTATTGGCAAATAATTGATGGGCCCACTCTTTGTTGTGTATTTAACAAAAAAACATTTTTTGCTTCACATCGAGCAAAACATTTTTGTACTAATTAAGTAACAAAACTTTGCCTATTGACTTAAAAGTGTCATAACCCTGGTATTAGGACGCTAGAAAAATAAATACCTTCATTGTGCTACGTACTCGTTTCGTACGTTTAACTGTTTTTAATTCTTAAAATGGTGGGCGTGTTAGAAAGTGTATGTAAATCTATATGTATATGTATTAATATCCACCAATTATTAAACTTGTCAGGATGATTACTAGTTATTTACTGTGTTCGAAAGTACCTCTAAAGAAATGTGTGTTGGGAACAGGGGTTTGATGAAGTAAAAGCACAAAAGACAAGACTATTCATTTTATTTCTTTTGGTCTTGTCAACTACATCAAACTCGATTCCATTCGCTAGGTTCCTAGTCTTCTTCCGTGGAGAAGAATGGACAAGAAACTCCACGGGAACATATTTTAAAGTAATAAGCAAAGACAACCTGACATTGTCTTGGACTGTCTCAAATTACAGCAATTTATCAGTTTACATAAACAACAATCAATATGAACCATATTATAGTTCATATTTCTAACACATAGTAATCAGTAATATTCATAGCATAATATCAATTAACTTACATGAACATTGTAGATCCTTTAGCCTTAGAGTAATACAAATAGGTTTCAGCTTTTACACATTTGGTATCTTCACAACTAGGCCACAATATGTAAACTTAATCCTTTCTATACACAATTTATATACTACTTTGGGTCTGTCTTTATCCTTCAACAGTTGCAGCGTAACTCCACCTGAATTGGCGGTACTTCTACTTTTATAACCGTCAAATATTAAAAAGTACATCAACGACTACCGCCATAATAAACCAATGGCAAATGGTTATTCATTATAGCTAAATAACTAATAACATAAATAATTAACATATTCTATGTAGTGAAACTATTTTAAAACGTCTTAAGTTAATTTAGCAATATGGTATGTTTTTATTTGTAATCTTTATGACTATCTGATAAAATATGAATATCAACCGATAGTTCAGAGAATTGATTGAAACTACTTAATTTATTAAAATTGCAAGATAAAATGTAGGGAACATTTTAAGTATCTTTTAATAATAACTATATAATTTATTGGCAACTTATAATAAATAAACATTTAACTTGACTTAACTATTCCAAATACCACAATAGTATTTGTGGTTCGGAAACCAAGTCTTTTAAGCTACAATAAAAGCTACTTCTATAAAATACGTCGGGATATAATATATCATTTGAATAATGTAAATTAGGTTTATTTGAAATTAGAACCTTTGTTTTTAAGATATTTACGATAATTATTAAATCAACAATATACTTGACTCAACGTCGCCCTACGTCATTGTCACTTGACATCTGACAGCCGACGTTGCTACGTTATTTTGGTCTGAATCAAGGAAATCTCAATTTTATATACTTGAACAATTAAAAACAGTGCTAAAATTACAAAAATAATTAAAAAGATATAACAGGCGCATGAATTTGGGGATCCGTAGTCATTTCCCAAAACCAGTACCTAGCCTACCCACGAGTCGACTAGTACACGTCATGACACTTTTAAGTCAATAGGCAAAGTTTTGTTACACATTTAGTACAAAAATGTTTTGCTCCATGTGAAGTAAACAATCAACTATTTGCCAATAATATATACACATATTCACAGTTTACTTACCTTCGCAATGAAAATTCCGCTTCAGTTTCCACTAACAATGAGTTAAAATTTTAGCACTCAACTCCGCCATTTATTTTTATTACTCAATGAGTAATAACAGCGGTCCTCTTCGGAAATATCAAAACTTGCAGTTGCGATATCACTTCCATTACATACGGTACCCTCATCTTCAAACAAGACTATGTTGCGACGCCATTTTATGCTTACCAATTAGGGGGAGGTACTAAAGTGGTAACAAACCCAATAATTCAACCTTAAATAATATGGAGGCCATACTTGACACTATAAGTTCTATTAATAGGGTGAAATATCTCTACTATTCAGCCCTAAACTATACAAGGGAGTTTTGTACCCCTTTAGGGGTTTGATGTTGTAAAAGATTTAATGAACACCATTCTAGAGCTAGTAGCATTAACTGCTCTTTTTGTGCAACTCTCAGCGCTCCGAAAGAGTTTGTGGTAGCTTGCTTAGAACTTTAGAAGTTAATAGTGAATGTTAATTTCTTATAAGGATCTGATAGTCGTAAGATTCGCTCAAAGCTATAACTCAGCAACTTTGGTCTGTATTGTAGAGATAATAATCGCTGCTCTACTCGTTTAACCTCCATACATTGCTCTTATAAACTTGCTTTGTCACTATAAGCGTTATTTTTTATTTCTAACACTCTTTTGTCGTCACAAACTATAATTGCAGCTACAACACTACCTTCATAACACTTTAGGTTCTAAAGTAAGCTCTATTTGCAGCCATAATGTTTGTTGGGTTGACTTATCCCTTTGGTCTATTGGACATAACGGCTTATCATCATCATTCTCTGGCCCTTATCCCAATTCATTTGAGGTCGGCGCAGCATGTCTTTTGCTTCCATACATAACGGCATATATTTCAAAAATCTAAGAAGAATGAAGGTGTCTCATGACGTAAGGAGAAACAGAGAGGTATGAGAGCAGGAATACATGCTGCGCCGCCGCCGACCCCAAATGAATTGGGATATGGACAAGAGAATTATGATTGATGATCATGACATTTTTCAAAAATCTTAAGCCAGTGGAAAGTTTACTAATATATGACTGGTGCCATTAAGTTTACCTATGTACCACTAGTATAGTGTACGTGATGTTTAAGTAAAACATGTATTTCATCAAAATCAATCTCATACAGAACACCAAATAATTGGCATTCAATTTCACCAACAAGTAAACTATACATTCACTAGAAGATGAAACAAACCTGCTATAGTAAGCCTCGTTTATCGTACCAAGCGACAATTAATTAAATAATCATTTAAATAAGCCGGTAATAGACGGCCGCGTTCAGGGAATCACTTAATGAATAGATTGTTGTTGTGCTCAACTGTTCATTATGAAGGCAAAGGTTTCAGCGCGAACTTCCGCCGAATTCGCCGTAATCCCAGATTATAATAGACAAAGAATATTATGAGCCAGTAATTGGGGCGTTAAGATGTCTTATTAATTCTGTTTAAATTCTCTCGTTTTAAATATTAAAACATAGAGTATGATAGCCGGATTACAGGCGTATCTGTATTACCCGAGGGTAAGATAGAAGCGTACCTATGGCAGAAATACGTATCAATATCTTTTTAAACGTTGCCCCACACTAGGAATTTCTCCTATATCGTAGACGCATTTACAAACATATAACTCACAACTCACATACACAAATACCCTGAGCTGAAACAACTATCTGTAGGTCATACAAATATTTGTTCCGTACGGGGATCGAGCCCGTGACACGCAGCGCAGCAGTCAATCCCTCAGCCAGTGCGCCAACCATGCCGTCGAAGTTTAAGTTAAATTCAAATACCAGTATTTTATTTCAGAATTACATCCGTAATGTTTAATAGAGTACACAGCTCTTGCCATCAGCGAGCATGAATCCAAACGTTCGGTTGTTACTGAGAAATTCTAGAAACTGACAACCAAATACGTATCAAAGGCTCATTAACATAAAACACACACACACATGTAAACTCTAAACTGAAGTATATTCTGAATAATTAATGATCGCTTAAGCGTAAGGCAAATATAGTAAAACTTCTCAAGAGTAACAAACTGTAATTTTATTACTTAACATATTCGTAAAGTTATCTAGCAATTTGAACTAAGTTTTGTTTTTGTGAGAAACATTGCTTAACAACTGCTAATGTTTTCTGAGTAAATAGTGTTAGTTGGTGTGGAAATACAAATAGTCGTGAAAAACTCGCTTTAAATTGAAGTTATATTATTTCGCAATACTGCAGTTATCCCACACTCGTGTTCAAAGGTGGCCGACCACGTTCATTGCGATGAAAATATTCGAGTTAATGCCAGAAATCGGTTTATCAACGCCCTGTTTGTGATACTGAAATACCACTTTGTAGGTTAATCGATGTAACTGAGTTTTATTTGGATTGTAAGAATGCGATATTGGATTTAAAACAGTGAAAGGTGACATTTCAAGATTTTGATTTAATTTCTTAACTAACTCAAAGCAATAAGGCTCAAAACAATGAGCATTATTAGGTACAGAAAGAAAACTGCTTCTCGATACATTGAACATTGCACGAAAAGCGCTAAATACGTAAAGAGAGACCAGCACTCATTACCCACACCTATTACTCTACCGGTCGTTATACTGCATTAGTTGTGATCGGGACTTTAAAAGCAAGTTCGGTTTGGTCAGTCACATAAAGGCAAATGCAAGGAAATAATTCCAAAGGGTAGTCAATACCAAAACTGTAAGAAAGACTTTATAAATATTAGGCATAGACACTCACAAACTGATACAATTTGATAATTATTTTCATATTATCAGTTAACTGGGCATGTCGTAACATCTAATGTTTCGGAAGACGCAGTGTAATTTTCTAACTATATCAAGTTGAACAACTATAAAGTCATCGTTCACGAGAAGCCAGCGACGCAGCGACGTCGACATAAAGAGAGATTGATGGACGGTTCTTAATCTTCAGATACTTATTCCAACGTAAATTCTGCATAAACCCGAGCGCCGTAAATAAGGATCCTCATCACTTTATCCAAACTCGTTCCGCTTTTAATAGGTGTGTGCCATTAGCATTAACTGCTGGATACGTGGCCAGGAGGTGGGTAGGTAGGAGTACCGGTGGCACGTGACATTCTGCTCCAAGTCATGAATAATCAGCTGGGTATAGCGGGCGCCGGGCACACTTAGCGCGCCCGAGAGCCGAGAGGAGGCTGATCGCAGATCGCTCCCTCGGGGACAGATAAGCCAATCCCGCGGCGCCATATAAACCTTCACTATTTTATGACGCGATTTAACGCCGCGCCGAAAACCCGGATAAAGTTATGTTTGTTGTTTTGCCTCTATCTTGTCTTACGTTTAATACGAGCCCCCGTCACTCATCTACTGCTTCAAGTCAGATATCAGTCCTGTTTCGTCGCAGATCGAATTATTTCAACATTTGTGGTAGTTTGTGAGACAGTTGTGATCATTTCACCAGGAATTATGAATTCCTGGTACCGCGCTTTCATCATAGTCCGAGACGTTAACTGAAACTCGCTTTCTGTGAACAAACTCGACTTAATACCGTTCTGTTTTATCTGACGTTTCCTCTGAGTATCGTAAATGGTATCCAAATAAATCTTGTGAGCGGTGTTTGTGCCAGTGAGTCTATTACAGTGAGATACCGCCGTGGTGTGTAGTGCGGGAGAGTGCGAGAGTGCCAGAGTGCCGGCTTGCGGAGTGGCGGAGGGTGAATAAATAGCGATCCAGATAACAGAAGGGTATGATATCAAATCCTTTCATTGAATGCGTCCCCAGTGCGTTCGTCTGCGTGGATATCCAATTATATACCTTATCCCATGATTGAGTTTTAGTTTTTGTTCTGATAGATGGCTAAAAGAATTACTAAGAATTCAATACTCAATACTCAATATATTTATTGCTTCCACAAGTTTGACTGAATAAAACACCAAAAGTTTGACGTTCTTATTTTAAAGGTTGGATTTATAAATAGTATGACAGTTCTACTTAAATTATGATCAACTAGCTGATGCCCGCGACTTCGTTCACGTTGAAAAATGTGTGTCTGTCTTGTTGATCCAGTAGCCCTAAGCGCGACTACTGAGCATGAAGTCCGGAATTTGATTCCCGATACGGGCAAAGGGAGGGGGGCTCAGTAGAGGCAACGGAGTCTCGTTATGTGCCCGGTTGATGGGCTGGGTTGGCTGAGTTGTTGGGCTATTGCCATCAGGCAATAGCCCATAGTACATCCAGTCCCCATTTACATGGCGCTTCAAGATCACTGCGAAATATCGGTGTACGATTAGGTACACCACTACCTAACCCTTTCGGAATTACAGGCGTGATCATGTGTATAGATGTGCATAAGTACTTTTGAACTGCCAAATCTTGTCTAAGTTATTTTATTGTGATCATCATCCACACGTTCCTTGGTGACAGCACCTGCCTCCCTAAAAACCACTATTCTTATTTTCCTACATGAACCTCAAAAATAGGTAAAACGTGCATAATAATTCATCCATCCATTCATCCTCTGTTGGCTGAAAAAAATCTTTAGAAAATAGAATATTCCCATCTGCCTCCAGATTCCTGACGATTCTCTCCTATTTGAATCAGTTTATTTGCTAATACGCCTGCTTCGTGGTCTTTGTACAGTTAACATAAGACGCAGATTTTTGATCCTGGACCTCAGCGACGACGCTTTGAGACATGTTTATTTCATCCACCGGTGTGTCCCCTGCAATGACTGGCAGGGTCTGACTACAGTCGCCTGTGATCAACACAACAACGCTGTCCTGCAAGCTGCGGTTCAACGCCTCTAATGCATGCTTGTGCGATATTGTGCACTCGTCCCATATTAGTACTGTTGGCACTGGAGGGAAAAAATATTCGGAAAATAGAATTGGCCCATCTGCGTCCGATTCCAGACTTATCTCTCCTGTTTTCAGTTTATTTGCAAAGACGCAGTTTTTGGTGATGTTTCAATTTAGGGCAAGATTCAGCGGCAATTTGGAAACGGAATGTGCAACTATTGTGTAGTCGGGCTATTGTAAAACAAAGTTGCAGCAATGCCCGAGGAACCCACAGCCACACAGCTATATGACGGTACGGTTGGCGAAGTGTCATGGCTGGGCGATTGATTGTGGCGCTGCTTGTCTTATTTTACTTTCGTTTTATTTTCGTACTGTGTGTATTCGTAAATTTTTTATTCAGAAAATACAAAATTTGATTCGTCAAATGTACAACGCCATCTATCGAAGACGAAGTCAAAATTTAATGCATAGAAAGCGAACACACTTTAAAGTTTATATTATATATGCTATGTCGATTCTCATAGCAGTGTCATTTAGACTATTTAAGAGTACTTTAGCTATCATTACTTTTTGAAAAAATAGATTTAAAAGTTATCTTGTGAACACATTTATTAATTAGTACCAATTTGATGTAATAGATGTCGTTGCATGTATGTATCTTTCGTTATGACGATAAGGTCTTCTTTTTTAATCAATCAATGCTCGATGACCTCTGTGGAGCTTCCGAAATAGTGGGTCTTAAAATGAACATGGACAAAACCAAGGTTACGTTGAATGTCCATGTATCACCTACTCTTATCAAGATCGGAGACACTACACTTGAAGTTGTGGACGATTATGTCTACCTGGGACAAACGGTCCAGTTCGAGAAAGAGGTCAATCGACGAATCCTACTCGGCTGGGCAGCTTTCGGGAAGTTGCGCGGTATCTTCTCATCCAACTTACCACAGTATCTCAAGACGAAAGTCTATGACCAGTGTGTTGTGTGCTGCCAGTGATTAGATAGGGACCGAAAAGTGGTCGCTCACAATAGGCCTCATCAGAAATCTCAAAGTCACCCAAAGGGCAATGGAGAGAGCTATGCTCGGAGTTTACTTGCGTGATCGAATCAGAAATGAAGATATCCGTATGAGAATCAAGGTTACTGACGTAGCCCGACGATTCGCCAGACTTCAGTGGCAATGGGCACATTGCTCGCAGAACGGATGGCCGATAGGCCGAAAAGTTGTGGAGTGGCGACCGCGAACCGGAAGACGTTGCGTTGGAAGGCCTCCCGACAGACTACAGACAAAAATTTCTAAAACACGCCAATTGAAAACATTTTTTTTTAAATAATATGTTTAATGTACAGAAAATCCACGTCTACACATTTATTATTATGTATTTAGATTTATTATCACTTTTTGTTGTTTTTATAATTATTTTAAAATCCTAAAGCATCAAAATAAAAACAAATACCAAAAAAAAAACAAAAAGTGAAAACCGATTGGGGATCGAACTCTCGAACATGTTTAAACAGTTTTGGAAATCTTACATCATTATAAAAAAACACAAAAAGAAGGCACTGACTGAGATTTGAACTTGCATACCTTTATTTACAGGTAGGTCGCCGAACCGTTAGGCTACTTACACCTGTGTCAAATGATTCAAAATAATCGTTCTATTGATATAAATACTATGACAGATATCGTCTGTCAAACAGTTGAGGAAAATGCACATAATGCAATATTGCTCACCCCCATAACTTATTATAGCGACATTATATAGCCCATGTGTTATTCCAGACTATAATCTATCTCTGTGCCAAATTTCATTCAGATCCATTAAGCCGTTCTGGCGTTATAGAGTAACAAACATCCATCCTCACAAACTTTCGCATTTATAATATTAGTAGGATGAAAACTAACATTGGAGAATAGGCCCATAATACAATATTCCATGATTTCTCCACTAAAGTGAAATATTTCAAAACTCGTTATAATGAACCTAGCGTTAATTGGCCGAAGACAGGCGCCATCACAACAGCCCTTCAGCCGCAATTGTGGAACAAATAATCAATTAAAATAATGAAATAATTGTGCGGTGTCGTCCGCCAATGGGCAATAAGCGAGTCAACGCGACTTGTTAGCGAACCAACCATCCTACGTCTGAATTATTCAATATTACAAATTACATTACCATCTACTTGAATTTGGACAAGTTAGGAGTGTTCCCCTCGACCGGGCGACCCCTCCTCACGATGTGTCAGTGTTTAATAGCGTGCATTACTCAAACCATATTTGTGGTTATGTTACCTGTAATTGTAGGTGAGGAGTACCTAAATAGTTGCTACCTCTCCATCTAATGGGGAGCTAATGTTACTAACTAACTAACTGACGATGGATCTCACTGTGATGAATATAGCTTTTAAACAAAGAGTGACATAGTACTCGTAGAAACTACAGTTAATGCAAAAGTTCTCGAGCTGATTAAGAGTCGACGACATTTCTACACTTCTATATTTACGCGAGTTTATTATATCCTCGCCTTTTGTCTGAGCTTACCTGGATTTGAATAGCAACAGCTGCAAAGTTTTAAATTTAAAGTAGTACATTCCTTAAAGCTATAATAGTCACATTTATATTCATAGAAATTTCAAATGCCATTGAAAAATAACTTATAACTTTTTAGAATTATTCTAAGTCTGTGATTGAGCACTAAATCAATCTGTTTTTATGAACACGCGACAAATAACAGCGTGATTAATGAAGAATCACGTTGTTGTCTATCGCGTGTTCAGATGCTCATATCAAAACAATTAGTACCGCAGTATGACATGAAAGCTCGCTCTCTCTGAGCACTCACGTCTACAATAACGAAGTGCTCACTGTAACAAGCTCAACTTCGCGTCAAACTATTTTCACAGCTCATTACATACATGAAAATACGTTTGCGGTTAATGCTGTTACCCAATACGAGTCTAATACGAGCGGCGAGCGATGCGCCGCGTGATGGATCGTCCATTGCCGGCAAACTGCCACTTTATTGGACATTAATCGCTGCGATGTAGCGATGGATACGTGATACTGCGATCCGGTGTCGAATTTTAGTTTTCGTTTGTACAGCCCCATTTGTGGATGAATTTGGATCGTTATGGATTTTGTCGCCATGACTTTCAGGTTCTATAGTTTATGTGTATGTATCTACGATCACTTTGTTCGCTTTGAACAGTTAATTTTGCCGTCGAGTTAAGTGAGCTCGTTTATATTAGGTATCTGTGCTTTAATCGTGATCTGTGATAACTTGTTCAGTGAGTCCTCTTTAATCTTACGACGAATCCTTTTCATAGTCTGTGTTCCAAATACAGTCGAATAAATTTTAAATTATGATTATATTTGAGAAGGAGCTAGTGGAGAAGTTAACAAATTATTATTTTATTTCAGCATTAACAAACGGTGGTTTTAAAGAAAAACTACAGTGTTTAAATGTATTTTTTATTAATTTGTGTAGTTCGTCTTTAAGAAATAATCGATTTGTTCGCGTCTTGATTGGTTAATTTCACAATATTGATATCGACACTGGAAAGGCAAAAATTTGCAAGAGTCATTGTTGGAGCGAGAAAAGAATAAGACAAGAATCTTATGTGCACACAATGTCTCTCGATAATTTTTGCCTTTCAAGCGTCGATAATAATTCCACTCTTTGAATGTAGTGTTATTAACAGCTGAAAACTTCTCCAGTACTAACAACTTCAACCAACATGGTGCATTATTCAAACATTTCGGTATAACTCAATTAGATTAGTCCCCAGTAGTGTATTCGCCATCTAATATAATTGATTCGGTAATTAAACGCTCGTAAATAGTTGATTGTTTGCTCCACAATGGGCCCGATGTAATCGGCCACTATTAATAACGGGCTACAATTAAAGCGCGCTTTGTGGCCGATGGCGCGAGCCCGCGTGGCCGTGTGGCCGTGTGGCCCGCGTGTGCTGGTTTATCTGCCATCTGACTAATGACCCGCGCTGGGCTCCGGCCGTGCTTACCCCCTGACTGACGGTGTCGTTATAGTGTTACACGTCAGTGCCAAGCCGCAATGTGCGTTGTTGCTGAACATTTCAACGTGAACATGCCGATGGTAATTATACGAGTATCGTACTGGTGTAGCGTTGCAAATGTTCATAATATTATTAGAGCTCAGTCTGTATAGATATCGGAGCCAGAACACGTTACAGTAACATTATATTGATATCTATCGTTTGGCTTCAGATCCACGAATATCAGTTTACTTGATAATAATCTCCTCGTTGTCTGTCTCGTTGTATAGTGCTCGTAAACGCAGCATTCCAAATTCGATTCCCATGTCGGAGAAAGTGTTATTATTGGGTTTTCTCTTTAGGATTTTTTCAGTACCAGCCCGCGTGATGGCAATAGGCTCACCCCTATTACACTGGTGAAATGTGGCTGTACTATTAGTAGGTACTCCTCTGCCTAATCTTCTTTGTTATGTTTATAATAATCTAATGATTTACATTGTTGAGAAACATTTAGATATGTTTGCTTAACTTCCAAAGAGAAAAGATATCCTTCAAGTTCCCGACACGTTCCTTCCCGAAATGGCCTTCTCTTCTCCATCTTAATCCATACAGACGTGCTTTAATTATATTCCAATACACAGTTCGACAATATACAACATTATATCTGAGACGTAATTCGTTTTTAAAAACGAACAATATCAGGCTTGTATTGTCCTGCAATTTGTGTTCGTAACAAAGTTAAACGTAATAATATAATTTCAATGAATATTTATGGTCCTCGCGCTTTGTTCCAACAACATTCATTTCAATTGAAATCGAATATCAGATGAACAGTTTTATTCACTTTCATAATAATATAATTATCATTCATTTTCTGGGAATAAACTAAATAATAACATTTCAGTGATTTATATTCAATTTCTGCGTCATTTCATGCATTGTAAAGAAAACTAAAATTGAATTTCGTTTGTAAACAAATCATTTTACGTCGCTAAACTTATTAATCCTTTATTAGTCCCACTACGAACGAAACTTTTTGCTTTGCATATTTGAGTACAAAGTGCTTTGAGAAGTGAACATTTTGTTTCTTTAACTAGTTGCACAATCACGTAAGTAATTGAGGAAACAGGCTTCCTTTCACGGATTATTTGTGTTCTAGTTCGCTCGAGTGGCCATCTGTCCGCTCACTGAAATACCTCCGCATTTTTCGTTTCTATTACAAGGAGTGTACTCTATCTCGTAAATTGGTTCTAATTCACAACTCTCTGGATATATTAGATGTTAATTTGTGAAAGAAAAAAAGAACTAACGTGTCAGCTACTTTGTATTCTAAAACTGTTTTTATGTCGCTCGTAATTGCACTCTCGTAAGTTTATTTTGTTTGTGTAGTGGACGGTGTTAGACATCACAGAGTGCGACTGTCTTTGATTCTCCTTTGTTGTAGCTTGAACTTAAAGCTACTGATTTGGTATAATTAATGAGCAGTAGGTATGTGTCGCTCGGCTGCGGCTGGTGACATTAAGCTCCGTGTAACACTAGCGCAGGCAGCTCATCCCGCATTACAACACCAACTAAGTACGATTCCATGTATTACACGCTCATTGTATCAGATTAATAGGATTTTGGTTCGTGGCGCCACCCCACGCTATTATGTTCTTTACACACACGCAATAACGCCTTCAATGGCGCAGCCTTTGTGCGCGGTGCAAAGTAATTGCAGAACGCATTATCTGTTTGAATGGCACTTTTTAGTCAGAGAGCTCAATTTGGAACGTAGCCGGAATGTGGCGCATTGAACAAATGTTCAGTAGGAGCAGTTCTAAATACATGTTAGTGTGAGATAGTAACGTATGCCATAGTGACCCGCAGTTGCTCTGTATCGTGTCTTGTTCCGTCTGGCCGCACACTGCACGCTGCACAGTGCTAACTGCCGGCACAGGGGCACACACACACACACACACACACACTCACACAGCGGCAGTCGGCTGCGCTCCGCAAGATGTCGACAGTTTAGTATCGCGACGACAAGCACTCGCAGCGAGTTGGACAACTCTGCAACTGTTGCCAAATTTTACCAAACTTTATGTATGCAGCGCTACAATTGTATAAATACTGCCAAAATCCCTATTTGGGAAAATTCGGACCATTCCGTTCTACAACCTATATCGCCATGTTTATTTCGAATACAGTTTGCGTATTGTGCTTTACAGTTCGTTCCAAGCTCTTCATTAAATCGATATTTTGAGGTAAAGTTGAAAGCATACCGTTATAACTTGATTTATTTACTCCGGCCGTAGCTTTTATTATTTTTATTAATTTCTCGGCAGTTTTACCGGGCGCGGGTGAATCCGTTTACGGACAAAATAAAAGATCCGTCTATCTAGATGAGACGACTGCTCCCATTCCAGATCCAGGAATACCTTTTTATTATTCTGGGATCGTTTAGCGTCTCCTATATATACCTACGTTTATCTAATAGTGCTGTTGAAGACAATCTACACTGTGGAGCAGTAGGCAAGCCTCACAAAGGTTCAGTCGGGTCTGTGTTGGTGGCAGAAATACAAATATCTCAGAAAGAGTAATGTTGAATGAAGTCTTCGTGTTGTGAATAGAGTCACACTCACTATAAGCAAGCTATTATGATATGAGCACAGAAAAAACGCCTTTCAATGAACCTGCTAACAATTGCGTGGTGTTTCACAAAAAACGCCATTACTGCCATTAGGTCGGAAAGCGCCACAGAACGCACTTCACTGCGATGTCTCATTAAGAGCTGCACGGTATTATTTAGCAGTTATTTTTATGAACTTATTTTAATTATGCCCATAAGTATTTTCATGCTTATGAAGCCACTTGTTTACGACTTCAGAATTTTATTGTATTACTGACTGACGGCGCTTTATGTTTTTATTTTATATTCAACATTATAATTTATATTCGATGTCTACAGTTAATTTTGAATTTACTTTTTTGTGATCTTTCGCTTTATAGACCAATCTTTAAAATTGTGCAAGTTTTTATAGTCAGGCTAAGCAGTAAACAACCTTCTAGCGTTGAACTGCGAGTGGCCAAGTAAAAGAAAATCTTCTATTAAATTGAGAATGATTGATTATTTTTTATTGAGATGTGAATTGTACCAACGCTATAAATTGACGTATAAAACCAATTGCCGATCCCTTCTGAATGAGAGATGTACAAAACAAAAATGTAAACATTGCAAATAGGCGAGTTCGTGTCGAGTACCATTGTTATTGTGCTCCCAAATCAATGCAAACATAAGTACCTATTGGAGAACAACACGAGACGATAACCCGCTCAGAGATGCGCTTATCTCAGCAGGTTATCAGCTTGTGTTGTTGCTCGACTGCTACGGGTAGGAAGGAACAGCTTCAAGCGCCGACACGTTTAAAATGTATAAGACAGCCTGTTCGAATAATATTATCGGCTCGACGACGAGGCGTGAGGCGCGAGGCAGTGAGGCACGTCTCGCCACTTTATTCGCGAGGGGCGCGGGGCGGGGGGCGTCAAGTGCCCTCCTTCACAACTTTGACAAAGAGTGTCAACCTCTTAGCTGTCAAAATTAAGAAGCGTGGCAGGTGGCTTCTGCAAATAATTAGGGTGCACTCGATTGGCCCTCTCGAGCCCTCTCGTTGGCAGGAGGAGGTAGGACGACTTGCCGCGTGTTTAAAATGTCGAGTCTCATTGTTATCTTGTCGCGTTTGTTTTAAAATTACTGAACTTTAGACAAGTACAAATTACTCCTTGTTACGGTTATTAAGTAGCGCGGAAACACAACTTCTGTTCTGTCCGCGTTCTACTTCTTACAAGATTGAACATTTTATTTTCAAAATTATAATCAAGTCTTCAATTTCACATGAATATTAAATTGACCGCAGTAATCATGACAGTGAGTGAGGAAGAGGGTCGAAGTTAAATAATGTGAACAAAGCGATGCTAACGAAGCCTCCGCGATACGAGGAGGAAACGAAACGAAGTACTGGTTGTTAACATAAGATTGAGCCTCCAGCGATGGGCGAGGTACCTCTTTATAACCGTCTTTATTTAAAAAGGGCCATTCTTATAAAATCTTTTAGCGTTTAATCTTTAAACAGATCCTCTCTTTTTCAAAGTGTGTTTTGTTTTTCGTTGAAATCAAAAGTTCAAACTTTAACAATATTGCCAAAGTAAGTCAGGACGCCTAGATTCTCTTTCTGAAATAACCAAACAATTAACATTGAAGTGAAACATTTCACAAAGTTCTGTGAAAAGCCTAATCTTGATTGTTGAGGCGTTCATTACAGCACTCATTAATATTAGAGAAGCCTTCCGTGGCAGGAACGAAGGAGAGGGGAGGGGGGGCAATCAACAGTACTGTACTTGTGTGCGCTTTGTGTATAAAAGTCAAGGCAGCTTTAAAACTTTGTGGTAACACTGAGAAACGACATAATCGACATGGTAACAGCCCTATAAAAGTTTACCTAAATGCCATAGTCACAGTATATAGGTACCATGACTTGATGACCGCAAGACCAGAGACTTTTGACTCATCATCCGTCGTGGCCATGGCAGCTAGTTTAAACCCCAGCGGCTTAGCATACGATGATGGGAAGAGACCAGTCGGTATGAACATAATACTTTGTAGGTTGGGTAGACCCTGTGTGGGATGCAACTCGTGTTGACACCCTTTCGCCATCCCATCTTCTAACCAAGGCGAGGTGAGTTAGAGGTGGCTGAAAGCATCAAACGGTAGAAATATAAAAAAAAACTGATTTGGTAGTTATCGGTTTTGAACTGATCTTCTTCCGAGATAGCCATACGGTTTATCAAAGCTTTACGTGACCCAAAGGCTGACTGTTGACAGCGATGCGGACGAATTTCTTGACGCACTGAAACTACATATTTTCTCCCCCTTTTTTTTTTTTGGTTGGTGGAAAATCATCAAATGACCCCCCCGCTCTTGGGCAGAGCGAAGGGGAGTGTCAGACTTTTACTGACTAAAAACCGAACCCATGTTCCTTCTTTGCCCTTGCGCGGAGGCCACGTCATCTAGTACAAAAATCCGCGGCCCCGACGGGCATATATTTTCCCCCCTTGATACTTGTTCATATTGATTATATTATGCCTGTTTATCATGATATCTATTATTTTTTAGTGATCATGGGAACCACACCACGCTAACCACAACCTAGTTACTAAATTACACTAGTACTAAATATGCTAAGTTTCAAACTTATAAGACGCACATGTTATGAAAGTCATTTTAACCATAACTTTTGAGCCCATGTGGGGGAACATAGTCCCCGGTATATTATTTACTGTTACATTTCTCTCTTATCGTGATGTTCGTCGTAACGTAAATCAGCGTGAAATATCTTATTAGGGCTATTTTCCTCAATTATCCGGCAAGTACTAGGAGCACATGAGTGGATAAGAGATGAGGATGAGAGCCATTGTGTCGGCCTACTCCAATGTACGGAGGATTCATTATTCAGACATCGCTGAGTACTACTCATATTGTGTGTGTGTGTGTGTGTGTGGGTGAGCTATTTTTAGTTCGAGTACGATTGTGATCCGATTTTTCTATCGGTAAATATATTTTATCATGTTAAAATCGATGCGATCGAGCTATCAAACATCAGCCATGAATATTGAGAATTATTTATTTGGCCATACCAATTGGTACGGCTTAAACTATCGTAACCTTTGTAAACGACGTCATAGTTCTTTTAATAGCGTTATTTTCACAACTTCACTCGTGCCACTATAGCCTAAATTAAAAGCTTAAAGAGCACATTAAAAATACAGTTCGTCAAGATTAAAGCCATGATTAAATTACTTCACAAAAGAAGAAAGTTGGTAAACAAAAACGTAAATAGCGCAAATATAACGAAGTCGCCATTAATTCCACAATCTCACGAACTTTGTACAATAAACACTTTCTAACTAAATCTAAATGAGTCAAATGTTCTGATATAAAAAGTTAGGATCGTGTGACTCAGACAGTGAGCTATGTGCGATGTAAACGATACGACATTCGAATTAAATAGGTAGGTTTGTGTGGTCTGTCTTGTCTGTAAGGTCCACTTTGGCAAAAATTTAACAATGTTGATTAAAAAAAATATGTAAATAGGTGTGTTTTGTTCGTGAGCTGAGAACATGACTTCATCGAGAGTGAGTAGTGAAGCACACGCCACGTCACCGCCCCCCCTCGCCTCGCGTGACCGATAATGAGTGCATTATGTCAAGTTGAATCACAGCCGTCACGTGTCCACAGTAAACATAAATTGTAACATTTTATTTCACCGCTAAACAGTTTCGCGAAAATTGTTTAGAATTTAATTTTCAGCATTTTAGTTGTAACATGCGATGGTTTTATTGAATTTTTGTTCATTCATTGGTTGACTGACATTGAGTGAACTGAATCAATTGAATTTGTTTTGAACTAGATGAGAATGTAAATGACTTAACTTTTGTGAATGTACTCGTCTATCGAACTATTTGTTTTTAACACTGTATGAAAGCTTAGAATTTACCGACAAACAAGTCAAGGGTGATCTATTGTCACCGACTATAAACTGATGGATTCAAAAGACCTTCATTTGTTTCAGTACACCCTAAAAAAATAGTTATCTACATAAGTCGTCAAATTGATTCATTCATGGACGTTCCACACAAAATGGGTCAATTATATTATTTTATTAATTGTGTCTTTGATCTATTTATAGTTGTTCAACTGGTCCCTTGGTGTCGTGGTCGTAAATGCTACTGCTAAGTGTAGGGTTTGATTCCCGGGTCGGGTAAAGTGATATTGCATTCCCACCAGACTATGACGTGAAAGAAGAGAGAGTGTGTGGCACTGGTGCACTATTATATCTCCCACGCCGTTGGCCAATCTCCGCTGAGATTTGCCGCCGTGACCGAAAACTGTCAGGTGGATAGTTCACCTGACAGTTGACGCTAACAGCTGTTTCTACCAGAAGGACACTGAATAGAAACTATTCAAATTCTTGGCTATACGGCGTCAGACGTTACTTCAAGTCATAGTATGATGTCATTACCTACATTAGTTTACGGACTCATTATAACAATCCTCTTATATTTGTTACTTGTGATGTAAACAAGTAAAAACGTATTACATTACATTTAGATTAAACCGCATGTTTTCATCGAGACTTTTTGAATAAAACCTCGAACAACATCATAGCAGGTTTTTTGTTCACGTTATTATAATACTCATCAAACAGAGCCTTTACAAAGAAATTACTAAAATTATAAAAAGCTTTTTTGTAAAATCAGTTCAAAGGCACAATAATGAGTTTGGAATTGAACGAAACAATGTAGAACAATGCGTGAGTTATATACCTCCACTGTTAGCTCCACGGCTAGATTGTGTGATACCCTACAATTGCAGACATTTACTTCATTTAACCTGAATAAATTACGTTTGGGTATTTAAATCATGGTTTCGGTGAACCAACTGAATGGGACTTCAAGTTATAACACTATGTGGTGTATTTATGTACATAATGTATGACATAATGTATTCTGGTGAGGTTTCCGCTTACTAATTACTATTACTTGTAGTAAGCCGAGGCGAGGTGTGCTGCCCTTTCAGACGTGCGTCTCGCCGCGGTGTGTAAATAGCTGCGGGCGAGTGATGAGGTGTGCCTCAGTCATAGTGTTGCGGTAATAACATACTCGAAGACTTCACTGTTTTCCGCTAAGACGCGTGAAAAGACGTAATGCGATTATATTTGAAGAGACGGAACTTACCTCATAAACTTAATAAAATTCATTTGTGTATACAATTATGAGTTTAAGTAAACAATACCATTTACTAAACGCGTGCCCGAGGCCTTAAGCCAAAGTTTTGCTACCCAATAGAGATCTGGTTTGCCTTCCATTCATTCACACCTTTCATCTGAAGACTCAGCACTCCACAAACAAAATTTTGTGGGATTACAGAATGTTTGGGAACCATTTATTGCGAGTGTTTATATCAAACTTATCATAAGTAAGATTCAGGAGTATGTAAGGATTGTAGCAGGTGGCATTCTGTGGTGTTGTTATTTATGAACTACCAGTGGTCTCTAGCTTCACTCATGGTAACGTTCATATCGCCAGCACATTAGTATAAACAGACATACATACAAATAAGACATGGTTCACACATATACAGGTATTGTTTGACTCACTTTATATAACAAATAGTGGTAGCTTATGAAATATTCAGAACATTAGTAGCAGCGCTTCGTAAGTCCGATAATTATCTGTTCCCTCTCACGTTATTATTTATGTCTGTTCCTAGAACAAGGGTGTGGGAACATAATCCTGGGCTTTACAACTTATTAGTGAGGGTTTTAGATGAGGTGCTCTCTTCGAAAGAGAAGGGATAATATGTTGTAATCGCATTTAACTGATGGAAATGTATTATATTACCTGACGTCATAGTCCCTAAAGGGTAATTAAGGTAAGAGTTTGCTTATTATGGTAAGAGTTTGTTAGAGACAAATTCAGTTCAAGAAAAAAAAAAATAGTTTTTCAGTAAAGTTATCAATTTTCTACTAAGAATATTAACAAATCAACATGTAATACAAGTTTCTACCACAAATCAAAGTAAAAAGATGTGACAAAATCTTACATCACCTCAAAATCCAAACCTTACATGTTACCTTACCTCAAACGCTTCAAAACCAGTGAAGCGACGAATTGAAATCATACTCCGATTTATGAAAAGACATCTCTTTCGGTTACCTGCGCGCCTGGTACCTGGTAGCTCGCACTGACGGCCGTCACGCCGGTAATCTGCGGGGATTAGCAGAGGTGTGCTCCCGCTCCGCCGTCTGACACGGTATTACGGCGGGGATTGCGGTTTATCGGGACCTACGTAATCTGTATTGATGGAGAATTGATAAATACAAGCCTGCCATTACTTATTGACTTTCTAGATATACTTACATAGACTTTCGTTCTTATAGCGCCATATGTAGCGTGAAAACTTCAAAGAAAACACTTTTCCGCTAAATAAATGTATAATTTAAGGAAAGAAATAAATAAAAGAAATACATACAAATTTTGTGGTTAAATAAGAACACAAAATAAAAAAATACAATGTTTTCAAGTAGGCAAAGGGCGGGTAATTATCTGTTTTAAAAGAATCAATAATTTGTCTATTAGAAAAAATGGCAAAATGATATTAGCTCCTGTGTACGCGTATTCGGATTAAAAAAAAAGGGTCGACAGACAATGCGCAAAAATAAAGAGAAAAATAGCCTAGATTGATCAATCGAAGGTTATTGGCGCAACTAATAAGTTATTACGTACGCAGATGCAAAAAAACAAGGAACAGAACTGGGTTTATCTCCAACCCCCCACCACCATAGTTCCACCGACTGAGGTTTAAGCTGGCTGGCATTAATTATCTTTTTATGTACTTAGATATAGACACGCGAAGCTAATTTCCGTTGTTGAAATAAACTTATGTTGTTTGGAACTGTTTTGTTGTTTCCTTGCATATCCATACCAACCCACCTTGCATCTGGGACTTTGTTTCTTTACCAATAGAGGGACAAAATCTCAAATGTAACAACGGAAATTAGCTTCGCGTGTCTATATCTAAGTACATAAAAAGATAATTAATGCCAGCCAGCTTAAACCTCAGTCGGTGGAACTATGGTGGTGGGGGGTTGGAGATAAACACAGTTCTGTTCCTTTTTTTTAAGATTAAACCTAAGTATTAACAACTAAAATGTCAAGGTACAACCTTCCAGTTATTGTGAAAATGTACTATTATTAAATGGGCGCCAGGGACTTGAAGAGTCCCGGATCCCGGAGCCGACGAAGATGTTCAATATTTTTCCAGTTCTTGTAGGTGTCGAACCCGGGGTCCTCTAACTAAACGTAGTTGATGACCGGCTTCCAATGTTGAAAACCGGACTGGTAATAAACTGGTTCTTATATGAACCGGTAGAAAATAAATTAAAAGGAGTAAGTTTATATATAAAAAAAAACCGTCCCGCCTGCGCTAGATCGCTAGGCGGACTCTGCCACCGCACAGTCGTCTCCACAGGAGGCTTTGAGTGGACTCGAGGAACGGGTCTCACGTCCAGGTCCCAGAGGCGCCTCTAGATCCTGGCGGCGAGACGAATCTCTCGGGTTGCCTCACCTGGAATCGACAATACGGGGACCCTATTATATTAGGGGAAACTAAAGTACTTTCCTTGAGAAGGAATAGGGGTGACCGAGCTAGGAAATCCAAAGGCTAAAACATTAGCCGGTTAATATGGCCTTTTGCAGAAACGATACAATGACCTACGACAATAAGAAATAGGATTGCCCACGAGGCGTGTAATACTCACGGTTTGTTAAGGGTGAAAACGCTTAGCTGCAAGATTCGACCGGCTGGAGAACGGCGTCCGCCTAATTGATGCGCGAATCCTTTTTAAACGTGGAATCCTGTAATAAATATCCAGGGATCACTACAATATCCTTTTAACGACCTGGGAAGGACTCAGAGATCGCTTCCACACACTAATACACCATAATCCTTACCTTTTAAAACATGGGATAAAATTTGTTTGTAGCTTCTCAAGCGTGATCAAACGCAAATAGACGCTCGGGACCTTTCATTGTCCTGTCATTGCTCCAAACCGGAATTGGGCAGAGCACCTAGGAAATCACCCCTGTTTCAGGTAAAACTTTTATGAGCACAGATGACTGAATTACAACACCAAGATATTTAATTCCTTTATTCTATTTAAAATCCCTAACAATTGTCCAACATGAAGCCTTGACTCTGAAACAATAACAATTTTCAAGATCCAAGCCAACAAACTCATTATTTCTTATGTCGAACACTAAAGTTTGTCTTGAGTGGGTAACTTTTCCAGTAATGCATTTGGCGAATTCAGAATGTATGACCTGACAACACTAAAACATTGACAGACCACAGACTAAATATGGATTGTGTGCTCCTCGAAGCTTCTAGAATAATGTCTATAATAAAAAAATAATTCCACTTCCATTTAATGTATTTTAACCAAAAGCTGAAAATTATTAAGGATTGGTCTTTACGATATTATTTCGATGGTTTCCAGTCAATATGTGAAAATTAACTAATATCGATTAAAACTACAACTGCGAATCGGCAACCGCTAGGTGTCGCCTCTAACTGTCAGAAGCTGACGTTCAACTGAATGACATTTGGCATGTCAACAATCGCAGCATAATAATACGATATTAAGACGGATCTAATTTATTGTGAAAACCTGTTTAATAGGATTTTTAAAAGTGATTTATCGTCATAAAGTGTTACTATAGAGTCCAGTGACGAAGTGCAGATAAAGGAATGACTACTTTTACAAATTGAAAGCCAAAGTCATTTGCACAAACTACAATGAACATTTCATTTGGGAATCCTCGAGATCAATATTGGAAACCTCAATTTACAACGTATGCTAACAGGTAAATGTTATATACAAAAAAAAACAACGTAACAGTACCTCCCCAACCACCAGAGATTTGACCCGATAGGGCAAATCTCGACGCTGGCCCTCCAGCGTCAAAGCAGACTCAAAAGGACCAAGCACGCTTCCAACAATCCACAACCCTGAAAACAGGAACTGAGAAAGAAAAGTAAAAGAAAAAAATAAACGTAGATACCGGTGCACGATTTGGTAGTTAAGGTATATACCTACAACAATAAAGAATTCTGGTTACACTTCAAGTATGGAGTAACATACCGCTCCATTAGGCGACATTGTAGTAGGCTTTGGTTGTCGGGTCTACAATTCCGCCCGTGTTTATGGCTTATTTTTAATTATCCATGTAACTTGTGAAACATAATAAATAGTGTTACTACTGGAGCGAGTCTAATCCACTTAAAAACATGTAAAAGACAAGCTCCAAAAAGAGTAGAAATGTGTAAGTATCTGCTGAAGTACTAATATCCTAGTCTGACCTACTATAATTAGATAGGAGACCACCCTACCCAATCGTACACCAACGTCACCCGAGAATAACGCTGAGCTGGTACACAAACAATACACCAAAAGAAATTAAAGCTAAATGCTACAAACGAATGATAATTGGCTAATCGTCTTCCTTAAATGGAATGTGACGGTTATTCGCCTCCTATATAAAAAAATACTATCTAAACCGTTTTCCATCAATGCAGCCTACACGCCCGCCATTAAGGCCTCCTAACTCAGGACTATCATTATGCTGCCTTACCAGCAATCCGGAGGTTTATACACTCTTCAAGAGTGTCCATCCTGCAACCACTAGTGACCAACAACAATTTTTAAAGAGCCGTCAATTGTTACTTTAAAAGTTGTTCACAAATGTGTACACAGTAGGAACCTGTGTAACACTACGAATCGCAAAAACAGTGTAAAACATATTTAATTGACAATGTTCTAACACCGTGGCATATACAGCCACCAATGCTAAAAGAAAACCAGCAATCCCAAGGCATATACAGCCCTCAAAGGACACTGCGACCATCTACTACAAGGTAATATAAACTTATGTTTACATTAAAATAAAATATAAGAACAAGTTAATCCTCACCACATGGTGATTTAAAATCCTTGATATGCCATGTGCCAAGGTTTTTACCGGAACTACAGCCTTCCAATTCATACACTAAGGGTGAAAGTTTTTTCCTAATTATACATCTCTCATATTTAGGAGCTAATTTGGCCATAAAGAATTTTGAGGCGTCACTCTGAGGATATGTTCTCTTCCAAACAGTGTCGCCTACCTCAAACTCCGCGTGCCTTCTACTACTATTATAATAACGAGCACTACGTTTGTGTGATTTGACGAGCGCGTCCTTCACTTTATTGAGGATATCACTCAAACCCCCTAACTGATTGGCATATGAACTGCGGGAAGCGCAAGCTAGAGTGGGCTGTGCAACGGTAGCATTGCCGAAGACATCTCCACTACTAACTGCCTCTCTGCCATGTACTAGGAAGAACGGGGTAAAACGAGTAACCTCGTTTGTGGAGGTGTTCATAGCGAACTGGATCTTTGAGATGTTAACATCCCAAGATCGATGATCATCCTCCACGAGAATTGATACCGCGGTCATAATGGTACGGTTATAGCGTTCCACGGTGTTCACGCTTGGGCAGTAACGAGGTGTGAAGTGAACTTGAGGTATTTTGTACCTCTCCAATAGTGCGCGTAACTCATTACCCGTGAATTGCGTCCCATTGTCTGCTATAACCGTACGGGGTATACCGTGTACCAGGAAAACGCCGTCTTCTAGTTTCTGTGCTATAGCCTTACCAACAGCTCTACGTAAAGGAAATAGTAAACAGTATTTCGTGAAACAGCACACAACAACAAAGAGATATGTAAATCCCGCTCTGGACCGTGGCAACGGACCCACCAAGTCCATGCTTATGGTTTCAAATGGCTTGGAACACTCTTTCGCATCGCCCAAGAGTCCGGGAGGAGGCAATTGTGAGTGTTTATATGCGGCGCACGTATCACATTTACCAACGTAGCTAATCACGTCCTTATACATGTTAGGCCAGTAGTATCGGAGTGAAAGTCTTTTGTAGGTTTTAAATACTCCGAAATGTGGAGATAATTCGCCACTGTGGTGACTCTTTAACAATTCTAGTCGACTGCCCTCCGGTACTACTTGCTTCCAGTCATAGTCACTAGCCACCCCGAATTTATTTTTAGAGTAACGGTAGAGTTTATCCTCCTTAATAATAAAGTTAGGGCACGACCGGGGCGTACTGACACATTTATCCCACAATGCTTTAAACCATGTGTCATTAACGGGTACATTAATTTCCAACACCGGAACGCCACGAGATAGAGCATCTGGAACCACATTGTCCCTGCCTTTGCGGTGTTCAATGGTGAAGTTGTAAGGTGATAACCGACAACCCCAACGGGCCAATCGACCAGAAGGATTTGTTAAGTTAAAGAACCATTTTAAGCTCGAGTGGTCGGTTATCACTTTAAACGCAGGACCGCCTTCCACGTAGGGACGAAAGTGTTCGACGGCGAAGATCACGGCGAGGGCCTCACGCTCCGTTGCCGAATAGTTGCGCTCCGCCGGATTGAGCGAACGACTGCAATAGGCTATTGGGTGCTCCTCCCCATTTATAACCTGAGTCAGAGTGCCCGCTATCCCAAAACTAGATGCGTCACAATGAATCTCAAAAGGTTGAGAGAAATCTGGGCAAGCCAATACCGGAGCAGACACCAATGCCTCTTTCAAGGTTGAGAACGCGGTTTCAGTCTCAGCCGTCCACTGAAAAGGCGGCGCTTTTTTACTCGTACTCGTTAGCGCGTTTAAAGGGGCCGCTATCGTGCTAAAGTTTTTAATAAAACGTCTATAGTATGCCCCACGTTGCCCCACCACCATAGTTCCACCGACTGAGGTTTAAGCTGGCTGGCATTAATTATCTTTTTATGTACTTAGATATAGACACGCGAAGCTAATTTCCGTTGTTGAAATAAACGTATGTTGTTTGGAACTGTTTTGTTGTTTCCTTGCATATCCATACCAACCCACCTTGCATCTGGGACTTTGTTTCTTTACCAATAGAGGGACAAAATCTCATATGTAACAGTGGGTTTAGTACTGTTCCTGAACAAACCCGATTTGAATTTCATGATAATGATTATGGAAAACTACTGTGAAGGTAAATTCATAAACAAATAAAACATGCAAATTACTTAGCCTATTGTAACACTCCCTTTGGCCTGAAACAACATTAATACATGCATACATAAATAACTCATACTTTTACTACGTGTTATTATTTAGCAATATATTTTACAAGTTTCCAGCAGTGTTTAGCGGTCATTGCATTATTAGGTTATAATGTTCAGCACGTAATTACAAAAGTGATAAAAGTGTCAATAAAAGTTCACAAGTCAATAGGCTGGTAAACCACTTTGGCTCCAGTCCATTATTTCTTGCGGTAACTTTTATAACTCACAAAAGAAAAACTTGGAGGAAAAATGGCGGGTTTCATTTATTTATGATTACCATTAAGATTATTTTAAGTTGTGCTAAGTTAACCGTTGCGTTGTTCAGTGGGCTCAAAGTTTGATCGTGTGACATTAGTGTAACATAATAGTACAGTTGAACCAGTTAATAAGTATACATTTTGCAATGTGTGAGTGAAGTCATAGGTATACGCACACACACTAAGTAAAACGAGTGAACTATGTTTCTAATAGTGTGCGATATGTGCGTATAAGTCAAAACTGGCCTACCGCAGGCCGACTTTACATCACGCACTCATCGGTAACTTTTATTAATATTGTGTGGGTATACGTATTAAACATACACGGGTAAAAAATCAAGAAACGGGCTCACAGTGAAGGAATATGACCCAATATTTTAGATAAGTCTAGTAGAACTTCCGTGGCAGAGTGGTGTAAGCGCTTGACATAGTTATTAGTCTACGCTCGGTGTCGTGAGTTCGATCCCCACCGAGGAATTCAGTTTTACTGTTTTTTACCTTTTTTTACTTTTTGTTTTATAAAATTAAGTTTGTGACCAATAAAATCACTTAAACAAAAAGTAGAAAGGTAATTAAATAAAAACAATAAAATAATTTGTTTTATTTTTATTTATTAGTTAGACAATTCATTTGTTGCATAAGGATGGATGTAAATAATTTTTGAAGTAGGGTGGTATCTAAATTGAATCGAAAGTAAAATTAGCTGGGAAGTGAATCAACATGTTAGATAGTAAGAAATTATGGCAACTTCTATCTGCATAACAATAACATCACTTCACCAGACTTTTAACAATACGAATTGTTGTTTAAAACAGAGGAATACAGCAAGTTGTTTATAATAATATAACAAATAAAAATAATGCTAAGTTTTACATTTGTTCACACAAACATGAACATTATGTATATAACGATAAGGTTCACCATCGTTTAATATTTAAAATAAATTCTACTAATTTAGTTAATACATTCATTACAATTATCTTTCACCACCTTTTCTCCATAATATTTCACGCCCATCCTTATTCAATATAAAAGTTTTTTCGTCGCTACAAATCACCACATTGTTCTTCCAATCAAAATTAAAATAATTATGACCTAGCGAACTGTAGTCGGCGTCGTCGATGCGCAGTGGACAGTAAAATCTTTCGCGCTGGCTTGCTGCAGCGTAAACCAGCAGAACGCAGGTGATTTCTCACCGTTTGTAAGCACACATTGTGTGCTGTAGCTGTGACGCGTGTTGGCAATCTGAATGAACTAGCTTTGTGCTTTGCCACGATGTCATGGTGTCGAGCTGATGAATTCGTTTTTGATTTTGGCCCACGTCGAAGATTTTCCACGTCTCCAGAATCCGCATATCGGTGGACCCATAATTGCTCGGTTCATCTCTGTGAATATAAAACAAAACGGTATTTAAAATACCTACTTCTACTAAAATACTTATGATAATAGTTATTTTATAGTAAATAGTAATATTTATGTATACTTAAAAATAAAATTATGCTTTCATATAGGTATATATAATTAATGTTATTTATATACAATAATTATATAAAATACTTTTAAATTTATACCTATTATATACCTTATACTATATATTATACCTCTATTAGCAAACAAAATGGGCTATTATAACAATGGCTAATGCACTTTAGTTAACTTAATGTATACCTATCTATTAAATGATGAAATAATATTAATTTGGTTTATATGTAACTATATATACCATATATAAACTATAATACATACACACTTCTATATACACCAAATTAATATTATTTATTTTCAATAATCATATGCATAGATACACTACAAGTTAAAATACTTTTAGATATGGTTTAAATATACATTAGCAAACAAAAATGGGCTATTATAACAATGTTAATGCACTAAAGTTACGTTAATTTTATTAATTCCTACGTAAACATAAAAGTTATAGTATCTGTTACTTACCGATATCATTAAGCGCCTTGCAATTTCACTAATAAATAAGGTTTGCTCATGCAAAAGAACGATTTCTGCCTTTTTAACGTTGTTTAATGATGCATGTTTGGATTCACAGAAATAAATTACAAACGAATATATTTAGAGTAATTCTGTGTTATCAATAAACTAAGTAATGCAAATAATCGTAGATTGACCACTAAGACTGCAATTTTTTTATAAATGAAGGTGTTTGAAAACAATTTTATTTTTAAATTGTCGGTAGTTAGTTTATAAGCAGCCGAAATAAAATGGACTGAGTGTCGTAGTTCTCAAACGTTGCAAACTTCATAACTCATCCATGAACGGGATTGAATCGTTAAAGATTCTACTTTAAATAATGTTTTAACAAAATAATGATTACAAAAAGAAAAGCAGCACCCGTGGTTTGATCTTACGACTCCTCGTTCGTTAACCAAAGGTGTTAACTATTGTGCCAAGATTGCTAGTAGTTGCATTAGCGAAATATTATATCTGATTCAGTGACAAATGAATGATTACTATATATTGGTAAATGGTATTGTTGATGTGCTGCACGCACACTAATAAAGACAGAGCTCGCTTGCTTTACTCAGTGTTTGTGTGGCATAACTATTTCACACATGTAAAGTGTAAACTCATTAGCTAGTGTGCGTGATGTATACTTATTAGCTGTGCAGACTGTACGAACTTTACTCGGTTTTCATTCATCACGTTGTTCGCGCTTACCAGTATGTGACTTAACTACTTTTACTCATATAATATAACATGATTCTTGACAACTTAGTTTAATTATTATTGTACTAATGATAGATCAGTGTCCTTAGCACGAGTTTTGACCATTACCGTAACGCAAATACGTCGATTTTAAAAATAAATACTTTTTAGGGCTTCGTAACCGAAGGGCAAAAAAAATAACAATACTTAAGATTTTCATTAAATTATCAGACAAAAGTAAGTAGTTGCAATTATGTTCATGTATTTACAGAAGTTTCGAATAGTTATAAATTTATTTGTTAGTTGTTTTAATTGTTGATTTTACTGAGGTTTAAACTAACTTATTTTGTTGAGTCAATTGATTAAATTACACAACTTATTTCGAATTAAACACAAAGTGATTTAATATTCCAGTCGTGTATGATAACATAACCTTTCTTCGCAAAGTTCGTCGAATTCTCAAACTATGTTAATAGTAACATTTTACATAAAGCGTTCGTACATGAATTACATTTCGTATCAGTTCTCGAAACGTATCAATTTCATAAAGTTATACTGATTGGCCATGATGACATTGTCTTCCAATTTCAGTAATCTATTTAACCTTGAAAATCGTGTCATATTAATGTGAGAATATCTTTATGTAGATAAATACATAAACAGCCATAATAATTATAAATAACACGACACACGAGTTCAAACGACACGAGGCAATGGCGGGGTTTCACACGCACTCCGCACTACGCGCCACGAACTACGCACTACGCACAGGACAACCAAACGCTTGTAACATTACCATAAACACACTATTAATAAAACTCGCTACACACCGCTACACTACGTTATGCCACATTTTGGACATCACTAATTGAATCTCCCGGTGCGCACAACACTACGGGAAACTTTCACAAATAGAACTCTGTAAAGTACAGAATATTTTAAGCTTAAATACAATTTATTAGATCAGAGATTAACTTTCTATTTTGGTGTGTAGTTATAGAGCTTGTCATTGTCAATCTCAGTTTCTATTAAGTTTGACGATATTCTTAGTGTCGTAAATTTAATAAAAATACATAATACAATTTTAATAATGTAGTTATTTATAAAGATGCTTTGAAAGTCTAGATTAACGAAAATGGCTTGTAATAAAAACGATGATTTATAAGTTTCAGCTGAAAGGTACTTTACATTCAGCCACAAGAGTCCAGTGATTATATCGTTCGATTTCATCCCGCGCGTTGTCGGAGCACGTGTGCGGCATGTCGCGATAATGTATGCGCTGTTCGTTTACATCGACAAGTTTTAATGTGCGGCCATCGCTCGTGCAGCGAATAATTAACAATGTATGTCGTGCTATTTGACAACGCCTAACGTCCTGTTCCCGGCAAAAGGTTTTTAAATAGCCGCTGAATAAAAGTGGATAAGTTTTGTTTAAATTGCATTTCTGTTAGACATCTTTATGTAATTAAACTGTTGGAAACATATAGTTCTGGATCCTGTAATTATTTGTCAGCATATATCCTTACTAACTTGTATCAAAAGTTTAGTTAATTGACAGTGTCACTAAAATATGGAGAACGAAATGTCTGCTTACGGCTACATTTCGTGAAACTAAAATAGGTTTGTCGTGCAAATGAGCAGCAGTGGAGCTAATTTACAGCAGTATTTAAACTTGGGTTTAACAAGCAGTGATATATCTTAGGCAGTTTGCATAGTACAGGAGAGTGTCACCTGGCCGCTCTACATCAAAGGGGCTATATTTACGACGCAGCTCTAAATGAGGACGGACAGAAGTCCCGCTCCTTCAGAGCACCCTCGTAAATTCAGTTGATACAGTGTAACTCAAACGAATTTGTATTGAACTATAAATCTTAGGGTAAACATCCCGTTGCAACATTTTTTACTGGCGTGCGTTAAAAACCACTTCTCCAGTATTTTAATTTAATACACACAAATACTGGATTTGTAAAAAGGAGGTAACAAGTGCACAGAAAGACACAATAACACATTTTTCCTATCCGCTTGGAATTTTCTTTCAGGCTTCCACTAAAGCGACTGGGGCATTTTGTTTTTATCTGACTTGTAACGTGGACCTTCTCTGCTAACATTGTTTCTAGCCCTCTCCCGCCCCCGCTTCCCCGGACCACCCGCGCCCTCCTGACCCGGCACAACGCGACACAACACACGCACAACACACGCACACCACACGCACACCACACGCACGACACACGCACATCCGCACAAATTGGCGCGCGGTGCCCTTTACAACTTCCGCCAGAGTTGAATACTATTATACTATCGGAAATGTTGTGCGCACAATACATTTGTCTTCCTGCAAATGTTTTGTAACGTTACCGTTGCCAAATAACGCTAGCGGACGTTTAACTTGTTTTGCTGGACATGTTTGGCTCTATTTAGGCTATATGACTGATTGTAGACAGACCAAAAACAACTGTGATTGATAGATTTTGTTTACCTAATTCTATTTGTACAAACAGACGACGATCAGGGGTGTACCTTAGTACCGTATTTCTGCAGGTTTTACAGGAGGGTTTTACTTGGTTCATCAATACTCAAACTAACTGTGTTAGGTATGTCTGAATGTGTGGATGATGTGGTATGCGTGGTTGAATCCAGTGTGTGTGTAGTGACTGACTTAAGTATTTGTGTGTTATTAGACTGCCACTTGCGAAGATTGAGTTGAGCAGTCTTAAGTATGTTGGTGACATCCCTACAAAGTGCTATAGTGCTTTCATTGAGTCACCTCCAGGGTAGTACAACCTCAACGCATTCATTCGCAAATAAATTAATGTCTTGATTGTATGGCACCTTAAGTATTAGATAGAACTACTCAATATGGGTGACTTGAATGTTTAATCAGTGTAAAAAGTGACACGGGTTTAATTTGCGCCACAAAAAAAGATTGCAGGTTTTAAGAGAAACCATTATTCATATTATATGTAGTGCGTACAGCACTAATGTCGAAGTAAACAAATACATAATCGCGAAGTAATCCGGTAACGCGATGATTGTGCGTCGTGTAGGTTAGTCGCAGGACTTAGTTCGGCGGCGGATAAGACCGTAATACCGTCTAATTGAGGCGCTTACGCTCATCGACTCAACAAGTGATGGATCCAACTTCAATTAGTATTCCATCCTGCTGCGACTGCGACTGCCGACTGGCTGATGTGAGGAGATATGAGCGCCCTAATTACTGCCTCCTTCGCACGTCACGCCCACTTTATAATCACTTTACAATTAAGTAGGTCGCCTATTCAAATTGCTATTGAGCCTATCGTATTTGAAATGTCGGAGTTTGGATGTTGATTTAATTCATAATGACTCTATCCTAGATTTATGCGTACATCTCTGGCAATAAACACTTTGGTGGTCACAATATTTACGTCTCAACCGAATGTCCGAAAGAATACATCAATGAACGGTCAAACAAACACTTATAAACTCATATACTTCATATTTCTCTACACTTCATACATATTCAAGATGCTAAGACTAATATAAAGCAAGCCGCCCGTACAAGCAAGCCGTATGTTTATCTTGCGACTGAATAAACCTCAGTTTATTGGTAACACCGCCGATATTCTGCATCGCAGCGGTTTCAACTGACTTATTACTTCGGGAGGCAATACCGAGCTCCTGATGTCGTAACAGAAAACCGTTAAAAGAAACATGAATCTAAGTGCTTGGCCAGACTGGCAGCGCGGCGCGGGGAGCGACGCGGGTGCGGGAACGCGCGCGATTTGCCTGTCCGCACTGGACCGCGATTTCGTTCCGAGCGTTGTCGCGTTCAACTGTTCGTCCAGTGTTTGTCAAAATATAATATGGATGACGAAGACTTGTTTTTATTGGAAAATTCTTACTTTAAATGGCAAATTCTAAAAGTGAAAAATGGAGTTAATAAAATTAATTTAACCAGAGAAAATGAAGGAGAATTTTACACACTGTATGAAAGATTGCGAGAGCAACCTCGAAAGTTTTTTGAATATACAAGAATGTCAATGGATACGTTTGACTACATATTACAAAATAATATTGAAAATTATATTATAAAAAAATAACAACTTTCGCCGAAGCATTCCACCTATTGAAAAGTTATTCATTCGAGATTACATCATTTCAAAATTGCACACAGGTTGTGCATCTCTGACTCGCTGTGACGTCACACTCAGCGCAGAGTATGAGCATTAGGTCCGATCTCTGTGGTATGAGCGCAAAATCCAAAAAAGATTTTTTTTTTGGTAAGAATTTTAAAATTCGTTTTTTTTTTTTTTTTTTTTTTTAATAGCCTGTACTGTCCCACTGCAGGGCAAAGGCCTCCCCCAATTCCTTCCAACTGCTCTTTTCCTGAGCCACCTCGAACCAGCCCTCATGGTGCGCGTCCAAATCGTCTCGCCACCTCTTTCTGGGCCGGCCTCGGCGGCGCCGTCCGTCTTCCGGCAACCATCGTGTTGCGGCTTTTGCCCAGCGGTCATCATGCATGCGACTGACGTGACCCGCCCAATCCCATTTAAGCCTAGCAGCCTTCTTGCCAACGTCCACTATGCCCGTTTTGGAGCGCAGCGTGGTGTTTCGAATTCGGTCTTGTCTTTTTAAAATTCGATTATTTTATTTAATTAATTGGATACTTCTATAAATAATTGAATTAATTTCTTAAGCTTTAACTTATAAAAGTTAAAGCTAAATAAATAAATCCAATTTATCTGGTTATCTGGCGCAGACTAAAGTTTGAGATACGCCGCTCCCGCGCGATTTATCGCTTGCCGCCCCGCGCAGTCACTGCGGCCACTTGTATGAACGAGCTATGAGTTGCCCGCGCGCTCCCCGCGGAAAGTAGCCCGCGCCGCTTCCCGAGCCCGCGTGCCCACTACGGACACTCAAAGGAAGTTCCATACGTTTAAGTTTGTCGCGCCGCGCCCGCCCCGCGCCCGCGTTTGTAGTCTGGCCAAGCACTAAAGATCGTGAAAATATATATAGGCAAAGATAAATAAAAACATGTTTACCGAAATCCGTAAAATAAATTAAACGAGCTGGAAGTATCGCCATAATCGACTAGCATTCTAAATAAATTGATAATATTAAGATAACGTTACGTAATGATACCGAAGAACGAAATAATCACCTATTTACTGTAAGTGTATGTTTTTCTATTCAAGAATAACGTGTAGGTATGTGATTCAATTTGCCTCGAAAGCTTCGAGAATTCATTTGAAATCGAATACATGAGTAAGAATATTTCAATATTCCCTATGTTTATTTCAAGGTTGATGTTAATACTTATTGTATTGGCAGTAAAATCTCTGTCTGGGTTCATATCAGTAACCTCAATTTGGCATAATGCTGTTGTGTCGATCGCAATAACTGACATTAGTGGTGACGACTGACGGGCTGATGGGCTGACGGGTGCCCCCACTGCTACCACTGCTCGCGGATCAATAGAGGCGCTCTTCTTTTGTTCATTCACTTCGCTCACTACATCAATAGCTAATTTCGTGATATCAACCAGTCGTGAATGAACGAATGAACGCTTTTGATGTCTCTTGGCAATATCGCCAGCTCCGACAGATTCCACTTTGTATCCAGTGGCGTAGTGGCGGCGGCTCCCTAGCGATTTATTGGTACAACGTGATATTTTAGCAGCCCATTATAAATGTATACAGCGACATTTCTTTTACAACTCAACTCATAAAACCGCGTTGAATATAAATTGGATTAGATAATTACGTTGAGTTCACATCATTTATTCTGAGGCTTAATTTGTTATTCATCGTTAAATATAGAAATTTGATGGTGGATGAATATTGATGGTTCTCATTTTAATTCAATTCTGAAAAATCAAGAATTATTTCACAGCTTTTATTTTCTCAAGTGTGGACTAAAGAAGGTTAACGTTGTCGAAAAATTGAGGTTTTGTGTGAGATAAGCGATAGGCGTGTGATCCCGAGCCCTTTGCGAACGTATCACGTACACAATTTACCTGCGCCTCACCGCACCTCACACGGGGGTGGGGGGGGGGGCTGTAGAGCGGTGTGCGTACAAACATTGTGTATCACTAAAGCACACAGTCGCCACGTTTAATACAATAAGTACACATGTTAAAGGAGGATAAGAATCGCCTATAGCCGGCACAGCGTTGTTTGTTCAAGAAAAACGTGCACGAGAAAATATATGAGAGCGATTTGCTTCATAATACACGTATTGGTGCGCTCAGAGATATTGCTTTGAACGAAGGGTATTTTTGGATATTAATGGTATTAGCTCAAGCAGCCGGGATGAAAAACAAACAGTTTGGAGAGAGTAACTCAACTCGCTCCCGTCGCACGAGCTGCCATCTTACTACCACTTTGATGTGGGTAAGCTAGCGTGTTCTGTACTAATAGCTGCATTAACGTAGTCAATCAAAGTACGGTACTAACATAGTGTTGATTTAATCTATACTAATATTATAAAGCTGAAGAGTTTGTTTGTTTGTTTGTTTGTTTGTTTGTTTGTTTGTTTGTTTGAACGCGATAAACTCTGGAACTACTGGTTGGATTTGAAAAATTATTTTTGTGTTGGATAGTTCATTTATCGAGGAAGGTTATAGGCTATATAACATCACGCTACTACCAATAGGAGCGGAGCATAAATGAGAAATGTTGCAAAAACGGGAAAAGAAAATTCCTTTCTGAGAGCTTCCGTTGCGTGCGCTGCGAAAACGGTTTAAGTTACGAGAATATCATGTATGAAGTAATTATTCGTCTTTAAAAGTTCTAAAAAAAAGTCCGCGACAGCAACTGTCTATCTTTTAAGATTGACTCACTGTAATCATTTTTTATTATTAAAATGTTAGGTTAAAAAGAATTATTTTTTGCGAAGCTTATTTAACCCATATGGTATTAATCTATATCTAAATAAATGTGTTCGTTAGAACGGAAATTTAATGTAGAATATTTGTGCTCTTTACTCTATACAGTTTAAACCAATATCTTAGAAGATATCGCAATGTAAAAATACCCGCGCGGAAAAATAATTACGCGGGTTGCGTCGGCAATGTAGGTACGGGGGATTCTGGCTGGCCTCCGGGAAATTCAAATTCAAAGTGCATCATAATGTTTGTACAAGTACAGAGTGTTATGGTACTTATATTTAAAAGTAAGAGATAGATTTTATAGTAATTCACACTTTAATATAATCTAAGCTAATCTAAACCATCTAAACTATTGTAATAAAGAGGAAAGATAAGATTTTTTGTTTGTTACGATTTAGCTTAATTAATGTCGGATAGTCGATATATCGAGAAAGGTTATAGCTATATTTATGTGACGCAGACGAAGTTGCGCGGGTCAGCTAGTATTTAATATTTTGAATACTAGATCAACGTGGCAGTTTGGGTTTAGGTTGGTACCTATAACGTCTGACTACGGCTTTTCTTTTGGTCTATCCTGAAAATCTTGTTTCAAACTTTTTCAGCGTCGTTTTTTTTTGTCGTAGTCGGGTTTTAGTTTTTCACTTTTTTTATTTATTTATTTATTTTCTCCATATTACGACTTTACAGAGTTACCTATTTAATTTATTTATTTTTTATTTAAACAATTTTTGTGTCAATTTTTTTTTGTCCACTAGAGTGCATCACTCTAAATTTAAACAATATTTTGGAAATGTACAAGTGAGGCCCTTTCAAATGATACCAAACACGGCGTATTTATGTGCATTTTTATTTTTAATACATCACTTTTTGTCCGCTAGAGGGCGCTATTCTTATTCTTATTCTTATTCTTTATTGCACACATAAAATAACAAATATAAACAAAAATTACAATTATAAAGCTTATGTACAAAGGCGAGCTTAACCCAGAATTGGGTTTTCTTACAGCAAACCTAAAGAGAGAGAGCTAGAGATATAGAGTTTTGTTGCACGTCTCGTAGCCTATGTTCAGCGGGCAATCAAGACTGTTAAAAAGATACCTCTTAAGTCGAGTTCCGATAAGTAGATTTGGAGTTATGAGGGAACAGATGAAGATACTCACACACATACATACATACATAGCCACTAGCCAGTCAAAATCATAACCCTCCTTTGGCTTTGCCGTAGTCGGGTAAAAATTGAAGACTTTAAGGTTCCTATTTATAAAATAAAGCCCGCCTAGTTGTACGTCATCGGGTAAAATATAGATGCATCATGTCGTACAAAATGTGCAACATACTCATTCTACAATTCATTTAAAAATTCTTTCAAAGTTATTTTTGTCCGCGCCATGCGTCACATGTGTCACACAAATCGACGATAACGTGTTTTGAAATATTTCACAAATTCTTTAGTTGTCACACTCCGCTGCCAGCTCCACTGCATTGCTGTGCCAGTTAGTAGAACAAACGACGCACAACAACGCATAGCTGCTGTCTCTAAACTGACATGACAGAATAGCTCCGCGATATTTCAGCTCATACCTACCCGGATTTCGGTTTTCCAAAACGTTACCCGTACGATTTTATCGACAGAGAAAAATTCGAGCTAGGCGGAAATCACCGGAATATCCGGGATTGACTCATACTGACGCGTACACCTAAACATTTTGTTTGAAACGGTAGTCTATTTGAAATCCGTATCTCTATTACTAAATGTTCCTTCTCTTTGTTCCGTTTGAATGTTCAGAATGTTTGGAACACATTTCTTAACGATCTTAAAACGTATTTAAGTAAATATTTGAGCTTTACAAAGCTGAGATTCACAAATTTTGGTGGCTCAGTGGTTGAGGGCCACCAAAGTCGACAAAGTCCACTGTATTCTAGCAAGGTCCTTGAATTCCGGCAAGGTCAGCTCAAGTCCGGTATGGTCCAGGAGCCCCGTCTGCACGGCGAATATGATCCGTTATGGCAACGCTTACTATTCCGCGGACGTCGCAGATGGGATTGCCTTACACAATTTCAGGACATTGCTGGCTGCGACCATAAAACTGACCGCCATTACCCCGGCGTGCTACCACGAGAACTCGCTCTCGATCGGTACTCGCTCGTGATAGCCACAATACAACAACATTCATTTATTTTCAGGCAACTTTGGTCAAAAGAAATGATAATAATTTATTAGGATATTTATATTATGTGAGTGAACAGAGGAAGTTTAAAAGTTGCAGCAGTTACTGGAAAGGTGAAAGGGAATCGATAGCCATAGTACGAGCATGTGATAAGGAAGGATGAATCACAAATGTAACTACAAGAGTGATGAGTATAAATGTTGATGGAAGGAGAGAGAGAAGAAGACCGAAGAAAAGTAGAGAGATTGTGCGAGAAATAACATGAAGGAAAATGGAGCGTGACGGTTGACACTTGACAGGGGAGAATGAAGACAAAAACGTATTGTGCCGACCCCTATTTGGGGTCTCAGAAAAAGGACAGGAATATGATACAGTAAAATTGAGATATTGGAAAATAATATGTTTCTGAACCTTCTGAGCGATTTGTCTTAATACAAATTGTTTGATGAGTCAGGGCGTGAGTTTAGTTAGTGAAGGGTTGTCCATACCGAATAGATATAGGTCGTCAAAAGAAGTCATGGTTGCACCATCTTTACAATGTATTTATACTTGTGTGAGTTGTTACCTAAACTCTTGTATCCACCGATGCCTTTAATCTCAGACATAAAATGTTGAATCAGAGTTATTTACTACTATTAATACTTTATTGTACTAGTATTAATAGTAGTGTCAGTGACCATGTCAGTTTAAAAACTTATACAGAGTTATGTAATTGTTAACAGGAAAATAGAAAAAAATAAGAATCGTAACGATGAGATGAGAAATTGTCACATAAATCTATACAATCACCGTGAGTACATCTAGGGCACAGTACGTAACCGGACGGGTTCCGTCGCCGCATGCACTTTATTTCGTCCATTACTGTAATGAACCGCGAAATAGCGCCTTCTGCTGAAATATAGCGCAATTATTTTTTTGCGCGGGCGGCATGATTGTGCCGAGACGCGGCGCTATATCACGCTGAGCGACAACCCTAGCCAGCGTCCCCCGCGTGTCCCGCGCCTCATCCACACCTCACCCTCTGTGACCATCACACCTCACGTATGTAACAGAAATACCATTCCAAACTACACATGTGGTTTGGTATTTTAATGCTCATTCAGTCTGCTAAAGAACATAGTGATTTGAAAAAAAAACAGATTCCTGAGTAACTCAATTATGGAATTAAGAAAACTTTGTTACGTGAAATTTTTGGTGTGTTTTATCTATCATGTGTCTCGTTCTCTGACAATACAGTTATTTTATTATGCTGCCGTCGTTATAAGTACTTCTGCCATAGTGTTTGGTGTGACAAACGCGTCTCGCTCTAACGTATGTTCCACTAGTGTATATTAAATGAGTCGAACGTTCCGTCGGTTCCGCTCCACGACACTGCCGCCGAAAAATATCCGCGCGATTCTCTCTGCGCCGTTACTTTAGATGCTTTACTAAACCGACCCCGAACGGCACATAAGTGGAACAATACAATACAAAGGAATATCAACGTTTACGTCTTATGTAGCAATAAGGCGTTTTGAAGTAATAGGACTAGAATTGGCACAAAAAGTCTCGGCCTAGGCTGACGCTGAATAATCTCGCTAAGTTATTTTTGATGGCAACATCGTAGCAAGATTAATAGGGTCCTTTGTCACGAGAACGAGACCTTAACTGTGATGTGTCTCAATTTATATTCTTTTTATGGAGCTGAGTCGGGAGTTGTAAACTTTAGTGGGGATACAAAAACAATGGGCGGGTTGACCACTGGGCGGAGGGATGCAGAAGGTCATCTCTGTACTATGTCTATTACAAGCCCAAACATAGAAAGCGACACTGAAATATTCAAAAAGTCTTTACTTTTTTGAACATTTACAGCGTTGACATTTCAAAAATGCCTTCAACTTGGTTCTACATTTAGATTATTTTAAAACCATCTGATTACTTTGATCCATAACAATTATGCTTGATTTTTCTGTCAGTTGTGTTATGGAACGGGCCCACTGTATTTTCTTGTATATTCCCTGAGTATGGTTGTGTGACACTAAGTAGAGTCACACGAGTTTTCCGCTGTTGTACCCACGTGCCCACGTCCCGCGTCCTAACTGCGGCCAACTTTGAGCTGGGGCTAAAGTTGCTCCTCATTGTAGCCGAGATAGAATAGGGATCAACTCACTCCGGCTATTGAAAATCAAGGATGCAGGATGTGTTGTTTCGAACTTTTGTTTTTTGTTGGCGTCGTCTCACAATGAACTACCAGTATTTGTATATAAGACATGGATGAATATCAAATAAGTAAATTTCAATATGGTGTTCAGAAATTGGTTTTGAATTTCAATATTCTGTTGTAGTTCTCTGCTAGATACAATACAGGTACATAAGAGGCAATTTATTGCGGAGTTGGGGCTCTAGCATGACCTAAATTGAATACCTGTTCAAATGACAACGTAAGCTACAGCAATTCCAAGTAAGACAAAAATAAGCGCACAGATTCAGAAACAATTTCTGAGCAAACTTCGTATTCATTTCGAACAAAGACCTACAAGAACTAGTAAATTATATTAGAGCTGTTTGTATAAACATGTTAGAGCATGTAAAACTATTATTTACCTTGAACAATAACACAGTGACGGGGCGATTCCACGGTGGCCATATCGCCGCTAAAGCATTTTGCCCACTGCACCGTAACATACCACGACCGTGTTGTAAAGGTATCAGGCAAAAATAAACATTTGTTGTGTTGAAGTATGGGACTATGTCTTCTGGACCGTTTCGTCACAGATCAACACCATCGCGTGCCATGCACGTACTTGGTTGGCACCGGCAAAATATTTTTTTGCGCGTTATGACACGGGTATGCGTTCTTGTAGGCATAGGTAGTCCTTGCGTGTTTTTTCGGTACCTGAAGTGTAGGTTTTGTCTACATTTACTAGAGAATGAGGGATCGACTCAGTTGTGTGAAGTTGGCTACCAACTTAGCGCTTTCTACAAAGCGCTTGCGCCGAAGCGTTCATTATTATAGAAAGAGAGTAGATACGAAGCGGTTGTAACTTAGATAAGTTACAACCGCACAAAACCACCATCTGAGGCCATGAACATAACAATGAACATGCCATGAACTTATCTGAGGGGCTAGATAGCCCCTCAGATAAGTTCATGGCACGATCATGGTATTGTACGGTGCAGTAGACAGACTCCTTCATCCTTGCTAGCTCGCTGCCCTCGCGCTACACGCTCAAATGGCACGCTTCTTGCGACAATGACGACAGAGAAAACAAATGAATGTAGATGTTTAGAACTTTAGAAAACAAATGAAAGAAGTCAGTTGTGTTTGTGACGCGGCGGTACTGGCCGAAAGGAGACAAGTGATACACAAAGTATTCACCAATGATTCCTGATGCAGTCAGTGCAGGCGTCACGGGAGTCTCACGACATAACAACTCTTATTGAGGACAGAGGCAAATTGTACTCTCCAAAAATAGGGGGATCACATTCTGGACTATTATCACAATCATCATCTTTATACTAAAAAGTATAAGGTTATTATTTTGATTAATTATTTATTTATCTGAAACTAACATAGAGTTAGATGCATATCTCTGGAAACGACTAATAAATCACAAAGGTACAATGAACTTTAACCTTTGGCAAGTTGACGTTGATTTATTTAAATAAAGACTATTAGGTACAGCCAGTATTATATTATCTGTGGTACAGCTTACAAACAAAACAAGTCCCTATTAGAAAGAATAAGTGCCTTGTTAATGTACGAGTAGCAGCAATAACAAGCCCCTTGTGTTGCTTGTGTACTCGTAATTGGTCTAGCCTTTAAATATCTACAAGTTTTAGATTGTATTGTGAGATTCCGATGGCATTCCGTTGGGGCTGCGGGTTGTTAACAAGATATCGCGGTCTCGACATAAAGGGCTAAGAAGGAGCATGGGTGGTTTTTAGTCAGCAGAAGTCTGACACTCACTTTCGCACTGCCCAAGAGCGGGAGGGGTAATTTGATGTTTTCCCATCCCCCAAAAAACAATAAGGATTCCGATGGAATTTGCTCCTTCTATGAAATATAAGATGATTCCTGTAATCCCTGTAAGATAACGTACAGATATACCTATAGATACAGATATACCTACACATTCGCAAGTTACAGGACGAAATAATAAATAACATAGGAGTTTTTTTCCTAGATTAAGTAGTTAGCTAGTTAGAGGAGACCTCCCACGCGTTCTGTTTTCCAGGTAACAATTGAGTGGAGCTCAGGCAGTTCGCACCTGCTCGCTGGTACATACTTAATGAACGCTTTCGTCCGACAGCGGCGTCCCCACGCGCAGGCCTTGAGTTCACGTCGCTCCAGTGGGGCGGCACACGATTGGAGGTCACGTCGCCAGGAGCGGCAGAAGATCCTGTGCTTTATTACGTGATCTGTAACATAGTTTAGAGAAATTGGCAAAACAAAAAGTAATTGATTGATTGACGTTTGCAGATAATGATTTCACATGATTATGATATGCATGAGTATATATTCAGACAAACCAAATGTACAACACCTGTACTATACTTGAACAGCTGACTTTATTCTGCATGTTTGGGTGCTTCATCCAGAAAGAGCTTATTTTGCCTAGGCTATCTAAGAGTTAGTGAGAGCCATTACAGGGGACCTAAACATTACTGGCAAAAAAAGAAAGTTATTTCACTTACCTATATCGCAAGTAAGACTAAGCATTTTCAAGTTGTTCAGTTACCGAACATAATGAACCTTCTGCGCGAGTGTGTAGTGTATGTGAGTGGGTGTGTGTGTGAGAGTGTGTGTGGGGGTAGGTCCCGGTCACCCTCGTGTGTGCCGTGATCAAGTGTTTAGCTTTAATAAGTGATGTCTGTTGATTCGGACGAAAGGCTGTGTTAACGTGTCCTACAAATTGACCGCCATTACATTTGCCGGGTTAGTTTACTTTAGAGCGGCGCGATTAATACGACATTTATTTACCTTTCATGTATATTCATGAAATTAGACTAATGTTTACTGCAATTTCTATGGCAAATATTTACCTAGATACATTAAGCAAGTTTGACCGTTTCATGTTAAAACATTTCATTAATCGATTAAACATTTCACACGGAATTTCGGGACAGTAATCTTTATGAATATTATAGTCCTCCCGACCGTTTTTCGGTCACGGCGGCCAATCTTAGTAAAGATTAGCCATCTGCGCAGGAGATATTATAGTGCACAAGTGTGTGCGCAGGCACAAGTGCACTCTCTGTTCCTTTTCTCTCATTGTCCTCAGGGACGGCCATCCGACACGACCGGAGAGAGATCAGGTGCAGGACCAACGGGGGTATTATACCGCCAACTTCCAAACTCCGGGCTACTACTAGGAAATTTCTAATGAAAAACCCAATAGCACTTTTTGTCCGACCCGGGAATCGAACCCAGGACCTCATGCACAGCAGTCGCGCTTGCGACCACTAGACCAACGAGGTAGGTAGTTAATCTTTATGAATATATTGGGATGTTATCATCCTACATCACTTTAATATCTATTCTACCAGTTCAGGTACCTCTCTGCCCGCCCCATACTAAAACCAAAAGCGTGAAGCTTGACATTAAAAAGTGCCGAACATCAACTTGACGTCGTTATCGACAAAAAGCGCTTCTCTAACAGAAATCAAGTTGTTTTATCAGCGAATCTGTCCGCCGACGCTGCGGTATCGAGTGGCCGAACTTGGGGCACGCCTGACACCCTGACACCGTGACGTCACTGGTGGGGAGGGGGGAATGGGGGAAGGCTCCTGAACTTCAGCCTTTTGGCTTATTTTATAAGTGATTGTGTATCTATAGAGGTATTGCTGACAAGTTTTTATTAATAGCTGATGGTTCATAGACAATCGTCCTTGCAACAATACATGAGCCTGAATCTGTTAAAATTATATTTAACTGTCTAAAGTCCAAAAAGCATAAACATCACGCTCGTAATTCCTGAAGTGTAAGGCAGAGGTACGCCTTTAAATAATGCAGTCACATTCTCCAGTTACGTTTACTCACACACAGAAACAAAGTTCGAATCAGTACTTAAAAGTAAAATACCGTGGTAAGTATAAGTAATATAATTATCAAAATCGCTATAAACTAGAGTGAAACCGGTATGTGTGCTATCACACGTGGTGACGTGGCTCCATACACTGAACCACACCACTGAACTCTGCCAGTTCTGTATGTGTTCTGTACCTGCCAGCAACCGGTCTGATACTTATCCGTTTACAGGTTAAAATTTTAACAAGTTAAACTAAACAGTTCCCTGACTGTGCTTCCCTTTTTTTCGAGATTGGGAAATCATCTAATAATAATAATCATTTTATTGCAGGCTACTAAGGCCCATAAGTAAAATACATACAATAAGAATACAGAAATAACAAACTAATACATATTTAACATTACACTATAATTAAAACTAAACACGTAACATCGGCGTCGTGTTTCGCTGCGAGGTGTCGCGTAACCGTCCTCGGAAACGTCGGTAAACGACACCTGTCGGCCAAAAGTCCTCCTTCAAAAAGGTCTGAAGATGTTGGGATGTTGGGGATGTTGGATGTTGGATCTAATGACTCCTATTGCTCTGGGCAGAGCGGAAAGGAGTGTCAGACTTCTACTGACTAAAAACCACCCATGTTCCTTCTTAGTTCTTTGTGTCCAGGGCCGTGCAATCCCATACGAACAACCCGCAGTACACAATAATATAATCTTTTCCTTACATAAAAAGGTCGGGTACCTTATAATGGGTAAATTCTTTGGAAATACCGTGTGTGACTTGACACTACACGTGGTGCTCTTACTCTCTTAGTAAATAAGGAAACAACCTTTGGAATATTCACAAACCTTTCCCTATGAGAAACAAAGACATCCCACAAATATATTATTCACCTGACGAATTGAATAGGATTCAATTTTATTAACCAACTTCTGAAAAAGGAGGGGGTTATGTTTTCTTCTCGCATTTTTTAATGTATTTTACATCAATGACTTCATGCGCGATTTACGTGATTCTTTTTTCATTTGGTAGAGGAAACCTACGTGGTGGATCATATAAATTTTATGAACCTTGTTGGAGCAGTTTGTGAGTTAGCTCCCTTTAACACGTAAAAAGTTTTTAATTGCTAATTAGACCCTCACTGATTCTCCATTTAAAATGAAACTGAAGTCAGCAGATAAATATACCAACTCATTTTCATTATTATTTTAATTAACATTGTATTCGTGTAATATTATTGTTTGTGATCAAAGACGGTTCTGAATCTCCACCACATCATCTGTTATACGATTTACTACAGTTTAGTTACAAACAAACGAAATAGCTCGTATATCACTCCGACTCGTTTCCTCTAAGATTAAGAATTAAATAAATACCCATATTATTAATGGCCGTATTCTATAAAAACACTGAACTTGTGTGTAGTGTTATTTTAGTGTTGATTAATGACGTGAGTGTGGCCGCGCGCGACCGACGGCGGCGACCGGTCGATCACTACTCACAACACATTTGTTTTGGTAACGCGACACATTGAGACTGCTCAAATAAATATTTTAAAATAATATGCGAAGGACAAAAAATTAGTTTTTTTTTCATGAATAATTTAGTTTCTTTTTCGATTAAACTTGTTGGAAGTTGGGTCTTTGATATTTATTTTGCCTACGAATAAAAGAGAGTGAACTCTCACTCTTTCCCCATCTAGAGTTTTTGTTTTCAAACTTCACAGAATATTTTGTCCGGGGAATGAAATTAATATAATAATTTGACAGTTTTAGTATCTTGTTTATATGATTGAAATAATCAGTTTTTCCCAAAAAAATGTGATTTCCATTAAAATACCTGCTGTTGAAGCTATAATATTGTAAACATGGACACTTACCATTGCCAACAGCTCACAGACACACGCAGGATACACACCTCACTATGTGACACCAGTACATAAAGGTCCCGCCACTACAACGCGGCCATCACGCCGAGCGCTTTATAAATACATTAGGTAACAATCAATACACGAACGCACGCAAGAAGAGATAAATATTTAATTTCCTTGGCAAGGTGTCGTCGGATCGCTCATTTCCGCGGAGATACGCGCGTAATCCCAGAGATTGATGCCACGCCGTACGCGTGCGTTTCAAACATCTATATTTTTCATGTTCGCTCAAACGGATTTTATTCGCAGCTAATGGTTTTTTGGCGGCGCGTTCTATCATATTCCTTTTTGTTGTTATAAAATGATTTTAGGAAGATTGCTGTCGAAATGTTTTCCATAGTATAAATAAGTCTTGAAACTAGATTAAATCTGCTTGACAAATATAATGCTTTAGTAAAGAAATTTTGAGATGTCAGAACTTTCGACGAAGATTTTAATAAAATTCACGATCAATTGTTTAGAACGAGCGATCTCATCTGGTTCTCTTGGTGATAAACTAAATAATGTCCAACATTTATCTTTGTCTTATCTGAGAGGATTGTATAAACATGCGGCAACCGTAAATTATAACATTGAACTGCACTAAATAATGTCCATAAATTAGAGCGCATTCCTTAACCCATGTGCACAACATACGCGATTGTGCGTCGATGTGTTGAATACGCACGTGTGTCGGATGTGTGGCCGCGTCACGTGCCGATGACGTCACGGACACAGACACATCCGGACACATACGGTGCACTGCGCTTTTGTTGTGACAACTATTTCTGCAGTGTTTTGTTTATCGAGATGAATTAATTCGATTACCCGGGTTATAGCCTAAGCCTTGAATGTCTAGGAAAACAAGTAGGCAGAATATTTTACGCATAAATGTTAAGTTAGTCAACATCTCATTTAAAAATTATTTCCTTTCAGCAATAAAACATTCTTTGATTTTACCACATTGTATGTAAATTACGACATTTCCTTATCAAAACATGAAATGAAAATTCACTTATTGCGGTAGCTAAACCTAATTGAAGTCGACCACAATCCTCTCCGAACATAAAATAATTATTCCACAATTGTATGGCTCATGCCACGTATCACCCCTGAACCCTCGGTTATAAGTTTAGAAGCGCGATATTACACAAGTTGTAACAAAACGGGCACATTAATTTCGTATGTGGCAATATTTGTGTCGCACAAAAAGCGAGCGATACAATTTGCATTGTTCTTGTGGCGGGCGGCACGTACGCAAGAAAAGTTGGTGCGTTGTATGCGTGTGTGTGTGTGTGAAATGTTACATTGTTGGACAGAAGGTGCACGACAGGAAATGTAGTGTTTCATGGTTTGACACACTACGTACGTTTACCCCCCCCCCCCCCCCCTATACTCCGTAAAAGTCCCCGCAGACTGCAGACTCTCGACCGATAGTTTATACTAGGGCTAGTGCTCATATTCTGTATGAACATGTATACTAGTGCGCATATTACATACAACGCTTCGGTATCATCAATTGGATGGGCTACGCGACTGCCTTCAAAGTGAACTATCGGCCAACTATTAACTGCTAGATCAAAATGGCGCTCTCATATCGCGGACACACTTTCCAATGCGAGCGCTCTCTTCAAAAGTCACCTACCATTCCTACCAACTAGCAAATTGTTCGAGCGCAGCCGAACGACAATTGGTCCGGTTTCGCGACTAAGTGTGCGCGTCAGCAACCTAAACCGACTGATCGGCCGATAGAAAGTCTGCAGTCTGCGAGGACTCTAAACGGCATCAAATGATTCGACTTGCAATGTGAATGCTGCCAAGCGTCATGCGCATGTTTCCCTTCTTTGTTCGTTGCGCGGAGTCTCGTGGCAAGCTCTAAACAACTTCTTTCTTTTGTTTTTGCAATCTCTGTCACATCATAGGTTTCGTTTGAGCGAGCGTGTGGCACGTAATTGTCAAACCGTTATTTGTAACAGTTGCATACGACAGATAAAAATTACGCGCTGTAACGATTCATAAGTAAAGTTGGTGTTCAATTTGCCAAACATTCATTCCCCCTAATTATATTATAGAACGGTAAATATTTGTCACCAACATTAACACAACATTGTATTAGAGTTTGGGTATTGTTTAAAGCGGATCTTCTGAACCTCAATAAATTATATATGTCGTAGGTATCCAATACTCTCCGATCCCCGAACACTGCATGCTGTATGATGCTCTGTCGTCAACTCTACTCATAAGAACTTACTTTTAGTGGTCGTTTGAGAACAAGTGTTACATCGCCTGTTATTGTTTCATTGTTAATACAATTGTTACAGTTGAATATCGTTGGAATTGTGCCCGGTTGAGGACAATAGGTTCGCGCAATGTAACGTGGACCTAGTGTTGTATCGCTGAACTGTCGCCAAAGCGCGTATGTGTGTGAACGTGTGTATGTCTGTGTGTGTGCGTGTGTGTGAACAGTATATACAGCTGACCTTTTTGTAATAAAGGTGAGAGGTGTCACAAAATACCACTGCCGTTAAACACATGACTAGGGTCTTCAATATGTCAGCCAGTGATTGAACTGCCAGTGTTCATCAGATGTGCTAACATTACCTGATGTTTATTTGCGAGCCTCGTTGTCTAGTGGTGCAAGCACGACAGTTGAACATCCTGATCCTGGGTTTGACTCTCGCGTCGGGCAATGTGTTATTGAGGTATCTATTACGAATTAGTAGCAGCCACGGAGTTTAAATTTGCCCAGTTAATGTCAATAGGCTCGACCATCATTCATCATCTTTATCTTGTCCTTATCCCAATACATTTGTGGTCGGCGCAGCATGTCATCTTCTTCCATACTTCTCTGCTACTCGTCATTTCATCAATCGTCCTTTCCTGCCATATTATCATTCTTTAAACAGTCCATCCATCGTTTCTTTGATCTCCTTATAAACATAACTGGCGAAATTTGTGTACGAAATACTCTAATATAATATGAGTTTCCTAAGTGTCGGTAGAGGAAACCATCACTTATGTGAGAGTAATAGCAGGCATCTGAAACGCATCAACGCTCGGCTCCACGACCTCAGGCTCGTGTGTGTACGTACAAACTGTACGAAGGCACACGAACGTTCCCAAGATGTTCGGGAAGTCATTTGTACCGGAAATATACATAACAACGTTACTGCGTCTGGAACACGTTTGTTTAAGAATATATTGCGGTAAAAGGCCACCCTTTGAAGGGACATAATTTTAAACTACTGAATTAATTATTGGCTGGGAGAAGCTCTCACTCTGAGCTTACGCATCGTATTGAATAGGGTGGTACGTTTTCATGTCGAAAGATGTTTCAAAAAAATTATATCTGGAGAGTAATATATTTTAAGCGCTCACCTATTATTATGTGGTACGGAATGCTTATTATATAGCGCACGTGATAATTACCTCCTATGATTGAATCTGGTCCTTAAATCGTGCATTTCGTCGTCCAATGTTCAGCAGTAAACGTTTACGTGAACATTGGGACGTACGCGGAGGGTTCACAATGCTCTTTAATTAACATTTAAATGAAAATCCGCACAAACTACACATTAACATGCACGAAAGCTTTAAAAAACACAATTAATTCGCTGCAGTAATTTGATCACTGTTCTTAATAACTGGGACAATGCGTTCATTTTTACGGTAATCCGTGTGGGGCCATAACAGCGGCTGTTGTTTATGTGTGGCCGCCCCGCCGGCGATTACACCGAGTTAACAGCGCGTTAACCACCTGATTGCACGTTACGTTGATTGGTTCCGAATCTGCGGGAGCTGGGGACGAGTCTTGTGCAGTATAGCTTTCGATATACATATTATTATTATAGCTACTGCATCGCATTCCGAATGAAGGATTTAGGTGTAGGTAATCTTAAAACTGCCTTCGAGTGAGCAGTCTTGACTAGGAATTCTGACCGCAACAAACAGAATGTTTAGTCTCGATAATTATAATTTTTTTAGACATTGCATAAATTGCAAACGGTCAATGTTGAGGCGTTAAATTGACACAAATAATGAATATCTTCAATTTAGACAATAAAATTATGAGACAGCCATACACAAGTCGATAATATTCAAGTATGTATTAGGCATTAATAATATTTGGAGTACTGTAACAAGTACCACCGAAAATGCCGAGATATTGAATACGTTAACTTCGCCATTGACATCTAAGTTCGTACCTGAGAGCTATTTCTAGAATGAGATCATAGCTGATATAATTCCCAAGCTCTTATTACCAGAGAGTGCTTGGTTAAGATTTTTAGCTATTTAATATCTAGACCGTAACAAGATTACTCTGATTTCAGTAATTACAATGTGGTTTTAAATTGAATATTGTTATACCTTGGTTGTTAGCTTATTTATAACAGACTTATTATAATATTAGTATTACCACTGATTCGTTGGTCTAGTAGTCGCAAGTCTTGTGCGACGGCTGAGTAAGAGGTTGTGAGTTTGATTTCCGGGTCAGTCAAATTATTTTTACACCAGGAATTCCTCAGTAGCAACCACTGAGTGTGGATCTGTAGCCGGTTTATGGCAATAGGCACGCCCCCCTTTACATATGAGTTAACCATAACTAGTTGTGTGTGTCCTATCCTGTCTTCTATAATTATCTGCATGACCACTTTTTCTTTTGGAGGGTTGGAAATCATCAAATGACTCCTGTCTGGGCTGAGCGGGATATTTCCGTTCTGTTATTTGTGGATATTTTAAGTATGAACTCCCGAGTTGAACAAAATATAAAAGGATTTTCATTCGCAGTATTAAGCCCACACTACGCACAGGTGTGCGTGCCACTGGCCAAATAAACTGTTTTACGAGCCTTACCCCCCACCACCCCCTCCCCCTGCGTCGCCCTGTAAGGGCTGACCCGACCGAGTTATTGTTTCCTTTCCAAATGTGTCGCGAGCATTGTGTGCGTTTATTTTTGTTACAAAGTATATCATTAAACTTCATTAAAAGGTTTTTTAATAAGAGTCTGGTGGACTGATTTTAATTTGTGGCAATATTTCCTCTGTAGGGACTACATGGTGTTTAAACAAATTAAGATTCTCGTTTAGTATCACATCATAAAATAAAGTTTTGTTCATACGACTTTTGTTCCAGATTACAACATTCGAACTTCACAAGCAATGCATTTAATACATATTTATATTCGCAGTTCAAGGAAAGAAATCATCTTTTCAGATGAAAAACACACAACGCCATTCATTGGTGAAACATAATACTAGTACTCACTGACGATGAAGGTAGCTATATGCCTCATACGGGCAGGTGTATTGTGTTGGCGCACTGTGCATGTACCTTCGTTCCACGCAACACAGTATTTAAAAAGAAACCCGTATTTTTTCACATCGCTATTCCGAACGGATTCGCGCTGCGGACGTACAATAACACCCTTCGCTGTGCGATACTAACTGCTAGCTGGAAAGGTTACCTAGGAATATACCTAACAAAAGGGCTATCTCTTATAGATTGTATCAAACTAGTGCCAGGGGATAGCAACTAATCGCTGACCGTCGACGAGTGAAATATTCGGTGTGGTACCACGGCGGCCGATACCACAGATACCGCGCATCGCCGCTTTAGATACCGGCCGCGCGATACCACGCGATCGGCGGCCGATACCGCGCGAATATTTGCATCACTTTACGTCCGTACTGCCATTGTGCGCGGAGCCGTCAGGTAACAATAAGTAACGGCCTTATTAATAAAAAAAAGTTAAGCCTGCTTAAACTTACGCTTAGTTTATCTCGCATGCCGTCTCACTTCAAAAATATTCAAAAGAAAGGGACGGCATGCGAGATAAACCAAGCGTAAGTTTAAGCAGGCTTAACTTTTTTTTATTAATAAGGGGGTTAGTGTTTATCTTACAACTATTGTTTTCCATAATTTCTAGTAGACTAGAAATTAGAGATAACAATAGTTTGTTTATTGATTAATTATGAACTGTCTGGGAAATTAATTGAAGGGAACGGTTTTGAAAGGAAAGAAAATTATAAGCACGTTGAAAATATAATGATAAGCTGAAAATTTTAACTTAGCTTCCAAGTCAAAAATTATGATACATTATAATTTACATGTCGAAATATAATTTTGCTACTAATAAAATGTTGTTTTTAATTATAATTGAACAAGAGTTTCTTTACAACATAAGGCATACATAAAGGTATAAGGAAATTCCTATTTAAAATATTCCTTACATACAAAGGAGGTTAATTTAAAACGCCGCCGATCACGCAATTAAAGCCTCCACGTGAACGATTATCTCCCGGAAACGTATATCGTATTACGAACGACCTTCAAGCTCGACAAGAATCCACACCACTACATACTGCACGGAGATTTGGTATTTAACAGTTAAGTATAGTAGTTGAAAATGAGGACATCCGCATGAGAACCAAGGTTACCGACGTAGCCCGAAGAATCGCCAGACTTAAGTGGCAATGGGCAGGGCACATTGCTCGTAGAACGGATGGCCGATGGGGCCGAAAAGTTCTGGAATGGCGACCGCGAACCGGAAGACGTTGCGTTGGAAGGCCTCCCACTAGGTGGACCGATGACCTGGTCAAGGTTGCAGGAACCCGCTGGATGAGAGACGCACGGGACCGGTCAATGTGGCGACGCCTGGGGGAGGCCTATGTTCAGCAGTGGACGTCTTTTGGCTGAAATGATGATGATAGTAGTTAGTACATCATCTGCCTACTTTTCGCAACTACGTTGAGGTCAACTTCCAGTCTTACTAGATGCAGCTGAATACCATAATATTACATGGAGTGACTCCCTATCTGGTTTCAACAAGAACAACACAGTTAGTACTGGGTAATATGTTACCTCTTGGGAAGACTGGATGTCAGACTTGCAGGACTAACCTGACTGACTACCTGTTACGACTATCAAAGATCTACAAATCCAGCCGGGATCAACGGCATACTTTCCGAGGTACAGAAAAACACGGAAGAAATAGGTGACCACTCATCCACAGACCAATCTAGGCAAACGCGGCCTTACCTGAAGATTGACCCGAGCGGCTGTTATTTCTAAGGGCCTATGTGAAGAATGGTATGACTAGAAAGGAGGTGGAGGGAAGTAGAGAAATAAGGAAGAAGAAGACATGTTGCGCAGACCCCAAATAATAATATATTGGTATAAGGGCAGGATTTTTTTTTTAAAAACGTTGCCCCACACTAGGAATTTCTCCTGTATCGTGGGTGCGTTCACAAACATTTAAACTCACATACACAAATACCCAGACCCGACACAACTATCTATAGGCCATACAAATATTTGTTCCGTGCGGGGATCGAACCCGCGACACGCAGTGCAGCAGTTCAATCGCTCAGCCGCTGCGCCAACCGTGCCGTCAAATGTCAAGAATGATAATGATTATCTTCTCGATAACGATATAGTAGACTGAATTACGAGTTGAATTAAATTAAGGCTTTATAACATCATTTAGGTTGAATAGTCAAAGAAAAAATGGGCAACTTAAAACTATAACACAGACACTTATAAAACTTTGAAGGTCACATAAAAACGATCAATTTTGAAGTTTACTTAGTTTTATTAGATAAGTTAATGTGTGTCTGTGAGTGTTCTCCATGATTGCTCGTCTTATCATATTTTACGAATTCAGTATTTTTTAAATTATTCCCGTCATGTTCATATTTAAATAGATGATTGAAATTCTTTATATTGCGATTGAACGGAGTCGTTGTTCATAAAACAAAGAAGCAATCTATTTCATTTTTGAGAGAATTTTGATGAAACTCACATAAACTGTGCGTAAGAAGTACATTTTGATATTATTATACTTTACCAAAGTTAAACTCGTTTAAAAGACATGGCCATTTTTATAACTTTGGTAGAGTCTAAATTGAAATAATTCTATCACCAAGTATTTCTTCACACGAACGAATCCAACGTTCTTTTACTTGGTCGTCCTTTAATAATTATTGTTTCTGCTTCTTCTATCTTGCAAATTTATTTCATCAATATCAGGAGTTCAGCTGCAGGGATAACGTCTGTCAAGCATGACATTGACTTATCAGAAAACTAGCTGGCCAAAACTTACTATTTTTAATCTCCTGAGTTTAAACTTAGATTTTTTCTAGAAAAACCATTTTATCAACCTAACTATATTTTGACTTCTTTGTGGCCCCCAGGCTTGTACCGTGTCGATTTTTCATAAAAAACAGCTGTTTCCTATAATAGTGTGATACTTTTGTAGTCAAATTGTATAGAATCACAGTTTTTTAAAATTACCGATGTCACGATCGGGGTTCAAAATCATTTAACATGTAAAATGAAAAAGTTATGATAAAAAACCGCTTTTCCCGACCGAGGTACGGAACCATAAACACAGTACAATCTTTGGGTAGATTATTCTTAACCGTCGATTTAAACGAGTGGGTAAAATTTTATTACTTGAAGAAGATTACTTAGAACGTGTCTACATTACATTGTTTATGCGGTGAGAAATCCTTAATTACCTACAAGCTTCAATTAAGAATAAAATAAATCTAGATAACAATAGTACATTACCCGTACTTGTCATGTAACATTGGGAGGCTGGAGGGCACAGTGTAATGCGCACATAAATCATATCGAGTGCATGTCGAGCGCATGTGTCACGAACATGTGTCCTATGTGCATATACATAGCTCGCATAATTGAGTGGGAGCAATGCGGGTAATGCACATTTTGATTTACTTCCATTCGTGATTAATGTTCTTCGAAAGATCGGGTATTCCGAAAAATTACGATAGTGGCTTAATTATGACTGTCTTGTATTTGAAAGAACTTTAATAATTATTTATGCGTATTAAAAAGCGCGTCGTAAAGTCTCGTTTACACTACCACTGTTTATTTATAGGTAAAAAAGCGAGAGTCAATGTTAAAAATTCGCCTTTTAGTTGGTTCAGACTGGACTTCACTTTATTTTTGAGACACTTTAGAATATTTTCAATCAACGAATTAATACAACTTAACGTCATCACAGTTTGCTCATCCAACAGGTGTTTTCTTCTTTACTATTTACTAGCTGATGCCCGCGGCTTCACCCGCGTGGATGTCGTTCAAATTATATACTTAAACCTTCCTCTTGAATCACTCTATCTATTAAAAAAAACCGCATCAAAATCCGTTGCGTAGTTTTAAAGATTTAAGCATACAGACAAACAGACAAAAATAGCGACTTTGTTTTATACTATGTAAGGATAAGGATATTAATAGTGTGACATGTTGTTGCAGAGTGCGAGGTGTCGCGCAGAATGTGCGCGTGCGCGTGGCGCCTGCACGTGTTCACCGCCGCGCTCGTGCTCGCCGCGCATCTCATCAAAGGTACGTACCTCTTGCTCACACATCCCTGTCTCGCTCTGTCTACAAGAGACTATGTCTCTGGTAACTAATAGCCGATGTTACGGAAAATTACACTGCGCAAAAAACTAGCGCAGTCAGTTGATATTTACGCAACGCGACAGGACACAGGCTGGTATTAAAATCGAGCCACAAATATTAGTACATATAATACAATACGAACAGCCCGCAGCTGTACCGGCCCCAACACTTTCTCGTTCCCAGCGGACACGTACTACCGCAGTTATTGTACGTTATCAAAAGAAATGGCACAGTTCAGCTGTAATCCGCCCTTTGTATCTCTCGCTGACCGTAACAACAGATTCCGAATGAATTTTAGATAATGTACCTTCATCATACAAGTCGGTTACGCGGATATTGTTAGATACAATGCGAAACACACCTGTTTGTAAATAAATAACGCCGAGTAGGCTTCAAGTGTGTACACAGACGTGTTCAGTGTGCTCAGTGCGCGGTGCTCACGACTCACGAGTGAGCAGATACAAATCCGTATGTAAATGTGGCGGAGTGTTGTAAACAGCGAGTAGTTATCGAGGCCGGATCGAGTTTGCGCAACTTGTTACTGTAGCTAATGGATGTTGCGTTAAGTGGAGCAGTGTAAACACCCGACGAGGGTGTTCGCGGGCTCTCCACGCGCTCGGCACCACTCGCCAACACTCGGGAGCGCTCGGCACCACTCGGTGCTTGCAGCGAACACTCGAGCGCGCCGTCGAACACGACACTAGTTTAATATGAATATTTAAACGTTCGTCGAGACATCAATTCCGAACGCGAAAATTTGCCACGACTCGTTGAAACTTGCTCTTTATTCGTAAACTTGTCGCCAGAATCAGTAACAAGTTTTAATGGGAATAAAATGAAAAGTTGTTGCGTCGGCTTCATTGCGGAGTCGCGTAGTTGCCGACAGCGAGTCAGGTCCGCGCCGCTAATGAACGATTGTGAGTGTTTTTTGTAACAGGTCGGAGCTCAGGTTGCAGTCCCGAAACGTTTACTTTAACGACGTAATTAACTTACGAAAGTAAATTTAAACAATTTGGCGCTCTTACTGAAAAACTGCACTAATTACACCAAGAGAGGCAAACGAGTGAAAAAGTAGTCCTTTACGAATGTAGTGAATAAACGATCGGTATATCAAAGCCGTGCAAACAAAGTAAAATAATGAGCGTCGTGAACAATGGAGCGCCTCACTCAGTGGGTTAACGTGGAGCTATTAACAAATCAAACAGAGTAGTTTCGCCGGGAGCGCATTAACACCGTCGTCGGTAATTTATGAGGGTATTACGTCACCGCGCGCACCTGCCGCTCGCGTCGGTGTAACGGCGGCTTAGTGGGTGTCGTGTGCCTAAATAGTGGGTGTCGTGTGCCTAAATAGTGGCGCCCGATGTGGGTCAGAGATCCCTGGAGGAGACAAGTAAGTACCGCCCGTAGTACCGCCTGTAGTGCCGCCTGTGGCACCGCGCGACACACGGCACACAGCCTCCGACACGCGGTTACAGCTTGCCTTTATTACTGTGTACACACAAAATTAGAACGACTTCAGTGGGAGGAATATAAATGAGTTATTTTCCTATAATTTGAAAGTAATTGCTTTTGCCATCGGACGGTTTTTTTCGACGAAATATTAATAGTCTTTTGATATTCTCGTTGACGATTTGCTATCGTAAGTTTCTAAAAAACCTTGAAACTAATCATAGACATTTTTGAAATGAAGGAAAGTTAATCGACTTAACTTCGTAATTCTAAAGTAGGTACTAATTGATACAGGTATTATATAATTACCAAAGATTCTGAAGTAAAAATCTCCAATGCTTAAATAACATCCTTAATGCTAATTCAGCTTAATATTGCTGATCTTTCTTCAAAGCTTTGTTTATCAGAAATCATTAGATGCAATTCAATATAGTCGTGAAAATGCTCCACAAACTATTTGTTGGCGCCACACACGTACATTATACATGAACATTAATATTAAATCACGCAGAATCACGCACTCATTACTACTAATATGTTACATGTTTGGGTGTGTGTGTGTGTGGGTGTAGCTAAGTATAGTATAAATATGAATGTTAAACGAGTAAATTATTTCATTTTATTACAAAAAAAAAACTGCTAAAAATAACGGTAACAGAGAGTATAACTTTCGTATTAATTTTATTCGTATACTATCTCTATGTATGTGTACAATACACATACATAGAGATAGTACCTAAAAGTTATAAAACATAGAATCTATGAATGAAGAAACCTCACGCCATGCGCCGTACTCCGAGAACTTAACCTCGTCAGCTGAGCTTTGATGTGTGCTTCAGTTGTTTTTTTTTTGTTCAACGGCTCTGCTAACTTACAACTAGGTGAAGGAACGTCCATAGTCCACACTGTGCAGGGTTTAGGAACGCAAACTGGAAAAGATTATGGAAAACCTTAGTCTGCTATAAATTTATGAAAGCCATTACCAGTGTTTACCGTGTCAATCAATATCATAGGATCGATTTAAGGATTGATTGGCTCACTCCCCTTCACCAAATTATACCAATTGACAAACTGACGACAATGTTGACCTTCAAACCAAACAATAACACCATCAACATACAATTTAGAAACAATAATAGAAGACAATCATTCGAAAATAGTCAAATAAACTGTTGTTACTGTTTCGAACGAATGAGTTGAACTGTTCTGTAAGTGGTCGGTGTTCTCCTTAATGACCTATCTGCTCAATAGGTCGAGGGTCTAGCCCCCCCTCCCCCCCTAGTCACCGCCTGACCCCCGGGACCCCGTGCGTGGAGACAGATTTATAGTATTGTTTACTGTCACAAATGCTCACCAAATAGAGAGGTGCTCTCGCCTTTTTCTCGTTTTTTTAGCGACTCGTCGCTTGTTTACGGCGACCCCTAGGCTCGCTCGGGCGCTCCCCACTTCCTTTAAAAGTAAGTTTATTCTGTGAATAAAAAAAATACTTATTTTAGTGTTGCCTAGAATAGAGAGAACGGGTTTTGTGTTTGTACAGAGGTTGAGTAATGATACGTGAGATTGTAATGTTAGGTTCACTTGGTCTCTGAGTAATCTAGCAGGCCCTGTGTCCGCAGTCAATCCGCTGTCCGGTAAGGCTAGAATGAAGGCTAGAGTATACTTTTTGTATAGAAAAAAATACTTTTTACTATATCCTACTAGTATTATAAATGCGAAAGTTTGTGAGTATGTATATTTGTTACTTCTTCACGTAAAATTAACATAATATAGGATAGTTTTCATCCCGATTTTATCTTTCCGTGGGATAATTTTCGAGTTGTAGCGGGTGAAGCCGCTGGCAACAGCTAGTAAATAATAAATGTTTACCAATAATACTTAAAGGCGAACCGGCGGCGTATTGTTCAGCGCATGGTTTTTAAACGCGGTGCTCATCGGTGAGCTCTCGGCCGAATTCATTACATCCACGTGTAAATTAAGCGGAGTCTGCACTGGACCGCCAGATTGCTTGTCTCCGCACACTCAGCACAAAATACTTGTAGAAGGCTCACACATACAAATGACGGTGATACACATTTTTACAGCTTCGGTGTTAATTGTCTCATTTGCAAATATAATTGACTAGAAAAATTATATAGATATTAGACTGCTTACCGAAATAGTCCTAGTTGAGAAACTTCGATATTATGTACCAGAAGGTATAGAACGGTCACCTACCGAACGTCTCGTATCTTTAGTTCGTAGCCACTCCGGCCTACGCCGTAGCTATTTGCTACGAAAGGCGTAGCTCGTGCTATCATAAAGTTATCATACCTTTGTAGTACGCAAACCTTCTATATTTTATGCGTTAGCCGTCAGGCGAACACCAACCCCCCCCCCCCCCCCCCCCCCGCAACCCCGACGGATAAATAAGAATCTTTTGATCTGCGCTTTTAACTGGTGTTCTTTTAGAATCCCTGGTTTCGTCCCGCTCGCCCCCCCCCCCCCCTCCCGCCGTCGCCCGCTGCCCGCCCCTTTGACGTCATCCCTCTGCTGCTGAGATATTGTATTTTTCGGCCCAGTGGATGACAAAGACGTTCTAACGATCATCATAACAATGGCTGATGTAGAGCGGAGCTTTCAAATATTGACTTATCTTCACTTGTGAGTGATGACGTACATACATACTACACTATTATTTTATGTGATAATAATGATCGCCGTACATGAACATAATTATTATTACAAACAAAACTACTAGTAGTATTATACCGTTTATGTCATCAATAATTCTCTATGTAATGAGAATAATTATTAATTATTATTAATATTCGGTTTATTGCTGAATTATTGATAATTGTTCTAATCAGATTAGTAGACGCGACCATTAAACATTTATGTTATCGCTTACTAATATTTGCAATTAGTGGATATCGTTATTACTATTGGAGCAGTTAAATAATATTCTGTAACACAAACACCAGCATGCGCTACCTCGTATTAAACATCATTTTTACTTTTGCTTAGTGTGGTTTGCCATTCTATGTCAGCCATTGTTGAGTTTCAAAAGTTGGAATAAATGAAAACGCAATGAAGAGTTAAGTAAAATTCAAATTCTAGAACCACCCTCGGTTATTAACAAATCATGACAATACAAAGCAACGATATTTTAACACAAACGTAAAAATAAAACGTTCCTTCAAATAATTTAACATTCCAATGTAAAGGTTTCCGTCACGGCCGCAATTGACAGCACTTATTACGCAGAACGTACTGGAAGTGGGTGAAACAATTACTTTCAGTGCGAAGGCGCGTCGACGTCGACGTCAAATAAAAAGTTTATCGCGCGGTACCTGCCGACAGCGCCAGCACTGCTGCTGTATTATTAAGTACTCACGAACACACGCAGGTTACGTCACGACCTGGATATCCACCTTGCCTGACAGACACCGACTCGACACCACTTTTCTACTTTGGTGTCTATTTGTGTCCCACTAAAGAACTGAGTCAAGTTTGGGAGGAGTTGTCCACTGACCTGGTATTGTTACTAAACTGTGTTAATTCTCCTTGAACGGTTAAAAGTTCTATTCGTTGGGTCAGTGGCGTTAATGAGTTTGTGACTCCGTGTTATGAATATGTCGTGCTTTTAAATAGTTAGGGTACGGTTTTTTGTCGTAATAAGACGAAGTTCAGACAGATTATTGTCATTAATGCTCACATGTACTTGACGAGCTATGGTTCCTCAAACCATTTATATCTTCCAGTGAGCCTCTATCAGACGGTGTCATTATTTCGCCATGTGTTGTGTAAGAAGTATTTAATAAACCTTATTTTATGACTGCTGTATAAATCACAAGAGACAAAACATGTCATCTATCTTACTTCAAGTATCCCCAAATGACATCCATTTGTCTCCTGAATCTTAGAAATATATTTTGTGAAGAGATTATTATTTCTGAGAACTCACAAAAATACGTAAAGGCAAAAGTAAATAACATTTATCAACATAAAGTATACAGTCCGCAGGGACCGCATTAAAATCTGAATTATCCAAAATTTAACAGAATATACGTTTGTTTGTATAATGCACAAAGAAAATCAAGCGTAGTACTTACTGGTAGCCACGAGGGTATTAGATAATCTGAGAATTACGGAGATAGCCGAGCGACGCCGACTATAAACGAAATGAACGCAAATAAATGCTGCGCCTTGTCTACTGTATTTAACACAAATGATTTGTATTACACACCGGCTGACGTCGAGTGGCCGTGGTGTGTTTGGCTAAATATCGTGGTTACTGAATTAAAACCTTTTGAATGTTGAAAATATAATCTTTATTATGTTCATTCATAGTTCACAAAAGATAAAATATCGAAATAATTCTAGCAATCAAAGAAACAATTTTAGTTAAAATCTTGAAATTCAAAACAGTCATTTAAAATGTATAGAATCTGTAGCCAGATGGGAGAACAGATACCTACTCAATGAGAGATAATTTGTAAAAACCCTTCAATTGAATTATTACAAATCTGTGCTGCTATGAATCCATTAACATTAAATGAAAGCATCCAAATTAATAGCAATTAGCGATAATTGAATGGTCTGTGTTGTGTCGTTGTGCTGCGGGTCTTACCGTGCCGTGCCGCGCCGCCGCCGTACCGTGCCGTGTTACATACGCATTGGGACTCGTATCGAGCATTCGGTATATTAACGTCAGTTTTATGATTTCACTGCGATGACCGTCGATATGCGATAGGGACAGAAGTTGACAGAACGGGTGGCTACTGAACCACATTCACGCACATTTAGATGTAGTAGATTTAGATGTACATTTAGTTGTTGATGAATATAATTCCAATTTATTCAGCAAAGACAGTACCATTTGATGTGTGTGTAGAGTAGTGCAGAAGAATAGCCCTTTGTACTGCTCCATAAAGTCACACTCTCCCGGATCGCCACTGCTATCGAAACACTGCTTTGACTTTGACTTCACTTATACATTACTTTTAAGGCGGGGTTAGTCCGATAAACGTCATCAACAATAGCGTTTTACTCGTACATGGAACGGATTTAAATTTTGAAAAAAATGTATTACATAGTTGACTCTTCGATAATGATATGTCGGGCATGCGATACACGATTACTTACACTTCACTGCATCCAATTAAATCGCAAAGACATGTCCAAATGATGGCTAAATAATCGTTTTACTTCAGTTATATTAGGCTTTGAAAAATGAAACTTATATCATAATAAAGGTCGTAAAAAATGTGTATTATCTCGGGTCACATAATGTATAATTTCTTTATCATTTTTCTCCAAGAGAGAAAAAACAGTCAAAATTTAGGCAAAACATCGCTCGCGCGGCAGGGCGGGGGGGCGAGGTCGTGCGTACATAAAAACAAAGTAGTGCAACCTCGCCTTAAGTATCTTAAGTCCGTGGATGAAGCACCTAACGGTCTTTGTGATATGTTATTTCTGCTCATAATATTCAAATGGGTGTTGGTTTATTTTATATTCCATCTTATTTGTATCTGTTTCATTGTGCCCGCATCACGATAATATTCACAAAAGAGTATTAATTCAGCATTCGCACGAAACATGACGAGATACTCATCGGTTTGTGTGACGTAAGTACTTTCATTTTATTATTGTTACATGCTCGTATCATTTTTATTATAGACTGGAATAAAATGTATGCGAGAACAAATAATTGGGATCCGTCGGACGCTGGCTACTGATTTTAATTGGGGAAAAGGTATTTATGGTTGGGAAAGAGTGTTATTAATTTTATTGGAATTTATTTTTGGAAGAATATTTATCATATTTCTGATATTCTGCAACCACTTATAAATTCATATTGCATACCTCAGTAGTATGCAGTGCACGTTGGTATTTTTACGGTTTAAATTAATCCAATTCCACTTCAAATTTCGATGACCATTTTCATTATTTAAACAACGGTTTCGCGCTGTTTGTCTCGTCGTATTTGATTCATAAGTTTGCGTGTCGCAATCGCAGTAAGATTTCCTCGGCGCACTCGTATCTGGCACGTGTACGTAACAAGCGAGGGGGGTACCCTTACCCTTGGTTACCCTTTCGTTATGGGCATGCTCAGCGCAGTTGAGCTGTATAATTAATTGTTAAGCTGTTTGTTGTTATTTGTTTATGTATGTGCTGCTCTTTTGTGTTGCTGCTGTCCATTAGCGAATAAATACATATTCTATTCTATTCTATTCTACTTCCTCACGCTGGCGTGGTACGGCGGCGCGAGGGCAGCGTGCGGCGGCCGCGGTACAAAGTAGACGTGAATGAGCGCGTAATCGTGGCGATCAATCAGCGCGCGAGTGAGGCCGGAAGACTGGCCTAACGCGCCGCTGACACGCGACGCGCCGGGCGGGACGGTCGCGGCGCGGCGGCGGCGGCGGCGGTCCGAACGCGGCGGGATAAACGCGTCGTTCAAACTGCACCCTCCCGATAATTACACATTTCCGAGTGTTTGTCGAAAGTTTAAGGCGTAATGATATCTGGCTCACTGTTAGAATAGCATTGATAACAAAACTAAAATCTCATATTTATGCGCGTTTAGTTATAGAACACGTCAGTAAATACTAGCCGCATGTTGCGGTTAAAAACCCGATTATTGTAATGTGTTTAACGTCAATTTGGCTGTCAATTTAAATAAATGTAAATTGCTAATTTCAGAGCGTAGTCTCATTACAATAATCGATTTATTGATAATTTCATAAAACTGTGCGTGATGTCTGTCTGCGCACTGCAGTCAACAAACTTAAATATTTCGCAAAATCAATGATATTTAAAAGATATAGATCTCAAAATTGCCGTGGAATACTGACGCAGCTGTATACCGTCTCAATTCATCGCAATCAACTGCTTGTCGCTATAGTTAGTCAGTTTTAATTAAAGTCTTGTCACGACCTCCGCTCTACCCTAGTTTTGAATGAGTAGTCCACCCACTACCCGCTACCCGCTACCCACTACCCGAGCCGTCGATGTCTCGCCAATGACAATACTTGACTGTTCATGTTTAGGACACTGAAGATTTAGTAAAGTTCCAACAGATTTACCATCCCAAATTAAAATAATGCAGTTTCCTATGAAAATATCACATAATGATAGCATTTACGATGACTAGTAATAAAGACTCCGGAACCTGACATCCGACCCGGTATCCGGTACTTTGACCGATAATGCAGGTACTGAAATATCCAGAGTCCGCCACTCCGGGGTCTGAGCTACCAGTTTGAATCTAGAGCTGCCTTTCTGTCCTATCAGTTTAAACGCACATAAAAACCGGTACGAACGGATCACGACCAGTTGCGGACACCTGTCATACCATCTGTCCGGTGCCAATTAAGTACCTACGCATTTACCGGAACCATTAGCAATGTTAAGCAATGCTCAAAAAGTCTGTAAAATATGAAGCAGGTTGAAGTTCGCTTGAGTCTCCTATACGAGCATAAGTTTGGCGCGTCTCGGTTCATCCCTTAATTACTTGTAAAAACTAAGTGAACTTTGAGCGACGCTTTACACAAGTGCTACAACTTAATTATTACTTAGTGTTCTCACAACAGATTATTAAATTCATAATTTACTATCTAACTTTAATCCTAAATGTTCTCAGATTTTCAAAAGTAATTAACACGCTATTAGATAAACGAAGATTAAGTTTATTGCCCCGAGTTGATCTTAGACTTATGATGACTAAAGTACCTCATTAATATATAACAATTTTATTTAATTTTAATTTATCAATTCCGTACCTGTCATTAATGCACTTTGTGTGGAATATGTGTCTGATTCTTAAATCGGAAACTACATTATGTTTTGTCCAGAACTTCTTAGTGGATTATCATCCTAAGATACCTTAATAGTATAGGTAATATAGGCATGTATGTGTTTTACTACCAAAATAAATAGTTCACAAGTAGCATGGTAGTTTCAGACGATTGCCAAAATATTGACTCGATGTGAACTTCGCTTTCCCAAGTTATCATTATTATTTAATTTAATTAATTACGCACCTGTCTTGTTTGAGGAGGAGTCGAGACGTTTCGCTATTCGTTTAGATTGGCTTCAAATGCTTCAATATTACGGTCTCCAAAATTACCAGGCATCACTTGATCAAAATAAAACGGAGAGTTCTTTGACCTTGTCACTAGATAAAGAAAAGCTTTGATCAAAGGTTGAATAATGTGTGTGTCGGTCGAACTTGAAACGTGGTTCGATGAAAACGTATCGATAGAGTTGTTAAGTATTATGTACTGACTCAGGTTAAACCTTCGCCAGTCCTTTGCAATGTTATGTGTTCTGATCTATATGTTTTATTGTTAAATATACATTTACTCAATTTAAAGTTATACGTAGAGCATGGCTTACGGTGGTTACAGCGTGGTCACACAGCGGTGTGAGAAATAAATGAATGTTGGTAGCTTGCTATACAATAGGGGATCGGACAAAAAAAAACTAATTAGTCCGTCAGATAGATTTCCAAAAATTATTGGACACGTATTTTTTCATTTTTCACGTAAACTTAAAATGAAGACGATACAGTGCTTCGAAAACTCGTGTGACGTCATATGATAGTACATTTTAACGACACAAGTGACGTTTCAAGCCCCACTCCAAGTTCTTTGACGCGTTTTATCTTCGTCGATTTTTATTGATTTGATAAAACAAAAAACACGTATTCAATATTTTTCGATAATCTAACTTACGGACTAAACAGAATCATATTATTTTGACCCAGTCCGATCCCCTATCAACTCACATAGCAACTCACAGTTATTATACCTGTTGTTCATTACTGATATGGTTCGTATTACGTTATGTCACGACATGCCGCATGCTTAGCAAACTATACGATATTATTAAACTGAGCTGTAATAAATGCATCACTTAAACATATTTTAATAGTAATTCCAGATACAACACAACATATTTAATTAAATCGAAACGAGTTCCCGGAATTATTCCGTGTTCATTGTTCAACTTGTAATTATACGACATTTGAAGCAAGCCGGGTACCCGGGTACCCGTGACCACGGACAGTGAGGGACCGAAACATTACATTTAAATTTAAATAAACGCCAAATAGCCCGTAAAGTTGGCTCGCTTTCAATCGCAACTTTCTGAAATGACCCGCCATTTGGCTAACTACGTGTATATGTTACCAGTAACGTACGGTACTAACAAATGACTAGTATTTGCGAACACACAAAAACGCTATTAGGTATCGTATGGTAGGGGAAAGGGCGCGTTGTAGGTAGAGGGACGTCCTACGAGCGAGTAAGTACTGGGCGTGGTGCTACCTCATCGTAACATTACGAAGTTCTGCTACTAAATTAGCTTTAAATTCACAACTTTTTTTTTTTCGAAACAAAACTGTTTGAAAGTCATTCCATTATGCTGACAATGTGCAAAGAAATACTCTGTAGTGCCTTAACCGGCTCGTATTTGTATGACGGTACTACATTAATCGTCGTATACTCGTGTTGCTTCGCGGTGTCGCTTGCCACACGAGACTCCTACGAGCCACAGCCACGCCACAAATACAGACAGACGGCAGTCTGGCTGTGAAATTTGCAATTTAAGAACAACTTCTTGGTACTGCATTACAGTTTTGTAAGAGGTAATAAGTAGTTACAGTTTCTGTGCATTTCTGTGTATTACACGGTATTGTATGGCTGTTTGCACGACAAGTGGAATTTCAGAGAAAGTCAGTGTATGGAACAACAACAAAACATAATTATTGTTGAACTGTGAGAGTATCACTCCTGGATATTGTCGAGTGTTACTCATAACTTAACAAAAGATTACAGAAAAGCGTACACTTAAGTTTGTAGTTATATTTTTCAAACAATGTCAGTTTTAACAAAAAAAACTTTCTGATACTGTTTATATTCTCTGTTAGAAAACTCCCTGTAGCAAAGTGTTCGTTGAAATAATTGTAATATCGTGATGTTATGTACACCTCGCTCGCTTTCAGGGAATCATGATATTAATGGAGCTGCTCTATTTCAGAAGCAATACACACAACAATAATTGATGTCTGACATTTCGGAACAATACTGTCTGAGTGTCTGACCTTTCAAGGTGATCCCAAATTAAAACCTCTGGTTGTAGCAATGAGAAAAAGTTTCAAACACAAAGGTTTCTATTAATCGCAATCCATCATGAGCAAGAGCATTCATATACGTAACATCGTACACGTCTTTAAACGTATACGTAGGTAATGGTTCCGGCTTCCGATTTCGCTGTGACAAAGTTGTAATGAACAGCAACCCTTTACGATCACTAGTTACAAACATAAGCTATTTACCTGTAATGGCACGCCACAGCCACGCCACAGCCTCGCCACAGTGTTCGCTCCGCCAACATTTGGGCCGCAACAGCCTATTTTAGATAATTACGGAAACAAAAGTGAGCGGTTTTTGCGCGGTGCGGTGCGGTGATGCGGCGGCGCGGCGCGGTGCGGTGGCGCGGGAAGAGCGGCCGGTTCCGGCGGGATTGCGAGCTTTGTTCCGCGCCGAGCGCCGGGGCCGCGCAGGCAGGCGCCGGGGCCCGCGCGGCCCCAGGCCCCGGGGCCTCGCATTGTTTCTAATTAATCACGAGCTCTCGGCGACTCTACATTGTGTTTCTTTTCTATTATGTATGTGCATGTGTATTATGTGGATTGTGGCCGTACCTCTAAGATTGTGCGCGCGGTATTGAGGCTCGTTACTCTTTGTGCTGTTCGCTACTGATTACTGCGCCGTGGATTGTACCAACACATTCTAATTTATGTTGAGTGTGTATGACGACCGCATGTACAGATGAGTTGTCTCAGTTCAACTGATAAGCCGCACGTCGATGTATAAATAGTGATCGGTAAACTTACACTTACTTACTTGTAAACTAACTTGCTTGATATCGTATTCAGGTTTACCCATCTCCTGAATAATACATCGTGTTCGGTTCTACCGGTGTTCGCTGTTCAGTGTTGCCAACTTGTCGTGCTTGTCACTACTTACTGCTACTTCTACCTCCCTACCTCTTAGTTACTCGTACTATTACAGTTGATATATTATTAAATTGTCCCCAGACATAGTCTAATGAGTTCTGATTTGTGTGTGGTATAGTATAAAACGACTAAACATGGTTCAGAAGTAGACTTTATTTATAACTCTGCTCATTAACCCATTTAGGTATAATATACGCGGTAATAACGCAGACAAACGAAATAGAGGCAGTTAGTTATATTAATGTTATTCACAGTCTCACCGTTCATACGACTGAGCTACACGCGTTGAGGCCAACGCCCCACTTCTCGGCAACTCTCAACTCCAGTACTTTACAACTAGAAAAACTTCGTTCTGGCAATTTTCTGTTCCCTTTCCTATGGCTGTTGTTGTTCACAAATTTGTTTACTCCTATAAACAAGCAATCATAATCTTATTTATTTCCACACAAATTATATTTTCGTGGAAACTTTCATCTCGTTATATTGTTGACAGGGACTTGTTAAGACGTTGACCCTTTTAGCCTCAAATAGACACAAACAAGATCTTACACAAGCATAATATATTATGAGTAAATAGGTATTATGTCCGGGATCTCATTAATATTCCAAGTATTCTACTCCCTTCAGATAAACACAACTAAAATAAAAGTTTTTGTTCTGAAAAAACGTCGCATGAGTAGTTCTGTGTAAACAAGGTCGTTGCTCGCACTAGAACAATTCAAATTCTCGGCTGTAGTTGCGTCAAGTGCGTATTCACATCGTGGACAAGCTGTAGTTGGCTGCAGCAGGACGAGCCTCAGGACAAACGTCCACAAAGCAGGTTGGGGATGTCTGCGAGAAATTCTCTTCATTTTGTTTTTTCTGTGTGAACATTAGTGGATGGTAGATGACGAAGCAGCTTACTACAGACAAGGATGACCTCTTTGCTACTGAGTCAATGACCTGCATTGGGTGGAACTAGAAAAAGATTGAACGTCATTGTGCTCATAACGAGTCTGGGTTTTCGGATGTAACAATGAAGATTTGTTGAAATAATGATTTCGTGGGGTCGATCTTCCAAAGACGTATTTCATAAACGTTTGTAGCTCTAAACGTCTACTAGAACTTTTTACTGTAGGTATTGCATTAGAGCACATTTAGGTCATATAATATCATACAATCTAGTTGTCAAAAATATTAAATTAGAACCAATAGCGCTCTGTTAATCAAACATTAATACATGTATTTATTTACCTATGTTAACAATCAAATTTTAATGATGTTTAGATTTGATTTTAAAGTTTTTTGTTGCATGAAGTAGAACCTTTTTTTTTTTTTTTGGTGGGTGGAAAATCATCGAATGACCCCCCCGCTCTTGGGCAGAGCGAAGGGGAGTGTCAGACTTCTACTGACTAAAAACCGAACCCATGTAACTTCTTTGCCCTTGCGCCGAGGCCACGTAATCTAGTACAAAATACCGCGGCCCCGACGGTCATGAAGTAGAACCTCTCTCTCAATAATTAGTTAAAGTTAACCTCGCAATCGTACCGGCTGCTAATCGCGTCCATTCGTAGTCAGGTCCTAATCCGGGCATTACGCGGACTGACCGGACATTACTAGATAACGTCACTTTGCGAACATTGTCCATTCCGCACCCGCCAGGTATGCCCGGCTCACTGCGCACTCTACTGTTACAACTAGTCACCTGACTCGCGTACTCCTTGCCCACTACCTAATACTTGGGGGCTATTACGGAAACAACCAATTGAATACGAATTTGGACTCTGTGTCCTTCGTATTAGAGATTATATTGTGATGGGTATATCTTCTACCAATCTATGCTATGCGAATTTGAAATCTCTTTGGTGAGCAATAAAAGTCATTAATGTGTTAAAGGTTGGATTTCAAATAGCAGTGTTTTACTAATACCCTGCTATCAGTGCTGGTGATGGAGCGGGGTAAGGCACGAAGCGCGCTCACAGCTCGCATGGAGATAGCCATCGCTAAACGTAAGGCAGGCCGGACGCCGGACGCCGGACGGCTGCGTCACTGTCCGGAGCTTCCTTGACGTTTGTTACTCGGTGCACTCTTAAATGACTATCGCATTGATATATTTTATTTGAAAGTTTTTAAGCTTTGTTTTGATTGCTGTGGGGGCAGTTCTTAGTGCAGGTGACAACTACATTTCTACGTGTTGTCCGTTATCCTCAGATCTATTATCCTGCTTTCCCACTGCTATGCAATTGCCTTCATTTTTCGGAAACTTTGTCTCTATTCAGTCCTTTTGGTAGCTAGAACTAAGCAGTTCCCACTTTCACCTTAGTCTGTTGCGGTGTCCTACCCAATACGCAGTTAATGTTTAAAGATTTTACGATTTAATTGTTCTATTTACGTCGTTATCTGGGTCAGGGACCCGATTCTCCAATCTATATCAAATCCCGCTGTAATTTGTCAGCTCGTGTCACACAAGAGGACGCGATAACGTGGAGGTCATCTGTTTGCTCAGCTGATATCGAATCACTCACACATTACAAACATATCGCGTATTGTGTGACGTCACGACGTGCACAAACTCGTGATTTTTCCTCTTGTATCAACTTTCATTAGCATCGTCGCTGTCCGCGCATCACGCACATCTCAATAATATCATAACGACTATTATGTCGATGTGGGGGAGGCAGGAGTAAGTCTGATGTTGTTTGTTGATGTTGACGGAAGGAGGTTTTATGTTCGGTTCAGTTTATGAGCTCTTTCCTGTTATTATTCAATGCTTATTAGCTGACACTAAACTTTTATGACGACACCAAATAAAGTACGAATTGGAAAACAATTTGTGGAGGTGACTGATATCGCAAAGGAACTAATATTATTTTTTTTGCAACTTTAACATTTATTTTTAAAAGCAAATCAGAGACCAAATCTGAACCACATCTATTTGTTGCATAGTGGAGGCTCTTTTATGTGTTTTGCCTATGGTTGACGTATGGTTGTATAGTTTACTGAACAAAAACAAGACTTATACGATAAGTATAACAAAAAACTTCAGCGATACTGTCAAGTCAATGCCAGTGCAACATGTTGTGGCGTATTGTTGACCACCACAACACGCTGAAAGCGTGATGTTGCATCACGTCAGTGGTGCTCAGTTTTACTAGTTCGATGGTAGTTCTCGACAGACTTAGTCTATTGGGAGTTTCATACCCAACGAATACCTACTAATACAATAATTATTGATTGAGAATTCAACATGCTTAGAGTTGATCTGAGACCTGTTTCTTGAATACAATAGCGTTTAGCTAGCAGTGCGGTAGGTACCCGCTGACCGTGCAGACGCACACTCAGCAACTCAGCAGTCGGCACACAATGGCGGCCAGTTTACGAGCCGCGCCCGCTATCGCACCCACTTACCATATTTCTACAATAAACACGACTCCAACACCCCGCACCAACTAATAATCAACCTTAATCTCATCCCCTTAAAGACCAGATTGCATCGCCACCAGCGACCGTGTTCCGTGTACTTAGCCGCAGTAGAGATGTTATTCAGTAATTCAAGTCAGCCCGAGCTAAATTTATTATTTTACAAGTAACGCTCCTCTCTGCGAAACTACCGCGAGGAGCTTTCAGTTTTATTTTCTTTTTATTCCGCTGCACAATGCAACCTGAACATATTTCAAACGTATTTAAACGTTTCAGCGGAAATTATAACAAATTGAAATACAAATTGCTTTTGAGTGTAATTGACGTGTGTTTAGCAATACGTGCATGCAATATGCAAATACCTTGCACAAATAATGAAACATTCATATCCGATAATATCGGATACTGACGGTTACTGTGTGGCATCCATGTTTACATCGAACCACGTATCATTTCAACAAAGCTGAGCCTCCATTATTTTCTCGATGTTGGTAATAATGATAAACTGCAAATAAACTACGAACTCCAATGTCGTGGCAGGCTGCCAACCAAAAGATTATAGATCTACATAAATAAAATAACCCTTTCACTCAATTACCTTTTATACAATAATACCTCAAGTATTTATGTTCGGCACAAAACTAAAAGATTGACTGCCGCATTGACTACATTGGTTAAATGTTTGAGCTAGGATTTTGCTCAGCAGTAGAATAGTGAAAGGTTCTGGCCTCAATAGATAGATAACATGGAACTCCATTATTGACTTGGCCTACTGAATATGCATGACGTATTGACGTGAGGCCAATATTGGCGCACTGTGTGACCGCGCATGGCCAACGCGCAAACACCAATCAGCGGTGCGCTAGCGCTACGGCGTAGCACCGCTACGGCGCGTAGCGAGCTACGGCGTAGCCAGCCTATGAAATAGAGCGTAGTTAAATCCGCTTTGAACTTTCATCCGACATAGTGATCCGATGGGAATACGTTACCCGCGACATTTTTTCACGTTTTCACAATCCGATTTTTGAGGAACTAACGTTGTAGTTTTTTTGCTGGCGGGTTGATCCGGCTAAAAGTTTTTGAAGACATGTAAAAGTCATTTTTTTATTTTGCTTCACTCCATTGTGCTTTTATTTTATATATTATATTGTTATATTAGGTAACAACAAACAATGGAATTTAAAAACAAATAACCCAATTCACAGTTTAACCACAGAATCATGTGATTGTTCCTTAGAGATTTTATGGTGATTTCTCAGTAATATAGTGATAACTTAGGATATGTAGAGTGATAGCTCCCACCTGACTGTTTTATGATTGCCGCCGGTTAAGCGGCGCGGCTGTAACTTATACTGCCACAAGCTCTGTGATAAAACATTTAGATCCGATGGAACGGTTGATCTATGTTCAGCCACAACGACAAAATGTTAGCGTCTACTATTTACGTACGGTATGTCAGAAACAATCTAATTTAAAGAATTCTTGTCAGTTAAAAACAGTCATTATAATGACAGTTCTTAACACGGCAATAGTTTAGTTCATTAAGGATGGATTCGACCAAACTAGAGTAAGTTTTTACTCGAGAGTAAACTACCACTTACTATGCAATTATACTATAATTGTTTATTCGAGAATAAGAATCGTCATACAAAGCAGTAGCTTACTCTCGAGTAAAAACTTACTCTAGTTTGGTTGAATCTGCCCTAAGAAGAATAATAAATAAGTAAAAAAGTACACAGTATTCGCTTAAAACTTTATAGCATTTGAAAGGCAGGAAGAAATTAAAAAACAAAAGATAAACCATTGTTCACTAAAATTAACTTTCCATTGTTTTGATTCTTAACTTATTTTGCAATGTTTAAAATAATATTGAGGTGTTGGCGTATTGGCTCCAGTTAATTAATATTTATTTCGTTCATTAATACATCGAGCAACACGCGAGCTCAACACCTTGCTCGCCGGTGGACTGTTGTCAGACACACCACAGACACCGACAGCCAGCAGAGGTGACCACTGTCTAGTAGCGCTCAGTAGTGCGGTGACAACTAACTCGATTTATATTGAAAGTTCCATAATATTAAGTAAACTGTACTTGATACGGCCCGTCGTATGGTGGTCATGGTCGATACTGAAACCGAATGTTTGTTGACGTACCTACCAATTGTATTACAAGTAGTATAAAATAATCAAATGCACTTAACCTCAATTATAACGAAAACGTTTTATTTATTTTAAAGGTAATTCTCATTTTAATCAGTGGCTATAACACCACGCTAACTTTGTTGTTTTAAAGCTTCGTTGAACAAAGCTTGGCTCGTAAAAGCTGCACTCTCGACGGTGATGCAGCAAACATTGCCGACTAACAAATATGTAGTCACCACTCGGCGCTAAAAAATGAATTAGAAACTAAAATCGTTAGCAATAGCCAACCGTAATAATTGTATAATGGCCGCGAAACGAGATATCTCAGTGTTGACTGCAAAATAGCAAGTTTTTGTGAATTATCCATATTAGTTTACTTTTCAGTAGGAATCGGGCCCACATCAAAGGTACAGTTTGCAAGGAAACAGAGCGCAACGTTAACTAATGTTTGGAGTTATAAACCAGAGAGTTCACAAACACAAGTTTATAATGTGTTTCAGTGTTGTTTGGTGCACAGTGAGAACGCGATGTACTTCGTTTTGGAACTAAAAGTAAGAATTTTATTCTGCGTCCACGTCCATGGCCGCTCTGTGCAAATAAACTTAGAGCCTCGCTCAGGCGATTCAATTCTTCCTCGCTTTGTTGTGTAATCGAATTACTCTTGTTTAGCCGGCGCCGGCGGCCGTAATTAAATAAAAACAAGAACAAAGGGGCTCCCCCGGGGCCACACACACATGACCGACCTACTAATGGATGTGCTATGTGTAGTGCTATGCAGCTCGTTATTAGGTTTTAATTGATTGCATTTCGAGATTGTTGTGCCATTCCCAAGCAGCCATACATATTAGAATCCGTCGGGTCTCATCATTGTCTAACAGAACAGTGACGCATAACATTTTGTGTACATTTGATAAATGGCTCCACTAATCCTACATTAGCTGTAACTAAATCCCAGCAACAAGAACTAAAACTACTTCATCACTCCGCTATGGGTGGTGGGGGGAGGGGGGGAGGCGCTGTAACCGCATTACTGAAGTAAAGCGTGTGTCGCTAGTGTTGCGCCGCGACGTCGGCGTGACAAATATCCGAGATTATCCGCCTGCCGCCGCCGCCGGCGCCTACCGAGAATTATCCGTGTCACAGCACTAAAGAAATGTTTCTAACTCCGTACAAACGGGAGCGATCGGCTTACCTCGCACCTCGTACCTCGCACCTCACGCCTCGCGCCTCGCGCCTGATGCCTCGCGAGGTTGACGGATGTCGAGCTTTCTAAACCGACTTCCGAAAGAACTTCGTGATTTGGCTTACACGTAGTGCGGCTAAGTGAAATACGTCATAGTATATCAACTCTTTGAGGCGTAAATAATAAAAAAGTTACATTTCTTTTTAATGTTAGATCTAATTAGATACCTGATTGTTTGTAGAAGTAACTAATTAATCCTATTGTCACTCAGATACCTTTTATAATTGAAAACGGATTTCAGTCTGGTCGAACTGCCTTGTCCCCTTAGGTGAGTATATTTCTCGTGCTGACTCCCCGGTGCTGCGCGCGTTATGTTATCAACGAACAATAAAATGCGAATAATGTTCGTGTGTCGTTCGTGTGTTCGTGTTCGTGTTGTGTTGTGTGTAATGTTGTGTTGTTTTTGTCACTTTATCGGGTTTCAGCAGAATGATCTGATAATTATGTTGTTATTTGACTTTAACCGGACTGCCCGCAGGCACATCAACTAAATCGAATCACTTTTTGTTAAAACGCATATTGATTTACTAAAATGTTGTTATTGTTTAAAATTGAGTCAACTTCACATTAAAAATTGTTTGAATATAAAAGTTTTAGTTACCAAATAGATAATAAACCTATGTATTATGACTACAGTATATCCAAATAAATGTAATACGGAAAACAAGGACAATCTTGAAATATGAGGAAAATAAACACACAAAATACATACGCTGCGTATTCTCGTCGCATCTCCTGAGGGCTTTTTGTGTGCAATAACCCGAGCCCCCCCTCTGCTCCCCCCCCTTCCACACCGCACACACACATGCACGCATTACTGGCCAATCACGGTGCGTGACCAGCCACATGTACAGTCAGGGGCAAAAAAATGAAAATTACGACCTTACGATTTTTTGCAAGGTTGTGATGAGGATCGATCTTTAAAAAGATTTTTACAAAAATCTCAATCCCTGTTTAACCCTAGGCGGAGCGAAATTTTAAAATGAATCCAGTGTCAGTTCTATTGCTGAAACGTAACATAACTTTCAAAATTAAATGCAGATTTATACCGTATACAAAGATGAACACATCACAATTCACTGTTGACTTTTAGTAAGCACCAACAGTTTTTTTCCTTTGGCTGTACCTACTGGTCAAATACCGTCGCACACTCATGCGCTATGTATTATTATACGCAGCGTTATGTATTATCATACGCACCGCCCTGCTAAGTGCCCACAGAACGAGTCGTGATATACAGCACACAACCCTTCATAATAACATAAACAACAAACCTCCCTTATTGTCGCGAGATAAATAAACAAGCTGTAGTAAGGTTTTTGTAGTTCAGAGAGTATACACTTTGTGAAGCGATGATAACGTGAAGATTCACCAAAGCTTCTTATTGGTGGAGCTTCGTGTTATCATCTTGTTATCATACTAATAATCAGTAAGTATAACTATAGATAAAAACTGTGTTTTGTCATTCTCAATTGGTACTTCAACAGTAAAACAAGAGTTGTGATGTCTCAACCCCTGACGTAGTTCACTAAACGATAAATAATTATTTTGTTGTTTAGAGAGATATTGCTGAGTTAGTCAGAAACACTAAACATAGACAAACATTTACATACTTTCCATTCGACCGGTTCAGAGAATAATTCGTGAACTCCCTGAGGCGTTTGTTATTTACGGACAACTGTACTGAGATATAGTTTGCACGATAATCTAGTCCTCGTCTTACAAAGCAAAACAATCGAGTTCAACCAAACCACTAAAAATATACTAGTACTAGTCATTTTATCTGGTAAAGTGCGATTCTTATAATCACAATTTTTTTTTTAAAAAAAACGTTGCCCCACACTAAGAATTTCTCCTGTATCGTGGGTGCGTTCACAAACATAAAAATATTTATTAATCATTATTAAATATTTTTTAAAATATCCGTTTTTTACCATAATTTAATTGAAAGCCGTAATTTTTCTCAGTCAGTCAGGACTTCTCTCTTTATTTATATAGATTATCTTTCACTATTAGTACACAAACCAGTAGCGGCAACACACGTAGTCCCGTAGACTCGTAGCATCATAGCCTCGTAGCCGCGTAGCATGCGTAGCGCGTAGCTAGTATTCGTAGCACCACAACGTTCATAGAATATCGCATACAGTGTGACATAACAAGTTTATTTCAAAAATCGCGAAAGACTACTACGTCTACAATGTTTTATTAGGCGGTAGAAATTCTGTTGAAGTTACCAAAAGAGATAAACAACATAAAGTATGTGTAACGATTAAATAATTACTCATGTGTTCAACTTATTAATGTACATTTTGTAGTTTAAGGCTTGATAAAATCCTTGCACAACAAACAACAGGCCGAGTACAAACATGCAATAAGTCACAGCTGACCGCTTGCGAGCGCTGAACATTCACATCACCGCACTGAACACTTTACGACAAGTACTTTCAATATATTATTAAAGAACACGTTTTGAATACTTTTAAAAACTCTTAATATTGTGAACCAGATCTTCATATTTTGTCCAGAGAGCCTTCACAAAGTGCCATTCTATTAGAGCATTCGATTGCCATAACCTACAGAACCGTCAACAAGAGTCGTCGTAAGCAAATGCACTGTTATAAAATCACCATTTGTCTAAGCCTTACCTTAAATTAGTTGCATATACACATAATATACAAATACACACTGGACTGGACTGGGACTTAAACATAGCTGACGAAATGTGGGTGTACTAATGGGTACACCTCTGCCTACCCCTTCGGGGATTACAGGCGTGATGTTATGTTATGTTACATCATAATATATCTGTACTGTGTCTGTCCGCATGATTAATCTAGCATTATGTCGATAGATTGTATTCCAATTGTAACAGTAACCAGATCTATTGTGTTAAACGATCGATGTGCTTGGCTGTTGATGGCTATTTGACCCAACGATAATACTCCGGTTACATTGAACACTGTATGATTGATTGGTTGTCGAGTCTCTGGCGGAAGGTAGGAATTGTCAGGCAAACTAGTCCGGATTGATAACAGACACACTCACCACCATTCAAACAAAATGCAGAATCGTTCTGAATGTTTTCGACCACAGAGGCCAATCTTAGCGGAGATAAGCCATCGGCGTGGGAGATATTATATGTAGTGCACAACTATGTGAGGTGCAGGTTGTGATGGCTCCAGGTCTCGGTCTCCAAATCCAGTGATGGTAGCCCTGTCCTAAGACCAAGTCCTGCAACGGTAAGGATGACGGTCTGTGTCGTCATCATACCAAGGTTCTGTGTTGGCTCGCGTTGATCGTCTAGTCTGTTTGTTTTGTGAATGAATATACTGAGAAAGAGTCGAACTTTCTTAGTTAGTCTTTGGTAATCAATACTGTGTTTAATTTAGGAAGGATTGAACTGCCTCACACCAGTGTTTAGGAAATAATGCTGTATCAAGAGAGTCATTTCGGGGTTTTTTTTTAATCAACAATTAGATTTAGATTGACCACAGGTCAATCTCGAGTACACTCCACTGTGCGAACAATGTAGACTTATCAATCATTCTACTCGATAATGCGGAGTTTGTCTCGACGCGTCTGTATTATTGTTTAGTACAATACTTAATCAGTCTTCTTCTGATTTAATAAAGGAATTTACAAGTTAAATTCAATTTGACACGTTAGAATGATTTGTGTAAGTTGATACATGTGCGTTTGTGCTTATTTTAGCCACCGCGTCTGACTGATATCGTCAGCATGGGGGAAACCTACACCGCGCCACGGTCCTTAATCAATGTTATTGGGGGGGGCAACCGACTTCCTGTAATCGCTACGAAGCGTTAATGATTCCCTTATCCATATAGGCAGGTACTTGCATTTTTTTATAGCCAGATTCCCGGTTAGGGCGGCATTGCCAGATTCCCAGTTAAGGGCAGACTTATTTGCCAATTCCCAGGTTGGGCAGACTTTCCCCCGGAACCATGGTTTTGAGTATAATGTATTTGTATTTGAGTTATATTTAGATTTGGCCAAATCTAAGGTCGGAAGTCGGATTGCAAGAATGACGTGTATGGTATGCTGCGTTATCACTGCCAGAGGCGTCGCCCAGTCGTGTATCTCAAGCCATTAGCATATCAAAGTTAGGAAATATTAATGTGCATTATGCAACACAGCCGAAATGTTTCTCTCTCTCAAAACAATATTTCCCCTCCAACACAATTAAGTGATTGTTGACTTGAATCAACAAGTGATGATTAGGTTCCTGTAAACTTGTGTATTATAATAGGTTCAATTCAGTTCAGAAGGAACTTATAGTCTCAGACCTTAATTGAAGGGTCTGGATTCTTATCTCAGACTTGGTCTATAGCAGTACAAATTATTATATTAGGTTAAGTTCAATAACGTAAAATCGTGTCTTTCAAGGTTCAGTGTGCATATTATAGAGAATTCATTATTGGAGTTGCAACCTGAATTACTACACTGATTTTAAAGCATTGCCTTTGTTATTACTTGATCTTAGCTTTGTCAATCTTCCATTATCAAATTCTCTACACAGGTAATCTTGGAATATAAAAGAAAGAGGTGGTTGATGTTTAAGGACGCATTTACGATTGATAAGTCAAATCATTACTTTTTTAAACAAAAGTATGTTTATTAAATACAATGCTTTGTATTTTTAAAATGTTTTTGCTACTTATTATAGGTAGATGTGCAAGGTACAATTCTTAACTATAAATATAATTTTAGATATGTCCAGTTTCTCAATAAATGTACCGAAGTAAAAATATTTCACTTCGGTACATTTATTGAGAAACTGGACATATCTAAAATTATATTTATAGTTAAGAATTGTACCTTGCACATCTACCTACAATAAGTAGCAAAAACATTTTAAAAATACAAAGCATTGTATTTAATAAACATACTTTTGTTTAAAAAAGTAATGATTTGACTTATCAATCGTAAATGCGTCCTTAAATTATTTATTTATTTTCGATAAATTTATCGAAAGAAACTGTTTGATTAATTAGACCTAGTTCGCTAGGATGATAGCGAGCTAAGGTCGAGTGTCCCATTACTAAGGCTGCCTGTCCACCGGAGCGGAGCGAGGCTGCGGAGCGGAGAAACGCACAAATATTAACCAATAGGATTGCACACTGGGACCGGAGCGGAGATTTTGTGCAGTCCTATTGGTTAATATTTCTCCGTTTCTCCGCTCCGCTGCCCGGTGGACAGGCAGCCTTAACCTAGTCAGTTAAGGGGAAATGGAACATCTCAAGCGAAACCCCTTCTGACAGCGAAAGAAACTGTTTGATTATTTTTAGATCTAGGTCCGCTAAGATTGTGACGGACCTTGATCGAGTCGTCCCATTCCTAAACCTAGCCAGATAAGGAAAACAGAACGGCTCAAGCGAAAAACCTTTCTGGCACTCACAAATTATATGTTTACAACATTTATTTATGTACAATTTTGACAATTATTTATCAGCTTATATAAATTGTAATACAACTGAGAGGAAAGGCAAGGTACACATAATGGTTACACAGTTTATTCAAGGTACTTAAGCCACAATATCCCATGATAATTTACAGTAATATACTCAGATTTCTAGCTTAAGCCAGTTCACGTAGTTCAAGGTCTGCGTAATGTGTATCGCCTATACAATTCAAAGCGATTTCTCCACAATTCCCGCCTTTCCATCTCTTGCAAACTTCTATACAAGTTATCACGAGGAAATAAATTACTATTATCAAGAATAGTATAGCAGCTATTTTGTCTAGGCCAGACTAAAGGTGCTCTCGTGTCTTTTGACTTAGTGAGTATAAAATATCGAAGTTTGATGCGGCCTCCATTTTTACTTGGGTCGTTAAATAGATTGGGTGACTGAAGTTATTGTAAATTAGCTTGGGATCTTGCTTTTACACAAAATTTGAACTTGGAATACGTTACCGAATTTCAGCTCTCTCTCTGTCTTTTGATTTCACTTAATATTACTTAGACTTAGACACACTGCTTCTAATTTTATTTTAAAATACAATTAATATACAATGATTATAATTAACTATAATTATCACTTGCAACCGTCTTGAATCGATGCACAAACTTGTCTGTCTTGCTGCTTAAATTCGTCTCTCGTTGCCAAAGCATCTCTCCTTTCGTCAGGTTCCCCTACTCCCGCCAAGCACCCAGATAGACTCCTCCCTAGAAAATCAGGTTCACACGCGAGTAATGTGTTTTTCATTGGCTGTCTTGTATAAGACGCTTGCTCATTGGTCAAAGGCATGGCGTCAGGTTCCCGCCCAATGCTGCGTAGGCGCCCCTTCTATGCATCGCCATTTCACACATCTGTTCACCATAAGTCCAGATATCCCGAGAAAGGTTACTCCAACGTACGATTTATTGCTTTTCGAGTGTCGTTTTGCAATATTATTTTAAACTAAATTCAATAGATTTTTATTTTCTAAGTGTTTTGGGTCCGTTCTCTTATCTTTTGTTTCTAAATAATTTCTTCCCATGGATATTTCAATAGGTAGTTTTTGACAAGGGTTGAAATTTATGGATGGCTATAACGTAAGTTATTTATTACTTCCATATGCAAAAAAAAAGAATAGTGGTTCGAAGAACTACCATCTCAAGGTACAGATGCGCTCTCTATACCTTTTCACTCATTGTCCAATGGAACGGCAAGCTGACACGACCAACAGGACCAACAGCTTCACATGCTCTCCGACGCACGGTAGGTTTGCACCTACAAAAACAAAACAAACACAACAAAACAAACAAATACTTCAGTAGAAGTATCAGTCAGTGTCCTGTATCTGAGGGTGACCCGCAATTCGACCGTCCTTCATTCAATCAATGTTTTGTTAAACAAAACACAAACATTTAATGAATTCAAAAGGCTCGTTGAACAGAAAAGGTTTAGTGTAAGCTATCCGTGAGTACCCCACGTGTACTGCATACTATGTCGTGTAACACAATTATGGAGTAGTTGTGACTATCATGTATCTGTTAGCCATGACGTCATCACACGCGGCAATGTTTTTAATTGGCTCAATTAATAGCTCGTTACACTAACACACCAGACATGCTCGCAACTCGTCAAACAAAACGCTATTGTTGTTAACTCGCTAACAAATATAAGTGCATTAATAGTTTGTACAGAAATGTGCAACACATTTTACTATCAACTTTGTTAGAACATTACACCGCAACCGAAGTAAAACAAATCTGTTTTTAACCTTTAATAAAATTTGCATAGCTAAGCTTGTGAGCATTACTGATTTATCATCACCAGCGGGAAATATTAATTAATCTAAGTCCTAGAATAATGATCTACAAACCTCCGTGCCTTCTAAGTAAATTAATCACATTTCATTAGAATGCAATTTACAAGTGGTATCGTTGCCGTCACGTCGTACACTACCTGACAGTCCGGACACCACTCGCCGGACCGGACATCTAGCGTAATGTGTGTTATGAGCCCGCCTTCATAATAACATTAATTTTATTATACAGCGACTGATGACGCGAATTCTAAATGTATTCATGTTGAAGTAGGTTCGTAAAAATTGGCTAAACCACCCACTTAACAACTAGCTTCCAAATGTATGTTATGTTTAGAAGTGGTTGCATTAATACATCAAACAAGTACTGAACCACCGACTGATGAACACCCGTACATCACTCAGGTTTACATTTTATTTTCTCGTATAAAATTGTATAAGTTTAATTCATAGACTCGCATTAGTAGGATTATTTTACAAATAACTTGAGTGGCTCCGTGTGTTACCCTCGTCAACTCGTTTCAATTAAACTCGCACAAAGTGAACCTTCCATTTGCAGATAAAAGGTACTTGTTTGTTCCTAAAATTATTTATTCTTTTACATTACGTTACTCAAGAGTTTTGTGTTTAACGACGTGACCTACATCATATATTATTCTAATTTCATTTACGTACCTATCTGTAACTATTACTTAAAACAAAGAAGTTGAATTATGATCAAATGTAAGCTTATTAGAGTATCCATACACCCCGGTACATGATAGTGATATAAATGTCATTACACGTGGTAATGGAGCCACACTCGACACCCTCCTTCACAGCATCCCCCCCCCCCTCAGTATGTGCGGCTGTAGGGACTCGCGCCTGTAATGAATAGTTTTAATTAGTTTGGAAATTAAACTGCTCTGTACAACTTTCTATATAAAATGTTATAGGGCAAAAGTTAATGAGCCGAATTTTGCGGCGCGATCTAAGAAATTTGTTGCGAATTTAAGTATATCGCTTATTGTACATAACGTTACAGGGAGTTCCCCAGATATATCTCCTTCAATTAATAATTTATTCTCTCTTTCAATAAACAGCTTTTATAATATCTTTGTGGCGTACTTGCAGTAGGTTATGACAATGGAACCGCGTAAGTGCCGCAATACGATTAAGTTCTCTTGCAGCCGGCTGCCCGGCTGGTGCGGGCGCGCGGCGGTCCCGGCTGGTGCGGGCGCGCGGCGGCGGTCTGCCAGGAAATAAAACATTCATCAAGCGCCGGTTCGTTAGTCACAAAGCGTCGCCATCAAAAAGCAATGAAATTATAAGAGCGACGAACAAATTGGAAAACTATTATATGTCCGTCAACCTCGTTATTTACTGAGCAATTTGCCGAATGGAATTAACTCGGACGCGAGTTGCACAGCCGCCCTCCAATTTGCCGCTCTCGCCGTTGTCCCCCCGTGCGAGTGTGCGAGTGTGCAGAGTCGCCGACACAGAACAGTCAGTCATGAATATTCGCACGCAGCGCCCTTTCATCATTGTGATTGTAACAAGGTATAAGATTAAATTATAAAAAGGCCGCTCGTGAAACGAATCCGCGCTCGAGCGTGACTCGCATGCGGGAAGCGTTGCGGTGCGCGGTGGACGCCACCCAGACACGACAGAAGGCGCACTAGTGGGACAAACACACGCACTTTCACTGAAACCTGTGTTTTATTAGCGCTCAAAATAAGTACTCTATACTTTTAGGAACTGAATTTGAATTACTGTAATAACTGAAAAGAGTACAGATAGTGCTGACTTGATTCAAACACTGTACCGTCCTTATCGCGTTTGTGAGGAGCAAGTCTTCTGTTCTATCCTGTTGTCTATTACTTACCCCGGGTACCATCCCACCCCCCAACCTCCGCAGCCCTCCGCCTGCCGATGTTCGCCTATTTGGCATACACAGGTGGCAGGTGACCTTCGCAGATTATCCTGTTTGTGTTTTACAAACAAAGTTCGACGTAAAGTTATAATTTCACCATACAGAGCACTGATAACGACTAAACGTTTAATACGAGTAACGTAGATACCATCTAATTGCAAGCTATTACATACTCCTGTTACTGTCCCTTACATACATTATCTACCATCTGATAAATTAATTGTAATTTTATCTTTCAGTACCGTAACGCTAGTAAAAGTTAAATCCAATAAATATGTTTCCCCCGGAAAAGGAAACATCGATTTAACGGAACCACTCAAATATGTAATCAGAGGGCGATTCTAAATCGTTAACCTACAAAAGAGCGGCGCTAACAATCGAGCCGTATGTTATTTTTATGAGAGCCATTACACGCTGCATCGCCCCGCGCCCCCTCACCCGTACCCCGCGACATCCATCCTCTGTTGCTGGCTGGTCGCGTAGCCAGCATGTGATCAACAAAACGTCCAATTTGCTTGTATTCTCTGGGCGACACTCATCGCGAACGATATCAAAGGGCGCGCTTTAATTAGCAATCTGTCGCATGTCGTGTCGGTCGTGTCGCGTCGCGTCCCATGTCGTCGTGTCGCATGTCGCCAGGCAACAGTGCAACACACAACGCTTTGATATCTAAGCCACAACTGCAACGTGTCTATCGTACCGACTGTTGTAGCACTACTGTGTAGATCCAGGCAATACTGCTGCGGTACAAAATAGTTTGAAAACATAGTTAACATCAAACCACTGTACATTGTAAAAGAAGTTCTAGAAAAAGTCTATATTATGTCTAGTTCTGTAATTACTGCACTTGTTAATTTTATTTTACCACTTAATTAAAATGAAATGTAGCAGGACAACGCCACTAATAATAATAGGCGTTTTATCACTACTCCCTATTTCTACATAATTTATTATAAAGCAAAGTCCTCCACCGCGTCTGTCTGTTCGTGATAAACTCATAAACTACTGCACCGATTTTCATGTTATTTTCACTAAACGATAGAGTTGTTCTTGAGGAAGGTTGTAGTATATATTTTATTTCTAAATTTCCCTATGGGAGTTGAATAGGGGATGAGTGTTTGTTGGGATATTATTTAACATCCACGCAGGCGAAACCAAATGAAAATATGAGTACATTAATAGATCAACATAATCTATTATTTATTAGATCAAAATTGTGTGCTTGAGTGAAGAACGCTAAATACGTATCACGTGACACAGGCAATCGGAGCCGCAAGTCCTCACCTTATTACTGTTAGTAGCTGTGCTCGACATATTACCTATCTGCTTACTCTCGAGCTAATACAACTGATTAATTATTATTAATTATTTGCTATAAAACAGACTAACTACACACATCAACACGGTCTAGGGATATTTTTAAAAAAGCGAATTACTATCAATGTGTTAATTATTTATATGACATGTATATATTTAAAATATGCGTTATTTAATATTCTACCATTTTTTAATAATGGTTAAGGTACTGATTAAAATTTCAGGATTTTATGGAAAAAAAATGAAGCATAGACGGAAACCGTGTATGAATTAACTTTTAATTTGTGAGTAAAAACTGAAAAAAATAGAATAATCATTTAATTTGTGTTTATAAACTTTAAGTTAGTAGTCTGAGAAAGCGCCCATGATGTTCATAACACATCGGCAACGATTCGGCATGCTCAGAACAAGGTTGTCAATGTCTTGCTGCGGAATATTGTCCCATGTCCTTCTGAGGTGCGCAAAAAGTTGATCTTCTGTAGCCAAATTTTCAGGAACTTCCTTCAGAGCTCTTCTTTGCAGCATATCCCACGCATGCTCAATGGGATTTAGATCTGGCGATTGAGCAGGCCAGTCTAAGGCCCTAACAATATGTGTATGTAACCAAGCTGCTACCGTTCTCGCCGTGTGTGCCCGGGCATTGTCGTGCATGAACAGGAAATCTTGCCCCATTTGTGTTCTGTGGGGCAAGATTACGGGCCCCAGCACCTGTTGGACATATCGTTCTGCCGTCATATTGCCCCGCACCCAAACGTGATCCGTCCGTCCTCCAAGACGAATTCCTGCCCAAACCATAATTGTTCCTCCTTGGTATGGGTGAACTTCCTGAGGGTTCTGGAGACGGCTCCATCGTCCAGGAACTCGCCAAACACGCGTCCTTCGTGAATCTGGATGGAAGCCGAACCTGGATTCATCCGTGAACAGCACATTGGACCATTGCTCACGGCCCCAGTCCACGTGGTTCCGAACCCATTCTAATCGTCGTCCACGATTGCCTCTCCGTAAAGGTGGGACCCGGAGTGGTCTACGAGAGCGTAGATTGCTTTCATGCAGTCGCCTTCTTACAGTTTGGTCACTCACAAGCACTTGGTGTTCCACTCGCAGCCTTTGGACCAATTGAGTCGCCGTTGCATTTGGTTGAGCTCGCGCAGTAATTTGCAAAAATCGGTCTTGTCTGGGGGTAATGATGCGACTTGGCCCCCGGTGCCTCTCCGCTACTTCACCTGTGGCACGATAGCGTGTCCACAATCTTGAAATTACATTTTGATGGGTCCCTATGGCCTCAGCAACATTACGCTGAACAGATCCAGCTTCCAGCATTCCCACAGCTCGTAACATCTCCGCCCTCGTCAAATGCCGGCGTTGCATGGCTACAATACCTCAATTTTAACTTTATCTTTCGTTTAAAAATGAAAAAAAACTGTAACTAAACGTAATTCGTATTGTTTTCTAAATTTCGCACAAATGAAAATTCCCTCTCCTATACATCAAGACATTTTTATGCCACCGAAACAAAAGAATTTTCAAAAATTTGAATTTGGAATTAGTCTGAGATAAATTACAAACAAATCGGTGTATTAAAGATTCCAATGCGGCCAGTACTTTTCGAGTTATTTAATTGAGTATGAAATATCCCTAGACCGTGTTGAGGTGTGTATATAGAACTAATAGGTATTCATAGTAGTCAGCAGAAGCGCTAGTTGTTTAACTGGCGCAATTGTTGAGCGTAATCTAAGTCTGTTTGGCCAACGAACAACGAACATAGCCTCCTAAACATAACTGGTGTAATGTGTTAGCACTGTAGGCACACCTCTGTCAAATCCTATAGGTAATAGAGGTGTAATGTTATGTGTCATAAGTTCATAACACAAGTAACTATCAAATAAATTAGGTACTAGAAACTTTTTCCGTATGAGACAGGTTAATGGTCAGGAGTAGCCAATCTCACTGAGTACACAGTTATTGACCCCGCGCGAGCTGCTAGCAACAACCCAAACAAAAATCGAATTTTATTTCTTTCTCGTCCAACGCAGCTCGCGGCTCAGGAAACTTTCTAACTTTGCGGAAATAAAAGTTATATATTTCCTTTTCCAGGTTGAGGGTAATCTGCCTCTCTGCCAATTTCTCCGTATGTTAGTATGGCTCTCTGTAGTCGTAAAATATAATAATGTAGTACAGTGACTCCGTGTGTAATGAATGGTCCATTACCGCGATATATTATCTGTGCGCAGCCAGCACCCGGCAGCCGCCAGCAGTCGGCAGGTGGTAGGTAGTTAGGTACAGTTCGACATCGTGACCTGAATGAGAAGCGCCCTATTATTCATTTCACCTTCATTTATTCGCTTTATCTATAACTAGCGAGCCACATCGGAGCTACATCGGGGTCGCTCGGATATTTTCGAATTAATTCGGGAAATAATTTCGTGTTCAATGTTTTACTATTGGAACCTAATTTTGCGCAATTTTAATACGCGATTATTAGTATTCGGACGTTCCTTATCTATCGTTTTACTTCCGATATCTTACTTTATTATATTCTTACAGAAGTCTATAAGGCAGTGATCGCGCCAGGACTCAGCCGAACCTTATCTCGGGCCCATGGAAGACAGGTCTCAGAACAGCCGCCGTCCTAACGGGATCAAATAGACGCGATACGCGCCTCCGAACAATATTACAATTTCTGAACTTACAGCTAACCTTACCTCATTTCTTCGAGCCGGTCTCACTTCCTTGACCCCTCGCAAGTTGTGTAACTGTGTATGTGTATAATGAGTGTATATGACCTTGCGATGGTTTGCTGGTAGTTCCGGACGATTCTTCCACGTCGCTGCAAGCCACGCCGTTAACGCGAGCCACCACACTCACTCCGTATTAGTCTAACCACAAAAGCCTCGGTGCTTTTCCAATAGCACTCCCGTGACAAGGCAAACCAATGATATTATCAATAACCCGTTCGACATTCACAGCGTCGCTAACCGTACTGCTTAACTAGTATAATTGGGTGCCGCGAAATGACTCCACAAGTCGATTTAATCAATGCGCGCGCGCTTTCACCCGATTCTATGGCTACTATAATATTCGTTCGACGCCCAGCACGTCTCAATACGAACTACTATTCACGCCGAGCCCAGCGCTCGACCTCTACCTCCGCCCCTTCGCCTCTGTCGCACCGAGGCGGAGAAAATCAAAAATCTGAAGGTAGATTATAAACAATCACCCCCCCCGGACCGACCCGTTGTCGGTCCGCTCAAACTCCCGGGAGTCGAGATAAAGTTGAAACTGCCCGTCTAAGGATCGAGTCCCTCACCTGGACGTCTGCGATCCTTGGAAACCCATCCTTGCCCGTAATCAGGTTAACAATGCGCCCCCGTCGCCAACACAACGGTGATAGGTTAGCATCCTTAACCAGAACGAGGTCTCCAACGCAGGGTGGGGTCGTCCTGTCCGTCCACTTAACGCGTTGCTGTAGAATATGCAAATACTCCAGCGACCATCGCTTCCAAAAATTTTGGCTCATTTGCCGTAACATCTGATACCGTGACAACCGGTACAACTTGACATCAGTATACGGATATTCCGGCAAGGCGTTAAGTGGTTGGCCAATCAAAAAATGACCTGGGGTCATGGCCTCAAGGTCATTCGGGTCAGCGCTCAACGGGCACAAAGGTCGCGAGTTTAAGACCGCCTCAATTCTGCAAAACACCGTTGACAACTCCTCAAAGGTGAGAATCGTTGAGCCGATGACCCGATACAAGTGAGTCTTGGAAGACTTGACTACTGCCTCGAAAATTCCACCCCAGTGGGGGCATCCAGGTGGACTAAAATACCACGAAATGCCCCGACTGGCGAGGCCCGTGCCAATCTCTCGCTCATTCTGACTTAAAAACAATACAATTTCCTTTAAGCACCGGTCGGCGCCCTTGAAGTTGGTACCACAGTCCGACCGAATCAGTGACGGTACTCCCCGTCTAGAAACAAATCGATCTAACGCCGCCAGAAAGGCCTCCGTAGAGAGATCGGCCACCAATTCCAAATGAACGGCCTTGGTCGCCAGACACACGAAGACACACAGATATGCCTTAACCGACTTCGCGTTGCGAAGGTGCGATGTCTTGACCATGAAAGGCCCCGCGAAATCTGTCCCTACGCCAGCAAATGGCCGAGCCTCCGTGACTCGATCGGCCGGGAGATCTCCCATTTGTGGCTGCATTGTGGCTGCCTTGAGTCGGTAACAAGGCAAGCAACGAAACACAACGCTCCGTATGATTCTGCGGGCCGATAAAATCCAAAATTCACGCTGCAAAATGCCCAGAAGGGTGTTACAGCCTGCGTGTGAATTCTTGGTGTGACGGTCCCTAACCAACAACTCCACCAAAGCTCCCTTCTTGGGGAGAATTAGAGGATGTCGCGCTGCATAGGGCAAGTCGGCATTCCGTAATCGTCCTCCCACCCGGAGCATTCCATGCTCATCAATGAACGGGTTGAGGCGGACAAGACCCTTTTTCAATCGACCTGCGCCAGTCTTCAAGACCCTAATTTCGTCCTGGAACTCATTCCGCTGAACGACTCTCACCCAGAGTGAGAGAGCCTTTCGCTGTTCTTCAGGTCCCATTATAGGCGACATGTTTCGCTGCGCGACAGGACAACGACAATTTTGACAAAATCTCATTACCCATCCCGTTACTCTAAGTAACTTCCCTAACGAACTATATCGTTCCAAGAGGGTGTGGTCTACGGTGGCGGGTTCCACTGTAGTCACATTCAGCCTCAAGCCTTGGTCTGGGGGTAATGAATGTCGACCGCACTCATTAAATGGCCACTCCGCATGTGGCTGTTCCAGCCATTGTGGCCCCCACCAAAGAGAATGTTCAACCAAAGCAGGCGCCGGACAGCCGCGTGAAGCGCAGTCAGCCGGATTAATCTCACCTGGAACATGTCTCCAGACCAGAGGAGTCTCTGAGCTATTTATTTGTGAGACTCGGTTGGCCACAAATACCTCGAGCGTGTGGACCGAAGTCTGCAACCAGCATAACCCGATTCGGCTGTCAGTCCATGCATAGACCGTCTCGTTCAGAGCCACCGTACCACGCAAATTCCGCACCACATGGTTCAAGAGCCGCGTCAGAAGGGCTGCACCTGCCAGTTCCATCTTCGGAATCGTCCAACGAGTCCGAACAGGTGCGACCTTGCTCTTGGCCAGTACCAAGCGTACCGTTCCCCTACCAGCGGTCTCACCTGTTCTCAGGTAGACTGCGGCCGCGTACCCCTTCTCCGACGCATCACAAAACCCGTGCAGGGTGACCTTGACTCCTGCCTGCGGGAGCAGTTTACGCGGGATCTCAATCTCTGAGATCTGTGGTAAGGTGGTGACGAATGCCGACCACTCCCGAGCCAGCTCCTCCGTGAGCTGATCATCCCAACCTAGTTGAGCCAACCAAAGCTTCTGAATGAAGCACTTTCCCATGAACGTGACCGGCGCGATCCAACCGGTTGGGTCGAACGTTCGTGCGATAGTCGAAAGGACCGATCGCTTGGTCCAGGTCTTCGACAGCAACTCGGCCTCACAACTGTATGTGAAGGCATCCTGACTCGGTCGATACTGGACCCCTAAAATGGCCAACGCATGAAGATTCTCCGAATCCTCAAACAAATGCGGGTCTTGTTGATACTCAGTTGGCAGTCCTGCCAGTACCTCTGGGCAGTTCGACAGCCATTTCCTGAGTTCATAGCCACCGGAGGCCATGAGCGCCACCAATTCATCCCTTAAGATGAGCGCCTGCTCAATACTGTCTGAGCCCGTACAAATGTCGTCTACATAGACGTCCCTATCAATGACAGCAGCCGCGCGGGGAAAGCGGAGCCGTTCTTGATCAGCCAGTTCTCGTAGCGTACGCATGGCTACATATGGGCTGGGCTTTAATCCGTACGTGTTTGTGTTGAGCTCGTACGTGACCATCGGTTCTTCTGGGCTCTCTCGCCACAATATCAGCTGGAACCGACGGTCGTCTGGATGAATCTCAGTTTGACGAAACATCATCCGTACGTCCGTAACGAAGACAACCTGGTGTCTCCTGAAGTCCGTGAGAATGTCTGCAATGTCTCTGGTCAGCTTAGGACCAGCATGGAGACATTGATTCAGGGACACCCCGCTAGACGTCTCCGCGCTCCCGTCGAACACGACCCTAATCTTTGAGTCAGGTGTCTTCAAAACAGCATGATGAGGCAACACATAATGCTCCTCATGACGATAGTCAACCCTGGACACCGACATGTGACCCAACGTCAGGTATTCGCGCATGAACTCCACATACTTCTGTCGGAAGTTGGAGTCCCGCTTCATGCGCCTTTCCATTGCCACTAACCGCTTTTCTGCCAGACTCCATGAGCTCCCCAGCGGAGGTCGAGTTGACAGAAATGGCAACCTTGTCATAAATCTACCCGATGGGAGGCGCACCGTGTTACATCGATAGAATGTTTCGCACTCCTCATCACGTGGGTTATTTCTAAGAGCGGTGGGTGGCTCTTCCGTTGCCCAGAACCGTTGCAGGACGTCGGATAACACGCTGCCATAATATATGGAGCTATAATCCGTTGAGTGCTGTGGTTCCCGTACTGGGCCCAATAACGCGTAACCACCTGCGGTACGCATGGCCACAACCCCGTTTGGTTGCAGCTCCCGTTTGCCGCTTCGGAGCAGCTTCCCGAGGACGTCAGACCCAAGCAAGACGTCCACCCGTCCGGGGATCGCGAAGTGGGGATCGGCTAACTCCAATCCATTGGTCAACCCTTTTACCGCAGACGGTAACCGAGTCTGAGGGAGGACCCCAACCACTTCGTCCAAAACGATCGCCGTGGCATTCACCCGCGTGACCGATGCCGTGTCACCCATCTCGAACAGGAATGTCGTCTGACCCCTGAGGTGAGGCACCCGATTGCCACCTATACCTACGGCGCCATCCCGTGATGGCTCTAATGTAAGGCCCAGCTCTTTCACTAAACAGCTGGACACAATACAACCTTGTGCCCCTGAATCTAACAGTGCTCGCACGTGCACCGGCTGTCCGTCAGTACCCCTGACAGTAATCCTAGCCGTCGGTAATAATACCGTTACTGTCGGGGTGGGCACCACTGACGAACAGGCTGCTAGTTGCTAATAGGAGGCACCTCCCTCCTCCCCTGCCGGAGGGGGAGTAAATACTGTCCCAGTATACGGGTCCCAACCCGGGTAGTAACCCTCCCGACCCATCGGTGACATCCGTGCCGGTCGGAAGTAGCCTACTGGCATCCTTCCGAACGGTGGCGGGCGCGCCGTCAGCCGAGGGCGTTCTGCGAGAGGCGGGGAGAAGCGACTACTCGGGGGTGGCAACATGCCCCCCAACGCATTCGAGTACGCCGCGTAACCCGTCTGTACTACCTCCGGGCCCCTGCCCGAGTCTCGGTGCCTATCCCCCCCCCGCGGGGAAGACGACGGTATCGGGTTGTGCTCTGGATCAGCCCTTGGCCCACCCCCCCGAGGGGGCGGCGACCGCTGATTCCTGGCCGACCCACCCCCCCTAGGGGGGGGTGACCGACCACCCGAATCTGGCTTAGGAGAGGGGGGGTGACCTCCCGGCGAGGCTCCGTGCACCTCCCTACTCTCCGCCAGGCATAGCAACTCGTGATGGGCTCCTCCGCAGGTTCCACAGTTAGTGGTCCTGTGGCACTCACGTACAAAGTGAGTCCCCAAGCAGCGGAAGCACAAATAGCGCTGCTTGACCACCCCTCTTCGTCTATGCACCCGCTGCGCCTTAAAGTCCGCGCATGCGGCGAGACCGTGCCCTTCCTTCCGACAGAAGGCGCACACTTCCGATTGGAGGGCGTGGTATTTCTTCCCCCCCCGACGGGGCTCAACCGGCTTGGGCCCGCTCGTACGTCGGGTTGACGGAGGAGGGTGCGACGTGGATGCCCCTTGGCAATCCGCCCGCCGGCACTCGCCTTCTAAAAACACCCTCAAGTCATCGTAACTTGGGAGGTGGTCCGTCGATTCGCCACCATGTGACTGCTCAAAGCGCGCCACCACGTCGATCGGCAACTTCCGTAAAACCCTATTGACGATGATATATTTATTGTCCCCTAACGACAACTTAAGTCGATCTAACGTGTTCACCGCAACCGTGACCGGATTAAGGATTTTCGCCCTTATTTCGTACACGTTAGACACCTTCGGGATTTCAAAAATCTTATCGATGAGGCCATCAACTATTAATCGCCGATTATCATATCGGTCGATTAATAGGCCCCATGCCGTCTCATAACTGGCGTCCGTAATCTCCAGGTGGGTCAAGATGTCGTGCGGCTCACCGTTAAGCCTACCCATTAATTGAGCCATCTTGTAGGCGGGCGAGAGATCCGTACGCGAATGCACGACACTATTAAAAATATCGCGGAATCGCGGCCAATCGGCATACTCGCCGCTAAACTCGGGTACATGTACTGGTGGCAACGGCGCCTGAATTCCTACGCCTGCTGGCCGACATGATTCCCTGACGTCACCCATGCGCGATCGCTCAATGTCGGCCGCCGCCTGGATTATGCTCATGGACATTTCCCCACACTGGTCCACATTGCCCCGTACCACCTGAGCATCCTTGTCCACCGACGACAGATCCGTCGATTCGAGACATGCTAAATACTCAGCGTGACACTTTAACACGGCGTCATATCGTTCGTCAACTTGCCGAGCGCGTGACAATAACGCATCTTCACGATCGGTGCGACCTACCAACGTAACAACCGATGAAAACCATCTCAATTCAGCTTCGATTCTGGCTGCGATAGTTTTCGTTACTGACGGAGCCATAGTACCAACTTCAATACGCGATTATGCAATAATAAATAACAATAACCAAAAAAAAATAACAATTATTGTATCCGGAATTAACAATAATAATATATTCGTTGAGTGAATAAATCTACGACGCTATGCCAACTCTTGAACTTATTCCTCTACGTGCTCTAGAGGTTATTCCTCTATGTCTCAAATGTTGACAATCATAACACGATTTGTGATGAGGTTATATTTGTGCGTAACCGAACGTAAATAACAAATTATTTTATCAACGAACATTCACATTCCATTTATGTACTTATTATTAATAATTCCAAACTCAACTTGAGGTGTACACTGGTATGTAGGTCAATGTACTACTACCTACAAGTTGAATTTGTACATGAACACAATTTTTACAAAGTAAATTGGTACCAAGTACCTACTAATTTTTACAAAGTGGGTTTAAATAAACCACGCTCTGCTACCAGATTTTGATCGCGCCAGGACTCAGCCGAACCTTATCTCGGGCCCATGGAAGACAGGTCTCAGAACAGCCGCCGTCCTAACGGGATCAAATAGACGCGATACGCGCCTCCGAACAATATTACAATTTCTGAACTTACAGCTAACCTTACCTCATTTCTTCGAGCCGGTCTCACTTCCTTGACCCCTCGCAAGTTGTGTAACTGTGTATGTGTATAATGAGTGTATATGACCTTGCGATGGTTTGCTGGTAGTTCCGGACGATTCTTCCACGTCGCTGCAAGCCACGCCGTTAACGCGAGCCACCACACTCACTCCGTATTAGTCTAACCACAAAAGCCTCGGTGCTTTTCCAATAGCACTCCCGTGACAAGGCAAACCAATGATATTATCAATAACCCGTTCGACATTCACAGCGTCGCTAACCGTACTGCTTAACTAGTATAATTGGGTGCCGCGAAATGACTCCACAAGTCGATTTAATCAATGCGCGCGCGCTTTCACCCGATTCTATGGCTACTATAATATTCGTTCGACGCCCAGCACGTCTCAATACGAACTACTATTCACGCCGAGCCCAGCGCTCGACCTCTACCTCCGCCCCTTCGCCTCTGTCGCACCGAGGCGGAGAAAATCAAAAATCTGAAGGTAGATTATAAACAGGCAGTATGTCTAATGAAAAAATGAAATGGAAAATGTTATAAAGATAAATTGGTTTTCTCTGGCATTAGGTGGTGATTAAGTAAGTTACCTTCATTACTTATATTGTGAGTTGGTTGGGTACGACGCGGCGGCGCGCGGTGGAGTGGCGGGTGTGGGCCGGCCGATACGGACGCTGATAATGTTCCACTAAAGAGGAATTTATTGTAAAGCTGCGTCAGGCCACCACGGCACTACGGCCTATTAAATCATACTTAGAACATCATTTAGATATTAACTTTTAAATTGAATTCTAGAAAGAAACTCAAAAGGTAAAATTATGCGTACTGAAATATTACATAATTACAAAACCACATAAGATACACATTACATACCGAGTTTACCGAAAGCACGATAAGTCGTTGGTCCCGGCTGTCAGATGTATATCTTTGACAGTCGGCACAGTTAGTCAGTGGCCCGACTGTCTGACAGCCAGTCTTTACCAAGGGGTATGGTATTACACATTACTCACTGAGTTTTGGGAGTCAGATAGACAATCGTTGCATGTAAAATACTGATATTCAGCTGTAGCTGATAATACTGAAAGCCGACCCCAACATAGTTTGTGAAAGGCAGGCAGATTATAATGTTAACTGGGATCAGTAGATACTGCAACTTGAATGTGGTCTGGTGATGTATTCATGAAAGAAAGGAAGAAAGAATTCTCAGAGAGGTAGTAGTAAAGTACGGCTCGCTTGAAACTATGTAGATATTGGTTCCACTACGCGTGTTATGTAAGTCCACGGTGTATCGTGGCGGTGTCTTACTCATCTCGAAGTTGTTAATGACGAGCTTCCTGCGGCGACCACTGTGCCTGCATAATGGCCGCACTGTCTCGGCAGAGCTATCGTTCATAAGTGAACATTGTAGTGAATGCCTCGTTGTAGATAGCGATACTGAAGCATAGGTGACAATTATGGATATAAACAATTATGGATGGACAAAATTGGTCTGAAAATAAAAGTATAATAATAATAATAATAGGTGGCCCCCGATGGCTCCAGGTACTTTACAATGTCAAACAACTTTTATTTGGGACCATGTTCCAAGGTTTTATATACTTACAATGCCATAATTTTAGCAGACTTCCTGAGGGACACCTTCACAAACTAATGAACTTTAAAATAAATACCGACCTACTGTCAAAAATATCGATTCATGTCCCTAGCAGATTACCCCGGTCACACACCTATAATCTGTTCAGACAACCCATGCACAAAACCAATTTAGGTGACAACTCCCCCCTTACCAGGGCAACCAAAGTATATAATGGTTTATGGCGCAAAGCTGAACTCGATATTAATCATGATAGTCTTAAGGTATTCAAAAGGAAATTATATAATCACTTACAGTTACAGTTTGAGGACATTTGAATTATCATTCCAATAATTAAATAAGTAATTAATTGAAAAATATTCTATCATAATGTTCATTTTATTTATATTTGTATCTCGATTTTAATCTTAATTCCAACCATTATTTTATTCAACATGACATATATTCCTTTTTCAATTTTATTTTATTTGACTTATTTTGACATCCTAATCTTTAGTCATTCTTTAGTTCATAAATAGCATGATTGTTTAATTTAATATTGTATGTATTCCTAAATAAATTTAAATTAGTATTTCTATTAAAATATGTATTTTAGAGCATTGTATACTCGATTATGTGTAAGCTGTGGTTACCTGTAATTGAGCGTACGTTACAGAACCATATAATATGTAATGGTATGAATTTTGAATGAAACTGTGATGTAACTTGTTGGTAATCCAAATAAATAAATAAATAAATAGACACCGATGGGATAAGTACAAGCAATCATTCTTAACGAAAACATGTCTATGTAAAAATAATATAAATAAATCAAGCACGGTACGACCCAGCTCCATCTAGCTCGGCCCGACTCAGCGCAGCCAATCGGCCAATAGAAACATCGCTAGTTTAATTGCCCCCTAGATACGATCTGACAGACGATTTACTAAACTAATCACCCTTTTACGTAAATACTCGCGCTCTATATTTCATGCGCAATCCACTGAATTTATTTTGTTTGTAAAAATATTACGAGTGCGATCAGATTAGCGGCCGGGGAGATTGCTTTGGAATTCATTTTGATTTTAATTAATGGCTGCGTGTAGCGCCTGATACCAAATATTTCTGAAATATATCTTTACTTTAGACCTCAGATTTTGTAGGATGTCATTTTAAACCTATTAGTTGGTTTAACATGAATAATGCTAAGTGTTGAATAAATCCTCCCCACTATGCAAACGTTTTGTATAATAAATCATATAGCAGCCAAGAGATGCTCGGGCCAGCATCGTGGGATCTTCACAAATAAAACTGCTCGTCACTCGTCATACGTCTGTGAGATGTTGCTGACGTAGCATAGCCCCCCTCCCCCCCCCCACTCCCCCACCCTCGCGCACACCCGCGGTGGCGCGACCACATTCAATAACTCCCGAGCACTGAAAAATATGTAAGAGCAGCAGAATGCCGCCTCCACCGCGCCTTTCATGAATTATCGCCTGAAATCTTCAGTTATTCACTGAAGTAGGACGGAATTAACATTACTGCTTTATAAATGTAAGCTCAAAGGAAATGGTGGAGCAAACGAAATAATTAATATTTAGCAATCTGTCTGTGTTGTAGACTGTTGTAGACTGAGAAAGCCCCACGCTATTCATGTTTGATGGTTTTTACCTGAGCGTTCAACTATTACCACTTAAAAGATTTTTACATTATCTGAACTGAACCAAGAATACATCAAAAGTATAAACATATTCCAATTTTCTATTCCAGTTAGTACAGCAGAATTCTATTTAGTCTTAAATAATGAACAAACTGTATCCACGTGTAGCAATTGATGAAACTATACTTGTAACAATATAATCGTTCAGTAATTACCTGTTATCAGCTGGGTATCATCACTCCCCTCACCCCCGTATGTGATAGGGGAGATCACCATAAAGGATTCACGTCGCGAGTTACAGGAAGTACAGTGGGTGGTCGTGACGGGCAGTGAACGATACAGTTCCACAACTTCTGTAACGTATCTTACGGTTGGAAGTCACTTCTAGTACCTGAAATGTTGTGATTTTATGGAGAACCTTCTCGATAATCTCCATCTCAGGAGATTGAAGGGTTACGTCTAACTCCTACAAACTAAAACCTTACAGTTAAAGTTAATTCAATTATGAGTTGGAATCTGAGAGATACTCATACATTCGTGCCCACCTCCGACAGGTATGCCAGCGATAAATGTACAGCAACACAAATAACGCTGGTGATGAATGGCCTCGTAAAAACTCCTTAACGAAGAGCTTCTTTACTACCTAAACTAAGATGAATGCAGATGCATACAAGTACGTGCTGCTGCGCGTTGCAGCAACGGAGAGAACCAACCGTGAGATTATAACGCAATGTCAAGCATCAAGTTTATATGCACGTACGTACACCAGTACACCAGTATACCACACGTAAACTTGATGCATGATCCGCAGACGTGCTTATAACGTGAGTGAGTACCACACGACTTGACACGACGTCTCAACACTGTTCAGTTGATACTGCGCGCTGTCACTGCACACTGCAGACGTTTGTAGCATTACTTACTACTCACCTTAATCCATATAGTAGGTAATTTTGTTTGGATACTTCAAAAGTTTATAATAACAACATCATTACAGAAAACATCTTGGAGTCGTAAACTATGTAAATACTAATGGTAATTAGTAAACCCAAACATCAGGCGGTAAATAGTTAACGAAGTGTCATTACGTTCAGCTCGTAATGTGGCGCGATCGCAGTTTGTGTTGTACCGTTATGTACAGTCACACAAAACCTCGGCTAATGAGACGCTATAATCGTTATTTCTACTACAATATGTTTGAAAGGACTCGTAAAAACTTCGGCTCAGCCGTTCTGCAGCTATTAACGATGTACTTACACTCACCGCTCCCGAGACATCGCCCTCATTAGCCTCAATTAGAGAATTATGTGAATAAATAGACGTCGCGCCTCAGTGTGCAATGTGCCTGCTCTGGATAACAACACAGTTGTGTGATACATGTTGCACCGTTTTATTACTGCGTCAACAAAGTCGTCGAGCATGATGTTTATGCTCAACACTACAATTTAGATTAAGACGTTGTGCGCTAACAACAGTGTTCCGCGCGTTGTTTGCACCGATTAGCTGCCCTTTGCTCAGGCGGTAGTTACGAGCAGGTCCGCGGGGCAGCGCTAGTGTGGCGACCAATCACAATCATTTGCCGCACGAACCCCGGAGGTGCTAAGCTGTAATTTGTTGTAATAACTGTGAAAATGCTAAAGTACTAGCTTGAGTCAATATTTTTATGTGCCTAGAGTAAATTGTATGGTTTTTGATCTCCACTAAGTAGCTCAGCCTTAACAGGTTTTTATAACTAGCTCTAACTGGATACAAACTCATGCTTGAACATTTTCTATTTTCTCGCTCATCACCGTAGGCCTTTTTTAATTCTTAGTCACACATCACCTAATTGTAGTCCTAACTTTATACAAACATTTTTTAATACCACTAAGGTTGCGGAGTAGCAGATGCAGTGACGCCCTGGCATTGGTTGACGGTGATGATTGGTGACGAGTGTGATGACCGAGTGAGCGTGACCGCGTGGCGGAGTAGTGTTAGCGCCCCTAATTCGAGCAACTCGCAGTGACGTCATCCAGCACAGGTCACATTATCGAGAAGGGGTAAAATGTTTAATGTGTTAGCCTTATAATATTTAGTCGAGCTTTTCTCATACTAATGTCGCTGTCATATTCAACTGACATGCCGACTGACAGCTGTCACTTTAGAAATGACAACTGTCTATGATCGTTTGAAGTTACTCACTTGATATTCAGCCATCGAAGAGTAAGGAATAAATCCAAGTATTTCTACGCAATCCCTGTTTTAATCAAGTAAACCTGCACTGATCCATCATCTCAGAAGTGGGATAGGACAGGCTAGGTATAAATTTCTAGCAAAACGCTCACAATTTTTGAAGAAGTTTCGTTATACGTGCGTTATTTCGATATATCTTAACGCATCAAGATGGAAGATGGAGATATGACACCTAAACAGCAAATCAACGGTCAAAGTTCGTTTTCAAATAAAAGAAAACGATGCGATGACAAAGAAAAAAGGAAACGGCGCAAGCGTAAATCACTGAGTAAAGAAACAGTTAACAGTTTGCGAAGGAGCCGTTCTCGCGAGCGTCGCGAGCATCGTCGTCAGCGTCACAGGAGTAAGAGCAGTCGAAGCAGTGATCATGATCATCATAGACGTTATGGGAGGAGCAGCAGCAGCCGAAGCGATCACCGTCTGCGTCATGGGCGGCGCCGTTCGAGTGGAAGCATTTGCAGCGGCCGAAGCATTCTCCGTGGACGTCATGTGAGGCGCCGATCGAGTGGAACCAGTCGCAGCAGCCGAAGCAATCACCGTGGACGTCATGGCCGGTACCGTAGGAGTGGAAGAAGCGACAGCAACCGCAGCAGGACTGGTGTACGTGGCAGCGGCGTCGGCTCCAGGTCGTCGCGCCATCACAAGCGCCCATCTTCCCCGGTAAGACGTTCCAATGACTGTACTGACAACATGACTTATTTATTGTTGGATAAATTAGTGAATACTTTAGTAAATACTCGTCCTGAAGGCAACAAATTTCCAATGTTGGGAAACGTCATACCTGATTTTGATCCGATGGCAAAGGGGCAAACTATACAAATGTGGCTCAGCAAAGTAGATGAATGTGCGAAGTTATACAAATGGGGCGATGACCAGGTCATACATTATGCTTTGCCAAAATTAACCGGTATTGCGAAAACGTGGTATGAAGCGTTACCAACTATGTCGTTTTCGTGGCCTGAATGGAAACATAAATTATTAGAATCCTTTCCTAGTAGTGACGATTACGCTGAGCTACTTACAGAAATGTTATCTAAACGCGTAAAGTATAACGAATCACTAGAACTGTATTATTTCGAAAAAATTAATATGTTAAACCGGTGTGATTTAAGAGGTAAACGGGCGGTCGACTGTTTACTGTACGGAATCGAAGACCGTTCTTTAAGATTGGGCGCGAAAGCATTAAAGTGTCAGGAACCGGAACAAGTATTAGAATATTTTCAATCTATTAAGCAGCAACCACGTGAAACGGATAAATCGCGTCCTTACGGCGACAAGCGGTCTAACATTCCATCACACAAACCTACCAGCAATGACACAAAGACTAAAACTGGAAATAGTTCTATTGTTTGTTACAATTGCAACGAACCGGGACATTTTAGTTATAAATGTACAAAAACAATTCTAAAGTGCAACATTTGTAATAAACTAGGTCATACTGCAATAAATTGTCCGAAACTACCCTCCAATAAAAATAGTAATTCTGATAAACTGGGTCAAGGTCAAAAGGATGTTTTACGCATAGACGCCGAGAACACTGCTCGAAACGAAAGTAAATACATCATGCAGTTGATACTTAATGGACAATCGGTGCTAGGATACGTAGATCTAGGCAGTCAATGCACTCTTATTCGTTGTAGTGATGCTAAAAAACTAGGAATTAGTTGGACAAATGAGTCTGATCTTCCTACCATGAGAGGCATTGGTAGTAGCATTGTGTCGCCCCTTGGGATCGCTACTGTTACTATGCAGATACAAAATGTTACGGAAAATGTAGATGTGTTTATTGTGGAGGACAACATCATTAAATACCCTGTACTTGTTGGACACAATTTTACGGAAAAACCTGATATAGTCATTACCAAAACTTACGATTCTTTGATATTTACCCGGGAAGTTGTAAACAAATTATACCTTGTATTGGTCTCAGACATTTCAATACGGGCCAAGGAAATGTGTTTAGCTCCAGTTTATTGTGGCGTCAATTATTCAGGAACTGTTTACGTACGTGGGTCTCTTCGCGGAAAACATGATCAAGAGTTTTACCTCCTTCCAGGGGAATATGAATTAAATAAAGGTCATGGTTGTTTGTTAATTCAGAATTTATGTGATAAATTAATAACACTTACAAATAATTCATTGATAACTCGTGCTTTTAAAACTGATACTTGTTTTGACGTAAATGTCTTAAATGTTAATGACAGTAAATTTGACTCGGAATTTAATTATGACCCGAATTTAACTAGCAACCAAGTAAAAGAATTAAAAAATCTATTAAATAAATATCAGGAATGTTTCTCCAACAATTTAAAGGATTTGGGTTTCACTAACATAGTACAAATGGAGATTGAGTTAACCGACTCCAAACCAGTCGTATATCGGCCGTACAGGCTTTCATACCCTGAGCGCGAGCTAGTGCGATCAATGGTACAGGAAATGATAGACGCGGATATTGTTTGTGAATCGAATTCTCAGTACGCCAGTCCTATTTTACTCGTGAAAAAAAAGACTGGTGAGAAAAGATTATGCGTGGATTACCGCGCTCTCAATACTAAGACGAAGAAAGAACATTATCCCCTACCATTGATCGACGACCAATTAGATATGTTAGCTGGACATTCTCTATTTATTACGCTTGATTGTGCATCAGGATACTACCAATTACCGATTGTAGAAAGCTCCCAAGACAAGACGGCGTTTGTCACACCGGACGGCCAATACCAATTTAAAAGGATGCCGTTCGGTTTGGCCAATGCTCCGTCAGTTTTTCAGAGGGCTATGAGTAAAATTCTGGCAAAATCAAAAGTTGATTTTGCTATTATTTTCATGGATGACGTTTTGATCCCCGCTAGGTCATTTGAGGAGGGTCTTGAACGATTAGAGAAGGTACTTAAATTACTTCTGGAGGCAGGTCTGACCTTGAAACTTAAGAAATGTAATTTCTTCTATAGAGAAATAGACTTTTTAGGCTTTCAAGTTAGTGGCCAGGGCATAAGACCGGGGTCTCGTAAGACGCTGGCTGTTTCTAGTTTCCCAATACCGAAAAACGTACATGACGTAAGGCGTTTCATAGGGCTCGCCAGTTTCTTCAGGCGTTTTGTACAAGATTTTGCCGTGATCGCACGACCTTTAACTGACCTACTCAGGTCCAATTTTGCATGGAAATGGAACGACGAACACTTGAAAGCCTTTGAAAAACTAAAGCAAAAACTTGTTGAACGTCCTATTTTGGCCTTGTATGATGCGAAATTGGAAACTGAATTGCATACCGATGCATCGAAGTTGGGAATTGCTGGCATTTTAATGCAGAGACATGGTGGTGAAATGCTTAGGCCCGTAGCGTATTATAGTCGGAAAACTACTAAGGATGAACAAAATCTACATTCATTTGAATTAGAAACTTTAGCTGTTATAGCCTCACTGAAACGTTTCCGTGTGTACTTGCTGGGCTTAAAATTTAAAATCATAACCGACTGTAATGCGCTGCGTACAACTCTTACGAAGCGAGATCTCATACCGAGAATATCTCGGTGGTGGGTACAGTTCCAGGAGTACGACTGCGAAATTGAATATAGGTGTGGAACTCGCATGGCACATGTAGATGCACTCAGTCGTGCTCCTGTAACTGAGCCTATAACGGGTGATGATGAAACAGACGTACTCGATGTTTTAAATATTGACGTTAAAGACTGGATTTCTACCGTACAAAGTAACGACGAAGAAATAGGGAAAATTAAAGTAATTTTACGTGACAAAAATACCAATTACGTAGCAGATGTGTATAAAAACTATCAACTTAAAGGTGATCATGTGTACAGAATAGTTGGTGACAAAATAAAATGGGTAGTTCCTAGAGCCGTTAGGTGGCAAGTTCTAAGAATGAACCACGACAACGTTGGCCATTTTGGCTACGAGAAAACTTTAAGTCGACTACGCGATACGTTTTGGTTCCCTAAAATGCGACGTTTTACCAAAAAGTACGTATCGGCGTGTCTAGAATGCGCGCACCATAAGGCTCCGGGTGGCCGTAAGGAAGGTATGCTTCACCCGATACCAAAACCAGATATTCCCTTTCATACGCTTCACGCCGACCATTTAGGACCATTTGTTCGCTCTAGGAGAGGTAACACTTATATTCTTGCGATTATTGATTCTTTTACAAAATTTATAAGCATAAGTGCTGTACGAGATACAAAAAGTACCACAGCTATAAGAATCTTTAGAGATCATTTTAGTACTTTTGGTACTCCAACACGTATTATCACTGACCGAGGATCTTGTTTTACAAGCTCGAAATTTAAATCATTCACGGAGAGTACAAATGTTAAACATATACTTAATGCAGTAGCCACTCCCAGGGCGAACGGACAGATAGAACGTTACAATAGGACCATATTGGACGCGTTGAGCACGAAATGCCACGGTAAAAGTGATAACACTTGGGATGAATACGTCGGTGACATCCAGTTAGGTATGAACACCACAATGAATAAAGCTACGGGGAAAAGCCCATCGGAACTGCTATTCGGTTTTAAAGTTCTAAATTCATCAGAAAATATAATAAATGAGGTGTTAAATGAAGTAATATGTCGTGTTAGTGATAATGATTTAGTCAAAATGAGGACAGAAGCTAAGTCTAAAATAGATGAACAACAGCATCATTCAAAGAAGACATTTGATAAGCACAGGAAACGAGTGACGATATATAATGTAGGTGACCTTGTCAGGGTTGAAAGGACAATTATAGACAAAGAACATGCAGGTAAATCAAAAAAACTTATATCAAAGTTTCACGGCCCATACAGAATAGCAAAAATTCTAGAGAATGATAGGTTTCTGATTGAGGACACCCCTCTGACTAGAAGAGGCAATAAAAGATATGAAAATGTAGTAGCAGTGGATAAGATACATCCTTGGTTAAATTATAAAAATATTTCCAGTGATGGTAGTGAAAACGAAAATAGTGGTGACGAATAAAATTAATTAGTTAGACTCGGATCAAAGTTTAGTATGATATTGTGATTTAAGAATGATTGTGATTAGAAGTATTTTAAATGACAATAGACAAATAGAATCATTAATTAGCCATTACAGCAACATGTGTTTAGAATTAAAGTAATTTACTTTCTGAAGGATGAACTGATTTACTTAAGTTGTAGACCTAAATGGACTTGACTTGACAGGAGACTTGACGATGCTATGCTTAGGCTATGAGCAATCAGTGCAGACATGATTGATATCGAAGAAATTGCGATATTGCATAGATGATTGCAGACCATAGCAGACTAATCATAGTATATCATAACATCTAGGCATAGGCCATGAGCGTCCAGTGCAGATAGCGAATGGTGATGATAATCATCGCACAGATGGTCGTAGATCATAGCAGACTATGTAACTAGATGATGCGGAGCACGAGTTGTGAGCGGTCAGTGCAGATAGCGAAAGGTGTCAAGCAGTTGACATCGCACAGATGACCGTAGATCACAACAGATTGTGCAAATTAACGGTGAATATGAAGTGAAATCAGATTGTGCAAATTGAAGTCTATTATGACCTGAATTGAATCGAATTGAGCTATATATAAAATATTTTAGTGTATATCGCATTTCATGTATCGTATTATTATGTTTTTAATTATTAATTATCTGTGATTTGTTTATCTTAACTTGAGTTGTTAATGTATTTTTTTTCTGTTTATTATTAATTGATTGTTATGAATTTGTTATTGGATATCAAGTGAGAGGACTCACTCTCGTAAGGATGGCCGAGTTGTTAGCCTTATAATATTTAGTCGAGCTTTTCTCATACTAATGTCGCTGTCATATTCAACTGACATGCCGACTGACAGCTGTCACTTTAGAAATGACAACTGTCTATGATCGTTTGAAGTTACTCACTTGATATTCAGCCATCGAAGAGTAAGGAATAAATCCAAGTATTTCTACGCAATCCCTGTTTTAATCAAGTAAACCTGCACTGATCCATCAAATGGACGACTGATCTTTAATATGATATTAAAACTCATTTTGGTCTAGTTAGTGCATATGATCAATGCAGTCAGTATACATTACTAAACAAATGTGGGTACCTATTATAATTTGCTGTATATTTCCCTAATGAAGTTATTACTTCTACTCTCAGAAAAACGTACATTATAAAAAGTACTCAAGGCGGTGCTGAGCCACGACCATTCAACAGTAAGGAACCCTAATCGCATAGCTATTGCAAATTAGGGCGCTAGTTGAAGCGGTGCCGCGTTTGATCCCAATCCTACTAATTACGGAGCTATGTCTCGGGAATGTTCTAGAGATTGTAATGCGTGATTACTTTCCAATCAGCTCAGGACGCATGCTCGGCTTAACACTCGACATCTGGCAGGCGGAGTTTGATTCATTTATAATTAAAATTCCTTCATTAAGTAATTCGTTCATTCGAGGCTAAAATTAAAAGTCGACGATCCGCGACGATATTTTGTTTTTTACTTGTAGAATTATACGCATTTTGTAATACAAGAACCTGGCCATAATAATATGTGGCCCTGATACGGTCAGTAGGTAAAACTCGTAGATGGTGAATAAAGTGGACAAAACAAACGACCACACAGGGGCTATGTCCGACAGTGGGATGATGTAGGATAACAGTAATAGCAAGTACATCGCCAGGCAAACTTTACCGAGCAGGAAAACATCGCAATAATCGTGAAAGTTGGTTACGATGCTGTATAAAGTTATTGTATTGTAAGTGGCTACATCCAGCGTTCTGTGTTCCATTGTGACGTCACTGGCGCAGTTGATCCTAGTGTTCACTACTTGAGTATAATGCGCGGTACACAGTTGAACGGTTGTAAGCAGAGACACTACCACGCCACGATCATGTCAACAGTGCAGTGTAGTAACCGCTACGCGTCCGCCACGGATTCAGACACTCCCGCCATGCCTGTGACACTCCCAACAATTTAATTAATTATAATTTCACCAATTACCTGGAAATCATAATATAATGTTCAAAAATAAATTTAAAAAATAATCAATATTATTTGTAAGTGTTTAATCTAAAAATACTATTGCAAATCCAACCAGGGTAGACTGTTGAAACTAAAAGTATTTTAAAATAATTAATATCAAACTTTTCTACAAAATCCGTCTAGAACTTAAATTGTAATACAACGATCAAATTCGATAACTTATCGCAAGTCGAAATCTGAGAGAACTCTTCTTGTTTACTAACTTTTACGATAACGGACAACAAACTTGTGCAAGGAACAGAATCAAAAAATGTCGTTCAGGTGTGTGACGAGGTCGGGACGAGGTCGACACGCGGTCGCGTGGTTCGTCTCCTCTCGACTTTGTTCGGCGCGCGGGTGTTACAAAGCCGATTACGGGCCGTGAGCTGCGCCTCGCCAAGTCACAGCTTTTGTAAAAACATCAAACGCAGTAGTCCCACACAACACGCTGTATACAAAGATGTACACGATAATGTACAATGAACGGAACTAGTATGTTCCGCTTTACATAAACGTTGTAATGTTGCTCTTTGCTAGCAGTTGTTCTACTGCACGTAGTGTGACTGTGGCCGCTCTCCGGGCCGGCTCGTGTCGCACGGGACGGCACGGCACGGCGCGGCTTGCGATCCGATTGTCGCCGGGATTGCACCGGATTGTCAAGTTCACGCCGCCACTGAACGACAACCTCAGAGGAACAATGTACACAAGCCGATCAGTACGGGCTTTATTTCTTTGTATAAAATACTTAGAAATAAGATTTGAACTTTTTCAAATTGTAAGTAACAACAAGTTTTATTAAAGAAAGCAAGAGCTGGAATGTTTTTCCAACAAATAATGATATCAAATAAGAAAGTTCGCACCTGATCACGATCTCGCGGTGTTCCCGACGTCTTGAACTTAATTAAAAATCCCTCTGACCCGCACTTGTGAGATGTTCATGTTACTGCTTCTAATATTATTGTACAAGTTAATTGATAATAGTTCTTGTGAGTTACAAAAGCTTCCTTAGCTGCAGAAGTATCCCTAGTGATGCGTTAACAAGTTAAAATTAGATAATAGGTGTGTTGAGTAAGTTAAATTATTGCATTTAAGATTCATAGAATAACTTTAACTGCATCTGTAAATAAATTACCCCCCCTCAACAATTTGTTTTTTCCTCATCCTTCTGCCTAACTCTTCCGCTTGCGTTTGAGTGTAATCCTCTAAGCAGCTCCTTAGCTTATTAACTGGAATTGGTACATTGGGTTAAGGTCCGAAAGCTTTCGTGTTGGAACCTCTTTTAGCGAGTTCAACAGCTGCATCGTTTCCAAGTGATAAACTGTGTCTTTATTTATATCTACTGTAGTATCCAGTTTAGTACCATAACGCGTTCTAAGGCATTATGGCATTCTAGTTCAGTCTCAACATCCCCACCTGTATGGTGTGCTGCTTAGATAGTGACTACACATTCAGTTTGATAGACAGTGTTGAGCATTCCTGGGGTACAGGATATTCTAATATTTCGGTCATCTGGGAAGATTCCGAAACTTTTCCGACGTCTGTTTTCGATCCGTCAGTGTAGATCGTTTTCTTTTGGATCTGAGTATGTCTTATCAATTTTTATTTCACTAATATTAAATGTTATAGTTGTTAAATAAGGGGACAGCACAAATATACTGTGTAAAAGAGGGTGTAAGGGGATTTTTCGAGGTGTTGAGCGATAGTAACATAAAGCACAGTAATGTGTCGGCGACGGCACGCGCCTGTGCAGACGGACGCGCTAATGAAAGCCTCCTAATGAACGACGCGCTACGACTCGTTTGGCTAAATCACTCGCACCTCACTTACACCAATTTTTTCTTCGTCTTCTTGCACTAATTACAGCAATAATGAAGTGGGAATTATCCGCCACATAATAATAATAATAATAATAATAATAAATATTTTTATTGACACAAGTATAAAGTTATACATTCCGATTTGAAACCCTGACTCCTGTGCTAGGTGAGACCTGTGTTACAGAAGTCATATAACATATCACTGTTATGGATGATCTCCAATAATACTGAGGGTCTACTGCTTTCAACAAATCTGAAGAAGGTTGCACGTCGTTAGTAACTACAAAATTGAAGAAAATTAACTTTCAACTCGAATTATTGTTCGTTCGATTTTCAGTAAATGTTTCCGTACTATTTCAGAAAACACTTCTACCAATAATATAATACATTTCGCTCTCAAAATTCTACACGCGTCAATTGATTTACTGTATAATTATCATGAAGTTAAACGGAATGGCTCACAATAGCAGAGGTCGTGTCTGCGGGTTATACTAAACTCCTTCTGAGAATTTCATAAGCTCGAATTTTAGCTTTTAGTCTCCCATTTAGTTTTATGTGGATGTCGAACGAAGGCCCCCAGCCTTTATAGCGGTATGTATATGCGAGGGTACGCCATAACACGGTGAAGTACGTCGCAGTATCAGAGCCCTCTCGTGCGAACTCGCCCACATTGTGACGTATGTACATCTGGTGTACGTGATCTGCAATACGGCGCAACGTGCTGGTACACCTGGGGAACAGATGATCGGCTTTATGCAACGAGTGAAAACACACGCAAACATAGAATCGCTTCACATACGGGGATTGCGATTGCGTCTGTGTTTGGCATTATTTTGACGTATCTTGAGATCGCCGTACACCAGTGTTTCCTCTGGTAGTATCGATGCAAACTTCTATACCCAGCGGAGTAATGCCGGTAGATTGCGCTTCGATGTTGTATTGTTACCCGCCGTCACCGTCGTGACTGTGACGTGTTTACATGCCGGTAGTCTGCCAGCTACCCTATATTATTGCTCCGGGTGGTAATTTAATTAAACTCAGGCTTTGCAATTAAAAACTCAAATGACAAACGCCACCGAAATACTGTCGAGATTATAATGTCACCAAACTAAGCTAACGAGCTACGGCTCTCGTAGCAGCGTAGCGCGTAGCAGCGTAGCATCGTAGCAAAGCGGCGTAGCGGTTAACTAGTTACTGAGTGGGTGAATAAGTTTTCCAAGAAAAGTACGAAAGCGATGTTCAGATGCAGTTTATTGAATGCTTTTATGTTAGTATCGTGTTACAGTATAGAGCGGTGTGGGAATTGTACGGAGACAGGTCGTGCCGCGCGGCTTCGTCCGTTGATGGGCGATAGTTTAGTCTCAATTGTATTAATAAGTTTATTAAGTGGAACTGTATTTAATGATGATTCGATATTTATTGACTGCTTCGTCGGTGTACGTCGATGAATCCTGGTTGCAAACGCGAATGCTGTGTATGAGATCATTCCCAGGTGGGGCAGTGTTATTGGGTTTTTCAGGAATGTCTCAGTGGCAGCCACGGAGTATGAATGAGTGCTCGGTGGACGGTGGATGGAATTAGAATTGGTGAAATGCGGGTACTCTAATGTGTACATCTCTTGCTTAAACTTTCGGATCTTTTAGATTGTTTATTTTACTTCTCCACTTACATTTCTCAGATTTACTCCAATCATATATATTTTTTTAATAGCCTGATCTTTCCCACTCCTGAACAACGGTCTCCCATCATTCCTCCCACTTTTCCCAATCATAGTTGTTAAATTATATTACTATCTGTCGGACCCCTTTGTGATCTGACTATAGCCCACCCGTGGCCTGAATGTGGCCTGCTTGTGGCCTGGATGTGGCCCTACGCTAACGAAATGTGTATAAACACGGAACAAAGCGGCCAAGCGGGGCTCATTCCCGCCGTCCAATTTACACGATAGGTATTTTTACAACCCATGAAAACACAACGTTATCCTTGTTGCAAACAACGCGAGGTATTCCCAAATTTATGGCTGACTTTTTATATTTATTAAATCCGGCTTGCGTCTGTAAGGGGCCTGCGGTTGGGGCCCACGGTTGGGGCCCCAATGTTGTTGGAGATTCAGTTTCAATCAATGTCTGTTTGCCATCGAGTTTTCCGTCACGGGTCACACACAACGTAACTATGAATAATTATAGTCATTAAGGTTAATGATCGTTCGGTTCGCGTACAATCATTTTGAGAGTTACAATTAATTCGGACATCCTAATTATTTGCGTCGGTGTATGAACTCAATGGGGGGTGTTGCGTCCACAACAGCAGTAGAAGTGTAGTGGTAGTGAGAGGTCGCACTTGACAGCAGTGTGGTGGAGCTGTACCGCAGAGTTGGACTGCGGTCATACTGTTTATAAAAACTTTGTTCTGCAAAACCATGGTCATTGGATGAAAAAAATCACAGATATTAATAAAAACCGCAACACAAATGTTCTAATTCTTATTTCCAGTTTCTTGTAAAGCGCAAACAGTGTGCAAGTCTGCGAACGACACGTTGCAATACATTTTATTAAAGTCTGCGTCAGCTGATTTCACTTCAGAGCTCGCCAACGCAAGCAATTTGCATTCCGGACGCAACTACAAGCTCGCAGTACACCGCAGGTGATCCGCTATTATTGCTCGCTGCCCACCTGATGCTGCCCCCTTCCCCCCCCCCCTCCCGCAACACTACGAGAGGGGTATGGGGGGGGGGGGGGGTTGGAAATAGTAACAGTAATTGTCAATCAATTGTGTGAGCAGCGAGCGGTGTGTCAGTGTGTCGGCGCGGGTGCGACGTATTGTTGCAGTATTAACTGTTGCCGCTCACTTGCTCGCCACTACTTGCACACCACACACAAATGGCGACGTGCAAAATGACGTCATTTGGAACTTATTACTTAGGTTTCATAAGAGTTTGGAATATCCAGTAACGTTTTATAACTAAAGGTTCATTAAGTTTAATTTTGGATTCCTCTAAAATTAAACAGCTGTGTGTATCAAGAAAAGACATTCTACATACAGCATTAAAAATACGAATCTCCAACGAGGATGGTGAATATGCCGTCTGTTTAGTTATCCTTTAATCATAGTTACTTAATTAAATTACTCTTAGTGAAGTAAATATGATTAGGAGCATCATACAATAGACTCCAGACCCAGGTTGGTCACAGCAAGGAAAACCTGCTAAGGTGGAGATTTAGTGTAAACGTGGTGCTGTTTCTCAAACAATGGGGTACTTAATATCATGTCCTGTTAGTTGTTCACAACAGCAAGTGATGGACGCTACCGAAAGTGCCAAACTAGTAGTTCAATTCTGTTCCGACACAATTTAGATTACCATCGACACGCTAAGGAGAAGAATAATAAGTTTTCTTCGTACCTTCGATAGTACGTTAGCCTTTTGGTCCTGGCTCATATTTGTAGATCTTTGACAGCCGTTAAAAGCAGTCAGCGGCACAAAAGTTTGAAACCAGTCAAACAAAGGGGCATTGTAGTACCCCGTAGTAACTGGGTTGGGAAGGTCAGATAGGCAGTCGCTCAAAGTAAAATACAGGTATTCAGCTATTTTATATTTGGTTAGACTTAAAAACTAATCCCAACATGGTTGGGAAAAGGCTAGGCAGGTGATGGTGACAGACGGAATCGACGCTAGCATTAGAGCCAAAGAGTGAACAACACAAAACTACGCGCCCTGAAACTTGTCAGTTTCTGTATCTAGCGACATGTCGTTCGTCATGGACACTACACGACGCGACCTGCGGGCTGCGGGCTCTGTCGCCGACACAAGGAAATAATATGCTTAATGGTGCGCGGCTCAATCGCAGCTCCATTGAAACGCGGAGCTGTGGCGGACGCCACGCGGGCACACAGCCAACCGATATCATTTTAATATTTAAACTTCGATTCAAATGGAAGTTAAAAAAATATCTCGCTATAAATTTTCCTGTTCGGGCGCATGAATAGTTCGCATCGCCGCGGGAAATTCACATTCGAACTGGAAAAGAAATATTGTAAAGGGAATCCGTTTTAGAGAGCGGTGCAACGCGAGGGCGAGCGCGGGGAGGTATGCGGTGTGCGGTGTGCGGGGCGGGGGGCAGTCTAGAGCGGGTTACGTAACCCGCACACTCGAGCCGTGTAAAACTTCAACAATATGACGGAAATAAATTTCTATCTGCTGCAGCGGCTATAACTTTAAATAAAGTACACTTCCTCCGGAGGCTGCTCTCCTAATTTCTATTTAATTACGCTTCGCTCGCCGATGTATAATTTTATTTCGTTTATAGCCCCCTCGAGCGCTCACCGCCCCAACACTCACTTAAGCGCTCGTAAACTATTTGTATTATTTGCAACTCGCTCACCGTAAATAATTAAACGATTCACCTTGAAAGAAAGCTCTCGCCAGATATTTTAGTGCTTCAGCGTTGAGCTTGTTCTAATTTAGCGCTGAAAGCGACGGCGGGTATTAAAAGGTTTAGTAAAGTTAGTGAATGAAGCTGCGACGCGCGACGTGTTCGGGCGAGGTAACGCGTTGATTAGTAAGCACTGCAGCGGTGCGCGGTGGTCGCTACTTGCGCTGCAGCGCTGTAAGAGTATTAGCTACAGTTAGTGCCGGTCACTTCCTGCATACGAATGCTCTCCGCAGAGACAGCCACCTTTACTTACAAAGAAAGAAAGAAAGAAAGAAAAATTATTTATTGGTTTCACACCAGGACAAACCAAATACCACACACCACACACACACCACACCACACACTACCATCGTTCCACACATCTATCGACTAACATGCTAATATATATTCGTTTCTAATGTTACAGTCTCTTTTGGATTAAGACGTTGCATTCTTAACACTGAATTAATTAGTTTGCGTAGTTAGTTTTAAATGGAGGACTTTCAAGCATCTAGTAGAAGCACGAGCAAAATGTCAAAGTTTCGACACGCAGATACTTCAAATTCCCCGGTAGTATGACAGCGTAGTACGCTAACCGGTAATAACGTCACGTAACGTACGCCTGCACGGCGGCGGCGCACGCTCCACATAATATTGTAACGTGTACTCTGTAGTGCCACACAACACACATACCGACGTGCAATTATCTTCTACAAATTGTATGTTTAATGTAATTAGCGGCAACCTGCATGTCATGTGTATCGCTCGTAAACTGCACTTATTTAACTAAACTATTTGTAAACAAGCATGCTGTTTTGCCATTGTTCTTACAGGTAATTCATGGAAGCTAGTTGGCGGGCACGTTTGTTACTTTTTCTTCTTCTTTAACTTTTGGCCACCTAATACTGAGTGTAGGTCTCTTCTAAATCTGTCAAGTCAATGATTTATATAATTACATTAAATAATGAAACACCTGCTATGAGCAGTTGGTGGGTAGTTAGACTGGTATGTGTCAGCGCGGAGAGACTGGTGAGTTCACAGAGCGTCGCGAGGAAGTTAGCGCAGCATCCTGCAGTTGGACCAAGTTTAGCGAGGAGTGCGCCAACTTGCTCTCAACTGAATATGTGCTCTAAACAAGTTTGGCAAATAACATTCTGTTTATAGAAATCAGCTCCTATTTTAGATACGTCGGATTTTTAAAATGTACTTATTTATAATATCCAACTTGTGATAAAGTCTGTAATCTCCAAACATAACTGGTGAAATATGGGTCTAGTATTACAGTACACTATTTCACCAATTGTAAGTCCTATGTAATAAAGGGCGAGCCTATTGCCATCAAACGGGCACAATTCACAGACTCCATGAGTGCTACTGGGAAATTTTTGAAGAAAAAATCCAATAACCCTTTGTCCGACCTGAGAATCAAACCCAGAACCATGTGACCGGTAACCGCACCTATGTGCACTAAACTAATTGAATGATAGTTAGATAAATTGCACTCGATCATCCTCATCATCAGCCTATAATGTTCCCACTCCAGGGACACAGGCCTCCTCTCTAGGAGAGGGATGGGCAACACATTGCCCTAATTGCACTCGATGATTATAGTTAATTCTCATGAATTTAATTCATAGAAATAATGGTTTTAGGCAAATCCTGCCGATTTCTTCGGGGAACATGGGCGTGATACTATCCGCTGAATGTCAAAGGAAAATAACGATGATGTATTTCGGCGTGAAGCCGCGGACGTAATGCTTATGTTAGTGCTAACGACGCGACGCGCGACTCAGCGCAAATCTATCCGCGCATTTGTGACGAACTGATAACATGAAGCTTGTACTTCTAGTTAGAATTTAGACGCCTTTCCGACATTCATCTTTACCCACGAGTTATGAAGAAGTTTATTGTAGGTTCAGTTAGTGCAATAAATTAACAAAAAAATTTTTTCGCCCGCTAACCTGTCTACCGAGTGCGCTTGACAAGTACAAACAGCCTCCAAAGTTGTAATCATCGACAAGATTTTAGGACATTAATTTACACGTTCTTATTTATTTTATTTAATCTTCTTGTTCAATAGTGATAGGTGTATAGGCTCCCAATATCTTAACCTTTGCGTGGTTCCATATCATTCACTAGCTGTTGTCCGCGGCTTTCGTCGACGTGAACTTAAAGTAAAGAAAGTAGTCAGTTAAAGTATTACGTCCCTCTTTGAATAATAATTGAATTTATTAACAATTCCAAGGGTTTTTTTATTCACATTGATTTTGAGGCAGTGTAAAGTTTACTTAATTATCTATCATCGTTGTGTACAAAGTTTATCCACACATTAGCAAGATTATTAGCAAGTAGGATACGCCGCCGCCTGAGCGAGTGTCACGGCGCGTGACGCTCGCCCTGCGCTCGGGCTGCGGCTGACACCCGGCACCCGCGCGGCGTGCACGACACTAACACGCTTGTGTGTGGTACTCGAGCCGAAAGAGAACCCTCTCACTTAGTAGCTTACGTGAAATTATATCCAAGTACGAGAGAGGTGTATCCCTCATAGTTAGTCATTCTGTATCTGCATTACAGTCGAAGATATTGAGATTCTGAATACAAACCACATGCACACATTAATACCACATCGCAACTAAACAGGAAGCCATCTCTTTAAACCAGCAATGAATACCACTCGGCCACACCACATCCATCCTTCATACACTATTCTTTGTTAATTCTGACGTCACGAGCTTACAACGCTAAAATAGCAGTCGTCGTATTAAAACGCGCGATTCATTTCCGGCGAGAGCCTCCTCTCAACCAACCATTAAATATTTAACGTCTCCGCGCTGAGCAAAAACTGAGAGTGGGCTTAAGGCATTCATCACGCCAGCGCACCGGGCCGGGCCGCACCAGTCCAGGCCACACCCGGCCACACCGGGCCACACTGGGCCACAACGGGCCACACCGGGCCACAGCGGGCCACACCGGGCCACGCCGGGCCACACCGGGCCGCAGCACACGTACCCTAATGAGCCGACTAATGCGGCGTAACATGTAATCTCAGAATGGAATATTGAATGCTCGCGTACATTATTCATCAACGCACACAATTATTTATACATATTTCATTCGTTGGCGTTGCTTCAACATTTACGTGGGGAACCATTTTTTTGCTTCCTTATAATTAAACGGAGCGCAGCGTTCGTTTACGTATCTGCTGAGAATTTTAAATCAGTGTGGTAATTGCGTGTTCAACACTTTATTAACAAGTTTTTACTAAAAGCTACGCGACCAACTTATAAAATGAACTTGTATAAAATACTAGCTTTTGCCAGCGGCTTCGCCCGCGTGAATATGACGATTTTCCATACAAACCTTCATCCCCTATTTAATTCCCGTAGTGGTTGAATTTCGAAAAATCCTTCCTTATTCCTTGTCTACATTATAAAGGGAACCTCTGTGAAAAAAATTTCAGCTTCCTAGGTCCAAGGGTTTGGGCTGGGCGTTGATGAGTCAGTCAGTCAGTCAATCAGTCAGTCAGTCAGGACTTCTCTTTTTATAGCATAAATAATGTATGCATATCACCTCAGCAGGTTTACGATTTACTCTATCCCAATACGGTAGATTATAAATCCGTAATTGTATGATCACCTAGAAGTGATATTTGCAGTTCACAAAGGCGGCGGTCGATGGCGGCGATGTAAAAACTGCTGTAACAGTATTATGAGCGAATATTTGTTCAGTTATAATGTGGGAGCGCCACGCTATGAATTTAATATCGCTCTCGAGCCGCGAGTGATTTAGTGCGGCGTTGTGTGTTGCAAATTAAAGGGAACGTTCCGTACAGCACGGCCGCCCAGCGCCTCAATGTGGCCGCGGCATGCGATCCTCGCGATCTTGTGCACCCCCCGCACACCCCCACAAACCCCGCACACCCCCGCACCCCCGCACCCCACACAAACCCACAAAATAACACAGTGCAGTAGCTTCACTTGATTAACGTGATAAGGAAATCATACAGTAATATTTGTAATGGAATGGCTAAGATGGCGCGGTTTGCAATTGTAAAAAGTACTTTGTCTTTATCATCATCATCATCATCAGCCTATAATGTTCCCACTGCAGGGACTCAGGCCTCCTCTCTAGGAGAGGGATGGTCTTTATGTTTTAAGTTAATACTAGAACAAGACCGGGATTAGATCAACGCGACCGCGACAAGAACTCCACAATGTTCAAATGTATGGCAAACAGTCTGTCTCGATGTTCTCCATACATTTAATTTTGTCCTTGTCTCTATTTGCAAGCACTGAAGGTATTCTTAACGGCCTTGACTGCGCTCTACTACTGCGTACAACACATTATACAAAAGTGGTAATCAATGAACAAGCGTCATGTTAAACTGCAGTTAATCCCTGCGCTCTGTACTCACTCGTGCGCCCACACCGACCAGTACCACCAGCACTGGCCGGTGTGACCCGCACTGGCCGCACGTCACTGGCCGGTGTGACGCGCACTGGCCAGTGTGACCCGCACTGGCCGGTGTGACCCGCTCTGGCCGGTGTGACCCGCTCTGGCCGGTGTGACCCGCTCTGGCCGGTGTGACCCGCACTAATCGGTGTGACAGGCACTGGCCGCACGTCACTGTCCATAGCATGCCGCGCCTCGTAACTCAAACCCTCCACCGATCATAATCACGTGCTATGTACCGTTTTAGTTGGCGAGCAAGTAAACATACAGCTATTAGAGTACACCCTAATCATGCAAGTATATTTTCGGAATTATAAAATGTGGGTTTTTTTTTTAACCTTATCGAGTGATAAGGTTAAAAAAAAAATCCCACATATAATAACAAAACAACAACACAGAATAATAATACATTATTCTGTACTATACTCCGTAACTTTGTTTGTTACATTCGTAGCTGCCTAGCGGCCGCCACAAAATCACAATCAACGTCCACCAAGCATTCTGTACATCAAACTAAATACTGGAAGATCACTTTTTTTATGGTCAAATATCACATTTTACGGTAAAACTCTTAAAACATTGTGCTAGTAGATGCTTTGAATAGTAAACGGGTCATGGACGTAATTTAAGTAAAGTTATAAACTGAAAAACTAGTATAATTTACAAATTTTTCAAAGTCGTTTGAAAAATTTGAAACTTTGACCCCCAATATCTGCGTAACTAGAGGGTTCCCAGGTATGGTCTGAAACAAAAAAAATATCGCAGAGATGGGGAGAACAAGTGCCCTTCGTTTGCATTAAGGGTACTTTTACACCCTTTATATTGTGGTCAAAATCTGTCAAGTAGTTTTGTGCGTGAAAGAGTAAGCAACGACCATCCATCCTCACAAACTATCGCGTTTACACCAGTAGTATTAAGTAAGGTTATTGAAATAGCGAAAACCGAAATAAATGCAAATAATTGACAAAATATACTTAGCTGAAGATGTCTAAATGCACAGCAACTGGCTAATGTAATAGATTTAATTCTCCTTAATAAATACCAATACCTTCTGAACCTTTTCCCAACTACGTTGGAGCCGGCTTTCTGTTTTACCGGATGCACTTTAATACCAGTGTTTTACATGGAGTGACTTCCTATCTGACCTCCACAACCCAGTTAATACGATAATAAGACTGGTTGTCAGACTTTCTCCTGCGACCAAAAGTTATTAAATTAATCTTTTAAGCCTTCTGAGCTAGCAGTTAGTGTCTTATTAAACATATTTACTGACAATACTAGTAAGTATCAGTATAAGACAAGGCCACGCGTTACCACACGTCGCGGCAGGAAATTGTGAAAGTTGCGCAATGTGACGCCCGAGTGGAGGAACCCACTGACACACCTCCCCACGAGTTGTGCGCTACAGACGATCACACGTCTGTACTTTAGCTGAGACATGACACCGCATGCTGACTGACATTACTAGGACACCTAGTTAACCTGTAGAGAAACACGATTTTAATGGCAAACTTTACGTCAGTGTTTAGAACTAGTTTGTGTTGGAAAAATATAGTTTACCACGGTGAGTAATAACGCTAAAGTGTCCGTATTTAACAGCAGTCTGTTTAGTTCATCGCAACGTATCAGTTCGTAGTGTCCTGAGCGTGACGTCACACATCACACTACTGTCGATGTGTCGCCGCGCCACAGATTGCAGCTGTAATTATACCTCGGACCTCAGCCCCCCCTCCCCCTCCCCCCCCCCCCTCCGCATTCCACGCGAGACCTTCCAGTGACGCAAGCCTCTTTCCGGTTCCGTTGTGCGACACTGCACAATCTCTGGATTACTCTGTTGTACCCCCATGTGTTCAATGCAATATATCTGACAGTGTTTGCAATGACGACTTAGTAAGCTAATTCGTATCACACTCTAAACAGAAATACCCATGTAATTCAACCTAACTAAATTTATAGGGACTTATTTATATCAAATATTATATAAGACGATCGCGAACAAAATATTTGCTTACCGGCGAGAAAATGAAAGCCGCCCCAATCCATCCTAATTAATGATCATCAGAAGTAATTAATTTGCATAATTGGAGGAGAATTACGCCGAAATGCAAAATAGTCGAACGAAACTGAAGTCGAAACGAATTTGCATAACGATGGAATAAATTACGTCACACGGAGAACGACAGCGATGCGTAGCACTCGTAGCGTGTAGCACGCTCGTAGCGCGTAGCACTTCGTAGCGCGTAGCAGACTCGTAGCCGTTTTCTTACGCAGTAGTCTACAGGATCGCCATTTCATGTAGTTTTTTATTTTCATTGTTCAGCAGACACGTAACCTCTGCTCACATATTTTGAAATAGACTTAGTAAAAAACCCTCCTTTAGGGCTTCGCCGCAGTCGGGTAAAAATCTAACTAAATTTTAACGTCATACATTTAGTTGGTTAGGTTCAACACAATCTTTTTATACTTTTTTATTATTATAAAAGTATATTATTTCTTCAATTACTCAAAGCATTGTTATTTTCATTATTTTTGGTTACAAACTACATTTCACAATAAACAATATTTAATAACGGACATGGCCGCACAAAGAGTTCATTATCCAATAAACGTTGAAGCCAGTAATCAAATTATCAAATTAGTATTGTCTTATAACACTGACTACTAACAGTTCTATGTAATGCGGCTCAATGTGCACTGATTCGAAGAAACGCTTTGTCTCATGTCCACTCCCGCACCTATCTCACTTGAGAGACTACTTTATAATATTTTACTGTATACTTATTGGTGTGACATACAGCAGGAGAGTTGGTTATTAACTTCATTAATAATGAGTTCAGTGTTCATTCGTAGATACTTAACTTTTTGTCACGGTAGGCAAACACCACTAAACATCACCTACTGTGATTGTAACATACTCCTTTTACGTCCACGTTAAAACATTTAGTCAATAAGTACGCACAACCCACTTGACCGTTTTGTTGTGGCTAATAATAGCTCAACATATTCAAATAAAAGTAAGGGACAGATCACTCGTACTTTCATTACAGTCAACAGTGACCATCGATAGTATCGACACGTGGAGGCGCGCGGTGGTCGCAAGTCGCTGAACTGTGTCACCGGTGCACAGCGCACAGTTGACCTGCTTGTACGGACACCGCTGATATCAATACCTCGTATTATGACGAGCAACTGGGAGGGGGCAATAATTGATTTGCTGATGAGAAGTTTAAAGATGAGTAATGTGAACAAAACTATCTGGACTCAATCTTAACTGATTGGACCCAGCAGTGGGACAGTTGAATCTGGAATATAAAAAATTGTGAACAGTGACTGCGAGTGGGTGACCTACGAGTTGGTAACAGAAAATCAAATATTAGTCTGTGAATCAGTGTCTCCCGTGCTAGAACCAACTATGACTCCAGGATTGTAGAGACCGCTGCTAATGATCTAAACATTCTCCAGATTCTGCTGCTATTTCTTTAATCTGCTCTAGATCTCAGGTCCATCTTCCCCGATAAGAACAATGTTATATACGCAACATAATTTAACAAAATATGCATAAACATTAAACGTGCAGAAAACTATCAGTCATTGGTTGCTAACGGACGCGTAAATGCGCGTTTGCTCCATTCGCTCGACAGTCGGTGAGTCTGGGTCAACTCGCCACTCGACGCGGTCACAGCACGCGCGACTGCGCTCATTTGCATACGAGTGACTAAGCGAAGCATGCACACGAGCGACATGAGCGAACGATATTATGCATCGCATAATCTTAACATTATAACGTACACAACGCCGCACCGTCCGCGCCTAAAATCGTCCGCATAGTTAGCACTTGTAAACAGACCAAACAGGAGTTTCTATGATATTTTATAAATATAACAGGAAAATAGGTTTCACCAAAATAAAAATGATAATTGTGAATGTTCTAGTGGTTAATATAAGGTTCTCACTGTAGTGTGTGTGCAAACAGGATGTTAGTGTGTGTCAGCGTCAGTAGGAGGCGCCGGCTGCGCGCCGACACGCCGAGCAAACACCTGGCACCGCTAATGGAGAGCCCATTCACTCAGTAGAGAGAGGCAGCAGTTCACAGCAAACGCCTCAGTACTGTACGCTTACTGCTCACGTATTAAAACCAGCTAAACTGAACTGATAAGATAATTACTCGATCTATAAGAACCCAAAGAAAAGTAGCATTAGAACTTTGATCAATATCATTTCAAATATTTAGTTAATTCACAATATTTATTACTGAACAATGTATTCATTTCAAATGTGACAAAACACATTTTGTACAGAAAGAAGAAAGAAATCATAATCAGCTGGTAGAAATAACCTGTCTGCCACTAACTAGTACATAGGAGTGACCGCGCGGTTTGATTACCCTCCACTGCTGGGAACGCTTTACACATTTTGGAGAGTAACTAAGTATTAATGAACGACGCCGCCCCTAATGAATACTAGACATTTGTCAGAAAGGAATCTAGGCCGGCTTGGAACAAGAAACCATTCGTTTTGTTCGCTTTGTCCCGACATCTCAGCGCAACTATATTTCACTCATAAATAATGTGCTCTCCTGCCGCCGCAGACAAATTATTAATGGACCCTTGTTTGTTTAGCATCGCAGGATTATCTCTGTACCGACTGTATGCCTCGCGCGATGTGCGGACAACGCGCTCCTACACACTGTACGGGCATTGCGTTGTTGACTCAGAGATCATTCTTAGCGTGACCTGTGAATAAAGGTGACCACGTCCAGATAAACGGTCACCGTTTATCTGGACGTGGTCGGGGGTTAACTTGGTCCAGTGCTGACACAAAAGTTTATTGGATAAATTATGAATACAACTCACAAACGACTTCACCTCTGAGATGAGAGAACACTAAGTAATATTGGCATAAACTTTTACATCAACTAAGTTGTGCTACTTACGAATGTAAGTAGCACAACTTACGCACACTACATTAAACTCTGAAGAACACCCTCTTGCAGCAGACAATGTCGGCGGTTCGTTACCGACACGATATACTGATTATTTTAATAGATTGACACACTACGTCAAAAAAAAAACCAATAATAAATATTATATTACGTTTCTACAATTATTAGAGCGTTATAGTTTCCAATAGAACCGGTGCGCGGCGTGACATGACGTCACTTGACGCTGACGCACACGCGACAGGTGACGTCCGTCACGTCACGACGATCAAATTAATGTATCCACGTTCGATGACTGTCGCTCTTGTGACTGATGCTTTAGAGTTTTTGTCGAGGGCATCATATGGGCTTTCCACATCGGCAGTTCAGATAGAACCGAATTCAATTAAATTGGGTGAGGTTTTTAGTACGCGGAGAGAGAGTCGGGAGTGAGTGGCCGAGTTTAAATCGGTCGGCGCCGGTCGATAATTAGCTGGGTGGCCGCCAAACTAGCGCCTGTGACGTGAACTGAGTGTGCTGGTCCGTGTCACACTGGACTTGCATCGCTGCTGTCACCTCATCAGGACAACGTCATCGTTTCATTATGGAAGTGCCAGTTTTCCTCTGCGTCTCCGCCGTGAAAGCGTATTAATGATGCTGCGGAAACTTCTAATGGGACAAAAAGTATCTCCTGTGCCTTAGTCTGGATCGTGATTTACCTGAGTCGCTTGATTTCTTGGGAATGCGTTTATTTGTTAAGCCCTAAACACGTGAAGTACAGACATAATATTACTAGCGAGCTGTCCTTGCTTCGCACAGCGTCATCGAATCCAACGACTCTACCTCACACACATTTCAACCTCAACTATAAGCCTATTAGCATAAAAAGACTAGAGTACAAACCCAACAAAAAAAAAACTGAAATGCAAAAACCAAGCACATTTTAAATTAAGGACATCTTAGTAACTGGCGGGCTCCCTTTGAATACAACGTGAAAAAAATAGAATGGACCCCGCATGCTTTAAAAGTGTTTCAGACGGAGTATTTTTAATTTTAAAGTAATCAATAACATTTGCGTTACCAAGACAATCTAACGACGTATATTTTATTCAAACCCTTTAGTTCATTTAGGAGTTATCAGGGAACAAAAAAACGGACATACACAGGTCAAACACATAACCCATCTTTTGGGCTTCGCCGCAGTCGGCGTTTACGACTATTAAACCAACGCAACGAGGCAGTCTGAGTATGCATCGAACACACTCACATAATAATATGTCTGTGTGTGTGTGTGTGTGTGTGCGGTGCCGGGACATGTGGCGGCGGGATGACTTGGGATTTCATTTCCATCCTCAATATCCGCTGCAGACGGGTGACTTCGATAAAAACTAAATTTATTCCGGAATACGAGCGCGTCCCGCACCGTTCGCCATCAGCCTTCCCTCTGTCACCAGTGACTGTGCATCTCACGTACTTGCTCACGAGGAATCTCACACTGACTATGTGTGTCCACGGGATAATGTTTCTTTAAAAATTGCTCTTCTTAGTAAAGCCTTCACCGCAAACTAGCCGATCATATTATTGATGTGCCCGCAACCTGCAGCGACGATCACATCAATGCTGTCACTATTGCAAACTTATTAATCCCAGCGACGATGCTAATGACAAAACCACGATGCTGCAAAGATAATTTTACGAAGCACCTATAAAGGCGGCTCCGAGCATCATCGAGTAATTAATTAGATCTGGATCCCGTGACTCGCCGCCCCCGCCCGCCTCTGCCGGCACTGGGCGGGCGGCACCGCTCACATAAATCTCGTTTTTATTATTGGGTCTTCGCTCCGGAAATAGGGAATGGAAATGAAGGCGACCGACCGGACACATGCTACGAATACTACTCCCCGCTACGGGTGCTACGACTGCCGCTACGAGCTACGGCGTAGCAAACATTTCATACCATTTCACATATTCCAAACTAACTAGGTTCTTGTAATCATTAATTTTGGTGATCCTGCAAAACACCTTATAAAATATTTAACGTACACAGGGTATAAGAAATATTTTCAAGAATATTTCTTTGAGTGCAATTAAGGTTTTGTAAGTCCAAATGTGTAATCGGTGTTGTGTAGGGGAGGCACACCTACCATCTCTGGGCCCCAAGTCAGGCTCACCAGCTTGCAGTGCCTCAATGAACAACAAACGAGGCTCCATAAACAGTTAAAATAAAAACGGTACAACCATTTAGAAAAAAAAAAAGGAGTTCAGTAACGCAGACTAGTGAAGGCCGGAGCGTCACTAGCGCGAGAAGCTGCGATAGCCAACCCGCATACTCAGCGTGGCGATTATAGGCAAATAGTTTAATGGCAAGCCACAATCAAGCACAGCTTCCAGTTACCGGCGGCCTGCGTAATGCTATTTCTGCTTTTGATGGTGGTCACGGTAACGGCATGGCCTCCAATCGCCAAGCGCAAAACGAGGAGTGACATCTTCGCAGGATGGCTGGTAGCAACTCGATATCTAATGTAAAGAATCAAGTTCAATAGGGGATCGGACAAAAAAAAACTAATTAGTCCGTCAGATAGATTTCCAAAAAATATTGAACACCTATTTTTTCTTTTTTCACATTAACAAAAAATGAAGACGATACAGTGCTTCGAAAACTCGTGAACTCCTCGAAAACGTTATATGTCAGTACATTTTTTACCCACAAGTGACGTCACGACGCTTTTTATCTTCGTCAATTTTCATTAATTCGTTAAAACAAAAAACACGTATCCAATATTTTTCGATAATCTAACTGACGGACTAAACAGAATCATATTTTTTTGACTCAGTCCGATCCCCTATTGCGTGCGATTGAGGTGAATGTTATTAAAAATCATAAAAAAAGCGTTTAAAAGCATCTAGGTACCCTAGAGTCAAAAAAAATTCTTGGACCCGAGTCTATAGAAGTTTGCTAGACATCAAACTATGAAAAAAATATACAGGAAATAGTTCTATTAATAATATATTTCTATAATTTAAAACCGTTGTCTTACAATAAGACGATAATCTACTGAAAATCGTGATATTCAGTGGTCCATACTCATATTTGCAGTTGATTTTATATACTGAGAATTAATGTTGGAATGTATGATGATTTTAATGAATTATTTTCCGGTTACGGAATCCTTCCGAATCCTCCGACACGAACTTGGCCGTGTATTACATAATAATATGATTCAACTGTGTTTTAGTGATGAGAACGTGTGTATGATCATGTGATTGTGTGTTGCAGTTCTGTCGTGTGGCGAGGCAGGCGGCGGGCCGCGCCTCACTAAGCGCTACGTGGGGCTGTACACCGGGCCCTACTTCGACCCCTCCGCGCCCAACAACATCACCACGCAGCTCGGCACGCACGCCTACTTGCCGTGCAAGGTAACACTCTGTCTCTCCTCGTGTAGCGATGTGCGGCGCTGTAGCGGGACTGTCTGTGTGACGCTGTCGTGTGTTGCAGGTGCGGCAGCTGAGCAACAAGTCCGTGTCGTGGATCCGGCGCCGCGACGCGCACATCCTCACCGTGGACCGCTTCACCTTCATCGCCGACGAGCGCTTCCAGGCCTTCCTCGTCGAAGCCACTGACACCTGGACGTTACAGGTCTCACTAGCTTCTTATCTATAATAATTCACTGTTCAAATCAACGTTGGCTTATTTGCGAACCGATATAGTTTTTTGATCTATTCTGTATTCTGTTGCGACAAATGTAGTACAGTATGCTTGTGTCGTGTGCAGGTGAAGTACGTGCAGGCGCGCGACGCCGGCGTGTACGAGTGCCAGGTGGGCACCGAGCCCAAGATGAGCCACTTCGTGCAGCTCAACGTTGTAGGTGAGTGCGCTCCACCGCACCACCGCTCCACCGCACCACCGCCACCACCCGTCACTGTCTGCCTCTAGTTGTGGTGTGATATCGGCAGCAGCTGTGGCGTATCTATATTGTTTTTTCGAGTTACACCACAAACTCCTTGCTTTCCACCCTCTGGGCCCAGCTGTACACAAGTGTCTGTTTGTAATTTCAAATTACTTTTACCTTAATTCCAATTTGCTTTTACTGAATACAAACAAAAGTTTATATGGATTTCATAAAAAAAAGTTTTTTGGCCGTCTATTTGTTCTGGCTAGTAACATATTTGATGTGATGTCGACAGTGCCAAAGATCGAGATCGTGGGCGAGTCAGACCTGTACGTGAAGGCCGGCACGACGGTGAGCCTGAAGTGCGTCATCACGCAGGCGCTGGAGGAGCCCGCCTACATCTTCTGGTACCACAACGACGAGCGCGTGCTCAACTACGACAAGAGCCTCGTCGAGATCCGCATGGAGCGAGTGGCCCCCGACACCACGGTATGTGCCGCTGTGATAGTATACACACTACAACTACGACAAGAGTGTATCCTGTACCTTGTCCACGATTTACATTATCCTGAATGGTTAAGCCTATAAGCACTTACCTGACTAAACCTTGTTTCAAACCTTGCACACAAACTAAGGAACTTGAGCGACATGTTTTATGTAATACAAGCCTGTGAATGTTTCGCTGTCGTGTTTACAGGTGGGCAACTTGATCATCTACAGTCCGCGGCGCGAGGACTCCGGCAACTACTCGTGCTCTCCCTCCAACCTGGACTCCGCCTCCGTGATGCTGCACGTGCTTAGCGGTCAGTACTCACCACTATGACTATGACACTAGTTATGGTCTTATAGATATCACTATAACGAGAGAAAGAAACTAAACACTCCCCCCCCCCCCCCCCACAGGCGAGCAGCCGGCGGCGATGCAGCACGGCAACGCGGCGGGCGCGCCCCCCCCTCCCCCGCGCGCCGCACTGCTGGCCGCGCTGGCCGCGTCACGTGCGCGCGCGCTGCTCAGGCTACTGCTGCTCATCGCGCTAGCGCTGCTATACCCGTAAGTTACTCATCTTTACAACACTTCGCCATTCAACACCAACATGTAATGATTGAAAGTCTTCCGTACACTAAGAGGCTTAACCCAAATCCCTTTTAAATTATTTAGTTGTAAACATCAGGCGTGTAGTGGCTCCATGTGGATGTGATAACCTGAATGATGTACAAAATGAGTTAAGGCCTAACATTGTGTGCTATTTCGGTTTCAGAGTGCTATGTCACGACGAGGACGACGGCAAATAGCGCAGCGACGCGCGAGGAGCCCCGTGAGTGGACTCAGAGACAACAGTGTGAGTGTGAGTGAGAGTGAGAGTGAGTGCGCGGGCGCGCGCGCCCTCACGTCCAACACGCCGCATGCGATGCGGGGTGGTTAAGTTAAATGTATTGTAAAAATTTCAAAGGTATTACTTAGATAAAGGAACGGTCTGTCGTACGCGTTGTGATATGAACGATGTGAGAACATAATTTAAATTAAGTACGAGATTATTCGTATTGGTACCTACCTACCTACTAAAGTTTATATTATGGGAAACAAAACTATGTACATAGGCTGACGACGCGAGCGGAGCGCGGCTTTGCAGCGCGACTGCCGCTCGTGCGTCTTTCACATTTGTAAACTTGTACATAATTATTATAAACGATTACAATTAATGATATTAATAGTAACATTGACTAATCTACTGCGCGATCATGGCGGCACGTCTCTAATGTAACCGACACATATGTCAGACACTGCAATCGTATATGTCTGACGTCCGTGTTGGAACCTCAAAGTCGCATGTGCCAGATGTATGTGTCTGACACGTTGCACGTGTCCGACGCACACGTCTGACACCAAGCATGCCTGACGTGCCTCCACGAGGAGCTTTGCTCGACTACTCATAACGACATCGAAATCGTTTTAACCGCCATCGTCCCTCGGACGGCCATAACATTGTACTCGTGTCATATTTTCAACAGTACAAACTTGCATGGAATTGTAACATAACTTGTGAATTGGTTGAATTGAGTACGATCAACTATTATAATGATATTTTGTATAATGAGGTCGACGCGAGACGGTATACTCGACGACGGCGCACTCTCCAATGTAAACCTGTGATTTGTTAACTAGTGCGTGTACAGTAACATCAATGTCGTGAGATGTGACGTGCGCCGTCGTCGGCGTCGGGCTGCGCTCGCGCCGGTCAATACTTTGTTGAGTTTACTGAACGCATGTCGTCGAACAGTGGTGCCGAGTTGAAAACGTTTGGTTCGTTGACACTGTTACTGCCTCACTTGTAAATATATTAATGTAAGTAATACAAAATAAAGATGAAATCGTTGAAACATTGTCGGTGGTATTATTGCGAACTCGTGTTGTTCACGACTCGTGTTGCCTGGCTGCCTGCTCGCACTACGAGTGAGAGCGCTTCCCTTTAGTGTATCCTGAGCCTTACATAGACCATGAGCAACTGTCCTAGTGATGGAAATAACGTGTAGGTAAATGTAATACTCAATACAATTAAACTAACACATGTTTAAGGTGAATTTACATAATTCTGAAATCTCACTGACCAATCTTATAAAAGATTTCGAATAGTAGTTGCTTCTGGACTGTGCACAAAACGCACGGCTGGGCATCTCGGCTGGGTAGCGTTTGGGAAGTTGCGCGGTATCTTTTCGTCCAACTTACCCCAGTGTCTCAAGACGAAAGTCTATGACCAGTGTGTGTTGCCAGTGATTACATACGGGACCGAAACGTGGTCGCTCACAATGGGCCTTATCAGAAAGCTCAAAGTCACCCAAAGGGCAATGGAGAGGGCTATCCTCGGAGTTTCATTGCGTGATCGAATTAGAAATGAGGACATCCGCATGAGAACCAAGGTTACCGACGTAGCCCGAAGAATCGCCAGACTTAAGTGGCAATAAGCAGGGCACATTGCTCGCAGAACGGATGGCCGATGGGGCCGAAAAGTTCTGGAATCGCGACCGCGAACCGGAAGACGTTGCGTTGGAAGGCCTCCCACTAGGTGGACCGACGACCTGGTCAAGGTTGCGGGGACCCTCTGGATGAGAGACGCACGGGACCGGTCAATGTGGCGACACCTGGGGGGCCCTATGTCCAGCAGTGGACGTCTTTTGGCTGAAATGATGATGATGATGATGTGCACAAAAACACCAAGTACTAAAAACTTCTTTGTATACACATATAATGTAATACTCACAGCTAAAGTCAATTAATCTCTTCTTTTTCATAAACGGTGTACAAACTTCTCCTTCATTTTATGGGAAAGCAAAGTGGGAAACCTAGGAAATGGATTGCAGAATAATGTAAGACTTGCTGATTTTCATATTTTTAATTTTGATTATTATTGCAAAACTTATTTAAAATAGTATCAGAGAAAGATTTGAATATTACATCACATAATTCAATATTACGGTAAAAAATAGACAACACCCAGAAGACTTGTAGTTTAGTGTATCACAGTACTTAGTAACGACATGTAAAGCGGGGTGTGTGCGGCGCGGCGCGGCGGTCAGGCTATCCGGTATAACGTGTCGATGAGCTGACCGTCGCTACTGAACGCCACACAATTGATGGACGATAGTGACAGCGCCGAGCTCATAGCCAAGTTCAGTGGCCACTTAGCACAGATACGCTACTCTGGCTCTGGATCTGGCGCGGGGGATGCGGGGGGCGGGGGGCGCAGGAAGGCGCGCAGCTGGTCGCGCACGCCGTAGTTGAGCGCGAGGCTGGCGGTGCGCAGGCGTCGCCCCGACACCGGCGACACCGCGCCCTCTGCAACACATCCGCACACTCTGAATGCAACATTATAATTCGCGAGTGGGTGTAGACATAATACAATACCATAAATGGCGGTAGACGTATCGCGTATTTTTATCGCATTGGTAGCTCTACTTAACGATCTCCTAGTATTTGAACATGAGATTGTTGGGTATCGTGTAGGAGGGCGTTGTAATGTGAACGGCAGTCAATGTGCCTGTTCTTAAATTACCCTAGGCTAAGAAAAATTTCGTTTTAGATTACTGTCGATTTTCTCTTTAGAGAAAAGGACCGTGCCCCGCCATCCACACGGTCCTGTGAGGTTCGTCCCAGACTGGTCACCTCCTCCCACCTCACCGACTAAGAGGACTGAAACTTATAATTGGCCTTCTTCAAATGTTTTAGCTGTAGGTAAGTTTTCTTAAATATCACAAACGAATCCCTTCATCCAAAAATTGTTTGAGCAAACTCGCAATATTTTTTAAATGCCTGTCCAACGACATCCCACACGATGGATTTCGCGAGAAAAAATAAATCACTCCCACTTTAATGTGTACTGGAGATACCCAAAAAAAAAAAATTTTACAACTTTGTCGGCTAACTCATTTGTATATTACTAGCTTTTGCCAGCGGCTTCACCCGCGGGAAAATTTCGATTTTCCATACAAACTTTCATTCTCTATTTAACTCCCTTAGGGGTTAAATTTCGAAAAATCCTTCCTTATTCCTTGTCTACATTATAAAGCGAACCTCTGTGCAAAATTTCAGCTTTCTAGGTCCAAGGGTTTGGGCTGGGCGTTGATGAGTCAGTCAGTCAGTCAGTCAGGACTTCTCTCTTTATTTATTAGATAATATATAGATGTACATCATCTTGTGTAATTTTAGTTTGTATTGCATTTTTATTTTGTTTTTTGTTAGTCCATTCGCATGTCTTACATTATAACCAGTTATACAGGGTAACATATAATTGGCCAAAGAAACTGTAACAAGCATATTTTGTAATATATTATTTTTAATGTATCGCTATTGGTTACCTAAATACTTAAATAAAAAAAAAAAAAACATGCCAAATTAAAGCTTTCTAGTACTAAAAATCTTTGAGATATATGCGGACGGACGGACGGACAGACAGACAGACGGACATGGCGAAGCTAAGGATTCCATGTCGGCTACGGAACCCTAAAAAGGCAAATACATTTGTATGGATGCTCATAACCCCTATTCCCAATTGATGGACAACCCAAATGAACTTGATATAAAAAATATTAAAGTAAGAGTCCCTGGCTAGTGTATCTGGCGAGGTAGTGTAGGTGCGTTATGTGTGCGTGAGGAGACGCACCGGCGGCGAGGAACCAGTCCAGGATGTTGGCGCGCTCGTAGGTGTAGCCGTCGGCCGCGCGCACCGGCTCGCGCAGCACGCGGTGCGACAGCGGGCAGCGCAGCGCGTGCGGCGCCACCAGCTCCTGCACACGCAACACAACACTGCACTCAACTACACTCTACGTATACAGGCCGGAAAGGCCATCCAAGCGCGACGCACAAACTTTATTTTGTGTGTGTGTGTTTTTTTTTAATGTAAATAAACCACGAGTCTAAAATGAGAGTGTGCTGACCTGGTCGTAAGAGGGCGGTGGTGCTTGGAGCCAGGTCAGCTCGTCGCGCATGCGTGGTCCCCACGTGCTCGCTTCCCTCTCGCCTACCTCGGCATCCTCTCCGTCCTCCCCATCTACAGTAACGCCGAGCTCTGAACACATAGTGAAGGTACATACACATGAGGCAAAACCCGTACAAGTAAATAAATATGTAGGTACATTTATTCAAAAGACGAAAGATCTAATTGCATATCTCATCATCATCATCTCATCGTTATTGCTTGTAATATTTTCGAAACGTTTGGGGTATCTGTTACACTTTTCTAAGTCACGTAACATGCTCATCAAAGAGACACAATCACATCAAATATGTCTTGAAACAGCCCAACAAACATTATGGCTGCAAATAGAGCTTACTTTAAAACCTAAAGTGTTATGAAGGTAGTGTTGTAGCTGCAATTATAGTTTGTGACGACAAAAGAGTGTTAGTAATAAAAAATAACGCTTATAGTGACAAAGCAAGTTTATAAGAGCAATGTATGGAGGTTAAACGAGTAGAGCAGCGATTATTATCTCTACAATACAGGCCAAAGCTGCTGAGTTATAGCTTTGAGCGAATCTTACGACTATCAGATCCATATAAGAAATTAACATTCACTATTAACTTCTAAAGTTCTAAGCAAGCTACCACAAACTCTTTCGGAGCGCTGAGAGTTGCACAAAAAGAGCAATTAACGCTACTAGCTCTAGAATAGTGTTCATTAAATCTTTTACAACATCAAACCCCTAAAGGGGTACACAACTCCCTTGTATAGTTTAGGGCTGAATAGTAGAGATATTTCACCCTATTAATAGAACTTATAGTGTCAAGTATGGCCTCCATATTATTTAAGGTTGAATTATTGGGTTTGTTACCACTTTAGCCCTCCGTCCACTTGGATCCCATGACGAGGCTCCCATGGGATCCTCGTATAATTTTTTCGCCTTTTCACTCCCATGGGATCGTAAGATTATTTTCTTCGCCTCTTCAATCCCATGGGAGGTAAAATTGGTGGTGGTAAAATCCTTTATGGGCGGCATGGGCACCGGGCCGTAGGCCGACGAAGGAGGCCGGCGGAGGCCCGGCACTTCGGGGACAGAAGATATTAGTGTTATTTAATATGCGAGCGAAGCGAGCACGCGTCATGGAGTACATGCGTCGTTGACAATAATTGCCACGTGAACAATATGTTTATCTCTTTTTGACATTGGGGTGATTTATCCACTTAGCGGACGACTAGCAACAATTGTACTCCATGACGTGCGCTCGCTTCGCTCGCATATTTAATAACACTAATATCTTCTGTCCCCGAAGTGCCGGGCCTCCGCCGGCCTGCTTCGTCAGCCTATGGCCCGGTGCCCATGCCGCCCGTTTTTTCCTCTAAAACGACCATAGGAACTAAGTTGCCATAGAAATGTACGACAAATATGGTTATATTTTGATCCTATAAATATCGGAGTAAAGAGGCGAAAAAAATATCTGTGGATCCCATGGGAGCCTCGTCATGGGATCCAAGTGGACGGAGGCCACTTTAGTACCTCCCCCTAATTGGTAAGCATAAAATGGCGTCCCAACATAGTCTTGCTTGAAGATGAGGGTTCCGTCCGTATGTAATGGAAGTGATATCGCAACTGCAAGTTTTGATAATTCCGAAGAGGACCGCTGTTATTACTCATTGAGTAATAAAAATAAATGGCGTAGTTGAGTGCTAAAATTTTAACTCATTGTTAGTGTAAGTAAACTGTGAATATGTGTATTATTGGCAAATAATTGATTGTTTGCTTCACATGGAGCAAAACAGTTTTGTACTAAATGTGTAACAAAACTTTGCCTATTGACTTAAAAGTATCATGACGTGTACTAGTCGACTCGTGGGTAGGCTAGGTACTGGTTTTGAGAAATGACTACGGATCCCCAAATTCATGCGCCCACCATTTTAAGAATTAAAAACAGTTAAACGTACGAAACGAATACTTAACACAATGAAGATATTTATTTTTCTAGCGTTCTAATACTAGGGTCATGACACTTTTAAGTCAATAGGCAAAGTTTTCTTACATATTTAGTACAAAAATGTTTTGCTCGATGTGAAGCAAAAAAATATTTTTTGTTAAATACACAACAAAGAGTGGGCCCATCAATTATTTGCCAATAATATATACACATATTCACAGTTTACTTACATTCGCAATGAAAATTCCACTTCAGTTTCCACTAACAATGAGTTAAAATTTTAGCACTCAACTCCGCCATTTATTTTTGTAAACGCACAATGTTTGTTTTTTTGTTAAGAGTTCAACATTATAGAAACATCATACCGCTTATAATAGCCGGCTATGAAAAAAAGTAAAAAATTATATCCTTAGACGCTAAAATTTCCTATTGTAGATCTAAACTGCAGCTCAAGGTGTTACAATTTACCTTATTGCCACCCTCTAACCGCTCAAATAGTAAGTAAGATACATCATAGATCTAGTATACCCCTTACGGAGTTTATATTCATACATTTGCTCCCTATATAGCGCTCAAAGTGTCAGTAAGCAGCATGTAGCTCTACCATGCCGCTTGAGGAGTCACTAGCCACAGTAGCCACTAACATACCACTCTTACAGCGTTTTATGTCTCAGTTAGCGCTACTGTACCTCCACAATTGCTCTACTATATCTCTTAATGTCATTCTGTAACTCTGATTTACCGCCATTAAATAACCTAAGGTGATAAAAAAAGTGTGCCCAATTCGGGGGTATAGTAGAGATATAGCGCGCTCTAACTCCGAATGCGTAACACTTATTTATAACTTTAGGATCTGGTTAGCGCTTTAATAGATTTACTGTAACTCTTGTCTTAGCGCCTAAGTGTTAGTTGGGAGTTAGTTGACACTTTGTCGCATTTCTTTTTTTCGAGGAAGAAAGCCAATGGATGTCCTCCGGCCTGAGAAAAGTGAAGGAGTCTTTCAGCAAACCCGTAGGGGCAGTGGGATCTAATGCGTTTCCCGCTGCCCCAGACTGGCAAGACATGCGGACTTCGTCCCGCATAGGCCGCATGGACCAGGGACCTGTTCAAAGAGACCGGAAGAGAACGTTGTCTGCCCTCTGTCGATGGTCAGTGCGTCTGCTACAAGATGGGTGGGCACTCGTCATTGCCTTTCCCCTTTCTGCAGCGGACATCACCACATCCCAGGACTATGTGCTGCCGACCAGCGAGCGAAATACGGTCGACTCTCAAGTGACACATTTCTGAAACGAGAAAACAGCCAGCATTTGCCGCGTCGTGACCTACAGATAATGAACGCAGTGATGGCACCGGGTGTCCGGCTGCGTGCTTATCGACACAGTAACTTCCACATTCTTCTGTTTGTGAGCACTTGCGTCACCCAAAACGTCTGGGAGCGGTGATTTCTGCCGAGGCAAGTAACCAAGGTCGCTTGCCATGACCCAACTTAGCTTTTTCCTTGCCTAAGCATTGCATACTACGTGGCAATATCGCCAATCGACAGCGATGTGGAGGATTTTCTTGTGCACCATGTTTGTTGCTTGTTAATATACTCTACTTTTTCAGGCTTTTTAGTATACGTGATAGAACACTGATTAAAATAGAAAATTTTAATACAACATCAGCATACCGTATCCAAAATCCTGTAGTAATGTATCGATAGAACTGCATAGTAGTTTGGAGCCCGTCATGTCTGCCTCTCCGGCTCGCTCATTGAGAAACTTCTCTTCTTCGGGACTCAGTTCCGAACCTGCCACGGAAATCAATCAATCTTTGAATAAAACAACTTCATCACAATATTCAGTGTCCAGGTCACTCGGAAAGGTCCTGGGCACGGTTGTGCGTTGTTATAATATAGGAAACTAGCTTTTGCTAGCGGCTTCGCCCGCGTGAAAATGTCGATTTTCCACCACAAACTTTCTTCCCCTATTTAACTTTCGAATTTCGAAAATCCCTTCCTTATTCCTTGTCTACATTATAAAGGGAACGTCTGTGCAAAATTTCAGCTTTCTAGGTCCAAGGGTTTGGGCTGGGCGTTGATGAGTCAGTCAGTCAGTCAGGACTTCTCTTTTTATTTATATAGGTAGATAGATAGATCGATAGTTATATACAGGTTGGTGCCTACAATACGACAATAAATGAAACCACTGGTAGTGCTAGTTCATAGGAACATTTTTAAACTTAATATTTTAAGTCCTAATAAATTCTAACACCTCTGTCCTGTGTACCAATAAATACGTTTTCTATTTTTACATTTTCGTTAAAAAATAACTTTACTATTTTTGATAAGTTTGTGAAATGAAAAACGTAATTTAAAAAATTCATTAAATTGTCTTTGTGTAAAATATGTTTAAGTCAAGTAAATAGTATTTGAAACAATAATACAAGAATTAAATATTATGAAACTTTTTCTAAGAAACAATTTTTTTTTAAATTCATATTTGCGAAACAAGCAGAAACCTTTTTTTTTTTTTTTTTTTTGGGCGCGTGGAAAATCATCGTATAAAGGGGTTATTTGATGATTTTCCGCTCTTGGGCAGAGCGAAAGGGAGTGTCGACTTCTACTGACTAAAAACCACCTATGTTCCTTCTTAGCCCTTTATGTCGAGGCCGCGGTATCTTTGTGACCAACCCGCAGCCCCATCTGGGCACAACCAGTAATACTCCACATAAACACGTATGTATGATCTTCACATGAAAAGAGTGGGTACCATCTATCTGGCAGAAACTTGATGCTCCGAAAATTTGGCATAACACACTTGGCATATTTAAGATGGCAGAATTTTATTTGGTAGATTTTTATAAGGTATAACGACCGTCTCGCGAAAGTATCCTTTATGGGCGGCATGGGCACCGGGCCGTAGGCCGACGAAGGAGGCCGGCGGAGGCCCAGCACTTCGGGGACAGAAGATATTAAATCTGCTAAAAAAGGTAGACCCGAAAAGAGTGTCCATGGAGTTTATATATTTTACAATCCTTCACAAGTTATAATGCCTTGTGGCTGTGACTGTAGTTTGAGAGTAGAACATAATGATAGTATTGTGACTGACCGGGGACGCATATAATACACTCGCGCAGCCACCGGCGCACGCCCTCGCGGCTCCACAAGCTCGGCGGCGTGCCCTCCTCTAGGTCCTCCTCATCGCGCGGCTCGGCCGGCACCGCCCACACCGCCAGCTCGCCCGCCAGCGAGCCGCTCAGCAGCAGCGGGCCCGGCGCCAGCGCCACGGCCAGGCTGCGTGCGCTGAGCACGGCCAGCAGGCGCGCGCCGCAGCCCAGCGCCGCCACGCGCCACACGCGCAGCACGCGGTCCGCGCTGGCCGCCGCCAGCAGCGCGCCGCCCCAGCGCAGCGCAGACGCGCCGGCGCCGTGCAGTGGCAGCGTCAGCACCGCACGCACGCTCACCGCCTCCTCCTCCTCCTACCACACACCACACACCAACGCTCGAGCGAGCTCTCATCGCCATCATTATACGTTATGGACCAATTGATGTTTTTTTAACCCACTTCCCAAAAAGGAGGAGGTTCTCAATTCGATTGGTATATTTTTTTTATGTATGTACACCGATTACGGTGAGATTTATGAACCGATTTACGTGATTCTTTTTTATTTTGATGCGGTAATAGTTGCCATTTGGTCCCATAAAAATTTAACATAGTTTGGCCTTGGTTTGGCCCAGTACTTTTCATTTTATGTAATTTTTTTTTTAATTTATGAACATTGAACAACATTTGATTGATGAACATTTGATTGGTTTAATTTGATTGATTTAATTTGACTGATTTTAATTTGATTGATTTTAGTTTTATTGATCTTATTTTTTTATTAATTTTCCTTAATTTATCTTTTTATTTCTGTACCATTTGTGATCACTACTCTTATAATTAATTGTTACCTTGTCTTGCTGTGCTGTGTCACGCTGATCAGTCGTCTACTCAATCTGCCTTTAATCTCTATATTGGGCCACCAAGATACAGGCTGTGCCTAGTTTGGGGCCCACGGCTACTTCTACTAATGTGCTGTTTTATCAATGCTCTTTCTTATTGTTTTATTTTATGTATGTATGTTTAAGTATTTTCCTTTATGTGTGTTCGCGAATAACTTCGTCGTTTATGAACCAATTTTGAAATGGTGATGAAATATAATAATAATAATAATAATAATATTCCACAACTATCACACAACGCCATCTAGTCCCAAGCTAAGCAGAGCTTGTGTTATGGGTACTAGACAACTGATAAACATACTTATATATTTCTAAATACATACATATTATAGATAAATTACACCCAGACGATGAGATGATGATGATGATGATGACGGTGAGATGTTTATCACTAACCTCGTTATAATGTATGCTCCATATTTTGATGAGCGAGTCGCAGCCGGCCGTAGCGAGGAGATGAGTGTGATCGGGGAGCGCCAGCGAGCTCGGCGAGTGCGCAAAGTCGCAGCTCTGAACGCCCTCTGGTGAATGTAGCCACATGTTACTCGCTCATAAGTACTCATAAAGGCCCCTCTACACATCGGCAGACGCATCGGTTGATGTCATCTGCAGATGCATCCGCCGATGTGTAGAGGGGGTCATTTGATCGTCTGTGGTACGTATTGAGCCCGCCGCCAATCCGTTTTTTGTCGGTTTTGTCCCACATCAAACAGTTGGAGCGTGGGCGCCCGGCGTCTGTCCACACATCCGTAGACGCATCTGTTAACGTTGGCGAACGTCTGGCAGACGCATCTGCCGATGTGTAGAGGGACCATAACACATGCGACGTGTGCCCGATCTAACGGTAGTTTATGTATGAACTCAGTACTAAACCATAAGATAGCGTACACGCTGTTTTTACTTGAATGCAAGTTTATAAGTGTGATGTTGGACTGACCCAGGTCGTGCGCGTGCGGCTCGTGGTGCAGCAGGCGGGCGCGCGGCGGCGGTGCGTGCAGCTGCAGCTCGCCCGCCGCGCTGCCCGTGCACAGCACGCGCGCGTCGCACGCCCACGCGCAGCACGTCACCGCCGCCGAGTGGCCCGCGAACACGCTGCACAGAGACCACCATACTTGTAACAACCTCAAGTAGCCTGCTACCGACAGACTTGAACAAAGCACGGCAGAGGGCACGCACTGCAGTGGCTTGGGGTCGTCGTCGTCCATGCTCCAGAGCGGCGCCAGCCCGTCGTCCGTGGCCAGCAGCAGCAGCGCGGGGCGGCCGGGGGAGGCGCGCGCCGCCCGCACCCCGCCACCCCCCGGCTCGCCCTCCGCGCCCTCCGCGCCCCCCTCGCACGCCGGCAAGCTCAGCGAGCGCAGCTGAACGCCCGACTGCAAGCACAGTACACATGCTTCACTTACCGGAGTGCCACGTGTTCAATATTTCGATGGCCCCACCGAAAAAACGTGCAAGAGCTCTTACTCGTACACGATTTTTTTTTATGAAAGGGATTTGAACTTTTTTGTATGGGAGCTGGCATATCGACCCACCGCCATTTGGTTTTTTTTTCTAAATCGCAGCCCACGATGAAAGTGTACCTATATATGAATGAGGACATTTAGTCAAACCAAAAATGTCCTGAAACATGGTACCCCAAAGTGTCACGTTATCGAGATATTTGAAGGTGAAGATCGATATATGAGTACAATGACCACATCAAAAATAGACCTTTTATACGTGTCTATAGGGGTTGATTATTATTATTGCACTTTATTGCAAGAGAGTACACACATTATATACTACTAGGAGCACGAGAAAACTATTCTTTGACATAAAATATCGTTTAATTGCGATGCGAAGCGATTTTTAACCGACTTCGAAAAAGGAGGAGGTTATATGTTCGTGTGTATATTATATATATTTTTTTTTTTATGTATGTTACCTGATTTCTCCCCCATTTGTGGACCGATTCTCGAAATTCTTTTTCTATTTGAAAGAGTTTACTCCTGAGGTAATCCCATTTTAATTTGGTGAAGATCTGGTGCTGATCTTCGGAGATATACAATGGAACTCTTCAAAAATGGACGGCAAATCTGTCGTATTTGCTGGAATCGCTTGGATGTTTATTGAATATACATTATCATGACGTAACATCACGCCTGTATGCTCTGAGGGGGTATGCAGATGTGTACAATACACATTTTTTTAGTTGTTATATATGAATTTCATAGACACGTATTACGTGTTTCGTGCTTTTTGTGACGCTATTCAAGTATTCGCATCTAGCAGTCATCACTTGTCTTCATGCTCTTAACCGTTGAGGAGTAGTACCACTCCGAGTTGAAAGCAAAAATAGTTGAATCTTGAAGGTTAAGGGTTAGGGTTCGTCGGGGCTGCGGATATCGAAAAGTTACCGCGGCTCCGACACAAGGGCGAGGAAGAGGGAACATGGGTTGGTTTTTAGTCAGTAGAAGTCTGACACTCCCCTTCGCTCTGCCCAAGAGCGGGGGGGGTTATTCGATGATTTTCCACCCACCAAAAAAAAAAAAAAAAGGGTTAGGTTTCTTGGTTGAATGTTAAATGCATAGTAAATATTTGTATAGGATACAACGGGTGGGTGTTATTATTACTAAAAATGAAAAAATAAAAAAACTTTTTTGCAAAAAAAAACAACCGACTTCAAAAACACCAAAAAGAGAAAAATAAACTTAAAAAGAAAAATCTGCTTCTGAAGTCGGTGGCAAAAACATGAAGCCAAACAAACAAAAGTCACCGACTTCAGAAGCAGATTTTTATTTTTTTAAGTTTATTTTTCTCTTTAAGTTTATTTTTCTCTTTTTGGTGTTTTTGAAGTCCGTTGTTTTTTTTGCAAAAAAGTTTTCTCGTGCTGAGAGGCAGAAATATGCAGTAACTACCACCTTATAGCCTTAATATTACACGCAAGTAAAATTTTACTGCATATTCTTAACGAGAGATTAATGTCCTACATATCCAGGGAGATCGCTCGAGAACAGGCCGGTTTTGTGAAGGGGAAGGCTAGGGAATTTAACAAGCCGACTTAAGTTTGCTTTAACGAAACGAACGCCTTCGAAACGTCGAAGGCGTTCGATTCGGTAAAATGGCCAGTGCTTTAGGAAACTCTCCTGGCCATGGGAACACCAAAATACCTTGTCCATATCCTTAGAAGACTCTATGAAGAGGGAACAGCATCGGTAAGAGCAGACGACGTGTTATCGAGTAAGTCATCCAAGTGCCGGAGTCAGTTAAGGCTTATCACCACTTCTGTTTAACATCTACACAGAACTTATTATGAGAATAACACTCGAGAACTGGTCAGACGGAATTACTATTGGAGGCCATAAAATCTTCAATTTGAGTTACGCAGATGACACAACACCCTATTTGCAACAAGCATCGGCAATATGGAATCCCTGCTAGCAAAAATGGAACAAGCGAGCCTTGATTTCGGCTTGAAGATAAATCGCAGCAAGACGAAGATTATGATTGTGGATTGACTCAACAATAACACGCCCGAAGTAACGAAAAATGCGAATTGTGACGTCATTCCGTCATACACCTTGGAGCACTGATCTCGAACAATGGTGGGTACGCGAAAGAGATCAAACGACGCAAGGCTATCACCAGGTCCGCCATGGATCGGCTTGGGAAGAAATGAAGGAACAGAAACATCTCAAAGGCCACTAAAATGCAATTTGTCAGGGCACTTGTGTTTCCCATATTTCTTTATGGTGTCATCGTTCAAGGTCGTATTCTCACTTTCCTTGGACATAATAATATTACACATCGAGAGGACACGTCTGTGGGGCGACTCGTGGTCCAGGCCAAAACCGAGGGCAGGAGCCAGGAGGGCGCGCGTTAGATCACCAATGCGCTGGACCGACCAAATCAAAACTGCACTAAATGTCCATTCCACGGCTACACGAGGCAAGCAACAGTACGAGAGGAATGGCGTCGAATTGTGAAACTTGCCACCACCCCTGTCATGACGACCACGACCACTCTGCCAAGAATGTGACGACAGAGATAAAGAGGCAAGACTGAAGGTTGTCAGACTTTTGGGCCACTGACTACATGTTACGACTGTCAAGATCTACAACATGACAGCTGGGATGTGCTTTCCGAGGCATGTGATCACCCACCCACATACCAACCCAGGCAAGCGATTGATCCGAACGGATGTTTTAGTCTAGTCAACAAGTGCTCTTTGGGAAGGTATTATTTTTATCTCTGCCCGAAAAATATGAACGAGGTCTCATTCGATTCGGAATAGCGTGTAGACAATTTTTTACTCATTCATTGTTATTATAGGCTGTACACTTCCGGGTTCCCACAGAATTTTAGATGTGTAGTTACCTCCACGTCCCAGACGCAGGCGCGTCCATCGAGCCCGGCGGTGAGCAGAGCGCGGCCCGCGGCGGCGAAGTCGGCCGCCATGACGGGGTAGTGGTGCGCGTGCAGCGCGTGCAGTGCCTCCAGCGCGCCCAGCGCCGCGCTCCAGCGGAACACGCGCGCCACGCCGTCACTGCAACACAGCGCACTGCTACACCCCACCGCGTGCCCCCCTCACCCCGCACTAGCTCCCGCACTACCTGGACGCGGTAGCCACTAGCTCGTGGTGCGTGGTTATGTAGTTGATGGCGCCCGCGTGCACCATGTCGGCCCAGCGCAAGCACGTGTCGTCGCGACCCACCAGCTCAGACTGCGACTCCACCTCAGCCTGCTCTTCTGGTTCCTCGTCCACTGGACCGATGCCCTGTAACGGTTTCATTCTAACTACGTGTTGTATAGTAAATTTTAATAAATTATTATAAAATTGTAATAACTGACTTTAAGGTCACCGAGACCGAAGTGAGCGAGTGCTTCGCACGGGATGTCCAGCTCATCGTCGAGTGTGAGGGAGCCAAGCGACCACATCCGCAGTGACCTATCGTTCGAGCCTGTAAATGTATGCAACATCCATTAGGCTGGGTCAGTCAGATATACCGCCGGGTTGACAAGTAGCGGCAGGTGCTGACCGGTGATCATGTAGCGCATGTCGTGTGCGAGCACCACGCACGTGAGGTACCGTGAATGCGCGTGCACGACGCGCACGCACCGCAGCCCTTCGCCGTCGGGCAGCCACAGGCGCGCCGTGCGGTCCAGCGACGCGCTCGCCAGCCGCGCGCGCGCGCCCCAGCCGGCCCAGCGCAGCGCCGTCACCGCCGCTGAGTGGCCGCGCGCCCGCGCCCCGCCCGCCAGCTCCCCGCACGGCCAGCCGTCCGCCACGCGAGTGTGCCACAGTCGCACCAGCGCGTCCTGCCCGCCCGTGGCGCACAGCTGCCCGTCCTCCGTCACGTCCGCACACAGCGCGCCCAGGTCGTGCACGTTGTCCATCCACGCGAGTGCCGCTGGCATCGCCTTCCCACTGATCCCACTTTGACACACCTCTGAATATAAAAAATCAAGTTAAAAATAACCAAATGTTGTTATCGGTACCAAGGGAATAGGTTATACCATACCTGCGAGGTCAAAAATCTTGAGCACGCCGTGTGTGCACGCGGTGAGTAGCATGGCACCTCGCGCGGGTGACGCAATGGCGTGCAACGCACCCTCGTGCACGTGCAGACGTGCCAGCAACTGCGCACGCGGCACGTGCCACACGCACAACACTCCGTCGTCGTGCCCGCTGAGCAGGCGTGCACGCGCGGCCCAGCACAGCGCGCGCCCTGCGGTGGCGCCGGGCGCGGCCAGCAGGCGGCGCGGAGCCAGACTGCGGCTCCACACGCGCACGGCACCGTCCACTCCGGCCGAAGCCAGCAGCGCTCCGGACGCGGCCCATCGCACCGCTGTGACGCCGTACCGGTGCGCTGTGTCAACACGCGTCTGCTCCTGCCAGCCGGCGCCGGCGCCCCAGTGCCACAGCCGCAGCGTGCGGTCACCGCTGCCGGTGGCGAGCGCGGCGCCGCTGACGTCAGCACATGTTACCTCAGTGCGGTGCGCGCGCAGCGTCTGCACAAGCGTCGGCTCCTCGATCTCTTCCATAGCTTTTCTGTGTTGCACCTTTCGTGCTGGAGTTCAGGTTTCCTCGTTGGATATACACTGGATCATGATCATGCCTCTAACATGTCCAGCTGTCGACATTAGGTATCACGTATAAAGTTGAACCGTTCGGGATGCGTGGTGTGCCAGGTGGCACGACCAGTGTGAGTGATGTGGAATGGAGAGTGACCCGCGGTGGTGTGACCTCCGCGGCCGGCACGCCGCGTATCGGCAATCGATGGTGTCGCGTGTCGCGTGACCGGTGACACCCGGCTCGTCAGGGCCACTCGCGCGTACTACACCCGCTCAGCGATACGCGATATACTACGCACTATATTCATTTATTATTCACCTACTCTGTATAGTTCGTGATGTCATTTACTAGCAGTAGGTCATCGTACTTTTGAAATCAAATTGAGTTAAAGTATTGCGACGGAACTAATCTATACATCTATCCAAAAAATGATAATTGAAGTGTCTGTTTGTTATTTGAAAACAGCTTTTTACTAAAGTAAGAATAGTTTTTCTAATTTTTCAAATAATATATTATAAAAAAATTGTCTGTTTGCAAATCTCCGAAACGGCTAGACAGATATATTGATGGATTTTTTACTGGCTGTTATTAAAAAAATGGGTGATGATGCAGGGTTCCGTCCGGGCAAAAAATTAAACCCTTGAAATTTATAACAAAATCCAAGTCAAATTGGGAAGTAAAATATTACTTAGAAAAATAAAATAATAATTTTAAAACGGACGAAGGTCACGGGCAACAGCTTATCTTATACGTACTTACTACTAGGTACTATAAGTAGGTAAAAATAAAGTTATGATGAGTAACAAGGTGGTTGACGGTCAGGCATATCCAGCGCCCGCTCACGGCACCCGTGTGCTCGCGCTCCCACCGTTTCATCGACCGCTCACACACACACACACACATACACGCCAAACCCGCTGAAAACCTGTCATTATCACTGTAGTACCAGTCGAACTGCTATATTTTATTTATTAACGACCTGTGGAAACCATGAGTCATTAACAGCGTTGTCGGTACCTACCGTCGGTCATCGCTAACTAAGTACTAGGTGATAAAATAGTATACTTGAAAATTGGTTTGAACGATATACATATTATTATAGTAAATAGATTTTGAGATATAGCACCATTATAGCACATTTCGTACAGCCAAGGAGTGGAACACACCCTGCCTGCGTCGGTCTTCCCGAGTTCATAATTAGCCCCGATCTAGGCTTAAATAGGCTTCTTCTGGGTAAGCTCGTCCCATCGTCGACCTCATCTCTGCCCTTAGGGCCAGATTGAGGTCAAGAGTAAGCCCATATAAAAAAAAAACATTTAAAAACCGCGTTATAGCTTTCTTATTCATACAAACACTATGAAAAACCTAAGTTTATCTTCTACTATGTGTCCCAGCACACATATTGATTTTGTCCGTCTATTTGTGCCGGCTAATCTCCGAAACAGCTGGACCGATTTTGACGGGGCTTTTACTAGCAGTAACTGATGCTATAATTATATGGAGTAACTAAGGCTACTTTTATTGTAGTAAAACAATAGGGTAGTCGACCGACTAAAAAAAATATGATTCTGTTTAGTCCGTCAGTCAGATTATTGAAAAATATTGGATACGTGTTTTTTGTTTTATCAAATTAATAAAAATTGACGAAAATAAAGCTTGTCAAAGACCATGGAGAGGGGGCGTTTGACGTCATAGTTAGGTAAAATTGGACCAAGCTGTGACGTTTCACGACTTTTCGAAGCACTGTATCGTCTTCATTTTTTGTTTACGTGAAAAAAGAAAAAATACGTGTTCAATATTTTTTGGAAATCTATCTGACGGACTAATTAGTTTTTTTTTGTCGACTACCCTATTAGGATAATGAGGGAAAAATGAAACCTATGAAATTGTAAACAAAATCTGATTCAAACATGAAAGTAATATTTTTATAATAATTTTAGTAAGTACAACCATATTATATACGTCCCCAGAATGTTTTACTAAAGAATGATCCTCTTAACCGTTAAAGAGTTATACCTTTCATCATCAGCTTATCTGCATAAAGTGATGACTGCTAGATCAAAATATCATCATCATCATACAAGCCCGGAATCACCCATTGCTGAGTATAGGTCTCCCCTTTTTTCCGCAACACTTCCCGGCTCTGTGCGTATGTCATCCACGTGTTTCCGGCGACTTTGACAATGTCGTCAACCCAACGAGCTTTAGGACGGCCCTGGTTTCAAATAATATATGCATTATACTAATGCAGTTGTTACCGAACACAGTTTATGTGAACTGAGTAATTGCTTCTAATAAAAAAAATATTATTCTTAAACTTGTATAAGAATTTATCTTGAACAACTCTAAAAAATGCTCGAAAAACGACATATTTTTTTATTTACCTCTTTATTGCCCTAGATTTTTCTATGACTCCATTATTAGATCCCGACTTGGTGTTGGAAGTCGGTTAAAAATAATGTGAACAAAATAAATAAAATAAAATAATTGTGAACCGCCATATTATGCAAGTGCATGGGTGTAAGAGATGATGACCGCCGCCAGCAATAGCGCTCGTAGCGCGCAGTGCACGCGCAGTGCACGCACGTCGCACACGCGCCGGCCTTGGCGTGTCTCATCAATACTGTATAATGTCCACGGCACAGCTTGTACCAATCACTACCGCGCATATCGATTCACCTGTCATAATCGTTGAAAGGTCAACCTTTGTTTACTAATCAATGCCCTTCGAGGCTTCACAATCAGCCGACATCCGACTTACCCTGTCCGTGTTAACTATTACCGAATATCGAGGTCAGCTGTCCGTCGCCAAGCGTACATAATATATTGAGATTCAGAATAAGTGTTCCTTATAATTATGTAAGGTAGATGGGCAGGAAACACATCATGTTGATGTTATATCTACTGCATCTAGAGAGTGCAATGTAAATGCAGAACTAGGTACATTTTTTCGAAAGGTTCTCTATTGTGATTTCCAGTCAAACCTTTTGTCAATAGATCTGACAGTCCAAAGAATTTAGTAGTGTTTACAATTTCTTTTTTTTTATTATTAATATTATTATTATTTTTGTCCATATTTTCTTTAAGTAGTCAGTCGTTGGCTAAAGTGTATGATTTTAGTTGTAAGTATCTATAAATTATTATTGTGTAACCATTCTAATAATAGATGTCAAGGTTTTGTGGATGTCAAGTTTATATTGGATCATGTGATCATGTCTTTGCCATTATTAGAAATTATCACCGTGTAAATAAAAAATAATCCGTAAATAAAGTCAAAAGGTCCATATGGAACCATAATGGAACGCAGTATTTTGGGTGTCAAAGGTAAGACAGGATTCGAAACACCACGCTGTGCTCTAAATCGGGCATAGTAGACGTTGGCAAGAAGGTTGCTAGGTTTAAGTGGAATTGGGCGGCTCACGTCACCCGCATGCACTATGACCACTGGGTAAAAGCCTCCACCCAATGGTTGCCGGAAGACAGACTGCTGCCCAGGAAGAGTTGGCGTAACGATCTGGACGCGTACCACGAGGGCTGGTTCGATGCAGCATAGAAGAAGAGCTCTTGGAAGGAATTGGGGGAGGCCTTTGCTCAGCAGTGGGACAGAGAAAACTAACGAAAAAAAAATTGTACGTTATGTTTATTCGACCTTGGTTGACCTCGAAACACTAAACATACAGCCAAACATTTTCTCATTGCTGGGATTCAGGCATCTTCTCTGCAAGCGGCCAGTAATTTGTTTTGTATATTTCGCTAAAACAATATTTATCATCAACGGTTATAATAGTTGTTGTGACAGGTGCGCTCTGAACCTCAAACCGGTGCGAGCTCGCGGTTGCACAATAGTCGGACGTGGTACGCAACCGTTGACTCTTCGATCTGTACGCCGCGCGCCGCAGCCGAGCGCCGCGTGTCTGACTACTACACCGCTAGCTTACCAGCTGCAGCGGTGTAGTCGGACACGCGGCGTTCATGATGTAATTGTCCCATAAGACACTTACATTATCAACGCGTTCTGTCAGTCACCACCACCGTAGCTCGTACCATCCAAATCGCTTAGCGAGGGTTGTCATCTGTCCTATGCCTGATCAGAGAATTCAACCAAAACCAATCACTGCCATCTTGGATTTTAAATTTGTGATACCCATTTTGAGGGACTGGTGAAATAATATGTAATCCGCCATTTTGTGGCGGCTGTCATCTTGAACTGATTTTCATCAAACATAGCTAAGAACACTCCTGACTAATTCACCTTTCAAACAGTAATCGCAAAAAAATAATATCGCAATGACGAGGACATAAGTGCCAAAGAAAAAGGCACTTATTTCCTCGTCATTGCGATATTTTTTTGTTAAGGACCATACCTGGGAACCTTTTAGTTACGGAGATATTGAAGGTCAAAGTTCCAACTTTTACTTTATTTATTTATTTATTTATGTGTACTCGTATCTTAACCCCAAAAAAAGTCGTTTCCCAGCAATATTTGCGTAAAATTACTTAGTTTGATATACAGAATGCTTAGATAACGGCTTTGTGAAGGGTCCGTTTACATGTTGTAAACTGTGACCGTGGACGATACGCATCTGATTCGTTAGTATATAAACAGATATATTATAATTCTAAAGGCGTATCGTATTACTCAATATTAACTGGATTGAGGAAGTCAGTTAGGTAGTCGCTCCTTGTAAAATACTATCCCAACAAAAACATTCTGTAAAAAACTAGCCAAGTCTCGATGGAGCTGCTTGTTTATCTCTAAAAAGTAATGAAATCTAGACAAAGTCGTGCCAAGTCTAAGGTTCCTTATTGCGATTTCTTTATTATTATAGTTATTGTTGTGTGTCTTGGCCGTTGAACATTCTTTATACGTTAGTGGGTACAAGTCAATTTAGTTTATACGTAATGTTATATCTGTTGTAACTACCTATGATTGTTAAGCGAGATAATAACCCATACTGGTATTGGTAATTGGACGCCAAGAAGAAAAATGACCGAACTAAACGAAACGAACAACGGCCAAGTCACACAACATTAACTATAATAATAAAGAAATCGCAATAAGGAACCTTAGACTTGGCACGACTTTGTCTAGATTTCATTACTTTTTAGAGATAAACAAGCAGCTCCATCGAGACTTGGCTAGTTTTTTACAGAATGTTTTTGTTGGGATTTCACTTCTTTTTGTAGAAACGTGCCATATTGATTTATTATATTAGATTTTCTTTTTTTTTTTTGTAGTTTTTTTTTCGATTTTCCTACTTTTTATAGTTTTACCTCTGTGTGGCCATTAAACCCTAACTCTGTACCAAATTTCAGCTCTCTGAGTTTATGGGAAGTACTAGTTCTATTTTGATGATCATGAGTGAGTGAGTGAGTGAGTTTCATAAATGCGAAACTTTGCTTTCGCTTAACTTCGGAACTAAATGACCTACAGACTTGAAACTTTTTATTTTAAGTGTGATTGTATAGCTTACTGGATGACGAAAATTTCAGCGTTCTGGTCTTATTCTCAAATAGGGGCCTGAAAATGCGGCGAAATGGTTCCAGTAAAGGATGGTACGGCAGTGTTTGCTTCGCGCTCGACTCGGCGGGGGCACTACCGTGCCCCCAGATATAGTCAGCTGCATCCGGCTGGACTGGAAGCCGACCCCAATATTCATGGTTGGGATGAGACTAGGCAGATATTATACTAAATTCTAAAGCTTGCAATAATCTCGAGGAACTTGTTTAATGACCTCCACCCGAATGTGTGAAATTACTCAACCGCGAAAATCATCTCTGTACTAAGTGTACTTGTGTCATGCGATGATCCGACCGTATTGTACCTAACATAGCGCATTTTGTACACGCAACGTTTTACTTATCAAACTCAACATAATCATAACCACATTACTTAGGTTGAGTATTTAAATTCAAAATTGTAAGTACGTTATAATTAGTCATGAATTTCGCGGGTACTTAGAGTTAACTAGAGTTTGATAAGTTTTGAACACCATGTTCTCGATTTAGAAACTGGTTAAACATCATTATTTTCACCACGTCCTTACATAACGACTCCGTGATAATTAGCCCGGTCAATTTAGACATCCGAGGTTACATTAATTCCCACCCGTCTGAAAGGTAGGATTGTTCAAAACACCATCATAAATATAATTATATTATGTCAAAGAATGTAAAAAAATCCTTATCGATCCGACACCTGGAAAAAAAGTTATTCGGGGTCAAGGGTCACAGAAACGGGTTTTTCGCAATTTTCAGCAAAGCGATAAGTTTTATCATAAAATTTGCAAAGACAAAATTATAGATCAGATAATAATCTACAAAAATGTCTAAACACTTATATTTTTACGATCCACCGTTTTTGAGATAATAATATAACAATTCAAAAAGTTGAAAGAGATGTAACCAAAGCACAGATAAGCACGGAGTTTATATAGGTACGTGGTGTACTTATACATTATGAAGATTACAACTAACAAATAGGTTACTCAGACACACTGAGTGTGGCGGTAATCATGGCTTATTTCAATGTAATCCATAAAGTAGGTAATATCGACGATGACATCGCAGACTGGTGTCTGGTGGTGTCTGGTGGTGGCAGGGCGGCAGGGGGGTAGGGGGGCACGCAGCCAGCGCGGAGGGGGGAGCAGATGGAGATGGTGTGCAGCCTCCGCGCGGAGCGAGCGCGCGCGCTGCGCCACTCGCGTGCTGAGGAGACTGCGGCGCGCACGCGTACTGTGTCTGTGCTGTGAGTGCTGTGTGTGTCGTGTTGTGTTGTGTCGTGTGTGTGTGTGTGTCAGCGCGCAGCATGCGAGCCTGGACCGTGGCGCTGCTGCTCTGCGCCAGCGGTGAGTGCGCCACACAATACTAGCTAGTGCCCTACTGCGCCCCGCTCTACACCGCTCAATAAATAGCTAGACCAAAAAATTACTATGTCTTTATATCTTGCATATTTTGGCTTTCTTTGCATATTTCGAGTATTAAAATTATGCATATTTTAACATAATAGATACTTATCTGGCGAAATATAGCTGATGTAGGTTTTAACAGCGCGCCTCTGCCAAACCCTTCGGGAAAAAACATGCGTGATGTTACGTTAATGTCAATATTGCACCGGTACTCGGTAGTACTATTCATGTTATCGCCATCAGCTTGCTGATGTTGTTCTAAATCACTACGACTAAGGGTCGTCTTAACACGTATTATAAGTTTTGACTAAAGCGAGAACAAAATCTTTGACTACCAAAATATGCGTCGAGAGTTCGGGTCTCGGATTATTACGAAATGTATATATATCATGTATATATATATATACATATCATATATCGGTATTATGTATATATTATGTATATAGATATTATTCACTACCACCAAAAAATCAATAATACGAGTACCTTCAAACATTTACCAAGCAATGACATAGTTAAAATTTGATGTCCTACCAGATTTAGAGATTTTTTAATCTTTTATTTAAATATCCGTATTTTTCATTTTTTTAAATCAAAATTCATGTATTAGCCTAGTAACTCCGTAATTTATGAACCAATTCCAAAAACACTTTTTTTATTTATGACTAGCTGACCCACGCAACTTCATCTGCGACACATAAATATAGCTTATAACCTTTCTCGATATATCGACTATCCGACATAAATTAAGCTAAATCGTAACAAACAAAAAATCTTATCTTTCCTCTGTATTATAATAGTTTAGATGGTTTAGATTAGCTTAGATTAAGTTACTATAGGTATCTCTTACTGTTAAATATACTATAACACTCTGTACTTGTAAACATTATGATACAGTAAATATATTGAATTTGAATTTCCCGGAGGCCAGCTAGAATCCCCCGTATCCCCCTACATTGCGACGCGCGAATTATTTTGCCGCGCGAATATTTTTACATTGCGATATCTTCTAAGATATTTGTTTAAACTGTGTATAGAGCAAAGGGCACAAAAATTCTATATTAAATTTCCGATCTAACAAACACATGTATTTAGATATAGATTAATACCATATGGGTTAAATAAGCTTCGCCAAAAATAATTCTTTTTAACCTAACAGTTTAACAGTAAAAAAAGGTTACAGTGAGTAAATCTTAAAAGATAGATATATGCTGTCGCAGATTTTTTTAGAACTTTTAAAGAGGAACAATTCCTTCTTATATAATATTTGCGTAACTTAAACCGTTTTCGCAGCGCACGCAGCGGAAGCTCTCAAAAAGGAAATACCTTTTCCCGTTTTTGTAACATTTTTCATTTATGCTCCGCTCCTATTAGCCGTAGCGTGATGTTATATAGCCTAAAGACTTCCTCGATAAATGGACTACCCAACACAAACATATTTTTTCAATTCCAACCAGCAGTTCCTGAGTTTATCGCGTTCAAACAAACAAACAAACAAACTCTTCAGCTTTATAATATTAGTATAGAGTATAGATACGACATGCTTTTCGATTGCTTCCTTAGAAATGTAATTCAGTATTTTTTAATGTTTTTACCTCATAACTCAGTTATTTATTAGGTTAGCGTCAGAAACTCGTGGCTTAATTATAACTACCACTCGGGTCGATCTTTAGGTTACCTAAGCTGTGCTTTCCTAGGTTGGTCTGTGGATGGATGACCGCCTATTACATACCGTGTTTCCTCCGTGCCTCGGAAAGCACGATAAGCTCTTAGTCCCGGCTGCCATATACATAGTTATATCGTCGGCTCCTAAGTATACTGAGTCAACTAACAAATTTCGACAAATGCACTTTTTAGTATATTATCATCAATTAAATAATTGCCTATCTATCCGTGTAAAAAAAAAATCATAATCCTATAAATAACGAAAATAAAATAGCGTATACTGGATCAAGTTTACTATTTGTTTACTTTGCACACAGTACATTGAGTCAAGTGTACCAATACTAGTATTCGCGGGAAGCGAATGCAGTCATTTTGGTGCAAGTTGAACTTATTTTCTGAAACAAAAAAACTACTTTAGGTCAACCGGACTAACAACCGAACTACTACCATTAGACCATTTTTTTACGTAAGTAATTATTAAGTACTTCCCTCATAACTTAAATTTTGAGACTGATTTGATTCTCAGCAATAATTATTAATTATCAAAGGTATTTAGAATTGTTTACCGACTGTGATTTTCTTTATAAGTATTATTAAGATGACTGAAAATGATTCCTAAATTATTGTGATTTCAAGCAGTAATTATTACGTGTAAGTAATTGATACAATAATTATTTTCTATTTTTGTTACTTAAGACTTTCTAAGAGTCTTTGTCATTGATGTCTAGTATTGTTAATTTTTGTTACTTTTATGGAAATCTTAAAGTTGTGTTAATGTTACCAATTACCTTTTTGAGATCTCATAAATTAAAATTTTAAACAAATAAAGGAGTTTTTGATTATTTTACCGATTTTGTAGCACACTTGACTCAACAAGGATAGTTATCACTTCTGGAATTATGTCCATGTATAGTGAGTCAACTTATTATACTTTCGCACAATATAAATTCAGGCCAGAAATTTTAATACATAAGATATCTAATAAGTATATAAAAATATTTTTTACCACACTTACTAAATAATATTTAATTTTCTTCAAAACGTAGGTTCAATAATACGACGTATAAAACTGTAAGTGGTAGTTGATCCATTTTTAACAAACAAATAATCGATGTATACAAGTGTATCTACAATAGCTCATAGATTAATAAAATAATATGAAATTTGTTTTGTACTGTTGATAGGCCTTATTATATTGAATTCACTATAATAAGTTTTTTTTTCGTATAAGTATTAACATTTCAAATAATAACCATTCACTCTTCATAACGCCGTCCTCTAAAGTTATTAAAAGTACAGTTGACTCAGTATACTTAGGAGCCGTCGATATGTTACAGTCAAAACTCTTAATCAGTCAAAACCACTCTTGCCTGGTTTAGTCAAAAACCTTATTGCGCTAAAACGCGTTTATTCTAGCGAAATAAATGTTAGCTATCGTACAATTATCTAAAGGGCCAACAAAAAAGAAACCTAACAAACCTAATAAGTTTCCTAACGACATTTAGGTTATTATAATTTAGTAGAGAAAAAAAAACAGAAACCACCTAATAATTTGGTAGAATAGTTTTGACCAGTCAAAAGTAGTTTTGACTGTGACATATAGATCTTTGGCAGTCGTTACAGGTAGTCAGTGTCCTGAAAGTCTGAGCCAGTCTTACCAAAGAGTAACGTTTTACCTAGTATTAACTGAGTTGTGGAGATCAGTAGGCATACACTTCATGTAAAAGACTGGTATTTAGCTGCCTCCGGTTATACTGGAAGCGGAAAAGGATGGGCAGATGATAAACTCCGATATTTATGAACCAATTTGAAAAATCTTGTTTTAAGTTCAAATTACACTTTCATTCATTCATTTATTTATTCATTAACAATTTACATTCTGTTGAAAATTACATATTAGAAAAAGAAATAACACATTTACTTATTTAGTACTTGGAGGACTTACAACTGATACAAACAAACAAAAAAAGAAAAGAAACCATAGTCAGCAGAAACAAATACATTATTAAAACTGGAGTGAAATGTTTAGTTAAAGACTCAATTCATTTCAAATAATAAATGTCAGCAAATTAATACAATGTCTGATTAATTATTAGCAGGTACCAGGCAGGCAGTATCTTGTGTTTAAATTCCTTCCTTGTTTTGCTTTCCTTAACTTACGCTGAGTTACGCTCCTCTTGTGATTCATACCCATGAATATACGAGTACTTAGCAAAGTGATTAAGGATTACCAATATACGAGTATATAAACTAGGTACTGTTAAAATGGTCAATTCTCTAAAATATCTTTGTGAGATTCTGACTATAGTCCGTATGGCACGTTTCTGTTAAATAAACGCTTTCTCACAGTTATACTTATAACGGGTGCGCCAAAGTTCACCTAAAATTTCAAATCCGATAATTGGAAATCCGAAAATGTTCTTCCTAACATTTTTCATCCTAACAATCGCAATTCCTAACTACTCTGTCTCTAATGTTTTAATTCCGAATGTCAGTAGCAATAAAACTCTATTACACTATTTTTAACCGACTTCAAAAAAAGGAGGAGGTTGCTTCCCGTGTGGTCCCATTGTCACCATTTCAATGTCTGATGATGGGATCTTGTAGAAATCGGTGGAACTCTTCAATAAATAACAGCAGATTAACCGCGATTGTTGCTATAGCTTAACTAAGCATTATTTACGCCATCACACAACATAATATCACGCCTGTACTCACTACAAAGGTGATTAAGAACTTCGGAGATAGGCAATGGAACTCCTCAATTAATGATAGCAAATGGACTGGGATTGCTGAAATCTCATGAATGTCTATTGACCAGTTCATAACATAACATCTCGCCGGTACGTTGTGAAGGGGTAAGCACATGTGAACCACTAAAAAGTGAAAAATAAAAACTTTTTTACAAAAAATAAAACCGACTTCGACAAAAATAAAACACAAAAAAGTGAAAAATAAAAAATCAGCTTCAGAAGTCGGTGGCAAAAACATGAAATCAAACAAACAAAAGTCACCGACTTCAGAAGCTGATTTTTTATTTTTCACTTTTTTGTGTTTTATTTTTGTCGAAGTCGGTTTTTTTTTTTTTTGTTTTCCTATATATTCTCAACATAACCATCTTTTACACTATTATTCAAAGTAATATCTTTTTTGTTTAGATTACTTTTTATTCATAATAATCAGTATTATAAAAGGTCCCATTAAAATAGGTGGCAAAATTTTAGAAATCATTCAGACCGCTAAAATAAGGACAATAGTAAAAAAAATATAAGAAAAAGACATTAAAATACCTACTTTTATAGGATGAGTTTGTTCTAGAGTGCCGGCAATTTATTATTTTAGGTCAAAATAAAATCACTTTATAAAGTGTTTTTTTTTTGTTTAGATAAAATAAATAATAATAATAATATTCCACAACTACCTATCACACAACGCCATCTAGTCCCAAGCTAAGCAGAGCTTGTGTTATGGGTACTAGACAACTGATAAACATACTTATATATTTCTAAATACATACATATTATAGATAAATTACACCCAGACACAGAACAAATGATCGTGCTCATCACACAAACATTTGTCCTGGGTGGGAATCGAACCCACGACCTCCGGCATAGCAGTTAGGGTCACTAACCACTAGACCAACAGGCCAGTCTGTCATGTCTTTAGTTAGGCTTACTAAACGCTGTGTTAAAATTTGTCCACCTATTTTAATGGGACCTTATATACTATGCAAAGATATCCATAGGTTAGGTTAGAACTGTGACCAACTACGCGCGAGCCGAGCGAGCGAAGCGAGCGGTGCCGCGGCAGCGGCCGGCGAGCGCTACCTCGAAATTGGTCGCGATCTAAGTATTTTTTTCATAGTGCCCCCAAGACGACACTCTGACCTGAATTTCAATCATTTATTTCATTTCAAGACAAAAATCAGTGAAACGACCTTTAATCATTCTAAACAGTTGTATGAGTGAAAATATATGGTACCTAATTATGTTTAGGAATAAAAGCGTTAGGATAAAAAACAGTAGGAGTTTTAAATATATTTACACTAATGATATTATGAATTACAATTTTCGGAAACATGAGTGTTATGAACATCGTCGGTAGCGCTACAAATAGTATGAATGAAAACTTTAGGATCAAAAATTTTAGGAAGAGTGATCATTCGGATTACAAGTCGTTAGGAAGAACAATTTCGGGTAAAGAACTTTAGGTGAGCCAATATGGACCCCTTTCTCACAGTTATACTTATAACTGTAGCTGTTTCTCCAAAGCATTACACAGTAGTATCTAGTATATGCGTCCCCATAATATTTTATTAAAGAATTATCTTCCAACTCCTAACCGTTGAGGAGCTATACCTTGCATTATCAGCTCATCAATATGAAGTAATGACTGCATCTAGCAGTCTACTAGTAAAGTGGCCAAGTGCATGTCGGAGCACGCACAAAGTAAGGTTCCAGTACTTCCAGTTGCCCATCAAAATATGAGTGAACTTACTAAACTGATTAACCACCCTGTCTACGTGCCTACGTGCCTCCGAACGATATTTTTCGACTCCTTACCGTTGAGGAGTAGTACCTTCCTTCATCAGCTCATCAACATGAAGTGGTGACTGCACGTAATGCGTGCCTATGAAATTTTGAGGGTTGCCCTCGATTTCTCTGAGACGCCATAACCAGGTCCTAGTTTCCATATCATAGTACCACCATTGAAATAACTCCTTTCCTATAAAAAAGAAGCATCATAATTGGTTCATAAACGACGAAGTTAAATAACGAATACACATAAGCGAAAAATGTTCATAAATTAAAAAAAGATCCCATCATAAGATAAGTACTGATTTAAGTAAGTAATAATACGTCAAACACATAACCCTCCTTTTGAGCTTCGCCGCAGTCGGGTAACAAACATATATAATTGCATACATTCACACGAATTAAATAGAGAACCTCCTCCATTTGGAAAGTCGGTTAATAAAAACTTTTTGCAAAAAAAAAACAACCGACTTCAAAAACACCAAAAAGTGAAAAATAAACTTCAGAAGAAAAATCAGCTTCTGAAGTCGGTGGCAAAAAAAAACAAAACAAAGAAATGTCACCGACTTCAGAAGCTGATTTTTCTTCTGAAGTTTATTTTTCACTTTTTGGTGTTTTTGAAGTCGGTTGCTTTTTTTTGCAAAAAGTTTTTTATTTTTTCATTTTTAGTTGTAATATCTTATAGAAATACTTACTATGACACCTAACCCTTAACCTTCAAGATTCCTTGATTATTGCTTTCAACTCCTAACCATTGAGGAGTAGTACCTTCCATCACAAGCTCATCAACATGAAGTGATGACTGCTAGATGCGAATACTTGTATAGCGTCAGAAAAAGCACGAAACACGTAATATGTGCCTATGAAATTTGAGGGTTGCCCTCGATCGATTTCTCTGGGATTCCATCATCAGGTCCTGGTTTCCATATCATGGTGGCCCTTGAAGTATCTCCGTTCCAATAAAAAAAGAATCATCAAAATTGGTTCATAAACGACGAAGTTATTCGCGATACACAAAATCTGGTAACATACCTACTTACATAAAAAAAATGTGTATTGTACACATCTGCATACCCCCTCAGAGCATACAGGCGTGATGTTACGTCATTATAATGTATATTCAATAAACAACCAAGCGATTCCAGCAATTACGACAGATTTGCCGTCTATTTTTGAAGAGTTCCATTGTATATCTCCGAAAATCAGCACCAGATCTTCACCAAATTAAAATGGGACCACCTCAGGAGTATACTCTTTCAAATAAAAAAATAATTTTGAGAATCGGTCCACAAATGGGGCAGAAATCAGGTAACATACATAAAAAAATAAAAAAAAATACGTAGGTAGACACGAACATATAACCTCCTCCTTTTTTGAAGTCGGTTAAAAATATGGACAATCGTTGCAAGCGTAGAGATGATTGATATTTGATGCGTGGTTTGTGTGTGTGCAGGTGCGGCGTATGCGGCGCAGCAGAGCCGCCTCGCGCCCCCCGCGCACCCCGCGCCCCCCGCGCCCCCCGCGCACGTTGGGCGCCCCTCACGCTCCGTCACCGACGACGGCGGCGGTGACCGCTGGCGAAACCTCATCGCGGGTCAGTCTCGTACTCTCGTCTTTCCAGTACTAACTTACTTATCATTACAGTCCCGTTGAATTGTCAGGGAGAATTTATGAAAAACATAACCCTCCTTTTGGGATTCGCTGCAGTCGGGTAAAACCATAAAAACGTGTTGTGCCGTCCCCAAAAGTAACACGGGACAAGGGCAGGAACATGATAGGCAAATTAGATATCATTCAAAAACCAACTTAACACACCCAGCCACCTTCGCAACCACCAGTCAAACAGGGCTCTTTACATTGACCAACCTCGTTACCTGGGTATCACACTGGACAGATCCCTGACATACAATATTACTGCCGGAAAACAAAACAGAAGGTCGGGGCCAGAAATAATATTCTTTGTCGCTTTACATCCACCAGCTGGGGATCATAACGATAGGTTCTACGCACAAGCAGTCTATGTCACTTATTTCTGCTGGGGAGTTCGCATGCACAGTGTGACATCGTCCCGCAAAAGAGTTCGAGCACCACACGATACCTGTCACATACATCTCTTGCGACACAGGAACGAGACAACCGCCACCCCTGTACGATCAACTACGACTTTCTAAGCGTGAAGGTACGCTTAGAAAGTCGTACAAGCTTTTTAAGACATACAACCTCCTTAGAAGACGGTGCGTCAGGCGAACTTTGGAGAAACAAACATCCCATCCATACACCAACAACCCGGAAGAGCACCTGCCGCCCGGATACGAACTGCCAGCAATAATATTATATTTTTTGTTGCTTCTGAACGCTTAGTATGCAAGTCCTGTTCGCACTTGACCGGTTTTTGAGAAAAACTCAACATAATCACGAGCAAAAATATCCTATTTGGGGAGCTAATCACTAATTATTTCACATACAGCATACCTTGATACCTACAGATACCTTATCGCTTTAATAATTAGTACCTAATAAGTTTTTGAAGTTCCTCCTTCATCAATCAACTGTCACTGTGGCGCGTGGTAGCTGTGGCGAGGTCTCGCGCACTTCCTGGTGCCGCCGACGCAGGCCGCGCGTTGCCACCGCCACCTCGTGACACGCTAGCCTTCTGCGAACCACTTGCTACTAACTGGTGTCACATTATAATCACGTCAAGCTGTCAATTTCTACTAATCCAGAAGGAACTCGAAGGAAATCCGATTTTTTTAATTTTTGCATAATTATATTGTTTGCAGAATACACACGCAATGTGGGAGGCGCGGGCTTCGCAGGAGGTGCGGGAGGAGCGGGCGGCGCGTGGCCCAGTGGCGCGGGTGCGTGGCCCGGCGGCGCGGGCGCCTGGCTGCCGCCGGCCATCCCCATACAAGTGCCGCTGCGTGAGTACTGACTACCACCCCACAACACTACATGACACACAGATAACCTTCTCTTGGTTAGGCTGTTATCCTAAGGCGACGACTACCAACCTTCCTAACTTTCCACTATGTACATAAATATACGATACCACTACATATCCACTTGTATAATACGAGCAAACCCATACACTCGTGAATTATTTCAACTTTATGCAGACATCGACGCGCAGCGGATGACTAAAACACAAAAATATTAGTTAATGGTCAGTTATCCACATAACACGATCAGATGCGATCCTTGTGTGTACTTGTACAATATCAAAGTAATCATTAGTAACACTGAATGTTTTGTGATACAGAAGGTGACGGCAGCGGTCGCGCGGCCTTGTCGTTGCTGGTGGTGCCCGTGCCTGTGCCTGTTCCCGTGCCCGCACCGCGCTCCGAGCCCGCCCGTGAGTACCCATCACGCACACGCCGAGCACACGCCACCCACACGCCCCCACCACGCTCACTGTCCGCCATGTTGCAGAGTGCACGCTGACGGCGCCGCAGAGCGACACGCGACCTTACAGCGAGCCTTCCAGCCCCGCGTACCACCCCGGCTATGGCGTACCGCCGTACAACGCCCTCCCAGTCAACAGCCAGCCGCCAATCTACAACCAGCTGCCAGTGTTCAACCAACGTCCAGCCAGCAACCCGATGTTGTCGTACGATCCATTGCCAGCGCTGCAGCCCGATGCGGCGCCGACGGCCGCGCCCCCCGCGCCCCTCGACGTGCAGTACGAGTCTCCAACAGCAGCGCCTCTCCCACGCGAACACCCGCGACGCCCCAACACCGACGAGCGACTCGCTAGGAACGCGCCAAACTTCCCGCCTGTCGGTAAGACTGTCTTTAATAGCAACTGCGATGTGTATACGTCAGTACCAGACGAAAACTTTGACTTGCTTCTCTGCAGTTTTCGTAATATTATGTCTCTTTTAATTTGCAGAGGACTCACGGCTCCTAGTAGAGCAGTTCCGCGCACAAGTCCCGGACGACCCCTCACTGCCTCCGGTAGTGATCGACCCCGTCAGCGTGGTCAGCACCGACGACTACACCGTTGACGAACTCAGAGATGCAGAGACTTCACCCGATGCGCAGTCGCCGCATGAGGCACAGGTGGCCGGCGTGGTGGGTGGGGCGCCACTGAAGCGCCTCAGATGCAAACGGCGCCGCGCGCCGGAGGCCGGCGGGGGCGGGGGTGAGGGTGCTGAAGTGGCAGAGGGGGAGGCACAGGGGCCGCCCCCCCCACCACCGCGCTTCGAACGCTCGCTGTTCCTGCGCGCGCGCCTCACCGTGCCGCGCGCCGATTACACAGAACCGTACTCCGTGTGGTATGTTCATCTCTGTGGCATTCTTACGTTTACTCTCTCACATTATGGAGAGACAGACACGCATGGCATACCGTGCAATTCGACACCCACCAAATAACAAGGAGGAGCGCGTTGAGGTGCCACAAATTATACCTTTAGAGAAATGGCTGATCGTGCTTAATCTTCGGCATGCCTGGTAGGGTCCGTCGGACCCACCTGTGTACATAAACCATTCTATTTCCTTTAAATTCGAATTTCTCGCCTAACCGCACTTAGTAGCTGGCCGTTATGAATTGCTAGGCACCCGCAGCCCACTACCTGAGACCAGAACGCACTCTCGTGGTAGTAGGATGTGCGTATAGTTTTCCAATGTGCAATTTCCTTTCGGACCAGAACTCTGGAAAATGTTTATAGACCGAATATTCGTAAGCGTCAGGACCCCTGGACCAAAAGTGATATTTGATGTTTTGAAAATACCAAAAAGGTAATAAAAAAAAGTAGTTAAAAAACTAAAAAACCCGACTGAAAAAACTGAAAAGCAAAAAACAAGCACATTTTAAATTAAACAAAACTTGGAACCAGGCGGGGTTCTATTTTAGTTCTACTTATGTTTTTCATTTCATAATTTAATATTCAAATGAACCCCGCCTGGTTCCAAGTTTTGTTTAATTTAAAATGTGCTTGTTTTTTGCTTTTCAGTTTTTTCAGTCGGGTTTTTTAGTTTTTTAACTACTTTTTTTTATTTCCAACTTTTTAGTTCTTTTGTGTTTGTTCTTTCGTTGGTCGTGTAAAATTCTTCGCAAATGATTTAACTTTTGTGCTTGTTTATAGGATTTGTAACTTAAAATTTATTTTAAACATATAGGTGTTATATATTTTTGTAATCTCCCTTTAAAACCCTTTATTTTGATACCCTACTCGATGGTATAGGAAAAAATTTTTTTTTGAACTCCACGATTTGGCCCCCAAAATTCGTAAGTTTTCTTTGTTTTTTAACTTTAATGTAGCCTATAACACTCGCGCCATCAAGACGAATCTAACGATGTATATTTCATTCAAATCCCTTCATCCGTTTAGGAGTTATGAGGGAACAAAGAAACGGACATACATACATACTTACATACATACACGTCAAACACATAACCCTCCTTTTGGGCTTCGCCGCAGTCGGGTAAAAAAAGTACATAGAAGTGCCTTATATTATGTTTTTATAGTCTGATTGAGATCACTTTAGTTTTTAATAAGTAAAGTGTGTATAAGAGTAACTAAGTTTAAAAGTTTTAAAAACACTACAGACTTAAGTTTAATCGGCATTCGAATTATTAAAAGTTGGTGATTTGCAATATTTTTGAGGAGCTCGTGGCTTAATAAGAACTGCCACTCAGGTTGATCTTTAGGTAAAGCTGTGCTTGCCTAGGTCGGTCTGTGGATGGGTGACCGCCCAACATACCTCCTTCCTTGTCTCGTTTCCTCCGTGCCTCGGAAAGCACGTTGAGCTGTTGGTCCCGGCTGCCATATATATAGATCTTTGGCAGTCGTTACAGGTAGTCAGTGACCTGAAATTCTGACATCCAGTGTTACCAAAGGGTATTGTATTACCTAGTATTAACTGGGTTGTGGAGGTCAGATAGGCAGTCGCTCCATGTAAAATACTAGTATTCAGCTGCATCCGGTTAGACTGGAAGTCGCAATATAGTTGGGAAAAGGCTAGGCTATGATGGTGATTTGCAATATTTTTTTATTTTATTTTCTAACATACACCTCTAGTAAACATATTAGTACACTAGCTGACCCACGCAACTTCGTCTGCGTCACATAAATATAGCTATAACCTTTCTCGATATATCGACTATCCGACATTAATTAAGCTAAATCGTAACAAACACAAAATCTTATCTTTCCTCTTTATTACAATAGTTTAGATGGTTTAGATTAGCTTAGATTATATTAAAGTGTGAATTACTATAAAATCTATCTCTTACTGTTAAATATTTTGAATTTGAATGTCCCGGAGGCCAGCCAGAATCCCCCGTACCTACATTGCGACGCAACCCGCGTAATTATTTTTCCGCGCGGGTATTTTTACATTGCGATATCTTCTAAGATATTTGTTTAAACTGTATAGAGTAAAGAGCACAAATATTCTATATTAAATTTTCGTTCTAACGAACACATTTTTTTAGATATAGATTAATACGATATGGGTTAAATAAGCTTCGCAAAAAATAATTCTTTTTAACCTAACATTTTAATAGTAAAAAATGGTTACAGTGAGTCAATCTTAAAAGATAGACAGATGCTGTCGCGGATTTTTTTTTAGAACTTTTAAAGATGAATAATTACTTCATACATGATATTCTCGTAACTTAAACCGTTTTCGCAGCGCACGCAACGGAAGCTCTCAGAAAGGAATTTTCTTTTCCCGTTTTTGCAACATTTCTCATTTATGCTCCGCTCCTATTGGTAGTAGCGTGATGTTATATAGCCTATAACCTTCTTCGATAAATTAACTATCCAACACAAAAATAATTTTTCAAATCCAACCAGTAGTTCCAGAGTTTATCGCGTTCAAACAAACAAACAAACAAACAAACAAACAAACTCTTCAGCTTTATAATCTATACTAAATACTAATATTATAAAGCTGAAGAGTTTGTTTGTTTGTTTGATTGTTTGTTTGTTTGTTTGAACGCGGTAAACTCAGGAACTGCTGGTTGGAATTGAAAAATTCTTTTTGTGTTGGATAGTCCATTTATCGAGGAAGGCTTTAGGCTATATAACATCACGCTACGGCTAATAGGAGCGGAGCATAAATGAAAAATGTTACAAAAACGGGAAAAGGTAAAGGTCCTTTTTGGGAGCTTCCGCTGCGTGCGCTGCGAAAACGTTTTAAGTTACGCAAATATCATGTATGAAGGAATTGTTCCTCTTTAAAAGTTCAAAAAAAAAGTCCGCGACAGCATATATCTATCTTTTAAGAGTGACTCACTGTAACCTTTTTTTACTGTTAAACTGTTAGGTTAAAAATAATTATTTTTTGCGAAGCTTATTTAACCCGTATGGTATTAATCTATATCTAAATAAATGTGTTTGTTAGAACGGAAATTTAATATAGAATATTTGTGCCCTTTACTCTATACAGTTTTAACAAATATCTTAGAAGATATCGCAATGTAAAAATATCCGCGCGGCAAAATAATTCGCGCGTCGCAATGTAGGTACGGCGGATTCTGGCTGGCCTCCGGGGAATTCAAATTCAAAATATTTACTGCATCATAATGTTAACAAGTAGGTACAGAGTATTATAGTATATTAATTAACAGTAAGAGATGTACCTATAGTGATTCACACTATTATAATCTAAGCTAATCTAAACTATCTAAACTATTACAATAAAGAGGAAAGATAAGATTTTTTGTTTGTTACGATTTAGCTTAATTTATGTCGGATAGTCGATATATCGAGAAAGGTTTTAAGCTATATTTATGTGACGCAGACGAAGTTGCGCGGGTCAGCTAGTATTAGTATAGATTTAAATAACTTATTTATCAATAAGTAAATATTTTAGAATTTACAAGTTAAAAATCCGGGTCTGATAAACCCACCAGGCATACCGTGTAACTTTTAGTCACCAGGCATATGACGAAGGTTAATGATTTCATTAAATGGCTGTAGATTTTTCTGTGTGGCTAATAATGAGAAAAAACCGACTTCAAAACCAAATAAAAAACTTTTTTGCAAAAAAAAAAAACAACCGACTTCAAAAACACCAAAAAGTGAAAAATAAACTTCAGTTGTTTCTTCGGTTGTTTTTTTTTGCAAAAAAGTTTTTTATTTTTAGTTTTAATATCCTATAGAAATATTTACTATACAAGACATATTATTTTAACATTCGACTAAGAAACCAAAAAACACGTAGGTAATACGTGCCTATGAAATTTGAGGGTTGCCCTCGAGTTCTCTGGGATTCCATCACCAGGTCCTGGTTTCCATATCATAGTACCACCCTTAAAATATCTCCTTCACAATAAAAAAAGAATCATCAACATTGGTTCATAAACGACGAAGTTATTCGCTAACACACATAAACGAAAAATGTTCATAAATTAAGAAAAATCTTCATAAAATGAAAAGAACTGGGCCAAACTATACTTAATTTTTATGGGACCAAATGACAACTATTCCGCATCAGACTAAAAAAGAATCACGTAAATCGGATCATAAATCGCAGCGTAATCGGTGTATACATACATAGAAAAAAAAAACATACCAATCGAATTGAGAACCTCCTCCTTTTTGGGAAGTCGGTTAAAAAAGTGAAAAATAAATTACAGAAGAAAAATCTACTTCTGAAGTCGGTGACATTTGTTTGTTTGATTTAGTTTTTTGCCACCGACATTTTTTTTTTCCATTTTTAGTTGTAATAAGTATGGTTGTAATCCTATACTTACAAATATTTAACATTCAACCAAGATAGATACCAAACCCTCAACCTTCAACATTCCCTTTATTGCTTTCAACTCCTAACTACTGGTAACCTTCCATAATCAGCTCACCTAGATAACCTGAAAGAATACAACCGTATATACGTCCCCATAATATTTTATTAAAGAATTATCCTCCAACTCCTAACCGTTAAGGCGCAGTCAAAGGGGCACCGTAAAAACGACCTGTTTTTCGTCGCAGAGTTAGCCGTATTGCTACTTATTACAATTCCAAAAAAAATACAGTGTATAGTCAAATGTATAGGTAAAAGACTTATGCAAAAATATTTTCTAAAAGTAATCAAGAACCTCGAAAAAAAAATTACAAAATCACAAAAAAATCACACGAAAAAACTTTTTCGTCTCGAAATGCTCAATATTTTGAGTGACAACTGTTATTTTTTTTTTACTATCAGAAAGGAAATTTAACCAACTAAAGACATGTAAAAATATTTTAACATTACAGCGTATTTTTTTTTTATAAATTAAATCTGCGAACTATCGTTCATTTTGGCAGTCACGAGCATCAAACGCATCGCCATTTTCAACCTTATTTGTTTAGGCGATGAGTTAGACGCGCGCTCAAGGTCGCGGGCAGCTAATGTCGCCTTAAGGAGTTGTAAGTGATAACTGCTAGATGCGAATACTTGAAAATCTTTAGAAAAAGCAAGAAACACTTAATACGTGCATACAAAATTTGAGGGTTGCCCTAGATTTCTCTGGGATGCCATCATCATCAGGTTAACATTATAGCCTGAAAGAAAACAACTATCGGTCCATTATGTATGTATAATTTTGAAAGAATTTTCTTTCAACTCCTAACCTTCGAAGCGGCACAAGATAAGAGCTCTTGGAAGGAGTTGGGGGAGGCCTTTGCCCAGCAGTGGGACAGTACAGGCTAAATAAAAATATAATAAAAAAAAATCTTTGAGGAGTTGGGCCTTCCAACATCAGCTGATTTTGAAAATCGGTGTAATAATGATGGAGATATCCGGAAACAATAATAATAAAAAAAAACATAGACGAATTGAGAGTTTCAAGTTCCTTCGTTTTGGAAGTCGTGTGAAAACAATGACCGAATGCTTCTGCTTATCCGAGTAATAAAAGATCATGGCGTGTGGCAGGTGGGACGCGGCGAGCGGTGCGTCGCGCGTCGACTTCCACGGCGGCGCCACCTCCACCTACCGCATGATGAAGCGCGACGGACGCGTGCAGAGCGTGCAGGTAAACTCTCACACTGCAGGGCTTGGATCACAACCGAATGCGTTGCTTGAAACTGATGCTGCGGATGTGTGTTTCAGATCCGCTTGGACCGCACGGCGGAGGCAGACGTGCGGCGCTGCGTGGTCGCCGCGCCGCGCCGCGTGTCGCTAGCAGAGCGCGCGCTGCCCGCGCTGCCCGACCTCAGGGCCTTCTCCTTCGCCGGTGACTATGACCTACAACGGTATAGTGTAGTACAATCTCCAGTTCGTGTCGCATGCTAACGTGTGGTGTCGCAGGTTTCGTGGTGCGCGGCGCCGAGCGCGCTGAACGCTGGCGCCACACGCTGTCGGGCCACAGCGGGGAGCTGGGCGGCGCGCGCGGGGAGGCGCTCACCTTCCGCCACGAGCTGCTGGTCACGCGCTCCGCCGACAACTTCACAACAACGCCGCACTGGTAACTATCACTCTGCACTGCCAGGATTATATCCACCACAGCCATTACAAGTACTCAGTACTCATAATATGTGCACAGGTACTCTGTGCGTGTGGACAGTTCGGTGCTGGGCGCCGACGCCGATGGCTTCGTGCACCAGTTTGACGAGGTGAAGGCGCAGCACCACGATGCTGCAATGTTCCACCTCGACATCGGTACGTTGACTAGAGCGCACTAAGTAGCTGCTTCCTGCACGCGCTCTACATGTACTACTCGGTCACATTAACTTGACGCTTGAGACGCTTGACACTAGACGCAGAGATACGTCAAGATAACACTAGAAAGACCGGTATTCGTGCCCTACCTAGAAAGACCAGCATCGTCATATTGATGTAAGCTCAGATCAAATAATAGCATTTGATCTGAGGATGTAAGGATATCCCTGTGGCATATTCATTGACCTTGATATCAAATTATTGTTTAAGGATATTTTATAATATCTAAAATATTATAAAACTATGTGCATGGGCCGGGCCATCTACTACCCTCTCACGGAATATATTCGTGCTATTTGGTCCACAATATCGACACCGTTGCATTATAAAAGTCCACCTTTTTCCCATGCACCAATGTTAACAGTCGGGTGTAGAACGCTCAGAATCATAACATTTTTATTAGGCACAACAATATATGGAGCGATAATGTAAACAAAATATTTCTAAGTACCCTCAAGTATCAAAGGGAACCGGAGTCCTTTGCATTGGGTCATTTTGACGATAGTGGTCTTTGTAGGTATTACTCATTGTAATTCCAAAACTAATCAAGATATCAACGTTATATATCAAGAGGGTGTTTAAAACCACAAAATATTAAAAGTCACAGAGTGTCATGTTGCAACAAGCCGTAACTTTAAAAATATTGTCATTTTACTCCACAAAATCGTCAATTTGACGACTGTGGTCTTTCTAGTGTTAATGTGTAATGAACTGTTGTAACGTTTTAGCTGACGCGTGTGATCAAGTTGAAACCACCAATCGGATGGAGAGCGTGGAGCCACTCCGCGAGTTCACCATGCTGCGCCGCGACCCACGACACGACACGGAGATCGAACAGTGAGTAACGAACGTACACACCTAACAAATAATTTACTTGTATTATACGACTTCTTGTGGTTCCGTCGCCAAATGGCTAAATCGAATACGCATTCTTCTTGTTCAGTGCCTCTAAGATAACTTGAGCGTTTGCAAAACATCTATTTTCGTTTGGTTTTCTCCTCCACAATGTTTATAATTTTCGCAAAATACTCAAGTGGCTCCCAGGTTCGACTTAACAGGAACTCTCGAACATTCGGCTCTGAATAATAGAGTTACAGTGTAGGTAAATTTGACAAAAACTCAAGTTTTCAAGTTTATTGAAAAGTTTATCAAGTTTACTGGCGACTGCAAAGGAAGATGAGAGCCACCGAAGAGGCAAACTCAAACTCAAACTCAATTTTTTTTTTTCAATTAAGCCATTACAGGCACTTTTGAATGTCAGAAGGACGGAAGAAGAACGAAACTACGAGTGCAATACGTCATTCCGAAAGCCACCACGCCGAACCACACGCCACTGAATGCCCGCAACAACGAACACTGCGAGCACAAAAGCACGCAGCGACGCAAACCGCAACAACGAATGCTCGAGACCCCGAAACACGGAACAACGAATGCACGCCGCAACGTGCAACCGCCGCCCCGCGACCCGGAGCCCCGCACACCCGCCGCCACGGTACACGCCGCCGCGCGCCCCCGCACCCACAGCAATCGCCGCCGGTAACATCCGGCGCCGCGCAGCCCGACGCAGCAACTCCCGAAACGACGCATTGCACTCCTACGCCACAGACACAATCACAAGGCATAATAACTTGTGAAAGTACTGTAGTTGCCAGTTCCCTAATGAAGATCTCATGAAGAAGAACGGGCAAGAAACTCCAAGGACACTCTTTTAAATCAGAATTTGTTACAAAATCTTGGTACATTACATCCTTCATGTTGAGATGGTATATTATGTGAGAACTATGTAGCAAGACGTGCAAGTTAAGAGCGTCCAGAGTAAAAAGATATAAAAAACAAATCAAAGAAAAATATATAAACCATGGCAGCTAAGAGATGACACCAGTCTCCACTGACAGCGCCCGTTCACGAACATGACGCATGGATCAGCACCATCTAACTCAACCATTTTGAAGGGAACCAAATGATCCGACACACCCGCCACCATCAGCGAGACATTTGAGTGAGCACGACATTCTCCCAGCCACCAGGGCAACGTCACTTAAATATAACTAAATGTAAAATGTAAAAAGTGGCTTTATAGTACATAGTAAGTACTCACACATGTGCCATGCAATTATACAATATTAAGACATTGAATCTTTACAATGCAAAGATATTTTTACAATCTTCTGCAGCCTCTACACTAACTTCACATGGTAGTCGATTTATTTGCCCCTAAGGTTGTGGAGCAGGACCAGCATTGAGCCAAGCATTTTTATCATCAATGTAATCCCCCAACTTACAGTATGCTTGCCTACATAGTGTGCGTTTTACACAAGTTTTAAATGTCGTCTCACTCAGTTGAAGAATGTGAGGGGGTATTTTATTGTAACATTTTAAACAGTACCCCATGAAAGATGAGTCTACTTTAGCTAGCCTGAAACCTGGCTGAACTAGTTGGTCCCTATTCCTCGTATTATAGTGGTGTCTATCACCTCTTTTACTAAACAAATGCAGATTTTTCCTAACGTACATGATGTTTTCATAGATGTATTGACAAGGTACTGTCATGATGTTAATTTCCTTAAACAGCTCTCTCAGAGAATCGCGCCTTCGTAGACCATATATGGCTCTAATGGCTCTTTTCTGCAAAATAAATATAGACTCGATGTCTGCAGCCCGTCCCCATAGTAAAATACCGTATGACATAACACTATGAAAATAGCTAAAATAGACTAGTCTCGCGGTATCTACGTCAGTAAATTGACGGATTTTCCTATATATATGATCCCGACCGATTTCGGCCACAGCGACTTGGATCTGCCTAATAGCATCGCTGGTGTGCTCTCTGGTGACTGACATAGCCAATTTTTGCCGTGAAAGTGCGTTCACATACACTGCAAGTCAGCACCCCTCCGACGTAATTGTATTGGATGGCCGCGGGTGGTCGGGCCTTAAGCTCGTCACGTTTAGCATCGAGCTCTTCTCTACGTCGCCTTTCAAACTCAAACACCTTAGTGCTCACGGTATGCCTCCACAGTGACCGGTCCGCTGCCAATGCCTCCCATTGTGACGTGTCTAGGTCACATCGTTTCATGTGGCGCTTAAGCACATCTTTGTACCGAAGGAGTTGGCCGCCTTGTTTCCGCTTGCCATCCTGCAGTTCTGAGTAGAAGATTTGCTTCGCCACTCTGTCGTCAGACATTCGGGAGACATGGCCAGCCCATCGCAACTGGCGCCGCATTATATAGGCCTCTATGCCGCCGACATTCGCTCGCCGTAGTACTTCCGTGTTACGAACACGGTCCGACCAGTGGATGTTCATAATGTCCCGTAGGCATTTCAGATGGAATCTATCTAAGGTGCGAATGTGCTTGCGGTATAAACACCATGTCTCGGAGGCATACAGGAGATTTGGCAGAACTATTGCCATGTACACAGCAATTTTCGTAGAGAGCTTTATGTCATGCGAACGGAACACCTTGGCACGAAGTCTGCCAAAAGCCGCAGCAGCTGCTCCAATTCTGCTGTTGACTTCGTTATCAAGGAGGCACCTGGATGTTATAGTGTTGCCCAGATATTTGAATTTGTCTACTTGCTTAAGCGAGACGTCACCGAGTTTAATGTCGACTGGGCTATTGTTCAGTGTCTCAAGAGCCATGACTTCAGTCTTCTTCACACTGATCTTGAGGCCAAATCTGCGACATGACTCATCAAGACTCGACATAAGCCTCTGTAGACCTTCTGGGGATTCCGCCGCAAAGCATAAGTCATCTGCATACATCATCTCAGTGATAGTCACGTGGGACACTTTGGTGTGAGCTTTGAGTCTAGCCAAGTTGAAAACCCCCCCGCCATTGATACGAAAACGAATACGAATACCCTCGGTTAAAGTCTGTAAGGCATCCCTAACTACAACTGCAAAGTACAGAGCGAATAAAGTTGGAGCGAGTACACAGCCTTGCTTTACGCCGCAGCTCACAGAAAAGAACTCTGAATCTTCGCCCTGCACATTGACACAACAACGCATATCATCATGCAGGAGTCGGATTATCCTTACAAACCTGTCCGTGCATCCAAGTTTCGTCAATACCACCCATAAGGCTTCTCGAGGCACACAGTCAAAAGCTTTTTCCAAGTCAACAAAACAAAGGTACAACGGTTGACCCTGCTCTCGACTCTTCTCTAGGAGGTGGCGGACAGAGAAGATGGCCTCACATGTGCCTCGATTCGGCCGGAAGCCAAATTGGGTCTCAGGCAGAATGTCTTCCGACAAGGGCATCAAGCGGTTGAGTAAAATTCGCGCAAACACTTTTCCTGGAGAAGTCAAGAGGGAGATTCCCCTATAAGAATTGCAGTCGGATTTGTCACCTTTGTTCTTGTAAAGGGAGCAAACACGAGAGACTTGAAAGTCTTCAGGTACTTTCTCTTCATCCCACATCTGTACAAAGAGCTTCCAAATGGTTTCATGCAATTCCTCACCCCCATACTTCAACAGTTCTCCAGGTATATTGTCAATGCCGACCGCTTTTTTGGTCTGCTGTTGTTGAACGGCAACAACAACCTCGCGCAGAGTCAGTGGTTCGTCCAGCTTGTACATTGTGGGAAGCGATGCCATCGAGTTGATGTAGGAAATGTCCGCAGCTCGGTCAACATTGAGCAAGGTGTTAAAATGCTCTGCCCATCTATTGCGTACATCTTGTTTGTTGGTAAGCAATTGTGTACCATCGAAGGATCTCAGGGGCACTTTAATACGAATCGCTACACCAACAATTTTGCGGACCTCATCATAAAAAGCACCCAGCTGTTTAGTGTCAGCGAGCCACTGCATGCGTTCGGCCTTATTTCGCCACCACTGATCCTTTACTTCTCGCACATATCTCCGCAGCGCGGCACCACTTTGCTTGACTTGCTCCGCTTGGTGGTTGTCCCTATGCTGACGTAAGAGAGATCGGTGACTCCGGATAGCTTTTGACAAATTTTCATCGTTGTCATCAAACCAGTCCTCGTGTCTGCTAGGTTTTAAACCCAGTGTCTGCGAGGCGGCCGCGACTAAATTGGATGAGAGCGTATGCCAATTGGCCACAGAATCACCATTCTCAATATCCACCGCTTGGATCGCATCTCTAACCGCCTGTGCATAGTTCTTACGCACCTCTAGACTTTGCAATTTTTCTATGTCTAAACGCTTAGGCTTCACACCTTTTGATCTGCAAGGAGGATATAGCCGGAGCTTCATTTTGGATACGACAAGACGGTGATCCGTGGAGCAGATCGCATTAGCATCACGCATAACGCGAGTGACATGCACTTGAGAAATGTCTCTTTGTCGGACAATAACGTAGTCAATCAGGTGCCAATGTTTCGACCTCGGATGCATCCATGTGGTCTTATATTTTGCAGGGAGTCTAAACACGGTGTTGGTGATGGTCAGTTCAAATTCAGAACAAAGGGACAGCAGGAGTTGTCCATTACTATTCATGTTGCCAACGCCATGTCTTCCCAAGACCTTAGGCCATGCTTCAAAGTCACGCCCGACTCTCGCGTTAAAGTCACCCATCAATAGTATCTGCTCCCTAAGAGGGATTTTTGATAGGGTTTGCGTAACTTCTTCATAAAATTTGCTCTTGATGTCATCATCCTTGTCCATTGTTGGCGCATAAACACTGATGACATTAAGATGGTTGTCATTAGCCAAGTGAAGGCGCAGGGAGGTAACGCGGTCCGAGATGTGAATAGGACACTCCTCCAATACAGTGGCTATATCATTTCTGATTGCAAAACCAACACCGGATCTCCTAGGCTCTGAAGACGGAGTACCTTTCCAAAAGAAAGTATAGCCCCCCAGGCGCTCCACTCTCTCCCCCTCGTCGGCCAGGTGCGTCTCACTGAGCGCAGCAATAGCCACACCATAACGTCGGAGTTCACGGGACACGAGAGCGGTTTTACGAGGAGGACCCAAGTTACTCTCGCGATCAAGGAGGGTGCGTACATTCCACGCCGCAAATGTCATGTTATGGGTTTTAATTATCTTAAGCCTATTTCTTCTTTTATGTATCTTTCGACCACGTGTGGTTGATGCAGAGACAGCCGTGGTTACTACCTCCGAATTTGATAGGTTAAGCCTTTTTTAGGACACCTTTTCTAGTCCCCTCCCCGGACCGGGGGAAGCAGGGCCTCTCTAAATAGAGCTGCTTCGTCACCCAGGGAGCTGCCGAATTGCACTGTTAACCCAATGCAGCGCAAAACGACCATCTTTCCTGAGCCGCCTGCATGCAGACATCAGACAAAGCCTAGTTAGCATCACAACCAGACCTCTCTACCTCTGTCTATCGCTGCAGGACCTTCGTTCAAATCGGAGTCCGTTGTCAGAGCCAAGTCATTTGCGCAGGAGATATTAAAGTGCACGAAACGTAACAACGACAGTGTGCGCGCGTACACAGGTGCACTCTTATCCCTACCTCCTTGTATCCAATGGAACGGGGGACCGCCACAATCGGCAGGAGGCAGGAACGTCCCTATGGGGGTTGTAGGATGACAATTATCAACCACCCAGATGATCCCTTAGTCGCCTTTTACGACACCCAATGGGAAGAGATGGGATGGTGCTATTCTTTGTGTCCGGACACCACACGGAGAAAAAAAACTCAGCCGTCCTGCAAGAGATGTTAAATGCGGACCCCACCGTAGCCTCGAGTCAATCGTTATCCCCAAGAAAACAGTTTCATCGACAAATTCTAGTGTCTCTCGATTCAATACTATGTCACAATCAGTACTTTTGACATTTGGTAGAGCAAATCTTATGCACTTCGTTTTTTTCCCATTTAAGACTAAATTATTGACGGTGAACCAATTATGAACCTGCAGTAGGGCGTTATTTACGTCATCAAGATTTGTGGCACGTCTGTTTACCTTAAATATTAAAGAAGTATCGTCGGCAAACAATACCATTTCAGGTTGGTTTTTAAATAAATGGGGTAGATCATTAATCCCAACAAAAACATTCTGTAAAAAACTAGCCAAGTCTCGATGGAGCTGCTTGTTTATCTCTAAAAAGTAATGAAATCTAGACAAAGTCGTGCCAAGTCTAAGGTTCCTTATTGCGATTTCTTTATTATTATAGTAATTGTTGTGTGTCTTGGCCGTTGAACATTCTTTATACGTTAGTGGGTACAAGTCAATTTAGTTTATACGTAATGTTATATCTGTTGTAACTACCTATGATTGTTAAGCGAGATAATAACCCATACTGGTATTGGTAATTGGACGCCAAGAAGAAAAATGACCGAACTAAACGAAACGAACAACGGCCAAGTCACACAACATTAACTATAATAATAAAGAAATCGCAATAAGGAACCTTAGACTTGGCACGACTTTGTCTAGATTTCATTACTTTTTAGAGATAAACAAGCAGCTCCATCGAGACTTGGCTAGTTTTTTACAGAATGTTTTTGTTGGGATTTCACTTCTTTTTGTAGAAACGTGCCATATTGATTTATTATATTAGATTTTCTTATTTTTTTTTTTTGTAGTTTTTTTTTTTTCGATTTTCCTACTTTTTATAGTTTTCCCTTTATGTGGCCATTAAACCCTAACTCTGTACCAAATTTCAGCTCTCTGAGTTTATGGGAAGTACTAGTTCTATTTTGATGATCATGAGTGAGTGAGTGAGTGAGTTTCATAAATGCTAAACTTTGCTTTCGCTTAACTTCGGAACTAAATGACCTACAGACTTGAAACTTTTTATTTTAAGTGTGATTGTATAGCTTACTGGATGACGAAAATTTCAGCGTTCTGGTCTTATCCAGAGGTTCTCAAATAGGGGCCTGAAAATGCGGCGAAATGGTTCCAGTAAAGGATGGTACCTACGGCAGTGTTTGCTTCGCGCTCGACTCGGCGGGGGCACTGCCGTGCCCCCAGATATAGACTAAAAAGAGAAAGGGACCTAATATCGAACCTTGTGGTACACCCATACTTACTTTTAAGCCCGTTGAATTGACACCATTTATTTGTACTTGCTGATGTCTATCGTTTAAATACGATTTCATTAAACTGAGCGCAAGTTTCCCTAAACCGTAATGTTCAAGCTTTCTGAGAAGGGTTTCGTGGTTGACGCAATCAAATGCTTTTGAGAGGTCACAGAAGAATGCCCTGCCGACGTGAATTTATGAAGTTATGTGTAAAAAAACTTATTTTGTTCAGGTATAAAGAAAAATTCGGTCGTACATACGCCGACGACGTAGAAGAGGCGGTTCGCAAGGTCATTTTGATGCAGAGTTCGCGCCACGCGGCGGCTGGCAACCGGCAGGGAGCGTCCTTCGAGCTCGCCACCAACTTCCTGTCGGACCGGTTGGCGGTGGAGCGGCGCGTGATGCTGGGCGCCGAGCCGTCACCCACCGACGACCCCGGCGCGCCCTTCCCGCACCCGCGCGCCGAGCTGGACGCCATGCGGGGCCGCCTGCCGCGCAACTTCGACTGGCGCGAGCGCGGCGCCGTCACCCCCGTGCGCAGTGAGTGACCCTCTGCGTGCATGCTGAGCGGCAGCAACGTGTTTAGTGAGTCGTAGTAATGACGTGAGTGGTTGTCGTCGGCAGATCAGTGGCTGTGCTCGTCGTGCTGGGCGTTCGCGACGGTGGGCGCGGTTGAGGGTGCTCTGTTCGTGCAGACCGGCCGCTTGGTGCCGCTCAGCGAGCAGGCGCTCGTGGACTGCGCTGGACCGTCAGTATACACACACACTATACACTTTATTGCTTTACGAGATTGATTCAAACTCGCTTGTCTTATTATAAAACACTATCGAAACGGGTCTTATCGCGATATTCTTTTTAACGAGGTAAACAGGTAACTACAACAGGTGACCACGATCGCTGCAAGGCGGTCGAAACGTCGGGAAACAAGTAGGTACCTGTTTACCTCGTTAAAAAGAATATCGCGATAAGACCCGTTTCGATAGTGTTTTATAATGTGTACAAATCGCGAAAGTTTAAAAAGTTTAATCGCTTGTCTTAGTTCCTAATGCTGAAAATGAGTTCCAAGAAAGAACTTCAAAGAGGGTTTTAGCAGTATCAGATATTGGGCGTAATCACTCTCACGAAATTGGAGTCTTTGGTACAGTCGAACAAGCTAATAAGTATATACAGCCAGCTAACTTGTATTTAATTTTAAGATAATACAGATACATTTAGCATACAGCGTTTGACATCTTCAGTCGCTTAATGCGAAACACTTGATAAAACAAAATTACAATCAATATTTTCAGTGTTATAGAATTATAAAGATCTCTACCCTGTATACTTATTAGCTTGTTCGACTGTAATAACTCCTTCCCACTGGCATTGAAGATGATACTAGTTAAACCCATAAAAGAGGTATCAATGACTACATCTATGATTACAGACCCATTTTCTATGCTGTCCAAAGTTCTAGAGGAATATTCAGCGAACGCCTCATTGTGATGTGAAATAATTTTGTGTGACAGGTACGGTGGCCACGGATGTAAGGGGACGTGGCCAAGCGCCGCTTACAACTACATACAAGATCAAGGGCTGCCCGCACTCGACGAGTACACACCCTACAAAGGCAAAGTACGATACTCAAACAAATACCTGCAAATATTAACTGATGTTAAGCTCTTAAAAAATGACCAGATATTTTTAGGGCTCTGTTGCCAAATGACAAAAACGGAATCGTATAGATTCGTCCCGTACGTCGATTTATCAGTCCGTATGTTATAGTTTTTCAGCTCAGAGTCAGGCACTCCCCACAAACACATTCTAGCGTGTCGATGACATTTAAAATTGAGTCAGCCTAAAATTTGACGTCAAGTTCTTCGATAGCGTCAATCAGTTAATTTTTCCGCATTTAATTTAATTGATATTTGAAACCATATTTTTAGCTGACAAGTAATGAATGTGACATCAAATTGAGATGCTGAAAATAAATTATTTTATCTTATTTGGACGAGTATGTGTGCAGGAGCAGCAATGCCGCGCGGACAGCGTGCCGCCCGTCACGCGCATCAGCGGACACCTCAACGTCACGCAGGACAACGTGCTGGCGCTCAAGGTAACCACCAGCTGCGGGTTGTCTGTCTGTCCGTTCCTATGACACTGCCACTTTCTTCCGAATCTATTACGACTACAGTGTAAAAACTTTGTTGGTAGATGTATATATTGTGAAAAATTAAAAAAAAAAGATTGATGGGGGTTCTCCATACATTGCACTGAAATTAAGAAAAACATCGAACCTATTCGTGAGACATGTTTAAATAAAGGACTTTAAAACACACATTCGGGATCCTAAAACCCCTTCAACTTTCAAAATAAGAGAATCAAAATTCAATAAAATATATGTGTAGATCTTAATAAACGCTTTCAACCAAAATTAGTTTCAACAAGATATAGTCTGTAATTTTTGAGATAATTATAGCACATTTATTAAAACCTCAAATATAACTTTGTCATTGATGCAAGCACTGTGAAAAACAAACTTATCACAGAATGTGTATTTCTCTTGCCGCTATAACAATAAATAATACAAATTAATGGGGGCCTCCCTACTACGTCCTACTCGAACTTGGCCGGTTTTTTATTATTCATTTCACACATACATTAAACTGTTTACACAAACTTGGTCACTGCTGTTTGTGGTAGTTTTATAATGTTTGTCAGAGGTCCCTAACACTAGTGTATCTGTGGCAGATGGCGATTAGGAAGTACGGGCCCACCGTCGTGATCATCGACGGGGAAGCCGCCTCCTTCGTGAGCTACAAAAAGAGTTATTACCACGATGCCCGCTGGTCAGTATGCGATTTAATAGCGAAGCAATATCAATTGTTGTCATATTGAATTATTTTCGATGAAACTAAGAGATGTGCGTGCATGTATAGTCGACCAAGAAATTGGTTTACCACTTTTGATGACATCTCCCAGTAACATAATTATTCGCTAAGGATGACAGATTGACAGATTCTGACGTGAAAATAGCACTTGATGTTTTGTACGTGCAAATGATATTCAACCTTAGAGTGGTAAACCAATTTCTTGGTCGACTATACATGACTACACATACTCACTCGTGTGCGCGATGTGTTGCAGCCGGCGGAACAGCCACAACCACGCCGTGCTGGCGGTGGGCTGGACGGTGCACCGCGGGGAGACGTACTTCATCCTCAAGAACTCGTGGACGGCGGCGTGGGGCGAGGAGGGCTACGTGCGCATGCGCGCCGCCACCAACACGTGCGGCGTGCTGCGCAAGCCCTCGCTGCCGCTGCTGCGCGCGCCCGACGTGCTGCGCGTGCCCGGCTCGGCGCGTGCCGCCGCCCAGCCTCCACTCTAGCCCGCACTCGTCTCGTTGTTATGTATTCTTTGTTAGTTGTTGACAGTCATTAAAGATAATTATATTATTTTTTACCAAAGCCTATTTATTCTTTCTCTCGGTAGGGATCCCAATAGTCTAATTTAAAGTAGTTGTGTTTGAAATCGAACATTCGAGCCGCACGCGGCGCGAGCGAGACGCCGCTACGATGTGCGAGCAGTACGGTTGGAGACGCGCTGGGCGTCGAACGAATCATTAGTTCCAGTTAGCAGCGGCACTGCGCGCACGCAAAAGTTGAATTCACTCGGGAATTCTGCGACTGGCTGGTGAATACTACTTAATATTTCGGGTTTGCCTTGTTACGGGAGTGCTCTTAGAAGGAGCACCGAGGCCTTTGTGTTTAGACTAAATCGGAGTGTGTGTGGTGGGCTCGCGTTAACGTCGTGGCTTGGGGCAGCTGGCGACGTGGACGGATCGTCGTTGAGGAGTCCGAATCTACCAGCAAACCATCGCAAGGTTCATATACACACACGATACACATATACATATACTCATACTTGCGAGCGGTCAACGGATAAACCGGCTCGAAGACTTCAGGTGAGTTCCGAATGTATATATTGTTCGGAGGCGCGTATCGCGTCTATTGATCCCGTTAGGACAGCTGTTGTTCGAAGACCTATCTTCCATGGGCCCAAGATAAGGTTCGGCTGCTCCTGGCGCGATCAAATTCTGGTAGCAGAGCAGTGGTTTATACCCACTTTGTAAAAATTAGTAGGTACTTGGTACCAAATAATTTACTTTGTAAAAATTGTGTTCATGTTCACAAATTCAACTTGTAGGTAGAAGAACATTGACCTACATACCAGTGTACACTTCAAGTTGAGTTTGGCATTATGAATAATAAGTACATGGAATGTGAATATTCGTTGAGTGAATAATTTGTTATTTAATATTTATTTATTGTTTTTGCCAAGTTTTTTCTTACAAACTAGTGATTGGAGTTTCCTTTTAGGCGTCTAACGCCTGTATTAGGAGACTCCCCTCTTCCATATCGTATTAATTATATCATTAACAAACTTGTTTTTTTTACAATACTATTACACAAAAAAGGAGGTAAAAAATAAAAATTAAGGTAAAATAAAAATACAAAATTAAGACTTAGGACTAAAAAAAGTGAATATGCTTGTCACTCAGATGGTGTGTGGTTAAGTGTGAGTGAGAGTAGGTATGTCTGGAGAGTAAGTGTATGGGGGGTGAGTGTATGATGTATGACTGTGTGGGGGAGGTGTGTGTAGGGTGAGTGTGTGAGTTAGTGACTGTTAAAGTGAAAAATTTAAGTGTGAGTGTGCAAAAGGGTGTGTGTCGTGTGTTTATAATCTACCTTCAGATTTTTGATTTTCTTCGCCTCGGGGCTCGGGGCTCGGGGCTCGCTCGGGGGGGGGGGGGGGGGGGCGGAGAGAGGTACGTTGAGCGCCGGGTTCGGCGTGCATACCAGTTCGGATTGAGACGCGCTGGGCGTCGAACGAGTATTATAGTAGCCATAGAATCACGGATGAGAGTGCATTGCGCAACGGTTAAATTGACGTGAAGGTCATTTCGCATCACGAGCAGTACTAGCTACATACTAGTTAATATTTCGGGTTTGCCTTGTAACGATAGTGCTAACGGAGCACCAAGGCCTTTGTATTTAGACATTCGGAGTGAGTGTAGTGGGCTAGCGTTAACGACGTGGTTGTGGTTGGAGGGTAAGTATGCCTGAAACTATTAAAAATTATTAGAACTAAAGAAACTTTTGATTTGGATTAGATATTAAATAAATAGTTATAAAAAAAATGGAAAAATTTGCTAAATTTTTTTTCAGGAGTGGGTCAATGAAATATGGTCAGGGAGTAGGCGGAGCACTACTCTAGTCTGTCCCTACTGAAAACAGCACGAAATACACGTGTATAACACTAAAGATAATAATATCAACGTTTTGCTAAAATTTTCGTTTATGTAGTCCTGGTAAGGTTAGGTTAGGTTAGGTTTCTTTTATGTAGTCCTGGTAAGGTTAGGTTAGGTTTTTTTTTGCGAGTGGGCAAAAATTTTTGCAAGCTAGCCGCACGTGCGGCACGTCCAGACAACGGGCTTCGCGCGGACTAGTCGAATACATATATAAGGAATAAAAAAAGATAGTCGGGAAGAAAAAAATTGGGTTTTCCCTCAAAAACCAGTTTTTGGGGCAAAAAATTTAGATAAACAACCCCCAATCTGAACCCAGGACCACGGAACGTGACCAAAAGCGCAGGGTTGGAGGGTAAGTATGCCTGAAACTATTAAAAATTATTAGAACTAAAGAAACTTTTGATTTGGATTAGATATTAAATAAATAGTTTAAAAAAAAAATGGAAAAATTTGCTAAAATTTTTTTCAGGGGTAGGTCAATGAAATATGGTCAGGGAGTAGGCGGAGCACTACTCTAGTCTGTCCCCACTGAAAACAGCACGAAATACACGTGTATAACACTAAAGATAATGTTGGAAAAAAAAAAAATAATAATAATATACAATCCTTCAGTGCAGACTGATTATCATTAAACAATGTAATCCTATACTGTACCCCGTAAATTTCAAACAGAAACTTGCGTAGAAAAAGAGCCTCCTTACAAGCATCTGACAGACACATATATTCGGCCTCTGTGCTTGAAAGAGCCACGGTTTTTTGTTTTCTACTCTCCCAAGAGATGGTAGAATTTCCAATTTTGAACACATAGCCGGTATAAGATCGGCGATCGACCTCATTTGACGCAAAATCAGCGTCAGCATATGCAACAATGTCCAACCCTGACTTCTGAAAAGTTAAATAATGATTAGGCGTACCTTTCAGATAGCGAAGAACACGTTTTGCCGCCTTCCAGTGAGTCTCGTCGTACGCGTCGTTGAACTGGCTGAGTGAGCTTACAGCGTGCGCAATATCCGGCCGCGTACATACTGCTATGTACATCAGACATCCTATCAGGCCTCTGTAGTCGTGCGTACAATCCTTCTTCGTAGATTTCACGAGCTTTAGACCTGTCTCCATAGGTGTTTGCGCAGGTTTGCAATCTGACATATGAAATCGTTCTAGCACCTTCTTAATATAGCTTGACTGGTCTAGAGTTATTTCCTTGTTCTGTCTGCAAAGCCTCATTCCAAGAATGTGATGTGCTGGCCCTAAATCTTTGATTTCGAAGGCCTTCTTTAATTCTTCTTTGATACCTGCCGTATCTCGGCAACCAGCTGAAGAAAATAGCATTATGTCATCAACATAGAGCGCAATTATAATCATAGATTTCCCGCTCGACTTGACATAAACACAAGGTTCGGAAGATAAACGTTTGAATTTCATTTGGCTCGTCAAAACGCTATTTATTTTCTCATACCAAGACTTCGAAGCTTGCTTCAGTCCGTATATGGCCTTATTTAACTTGTAAACTTTATCTTCTTGGCCTTTAATCTTGTAGCCCTCTGGATGTTCCATAAAAGCGGTTTCTTTTAAGTCTCCATTTAAAAACGCCGTTTTTACATCCAGATGCTCGATATTCATGTTATGTTCTGTTGCTAAAGCTAGTGTTGGAGTGATTAAGGTTCAGTATTGATTGTAGGACTTCGTAAAAAATAACACACGTCTTTACGGTTTGATGGTTTATTCCGCACTACTCTTATGAGAAAGACAGACAATCATCGATTTGTACCAAACATACCGCCCACCAAAAGGGATTTTAATACCTTTTACAATTTTGAACTTAAACGCAAATTAAATCAATTAACACATATCATGCAGACATTATGTTCATCAAATATTAATTAATGTAGCAACTAACTAACAGATAAACAATTTGACATTCAAGATAGACTACTACATAAGTTTCATTTATTACAAAACAAATTGGGAGTCTTTCTAACGACTGTTATTAAGTCTGCATTTAGCTAATAGAATATAATCATCAAGTTAACAAAATTTGAGCGAAAAGATTTACATTATTATTACACAAATGTGAGAAAAAACAACATTATCATAAACTTTGAGAGATAATCAACATAAACTCATCATTATTAAATATTACGTACTCATAAGGATTACACATACAACGAAAACAATACATTAACGATTATCGATTGGTAGAAAACAGAGTTTTGAGATTGATCTTCTTACCGTATTCGTACCAATCTTTACGCTATAAACCCTTGTGATTCCGTCCGGTCCCGGGTGTTTGTCCACAATCCGTCCTAAAGGCCACTTGCCAGGTGGCAACCCTTCTGTTTTGATAAGAACAATCTGGCCTATGTCAAACTCTTCTTGTATTTTTTGCCACTTTGGTCTTTGCTGAAGTCTGGAGAGATACTCACACTGCCAGCGATGCCAAAAGTTCGACAGTACCCGTTGACAGTGTTGCCACCGTGATAAGCTTGATTGGGAGATATCTTTCAGGCTCGGCGAGGGTATAGTAACTGGAGACTCTCCAATGAGGAAGTGGCCAGGTGTAAGTACATCCAAGTTGTTCAAATCTGACTCAATAAGTGGGCAAATAGGACGGGAATTAAGGCATGCTTCAACTTGACATAATACGGTGGTCATCTCCTCGTATGTCAAATTCGTATTCATGATGCGTTTGAGGTGGAACTTCATTGACTTTACTCCCGCCTCCCAGAGGCCTCCAAAATTTGGGCTATAGGCAGGTATGAAGTGCCACTGAGTGCCGTCAGCTGCAAGTAAATTTGACATGTGATCTCCAAATTCGAAATTTGCTTCCTTGAACGCCTCAGCAAGTAACTTGTTCGCTCCGACGAAATTTCTTCCCTGGTCACTCCACAAATCACTACATCTTCCACGACGTGATACAAAGCGCCGAAAAGCTGCGATAAAGGCTTCCGACGTCAGGTCTCCCACCAGCTCTAAGTGAACAGCCCTTGTCGACATACATATGAAGATGGAGATGTAGGACTTGTTGGTTTTTGCCCCTCTGCCTTTGGACATAAGGACATCATAAGGCCCAGCAAAATCAACGCCACTGTGGAGGAATGGCCGTGCAGGGGTTACTCGCACCTTCGGTAACTCGCCCATTTGTTGCGTCCGAGATCGTGCATTCAGCTTGGCACAGACATAACATTTATGCAAGTATGTCTTTACTAAACCCTTAACTTTCAAAATCCAGTATCTTGACCTCAGGTAATTTAACATCAGTTGCACTCCTCCGTGCAACGTTTGTTTGTGAGCATCAGCTACGAGTAAGGAGGTGAGTGGATTTTTGTGGTCTAAGACTATAGGATGCAGACGGTCATGTTCTAAGTAGTTAGCGTTTTGTAATCTTCCGCCCACCCTGAGTATCATTTTAGTATCCAGATATGGATTTAGGGTCTTCAAACGGCTTGTACTTCTTACTTGATTCCTTTCTAACAGGTCTCTGATGTCTTCGTGGAATATTACATCTTGTGTGATTTTTATGCAGGTCTGCAGCGAGTCTTCGAGTTCTTCAGTAGTGATCGGTGAATCTACCGGTTGATTTTGTTTGAACCTTAGAAATCTTTTAACATACGTGATAGTCTTCAGTAATTCAGGTAAGTTTTTGAACGATTCTAGTTTTCTGTACAAGGAATTTTCTTCGCTTTCTCTTGTAAGGTAAGTATCAATAGTTTTCTTACTTTCTAGGTCTGTTTCTTCATTTATTAATGTTTCCATGTGTATTTTTTCTTGTTTCAGGTGTTCCGGACCGTGCCACCAGAGTGTGTACTTTCTCAATTCAGGAGCCAACATTCCTCTCGATGCGACATCAGCTGGATTTTGTTGTGACTGTATGTGGTACCATTTGTTTCCAATATTGTCAAGTATGGTTATCACTCTATTTCTTACGAATGTGTGCCATCTGTTTGGGTCTCCTTGCAGCCATGACAACACTATCGTGGAATCAGTCCAACAAAATATCTGACTCTTTGGGATGCGCGTCGCTTCACTTATATGCTTTAGTAATTTAGAGAGGAGCACTGCACCGCATAATTCCAGCCGTGGAAGAGACAATGCCTTGATAGGAGCTACCTTTGTCTTGGCAGCGATAATTCCTGTCTGATAGTCTCCATTGACTCCTCGAACCCTCAGGTAAGCAACAGCTCCATACGCTTTAGTTGAAGCGTCACAATAACCGTGAATAGTTACATCTTTCAACGTTTCTTGTGTCGTAAACAGCCATCTCTTTAATTTCATAAATTTGATATCTTCAAAACTGTGTCTAATACTTAACCATTCGTTTTTTGTTTCAGGTGAGAGTTCTTCATCCCAATGGACCCGTTGAAGCCATAATTTCTGTATCATTATTTTTGCAGGTACCAGTGCTGGAGCTAACCATCCTAGAGGATCAAAAAGTCGTTGAACCTCGGCCAATATTTTCCTCTTTGTGACTGTTTCTGATAAGGGTGGTAGCTTGAGGTTGTATTTAAGTACATCTTCTCCCATATTCCAGGATAAGCCCAGTGTATTTATCAAGCCGTCTAACTTGATATCGATATTAACATGAGAGCTGAGCTCAGCTGGATGAAATTCTCTTAGGAAATCTGGATTATTCGATGCCCATTTTTGTAGGATGAACCCACCTCTGCCAAGAATTGCTTTTACTTCCTTAGCTACACCAACTGCCTCGGGTACAGTATCTTGACCGGACATTAAATCATTCATGTAAAAGTCCTGTCTAATAGTGTCTGCTGCTTGAGGATGACTCTCGCCTTCATCTTTAGCCACCTGCTGCAGAGTCTTGACGGCAAGGTATGGTGCACATGCCGTGCCAAAGGTAACCCGCAGAAGCCGATATTCTTTCACAGGTTCATTAGGGCTGTCACGCCAGACAATTCTTTGATAATCTGCGTCTTCCTTCGATACGAGTATTTGTCTATACATTTTCTGAATGTCGGCTACAAATGCTATCCTTTTCAGGCGCCATCTCATGACGAGTGATCTCATATCTTCTTGTAGTTGCGGTCCTACTAGTAGTTCGTCGTTGAGTGATATGTTATTTGAGCCCCTGTGAGAGGCATCAAATACTGGCCTGACCTTTGTTGTCTCGCTCTCCTCCTTGACCACTGCATGATGGGGTAGATAGACCGCCGGCTTATTACTTTCACCACTTGGTACCTCCTCCATGTGTTTCATTTCTTTGTATTCGTTAATGGCCTTAGTGTACTCCTTTTTCAGATCCTCATTTCTTTTAAAGCGTCTCTCTAAGTGAAATAATCGGCTTACAGCTCCTTCTTTTGTATTGCCATGCGGTGACTGTGGGTTTTCTGTTTTAAAAGGCAGCTTGACTATGTAACGCCCTTCACTATTTCGCATGTAAGTCTCTCTATAGATTCTCTCGCCGTCTTCTTCTTCTTTTGTAAGTTTTCCTTGTTCATCTGTTTCAACCTCCCACATAGATTTCAACATTTCATTTAGATCAAGCTTATGATGCATTACCAGTATTGGTTGTTCTGATGTTTGTGCTTGTATCTTTCCAAATAAGATCCAACCCAAGCTTGTATTTTGTGCACATGGGGAGCCAGGTGGACCTTTGATAATCTCAGCCTTTAAAATCTGAGCACAAACTTCTACGCCTAACAGCATGTCTACTCGCCCTGGTGAATGGAAACTCGGGTCTGCCAGGGTGAGTCCTTTTAAGTGCGGCCAGGTGTGCATTGAACCAGTAATTGTTTCAGATGGCAAGTGTGATGTTAAACGCGTTGGCATTACATAGGTATTGACGGTAAACTTGACGTCCTTCTCATATCTGGAATGAAGCTCGACTTGTATCACGTGACTGACTGTTGTCTGCGTTGCTCCGACTCCAGTGATAGTTCCCTTTATTCGCGATCTCTTGACTTTTAACAGTTGCGCTGCTCGCTCACTAATAAAGTTTGCTTGCGAGCCCTGATCTACCAGCGCTCGCAGTACTGTACTGTGTCCCTCTTCATCTCTGACTTTCACTAATGCTGTAGCAAGCAGTGCTGTTGACCTCTCCGACACGAAGTGCGTAGATAATGCCACCTCAGGATTGTCACTGGGTTCCGCTTTCTTTTGTTCGTCCTCTATTTGACCTTGATTGGTTTTCACATTGTCTGACTGACCGCCGCTGGGTTGATGTAACAATGTATGATGGCGGCGGTTGCACCTTCGGCAGGACTTTCGATTACGGCATCTTCTGACAGAATGTCCTGATGTCAGACAATTGAAGCATAACTTGTTCTTCTTAATAAACTCAGTGCGCTCATTCGGTTGTAACTTACAAAATTCTTTGCAGTGACACAAGGGGTGCTCCGCGTTACACATACTGCATGACTTGGTTGGTGATGTATCTGTCTTATCTTCCGGTGATGTGGAATGGAATGACTTCGCCTTAACACTCGTCTGCTCCTTTTTAGCTGTAGGGTTAACCATCTCCAGTGTCCTATATTTTGTTTCCAGGAACGCCTTTAGTTCGTCCCAAGATGATAGGGTGTCAGGGTTTCCCTTGTAAGAATCTTCTTCCCAGGCTGTATGTGTCTCCACATCTAACTTTTGAACAAGTGTGTAAATAATCATCTGATCCCAGGACTCGACGGGTATTTCTTGATTTTTCAAGTTATTTAAGCACTGAGAGGTTGTATCTAACAGGTTCTTAATTTGGACAGCTGATGGAGAAGTAATTTTCTTCTGAGTATTTAACTTGTGGAGTAGAGAATATACTATTAAACGTTTGTTTCCATACCGTTGGGCAAGTGTATTCCATGCCTGTTCATAATTATCATCCGTGATATTGACATGCTTCAATAATTCTTTTGGTTCACCAACAAGGCTCAACTTCAAGTAATGCAACCTTTCGACGTTACATAAAGACGTGTTGGTATGTACCAGCGACGTGAACATATCTCGAAACATAGGCCAGTCATCATAGCTTCCGTTAAAAGTAGGTAACTCGATGCGTGGCAAGTTAACCCGTGGTGGCGTCGACGCATCATATGATTGTCTCTGAGTGTGTGTAGAACTCAAAAGCATCGACAACATATCCTTTAAATCGCCTAATAAACACGAGTATAAATCTTCCACAACAAAGTAATCTTCGTTCTCAAAATATGGAACCTCATTCCGTTTGGTCTTAGGTGTACATTTCACTAAGTCTTGATGTGTCGTATTAAACGTTCGCCAATATTCTTCGATGGTTTGTAACTTAGTTTCAATATAACCTTTTGATAACCTTTGCTTCGGACATTTCTTTAAATTACTTTGTGTCTTTTGTAACAGTAAATAAACATCTTCTAACGAGTTAACTAACCTTTGTTGTTCACTAGTTAACGTAACACTCATTGTTATGTATAGCTATAACACTGTCCTTCTTGATAAAATAGTTTTTAACGCACTCACAATTCAAAGTCAATAGTTTTACTTGTTTTGGTACTAGTTATCCACGTAGCAGTCACTGTTATGTAGAGTTATTAAAATGTTCTTCTTCATAAAACAGTTTTAAAACACTCACTTCACGTTTTAAAGTCAATCGTTTGTAGTAAACAAAGTCATTCACGTAGTACTCACTAATGACTTGCGAAATAGGTGCACAAAAACTGGCTCAGGAATGCGGCCTTTTGTTCTCCGGTCGCCGGGTAGTCCTTATCTATTTTTCTAATAATCCGGCTCGTTTGGACCATATGTTGGAGTGATTAAGGTTCAGTATTGATTGTAGGACTTCGTAAAAAATAACACACGTCTTTACGGTTTGATGGTTTATTCCGCACTACTCTTATGAGAAAGACAGACAATCATCGATTTGTACCAAACAGCTAGTAACGTACGTATAGTAGAATATCGTACTACAGGTGAGAACGTTTCTTCGTAATCAATACCGTATTTCTGGGTATAACCTTTTGCAACTAGGCGCGCTTTGTACCTCAATATTTCCCCGTCGAGGCCAAGTTTTCTTTTAAAGATCCACTTGCATTTGACAGGCCGTTGCTTCGTATCGCGGTCAGTCAGAGTCCAACACTTGTTATCGATGAAGGATTTATACTCTTCCGCCATCGTGGCTTTCCACTGACTCGCTTCTGGGCCATTCAGTGCCTCGCGTACTGTCTGAGGGTCCCCCGTGTCACTGCGTACAGTGCGTGCTACACTCGCTGACTCAAACTCACTAGTTTCATCCGTAGAGTTCTCGTCGTCTTCCAGTGTGGAATCTTCTGGGAGATACGTCTCATCCGCAGGATCATCTGGGTTCTCACTACTGGTCTCAGAATCATCTATCGTAATGGCGCTGTTATCTTGACAGTTTTCGTTAGATATTTCTGCGAGCTCTTGGGGTAAATCGGGTAAGGCGGGTTGCACTGGAATATTATCGGCGACAGTTACATTGTTTGGAAACAAACCAATTTGAGTGTAACGTGAACTGTCATCCTTAACTGATGAAGTGTCATTCCAAAAAGCATGTTCTAGAAAAGTGACATTTCTTGCTTTAATGACATTCTTCGGGCTCGTCGGATCTATCAATCTGTAACCCTTTGACTCGTCACAGTATCCGACAAAGATATATTTCTTACTTTTGGGATCCAATTTGTCCCGTTTGTGCTGTATAAGCTTGACATCCAAAAATGCGTAGGTAACTCAGATTCTCCTTTTTACCTGTCCATTTTTCTTCCGGTGTACTGCCCATCACAGCCTTAGTTGGAGAGCGATTCTTCAGGTAGACTGCAGTGTTGACCGCTTCTGCCCAGAATTGCTTTTTCAAGCCTGCTTCCTGGAGCATGCACCTGGCTTTCTCCGTAACGCTTCTGATCGCGCGTTCCGCGACACCGTTCTGAGCTGATGACCTTGGAACCGTGGTCTGATGTCGAATCCCATGCTTCTTCAGGAACTTCTGAAAATTAGAATTGACATCATCATCATCATCATTTCAGCCAAAAGACGTCCACTGCTGAACATAGGCCTCCCCCAGGCGTCGCCACATTGACCGGTCCCGTGCGTTTCTCATCCAGCGGGTTCCTGCAACCTTGACCAGGTCATCGGTCCACCTAGTGGGAGGCCTTCCAACGCAACGTCTTCCGGTTCGCGGTCGCCATTCGAGAACTTTTCGGCCCCATCGGCCATCCGTTCTGCGAGCAATGTGCCCTGCCCATTGCCACTTAAGTCTGGCGATTCTTCGGGCTACGTCGGTAACCTTGGTTCTCATGCGGATGTCCTCATTTCTGATTCGATCACGCAAGGAAACTCCGAGCATAGCCCTCTCCATTGCCCTTTGGGTGACTTTGAGCTTTCTGATAAGGCCCATTGTGAGCGACCACGTTTCGGTCCCGTATGTAATCACTGGCAACACACACTGGTCATAGACTTTCGTCTTGAGACACTGGGGTAAGTTGGACGAGAAGATACCGCGCAGCTTCCCGAACGCTGCCCAGCCGAGTCGGATTCGACGATTGACCTCTTTCTCGAAGTTAGATCTACCCAACTGGACCGTTTGTCCCAGGTAGACATAATCGTCCACAACTTCGAGCGTAGAGTCTCCCATCTTGATAGGAGTGGGTGTTACATGAACATTGGGTGTTAGAATTGACATATTCACCACCATTGTCACTACGAAGAACTTTTATTTTCTTATTGGTTTGGTTTTCTACGAGAGTTTTAAATTCTTTAAACAACTCGAAAACCTCATCCTTCCTCCTAAGAAAATAAACAAATGTTTTTCGTGACAGGTCGTCAATGAACAACAGAAAATATTTTTTCCCACCTAGAGACGGGCACGGTAGTGGTCCCATGACGCCACTGTGAACTATTCCAAGGATTTCCTTGGCCCTAGTTTCAGATTTCTTTGGATATGGCAACTTAGTCTGTTTACCTAAGATGCAGGAAACACACGACTGAAAGTCCTTGTTGTCATAAGAAATACCTTTGACCATACCTTTTCGCAGTAACTCCATGCTTCGGGTGTTCAGATGTGATAGACGACGGTGCCAAATTTGTTGCGTTGACTGACTTCCAGTAGCAGGGTACTGCGGCGCTTGCTTCACGCTCACGGCAACAGGACGACTGTCATCCTTCAGTTGACGTGCCGGCACCGCTTCGCTGTCACCTGTACCTACAGACAAAGACGAACACATGGCCTGCGAGGATAGCTCGCTACACAAAACGGAAACAGTTTCAATGGCATCAAGTTCATAAATACCATTTCTCAGAGTAGCTGTAGCCAAAACCTCCCCGTTGTCATAGACTGTACACACACCAGATCGAAACACAATTTCGAAACCTTTCTTATCCATCGCACTAACAGATAATAAATTAGCAGACAACTTAGGGACTAAGTATACATTACTTATCGATCTCACACTATTGTCCTTTAACACAGCTTGCGCAGTTCCTTTTCCAGGTGTCGGCAATGCTTCACCATTGGCAATTAAGACCTTCTTTGGCTTTTCAGTTGTAAAATCTGATAAAAACCTGCGATCATTACAAAAATGTTGCGCCGCTCCGCTCTCGACGTACCAAACGTCTCGCTTGACTCCTGCGGCCAACGCTGTGAGATGCGCCTGGCTTTTCCGGCCACTCTTCTTGCCGTCAGAGTTGTCAGGACAATCCTTCTTGATATGCCCACTCTTTTTGCATCTGAAGCACTTAATTGGTTTGGGTGCTTTCCGAGCTGCTAAAGCCATAGCATCTTCGCCTTTCACATCGCGTCTTGCATTTTCCAGAAGCAATTTCGCTTTGACATTTTCGCTTGACAGTGAAGTGTTCGAATTTTCTAGAGCCATAATCAACGGTTCGTAATCGCTTGTCAAACCACTGAGTAAAATCACGGCCACGAAGTCATCTTCCAAAGCCGCTCCGATGTCGCTCAGTTGTTGCGATGTGTCCATAACCTTATTAACGTATGCCTCCATACTCGCACATTCGCTTAATTTGGTGGCGAACAATGTGCGAAGTAATCCGAGCCGTCGTGACAAGCCTCGGTCCTCGTATGCCTTCTGAAGGTTGTTCCACGCTTCGCGAGCCGTCTTGGCATTTCTAATTTGTGGAAATACACAAGGCTTCACGTTTAAAGCGATTTTTGCGAGCGCCTTTTCCTGTTTCTTCGCGTCTTCGTTTTTATTTTCAGCTGTGCCCACACAATCCCAAAGATCGTCGTGGATGAGCACCATCCGCATCATGAATTTCCAGGATGGATAATCTTGGATCCCAGATAATTTTTCAATAGAAACATTCTGCATGGCAGTTGCCATCTTTTGTTTTCTTGCGAATAAATTTTGAAATTAATTTTACGAAATCACACGCGTACACTTGGAAAACGGTTCACCGCTCTGCTACCATGTTGGATTTCGTGGACTACTCAATAAAAACCATATTATACTCCAAGATATATTGTGCATCCGCACAGGCAAACGATCAGAAGAACAAGCTTCTTTTATATGTGACATGCTGTCTAGCTAACATATTCTATATAACCAGAGTTTATACTGGGACACGTATACAAACTCCATGATGTGTATTAGGCACATTAAGTTATTTCCAACAAATATCAACGTTTTGCTAAAATTTTCGTTTATGTAGTCCTGGTAAGGTTAGGTTAGGTTTTTTTTTGCGAGTGGGCAAAAATTTTTGCAAGCTAGCCGCACGTGCGGCACGTCCAGACAACGGGCTTCGCGCGGGCTAGTCGAATAAGGAATAAAACAAAGATAGTCGGGAAGAAAAAATTTGGGTTTTCCCTCAAAAACCAGTTTTTGGGGCAAAAAATTTAGATAAACAACCCCCAATCTGAACCCAGGACCACGGAACGTGACCAAAAGCGCAGGGTTGGAGGGTAAGTATGCCTGAAACTATTAAAAATTATTAGAACTAAAGAAACTTTTGATTTGGATTAGATATTAAATAAATAGTTATAAAAAAAATGGAAAAATTTGCTAATTTTTTTTCAGGGGTAGGTCAATGAAATATGGTCAGGGAGTAGGCGGAGCACTACTCTAGTCTGTCCCCACTGAAAACAGCACGAAATACACGTGTATAACACTAAAGATAATAATATCAACGTTTTGCTAAAATTTTCGTTTATGTAGTCCTGGTAAGGTTAGGTTAGGTTAGGTTTCTTTTATGTAGTCCTGGTAAGGTTAGGTTTTTTTTTGCGAGTGGGCAAAAATTTTTGCAAGCTAGCCGCACGTGCGGCACGTCCAGACAACGGGCTTCGCGCGGGCTAGTCGAATACATATATAAATAGATAAAAAAAAGATAGTCGGGAAGAAAACATTTGGGTTTTCCCTCAAAAACCAGTTTTTGGAGCAAAAAATTTAGATAAACAACCCGCAATCTGAACCCAGGACCACGGAACGTGACCAAAAGCGCAGGGTTGGAACCCTCCAACCCTGCGCTTTTGGTCACGTTCCGTAATATAATTTTTAATAGTTTCAGGCATACTTACCCAAGTATGCCTGAAACTATTAAAAATTATTAGAACTAAAGAATCTTTTGATTTGGATTAGATATTAAATAAATAGTTATAAAAAAAATGGAAAAATTAGCTAAAATTTTTTTCAGGGGTAGGTCAATGAAATATGGTCAGGGAGTAGGCGGAGCACTACTCTAGTCTGTCCCCACTGAAAACAGCACGAAATACACGTGTATAACACTAAAGATAATAATATCAACGTTTTGCTAAAATTTTCGTTTATGTAGTCCTGGTAAGGTTAGGTTAGGTTAGGTTTCTTTTAAGTAGTCCTGGTAAGGTTAGGTTAGGTTTTTTTTTGCGAGTGGGCAAAAATTTTTGCAAGCTAGCCGCACGTGCGGCACGTCCAGACAACGGGCTTCGCGCGGGCTAGTCGAATACATATATAAATAGATAAAAAAAAGATAGTCGGGAAGAAAACATTTGGGTTTTCCCTCAAAAACCAGTTTTTGGGGCAAAAAATTTAGATAAACAACCCGCAATCTGAACCCAGGACCACGGAACGTGACCAAAAGCGCAGGGTTGGAGGGTAAGTATGCCTGAAACTATTAAAAATTATTAGAACTAAAGAATCTTTTGATTTGGATTAGATATTAAATAAATAGTTATAAAAAAAATGGAAAAATTAGCTAAAATTTTTTTCAGGGGTAGGTCAATGAAATATGGTCAGGGAGTAGGCGGAGCACTACTCTAGTCTGTCCCCACTGAAAACAGCACGAAATACACGTGTATAACACTAAAGATAATAATATCAACGTTTTGCTAAAATTTTCGTTTATGTAGTCCTGGTAAGGTTAGGTTAGGTTAGGTTTCTTTTAAGTAGTCCTGGTAAGGTTAGGTTAGGTTTTTTTTTGCGAGTGGGCAAAAATTTTTGCAAGCTAGCCGCACGTGCGGCACGTCCAGACAACGGGCTTCGCGCGGGCTAGTCGAATACATATATAAATAGATAAAAAAAAGATAGTCGGGAAGAAAACATTTGGGTTTTCCCTCAAAAACCAGTTTTTGGGGCAAAAAATTTAGATAAACAACCCGCAATCTGAACCCAGGACCACGGAACGTGACCAAAAGCGCAGGGTTGGAGGGTAAGTATGCCTGAAACTATTAAAAATTATTATAACTAAAGAATCTTTTGATTTGGATTAGATATTAAATAAATAGTTATAAAAAAAATGGAAAAATTAGCTAAAATTTTTTTCAGGGGTAGGTCAATGAAATATGGTCAGGGAGTAGGCGGAGCACTACTCTAGTCTGTCCCCACTGAAAACAGCACGAAATACACGTGTATAACACTAAAGATAATAATATCAACGTTTTGCTAAAATTTTCGTTTATGTAGTCCTGGTAAGGTTAGGTTAGGTTAGGTTTCTTTTAAGTAGTCCTGGTAAGGTTAGGTTAGGTTTTTTTTTGCGAGTGGGCAAAAATTTTTGCAAGCTAGCCGCACGTGCGGCACGTCCAGACAACGGGCTTCGCGCGGGCTAGTCGAATACATATATAAATAGATAAAAAAAAGATAGTCGGGAAGAAAACATTTGGGTTTTCCCTCAAAAACCAGTTTTTGGGGCAAAAAATTTAGATAAACAACCCGCAATCTGAACCCAGGACCACGGAACGTGACCAAAAGCGCAGGGTTGGAGGGTAAGTATGCCTGAAACTATTAAAAATTATTAGAACTAAAGAATCTTTTGATTTGGATTAGATATTAAATAAATAGTTATAAAAAAAATGGAAAAATTAGCTAAAATTTTTTTCAGGGGTAGGTCAATGAAATATGGTCAGGGAGTAGGCGGAGCACTACTCTAGTCTGTCCCCACTGAAAACAGCACGAAATACACGTGTATAACACTAAAGATAATAATATCAACGTTTTGCTAAAATTTTCGTTTATGTAGTCCTGGTAAGGTTAGGTTAGGTTAGGTTTCTTTTAAGTAGTCCTGGTAAGGTTAGGTTAGGTTTTTTTTTGCGAGTGGGCAAAAATTTTTGCAAGCTAGCCGCACGTGCGGCACGTCCAGACAACGGGCTTCGCGCGGGCTAGTCGAATACACATATAAATAGATAAAAAAAAGATAGTCGGGAAGAAAACATTTGGGTTTTCCCTCAAAAACCAGTTTTTGGGGCAAAAAATTTAGATAAACAACCCGCAATCTGAACCCAGGACCACGGAACGTGACCAAAAGCGCAGGGTTGGAGGGTAAGTATGCCTGAAACTATTAAAAATTATTAGAACTAAAGAATCTTTTGATTTGGATTAGATATTAAATAAATAGTTATAAAAAAAATGGAAAAATTAGCTAAAATTTTTTTCAGGGGTAGGTCAATGAAGTATGGTCAGGGAGTAGGCGGAGCACTACTCTAGTCTGTCCCCACTGAAAACAGCACGAAATACACGTGTATAACACTAAAGATAATAATATCAACGTTTTGCTAAAATTTTCGTTTATGTAGTCCTGGTAAGGTTAGGTTAGGTTAGGTTTCTTTTAAGTAGTCCTGGTAAGGTTAGGTTTTTTTTTGCGAGTGGGCAAAAATTTTTGCAAGCTAGCCGCACGTGCGGCACGTCCAGACAACGGGCTTCGCGCGGGCTAGTCGAATACATATATAAATAGATAAAAAAAAGATAGTCGGGAAGAAAACATTTGGGTTTTCCCTCAAAAACCAGTTTTTGGGGCAAAAAATTTAGATAAACAACCCGCAATCTGAACCCAGGACCACGGAACGTGACCAAAAGCGCAGGGTTGGAGGGTAAGTATGCCTGAAACTATTAAAAATTATTAGAACTAAAGAATCTTTTGATTTGGATTAGATATTAAATAAATAGTTATAAAAAAAATGGAAAAATTAGCAAAAATTTTTTTCAGGGGTAGGTCAATGAAATATGGTCAGGGAGTAGGCGGAGCACTACTCTAGTCTGTCCCCACTGAAAACAGCACGAAATACACGTGTATAACACTAAAGATAATAATATCAACGTTTTGCTAAAATTTTCGTTTATGTAGTCCTGGTAAGGTTAGGTTAGGTTAGGTTTCTTTTAAGTAGTCCTGGTAAGGTTAGGTTAGGTTTTTTTTTGCGAGTGGGCAAACATTTTTGCAAGCTAGCCGCACGTGCGGCACGTCCAGACAACGGGCTTCGCGCGGGCTAGTCGAATACATATATAAATAGATAAAAAAAAGATAGTCGGGAAGAAAACATTTGGGTTTTCCCTCAAAAACCAGTTTTTGGGGCAAAAAATTTAGATAAACAACCCGCAATCTGAACCCAGGACCACGGAACGTGACCAAAAGCGCAGGGTTGGAGGGTAAGTATGCCTGAAACTATTAAAAATTATTAGAACTAAAGAATCTTTTGATTTGGATTAGATATTAAATAAATAGTTATAAAAAAAATGGAAAAATTAGCTAAAATTTTTTTCAGGGGTAGGTCAATGAAATATGGTCAGGGAGTAGGCGGAGCACTACTCTAGTCTGTCCCCACTGAAAACAGCACGAAATACACGTGTATAACACTAAAGATAATAATATCAACGTTTTGCTAAAATTTTCGTTTATGTAGTCCTGGTAAGGTTAGGTTAGGTTAGGTTTCTTTTAAGTAGTCCTGGTAAGGTTAGGTTAGGTTTTTTTTTGCGAGTGGGCAAAAATTTTTGCAAGCTAGCCGCACGTGCGGCACGTCCAGACAACGGGCTTCGCGCGGGCTAGTCGAATACATATATAAATAGATAAAAAAAAGATAGTCGGGAAGAAAACATTTGGGTTTTCCCTCAAAAACCAGTTTTTGGGGCAAAAAATTTAGATAAACAACCCGCAATCTGAACCCAGGACCACGGAACGTGACCAAAAGCGCAGGGTTGGAGGGTAAGTATGCCTGAAACTATTAAAAATTATTAGAACTAAAGAATCTTTTGATTTGGATTAGATATTAAATAAATAGTTATAAAAAAAATGGAAAAATTAGCTAAAATTTTTTTCAGGGGTAGGTCAATGAAATATGGTCAGGGAGTAGGCGGAGCACTACTCTAGTCTGTCCCCACTGAAAACAGCACGAAATACACGTGTATAACACTAAAGATAATAATATCAACGTTTTGCTAAAATTTTCGTTTATGTAGTCCTGGTAAGGTTAGGTTAGGTTAGGTTTCTTTTAAGTAGTCCTGGTAAGGTTAGGTTAGGTTTTTTTTTGCGAGTGGGCAAAAATTTTTGCAAGCTAGCCGCACGTGCGGCACGTCCAGACAACGGGCTTCGCGCGGGCTAGTCGAATACATATATAAATAGATAAAAAAAAGATAGTCGGGAAGAAAACATTTGGGTTTTCCCTCAAAAACCAGTTTTTGGGGCAAAAAATTTAGATAAACAACCCGCAATCTGAACCCAGGACCACGGAACGTGACCAAAAGCGCAGGGTTGGAGGGTAAGTATGCCTGAAACTATTAAAAATTATTATAACTAAAGAATCTTTTGATTTGGATTAGATATTAAATAAATAGTTATAAAAAAAATGGAAAAATTAGCTAAAATTTTTTTCAGGGGTAGGTCAATGAAATATGGTCAGGGAGTAGGCGGAGCACTACTCTAGTCTGTCCCCACTGAAAACAGCACGAAATACACGTGTATAACACTAAAGATAATAATATCAACGTTTTGCTAAAATTTTCGTTTATGTAGTCCTGGTAAGGTTAGGTTAGGTTAGGTTTCTTTTAAGTAGTCCTGGTAAGGTTAGGTTAGGTTTTTTTTTGCGAGTGGGCAAAAATTTTTGCAAGCTAGCCGCACGTGCGGCACGTCCAGACAACGGGCTTCGCGCGGGCTAGTCGAATACATATATAAATAGATAAAAAAAAGATAGTCGGGAAGAAAACATTTGGGTTTTCCCTCAAAAACCAGTTTTTGGGGCAAAAAATTTAGATAAACAACCCGCAATCTGAACCCAGGACCACGGAACGTGACCAAAAGCGCAGGGTTGGAGGGTAAGTATGCCTGAAACTATTAAAAATTATTAGAACTAAAGAATCTTTTGATTTGGATTAGATATTAAATAAATAGTTATAAAAAAAATGGAAAAATTAGCTAAAATTTTTTTCAGGGGTAGGTCAATGAAATATGGTCAGGGAGTAGGCGGAGCACTACTCTAGTCTGTCCCCACTGAAAACAGCACGAAATACACGTGTATAACACTAAAGATAATAATATCAACGTTTTGCTAAAATTTTCGTTTATGTAGTCCTGGTAAGGTTAGGTTAGGTTAGGTTTCTTTTAAGTAGTCCTGGTAAGGTTAGGTTAGGTTTTTTTTTGCGAGTGGGCAAAAATTTTTGCAAGCTAGCCGCACGTGCGGCACGTCCAGACAACGGGCTTCGCGCGGGCTAGTCGAATACACATATAAATAGATAAAAAAAAGATAGTCGGGAAGAAAACATTTGGGTTTTCCCTCAAAAACCAGTTTTTGGGGCAAAAAATTTAGATAAACAACCCGCAATCTGAACCCAGGACCACGGAACGTGACCAAAAGCGCAGGGTTGGAGGGTAAGTATGCCTGAAACTATTAAAAATTATTAGAACTAAAGAATCTTTTGATTTGGATTAGATATTAAATAAATAGTTATAAAAAAAATGGAAAAATTAGCTAAAATTTTTTTCAGGGGTAGGTCAATGAAGTATGGTCAGGGAGTAGGCGGAGCACTACTCTAGTCTGTCCCCACTGAAAACAGCACGAAATACACGTGTATAACACTAAAGATAATAATATCAACGTTTTGCTAAAATTTTCGTTTATGTAGTCCTGGTAAGGTTAGGTTAGGTTAGGTTTCTTTTAAGTAGTCCTGGTAAGGTTAGGTTTTTTTTTGCGAGTGGGCAAAAATTTTTGCAAGCTAGCCGCACGTGCGGCACGTCCAGACAACGGGCTTCGCGCGGGCTAGTCGAATACATATATAAATAGATAAAAAAAAGATAGTCGGGAAGAAAACATTTGGGTTTTCCCTCAAAAACCAGTTTTTGGGGCAAAAAATTTAGATAAACAACCCGCAATCTGAACCCAGGACCACGGAACGTGACCAAAAGCGCAGGGTTGGAGGGTAAGTATGCCTGAAACTATTAAAAATTATTAGAACTAAAGAATCTTTTGATTTGGATTAGATATTAAATAAATAGTTATAAAAAAAATGGAAAAATTAGCAAAAATTTTTTTCAGGGGTAGGTCAATGAAATATGGTCAGGGAGTAGGCGGAGCACTACTCTAGTCTGTCCCCACTGAAAACAGCACGAAATACACGTGTATAACACTAAAGATAATAATATCAACGTTTTGCTAAAATTTTCGTTTATGTAGTCCTGGTAAGGTTAGGTTAGGTTAGGTTTCTTTTAAGTAGTCCTGGTAAGGTTAGGTTAGGTTTTTTTTTGCGAGTGGGCAAACATTTTTGCAAGCTAGCCGCACGTGCGGCACGTCCAGACAACGGGCTTCGCGCGGGCTAGTCGAATACATATATAAATAGATAAAAAAAAGATAGTCGGGAAGAAAACATTTGGGTTTTCCCTCAAAAACCAGTTTTTGGGGCAAAAAATTTAGATAAACAACCCGCAATCTGAACCCAGGACCACGGAACGTGACCAAAAGCGCAGGGTTGGAGGGTAAGTATGCCTGAAACTATTAAAAATTATTAGAACTAAAGAATCTTTTGATTTGGATTAGATATTAAATAAATAGTTATAAAAAAAATGGAAAAATTAGCTAAAATTTTTTTCAGGGGTAGGTCAATGAAATATGGTCAGGGAGTAGGCGGAGCACTACTCTAGTCTGTCCCCACTGAAAACAGCACGAAATACACGTGTATAACACTAAAGATAATAATATCAACGTTTTGCTAAAATTTTCGTTTATGTAGTCCTGGTAAGGTTAGGTTAGGTTAGGTTTCTTTTAAGTAGTCCTGGTAAGGTTAGGTTAGGTTTTTTTTTGCGAGTGGGCAAAAATTTTTGCAAGCTAGCCGCACGTGCGGCACGTCCAGACAACGGGCTTCGCGCGGGCTAGTCGAATACATATATAAATAGATAAAAAAAAGATAGTCGGGAAGAAAACATTTGGGTTTTCCCTCAAAAACCAGTTTTTGGGGCAAAAAATTTAGATAAACAACCCGCAATCTGAACCCAGGACCACGGAACGTGACCAAAAGCGCAGGGTTGGAGGGTAAGTATGCCTGAAACTATTAAAAATTATTAGAACTAAAGAATCTTTTGATTTGGATTAGATATTAAATAAATAGTTATAAAAAAAATGGAAAAATTAGCTAAAATTTTTTTCAGGGGTAGGTCAATGAAATATGGTCAGGGAGTAGGCGGAGCACTACTCTAGTCTGTCCCCACTGAAAACAGCACGAAATACACGTGTATAACACTAAAGATAATAATATCAACGTTTTGCTAAAATTTTTACCCGACTGCGCAAAGCAAAGAAGGGTTATGTGTTTATCAGTCTATGTATGTATGTATGTATGTTTGTTCCTATGTGGCACTGTAGAGGCCAAACGCCTTGGCCGATTTTGATGATCCGTACGTCAATCGATTCGTCTTGACCTCGCGAGTGTCACTAAAAACATTACAGTAAACAATACTCACTATAGTAACAACTAGTCACCATATTGTCAAAATTAAAAAAAAAAAAACGACGCACCACGTCAAGTGGGGTATCGTTGAATAGGTATTTGAAAATGAATATTAGGTTTCCTTAATCATTTTTCATTTTATAAAACCGTTTAGGATATATAACGATTTAAAGTTATTAGAACAAACAATATCGCATTTCTTACTTATAACCGGACTAGCTGATGCCCGCGACTTCGTTCACGTGGAAATTTTTGTGTGACTGTCTCGTTGATCGAGTGGCCTTAAGTGCAACTACTGAGGATGAGGTCCGGGGTTTGATTGCAAAGTGTTTTCGCAGTAGAAGCCACGGAGCGTGGTTTTCGTGCCCGGTCGATGGCAAAATTATATCTATAGACATCAAACGCCCCCTATTACATGGCGCTTGAACATTACTGGCGAAATGTGGGTTTACGATTAGGTACACCACTGCCTAACTCTTTCGGGATTAAGGCGTAATGTTATTTTATATGTGAAACCTGACGGCTTGATCAAAATGTGATGATGTGAGTAATGATTACAAAAGGCGTCCTTATGGGCGCTGTCATTATGAGCGGCAGCGGCTTGAATAAAAATGAAATGGAGTTGAGACGACGATGGCTTAAAAAACGTAACTGTACCATAACTTATTTCTCAAAATGTACAAACAAATGCCTTGTTCTTTGGTGACAGCCCTCTTACACAACCACTTTTCACATTATTTATATTAACCTCTCAAATTAGGAAAACCGTGCATGGTAAGTTCATCTTCTGTTGGCACTGGATGGGAAAACTCTTCGGAAAGTGGAATTTTCGCATCTACATCTAATTCCAAGCGACTCTCTCCTGTTAAAAGCAGCTTATTTCCAAAGACTTAATTATGTTCCATGGCCAGTCGCAGATTTTTGGTGATGTTGCAAGTTGGGGTAAGATTTAGCGGCAATTTGTAAACGGAAAGTGCAATCTGACCATTGTTAAGCAAAGTTGCAGCAATGCCCGAGGAAGCCACAGCGATAAGACGGCACGGTTGGCGCAGTGCCTCGGTGTTTGACTGTGGCGCTGCATGTCCTGTATTCGATTTCCGCACTGAACTAATAGATTTACGTCGTGGGTCTTATCTAACTTCAATAAGGTTTTTATTTTAAATAATTTACAGCTGTTTTTCTTACTGTGTACCGGTCAATTTGTATTTGTTGACTATTCACGACAAATATTAATACCGCAATTCAGAAAATGGTTTCAAATGAACACTGCCATCTGTCGAAGACGAAGTTAAACTGCCAAAATTTAATGCATGGGAATCAAACACACACTACAGGGCTTAGGCTATGTAGTTTCCTGCATGAATGGCGCGCGGAGGCACTACACCGGGGGGTAACTCCGCTGCCGCGGCATATTACCGCTTGGCGGACAGGTCCCCCCGGTGTGATTTCATGGTGACATGGAGAGAGCGACTGTCACAACCCCGTGCAGGGCACAGTGGTGGTAACTCGGAGGAGTGGCTTGAGAGGCGCCACGGCATCTTCACCTTCCGTCTGGCGCAGGTCCTCACCGGACACAGTTGTTTCGGAAGGTACACCGAATCAGGCGGAAGGAAACGCCTGGATGCTAACATTGCAAGGATCAGCCGGAGGACACGGTGGAGCACACTGCGGAGGTCTGCCCCGCTTGGGCGGAGCCCCGCTTGGGTTGAGCCCCGTCGTGTTCTCTTAGCGGCGATCGGCGGCGGCGACCTCTCGCGTCCGGCCCTGATTCAAGCCATGGTGCGGGGCGAGAGGGATTGGGACGCCCTCGCCTCCTTTGGCGAAGCAGTGATGCTAGCGAAGAAAGTGTAATGTGAGAGAGAGAGAGAACCTCTCGTGCCAGCCGCAACAGGAGACGCTCCGGGCGTCGGGCCACGTGATGGCTTCCGGCCACCGTAGGCGTGGGCCTGTGGACGGTAAGTAGTGGGCTAGCTCGCCGTCCGCCCGTCTTATGACGACGACAGGCCATGTCGACGGCGCGTTCGTGTTCCATGCGCGCCTCAAAGAGATGTCAGCAATATGGTTGAGGCCCGCAAGGGCCGCCGCTCGTCGGGGCTACGGGTTGTTCGAAAGAGATATCGCGGCCTAGCACAAAGGGCAAATAAGGAACATGGGTGGTTTTTAGTCAGTAGAAGTCGGACATTCCCTACCGCTATGCCCAGAGCGGGAGGAGTTATTTGATGATTTCCCACCCTCCAAAAAAAAAACCCTACGTAGATTTTCAAAGCAGCGTCATTTAAACTAATCAAGAGTAGGTACCTTTTGTTATCGTACTTAACTGTTTGAAAAAGACGATTTAAAAGTTTTCTTGTGAACATATTTATTAATTAGTACCGTTTTGGTGCAATAGATGTCGTTGCATGTATGTTAAATTCGTATATCTTTTGATAGAGAGCACCAATTACAATGAAACAAAAACTAAAACCCTAATTATATTCGTTTAAAATAATATGTTTATTTATTTATTTGTTTAAGTACACACAAAATACAAAAAAGGATAAAAACATAAAAAAAATGTTGTCGTTTATGTTTTTTTCTAAATAATATGTTTAATAAACAAAAACTCTACGTCTACAGATTTATAATAACGTATAAAATTAAAAGTAGATTATATTAATCTACTCTGAATTGATTTGAAAATCATATAGCATCAAAATAAAAACAAATACCTGGAACTTACAAAAAGTGAAAACCGATTGGGAATCGAACTCGCGAACATGTTTAACATTTTTGGAAATCTTTCAACATTACAAAAAGTGGACACTGACTGTGATTTGAACTTGCGTAGCTTTGTTCTCAGGTAAGTCTCTGTACCGTTAGGCTACGTACACCAGTGATAAATAGTTTGAAATATACCTTCTACTTTAATGTATAGTATGACAGTTGACAGTTCGATTGTGGTTCGATACCGACAATTTGAAATGACGTAAGGGACTTCAGCTTTCTCTTGGATTTGCAACGCTCGCACCAGGCGCCTAAAGTGAAAATTGCACAGCACGCTCGATGTCCCTTGCGTTATTTCGTATTTCCAGTATTAAGCTGTGAAACAGTTGAGGATTATGGATAATGCAATACTGCTCACCCCCTTAAGTTATTATGGGAATAATATATAGCCCATGTGTTATTCCAGACTATAATCTATCCCTGTGCCAAATTTCATTCAGATCCGTTCAGCCGTTCTGTCGTGAAAGAGTAACAAACATCCATACATCCATCCTCACAAACTTTCGCATTTATAATATTAGTAGGATTTTTTTACGTGTACGGAATGAATATAAAATCGAATCGAAATCTACCGTCTTATAATAGTAATAACGAAGTTAATGAAAACTGACTAAAAAGTGTTAAATAAAAAAATGTAGTTAAAAAACTAAAAAACCCGACTGAAAAAACGGAAAAGCAAAAAACAAGCACATTTTCGTTTATGTAGTCCTGGTAAGGTTAGGTTAGGTTAGGTTTCTTTTAAGTAGTCCTGGTAAGGTTAGGTTAGGTTTTTTTTTGCGAGTGGGCAAAAATTTTTGCAAGCTAGCCGCACGTGCGGCACGTCCAGACAACGGGCTTCGCGCGGGCTAGTCGAATACATATATAAATAGATAAAAAAAAGATAGTCGGGAAGAAAACATTTGGGTTTTCCCTCAAAAACCAGTTTTTGGAGCAAAAAATTTAGATAAACAACCCGCAATCTGAACCCAGGACCACGGAACGTGACCTAAAGCGCAGGGTTGGAGGGTAAGTATGCCTGAAACTATTAAAAATTATTAGAACTAAAGAATCTTTTGATTTGGATTAGATATTAAATAAATAGTTATAAAAAAAATGGAAAAATTAGCTAAAATTTTTTTCAGGGGTAGGTCAATGAAATATGGTCAGGGAGTAGGCGGAGCACTACTCTAGTCTGTCCCCACTGAAAACAGCACGAAATACACGTGTATAACACTAAAGATAATAATATCAACGTTTTGCTAAAATTTTCGTTTATGTAGTCCTGGTAAGGTTAGGTTAGGTTAGGTTTCTTTTAAGTAGTCCTGGTAAGGTTAGGTTAGGTTTTTTTTTGCGAGTGGGCAAAAATTTTTGCAAGCTAGCCGCACGTGCGGCACGTCCAGACAACGGGCTTCGCGCGGGCTAGTCGAATACATATATAAATAGATAAAAAAAAGATAGTCGGGAAGAAAACATTTGGGTTTTCCCTCAAAAACCAGTTTTTGGGGCAAAAAATTTAGATAAACAACCCGCAATCTGAACCCAGGACCACGGAACGTGACCAAAAGCGCAGGGTTGGAGGGTAAGTATGCCTGAAACTATTAAAAATTATTAGAACTAAAGAATCTTTTGATTTGGATTAGATATTAAATAAATAGTTATAAAAAAAATGGAAAAATTAGCTAAAATTTTTTTCAGGGGTAGGTCAATGAAATATGGTCAGGGAGTAGGCGGAGCACTACTCTAGTCTGTCCCCACTGAAAACAGCACGAAATACACGTGTATAACACTAAAGATAATAATATCAACGTTTTGCTAAAATTTTCGTTTATGTAGTCCTGGTAAGGTTAGGTTAGGTTAGGTTTCTTTTAAGTAGTCCTGGTAAGGTTAGGTTAGGTTTTTTTTTGCGAGTGGGCAAAAATTTTTGCAAGCTAGCCGCACGTGCGGCACGTCCAGACAACGGGCTTCGCGCGGGCTAGTCGAATACATATATAAATAGATAAAAAAAAGATAGTCGGGAAGAAAACATTTGGGTTTTCCCTCAAAAACCAGTTTTTGGGGCAAAAAATTTAGATAAACAACCCGCAATCTGAACCCAGGACCACGGAACGTGACCAAAAGCGCAGGGTTGGAGGGTAAGTATGCCTGAAACTATTAAAAATTATTAGAACTAAAGAATCTTTTGATTTGGATTAGATATTAAATAAATAGTTATAAAAAAAATGGAAAAATTAGCTAAAATTTTTTTCAGGGGTAGGTCAATGAAATATGGTCAGGGAGTAGGCGGAGCACTACTCTAGTCTGTCCCCACTGAAAACAGCACGAAATACACGTGTATAACACTAAAGATAATAATATCAACGTTTTGCTAAAATTTTCGTTTATGTAGTCCTGGTAAGGTTAGGTTAGGTTAGGTTTCTTTTAAGTAGTCCTGGTAAGGTTAGGTTAGGTTTTTTTTTGCGAGTGGGCAAAAATTTTTGCAAGCTAGCCGCACGTGCGGCACGTCCAGACAACGGGCTTCGCGCGGGCTAGTCGAATACATATATAAATAGATAAAAAAAAGATAGTCGGGAAGAAAACATTTGGGTTTTCCCTCAAAAACCAGTTTTTGGGGCAAAAAATTTAGATAAACAACCCGCAATCTGAACCCAGGACCACGGAACGTGACCAAAAGCGCAGGGTTGGAGGGTAAGTATGCCTGAAACTATTAAAAATTATTAGAACTAAAGAATCTTTTGATTTGGATTAGATATTAAATAAATAGTTATAAAAAAAATGGAAAAATTAGCTAAAATTTTTTTCAGGGGTAGGTCAATGAAATATGGTCAGGGAGTAGGCGGAGCACTACTCTAGTCTGTCCCCACTGAAAACAGCACGAAATACACGTGTTTAACACTAAAGATAATAATATCAACGTTTTGCTAAAATTTTTACCCGACTGCGCAAAGCAAAGAAGGGTTATGTGTTTATCAGTCTATGTATGTATGTATGTATGTTTGTTCCTATGTGGCACTGTAGAGGCCAAACGCCTTGGCCGATTTTGATGATCCGTACGTCAATCGATTCGTCTTGACCTCGCGAGTGTCACTAAAAACATTACAGTAAACAATACTCACTATAGTAACAACTAGTCACCATATTGTCAAAATTAAAAAAAAAAAACGACGCACCACGTCAAGTGGGGTATCGTTGAATAGGTATTTGAAAATGAATATTAGGTTTCCTAAATCATTTTTCATTTTATAAAACCGTTTAGGATATATAACGATTTAAAGTTATTAGAACAAACAATATCGCATTTCTTACTTATAACCGGATTTTTTTACGTGTACGGAATGAATATAAAATCGAATCGAAATCTACCGTCTTATAATAGTAATAACGAAGTTAATGAAAACTGACTAAAAAGTGTTAAATAAAAAAATGTAGTTAAAAAACTAAAAAACCCGACTGAAAAAACGGAAAAGCAAAAAACAAGCACATTTTCGTTTATGTAGTCCTGGTAAGGTTAGGTTAGGTTAGGTTTCTTTTAAGTAGTCCTGGTAAGGTTAGGTTAGGTTTTTTTTTGCGAGTGGGCAAAAATTTTTGCAAGCTAGCCGCACGTGCGGCACGTCCAGACAACGGGCTTCGCGCGGGCTAGTCGAATACATATATAAATAGATAAAAAAAAGATAGTCGGGAAGAAAACATTTGGGTTTTCCCTCAAAAACCAGTTTTTGGAGCAAAAAATTTAGATAAACAACCCGCAATCTGAACCCAGGACCACGGAACGTGACCTAAAGCGCAGGGTTGGAGGGTAAGTATGCCTGAAACTATTAAAAATTATTAGAACTAAAGAATCTTTTGATTTGGATTAGATATTAAATAAATAGTTATAAAAAAAATGGAAAAATTAGCTAAAATTTTTTTCAGGGGTAGGTCAATGAAATATGGTCAGGGAGTAGGCGGAGCACTACTCTAGTCTGTCCCCACTGAAAACAGCACGAAATACACGTGTATAACACTAAAGATAATAATATCAACGTTTTGCTAAAATTTTCGTTTATGTAGTCCTGGTAAGGTTAGGTTAGGTTAGGTTTCTTTTAAGTAGTCCTGGTAAGGTTAGGTTAGGTTTTTTTTTGCGAGTGGGCAAAAATTTTTGCAAGCTAGCCGCACGTGCGGCACGTCCAGACAACGGGCTTCGCGCGGGCTAGTCGAATACATATATAAATAGATAAAAAAAAGATAGTCGGGAAGAAAACATTTGGGTTTTCCCTCAAAAACCAGTTTTTGGGGCAAAAAATTTAGATAAACAACCCGCAATCTGAACCCAGGACCACGGAACGTGACCAAAAGCGCAGGGTTGGAGGGTAAGTATGCCTGAAACTATTAAAAATTATTAGAACTAAAGAATCTTTTGATTTGGATTAGATATTAAATAAATAGTTATAAAAAAAATGGAAAAATTAGCTAAAATTTTTTTCAGGGGTAGGTCAATGAAATATGGTCAGGGAGTAGGCGGAGCACTACTCTAGTCTGTCCCCACTGAAAACAGCACGAAATACACGTGTATAACACTAAAGATAATAATATCAACGTTTTGCTAAAATTTTCGTTTATGTAGTCCTGGTAAGGTTAGGTTAGGTTAGGTTTCTTTTAAGTAGTCCTGGTAAGGTTAGGTTAGGTTTTTTTTTGCGAGTGGGCAAAAATTTTTGCAAGCTAGCCGCACGTGCGGCACGTCCAGACAACGGGCTTCGCGCGGGCTAGTCGAATACATATATAAATAGATAAAAAAAAGATAGTCGGGAAGAAAACATTTGGGTTTTCCCTCAAAAACCAGTTTTTGGGGCAAAAAATTTAGATAAACAACCCGCAATCTGAACCCAGGACCACGGAACGTGACCAAAAGCGCAGGGTTGGAGGGTAAGTATGCCTGAAACTATTAAAAATTATTAGAACTAAAGAATCTTTTGATTTGGATTAGATATTAAATAAATAGTTATAAAAAAACCGGCCAAGTGCGAGTCGGACTCGCGCACCGAGGGTTCCGTAAAAAAAATATATTATGTGATGTAACTAAAAATTTATGGTTTTCGTAATTATTCCTTTATCTATGCTATAAGACGTTGCTTCGTACCAAATTTCAAGATTCTGAGTTCACGGGAAGTACCCTGTAGGTTTTGATTCCCTTGCGAGTGTCGAAAATTTGCGGCATAAACGGGAGTATCTTGATGTAACTAAAAATTTATGGTTTTCGTAATTATTCCTTTATCTATGCTATAAGACGTTGCTTCGTACCAAATTTCAAGATTCTGAGTTCACGGGAAGTACCCTGTAGGTTTTGATTCCCTTGCGAGTGTCGAAAATTTGCGGCATAAACGGGAGTATCTTTTGATCGCGTTGACTTAGAAGTTTGATTTTTTCACAGCTCCAAGAGACCATAGACTTGAGTATTTGATATGAATTTCAGCTTGATACCTCCACGCGTTCCTGAGAAAAAAGGTCTTGACAGACAGACAGACGGACAACAAAGTGATCCTATAAGGGTTCCGTTTTTTCCTTTTGAGGTACGGAACCCTAAAAATGGAAAAATTAGCTAAAATTTTTTTCAGGGGTAGGTCAATGAAATATGGTCAGGGAGTAGGCGGAGCACTACTCTAGTCTGTCCCCACTGAAAACAGCACGAAATACACGTGTATAACACTAAAGATAATAATATCAACGTTTTGCTAAAATTTTCGTTTATGTAGTCCTGCTAAGGTTAGGTTAGGTTAGGTTTCTTTTAAGTAGTCCTGGTAAGGTTAGGTTAGGTTTTTTTTTGCGAGTGGGCAAAAATTTTTGCAAGCTAGCCGCACGTGCGGCACGTCCAGACAACGGGCTTCGCGCGGGCTAGTCGAATACATATATAAATAGATAAAAAAAAGATAGTCGGGAAGAAAACATTTGGGTTTTCCCTCAAAAACCAGTTTTTGGGGCAAAAAATTTAGCTTTAGTGTTATACACGTGTATTTCGTGCTGTTTTCAGTAGGCACAGACTAGAGTAGTGCTCCGCCTACTCCCTGACCATATTTCATTGACCTACCCCTGAAAAAAATTTTAGCTAATTTTTCCATTTTTTTTATAACTATTTATTTAATATCTAATCCAAATCAAAAGATTCTTTAGTTCTAATAATTTTTAATAGTTTCAGGCATACTTACCCTCCAACCCTGCGCTTTTGGTCACGTTCCGTGGTCCTGGGTTCAGATTGCGGGTTGTTTATCTAAATTTTTTGCCCCAAAAACTGGTTTTTGAGGGAAAACCCAAATGTTTTCTTCCCGACTATCTTTTTTTTATCTATTTATATATGTATTCGACTAGCCCGCGCGAAGCCCGTTGTCTGGACGTGCCGCACGTGCGGCTAGCTTGCAAAAATTTTTGCCCACTCGCAAAAAAAAACCTAACCTAACCTTACCAGGACTACTTAAAAGAAACCTAACCTAACCTAATCAAAAGATTCTTTAGTTCTAATAATTTTTAATAGTTTCAGGCATACTTACCCTCCAACCCTGCGCTTTTGGTCACGTTCCGTGGTCCTGGGTTCAGATTGGGGGTTGTTTATCTAAATTTTTTGCCCCAAAAACTGGTTTTTGAGGGAAAACCTAAATGTTTTCTTCCCGACTATCTTTTTTTTATCTATTTATATATGTATTCGACTAGCCCGCGCGAAGCCCGTTGTCTGGACGTGCCGCACGTGCGGCTAGCTTGCAAAAATTTTTTCCCACTCGCAAAAAAAAACCTAACCTAACCTTACCAGGACTACTTAAAAGAAACCTAACCTAACCTAACCTTACCAGGACTACATAAACGAAAATTTTAGCAAAACGTTGATCAATATTATTATCTTTAGTGTTATACACGTGTATTTCGTGCTGTTTTCAGTGGGGACAGACTAGAGTAGTGCTCCGCCTACTCCCTGACCATATTTCATTGACCTACCCCTGAAAAAAATTTTAGCTAATTTTTCCATTTTTTTTATAACTATTTATTTAATATCTAATCCAAATCAAAAGATTCTTTAGTTCTAATAATTTTTAATAGTTTCAGGCATACTTACCCTCCAACCCTGCGCTTTTGGTCACGTTCCGTGGTCCTGGGTTCAGATTGCGGGTTGTTTATCTAAATTTTTTGCTCCAAAAACTGGTTTTTGAGGGAAAACCCAAATGTTTTCTTCCCGACTATCTTTTTTTTATCTATTTATATATGTATTCGACTAGCCCGCGCGAAGCCCGTTGTCTGGACGTGCCGCACGTGCGGCTAGCTTGCAAAAATTTTTGCCCACTCGCAAAAAAAAACCTAACCTAACCTTACCAGGACTACTTAAAAGAAACCTAACCTAACCTAACCTTACCAGGACTACATAAACGAAAATTTTAGCAAAACGTTGATATTATTATCTTTAGTGTTATACACGTGTATTTCGTGCTGTTTTCAGTGGGGACAGACTAGAGTAGTGCTCCGCCTACTCCCTGACCATATTTCATTGACCTACCCCTGAAAAAAATTTTAGCTAATTTTTCCATTTTTTTATAACTATTTATTTAATATCTAATCCAAATCAAAAGATTCTTTAGTTCTATAAATTTTTAATAGTTTCAGGCATACTTACCCTCCAACCCTGCGCTTTTGGTCACGTTCCGTGGTCCTGGGTTCAGATTGCGGGTTGTTTATCTAAATTTTTTGCCCCAAAAACTGGTTTTTGAGGGAAAACCCAAATGTTTTCTTCCCGACTATCTTTTTTTTATCTATTTATATATGTATTCGACTAGCCCGCGCGAAGCCCGTTGTCTGGACGTGCCGCACGTGCGGCTAGCTTGCAAAAATTTTTGCCCACTCGCAAAAAAAAACCTAACCTAACCTTACCAGGACTACTTAAAAGAAACCTAACCTAACCTAATCAAAAGATTCTTTAGTTCTAATAATTTTTAATAGTTTCAGGCATACTTACCCTCCAACCCTGCGCTTTTGGTCACGTTCCGTGGTCCTGGGTTCAGATTGGGGGTTGTTTATCTAAATTTTTTGCCCCAAAAACTGGTTTTTGAGGGAAAACCTAAATGTTTTCTTCCCGACTATCTTTTTTTTATCTATTTATATATGTATTCGACTAGCCCGCGCGAAGCCCGTTGTCTGGACGTGCCGCACGTGCGGCTAGCTTGCAAAAATTTTTTCCCACTCGCAAAAAAAAACCTAACCTAACCTTACCAGGACTACTTAAAAGAAACCTAACCTAACCTAACCTTACCAGGACTACATAAACGAAAATTTTAGCAAAACGTTGATCAATATTATTATCTTTAGTGTTATACACGTGTATTTCGTGCTGTTTTCAGTGGGGACAGACTAGAGTAGTGCTCCGCCTACTCCCTGACCATATTTCATTGACCTACCCCTGAAAAAAATTTTAGCTAATTTTTCCATTTTTTTTATAACTATTTATTTAATATCTAATCCAAATCAAAAGATTCTTTAGTTCTAATAATTTTTAATAGTTTCAGGCATACTTACCCTCCAACCCTGCGCTTTTGGTCACGTTCCGTGGTCCTGGGTTCAGATTGCGGGTTGTTTATCTAAATTTTTTGCTCCAAAAACTGGTTTTTGAGGGAAAACCCAAATGTTTTCTTCCCGACTATCTTTTTTTTATCTATTTATATATGTATTCGACTAGCCCGCGCGAAGCCCGTTGTCTGGACGTGCCGCACGTGCGGCTAGCTTGCAAAAATTTTTGCCCACTCGCAAAAAAAAACCTAACCTAACCTTACCAGGACTACTTAAAAGAAACCTAACCTAACCTAACCTTACCAGGACTACATAAACGAAAATTTTAGCAAAACGTTGATATTATTATCTTTAGTGTTATACACGTGTATTTCGTGCTGTTTTCAGTGGGGACAGACTAGAGTAGTGCTCCGCCTACTCCCTGACCATATTTCATTGACCTACCCCTGAAAAAAATTTTAGCTAATTTTTCCATTTTTTTATAACTATTTATTTAATATCTAATCCAAATCAAAAGATTCTTTAGTTCTATAAATTTTTAATAGTTTCAGGCATACTTACCCTCCAACCCTGCGCTTTTGGTCACGTTCCGTGGTCCTGGGTTCAGATTGCGGGTTGTTTATCTAAATTTTTTGCCCCAAAAACTGGTTTTTGAGGGAAAACCCAAATGTTTTCTTCCCGACTATCTTTTTTTTATCTATTTATATATGTATTCGACTAGCCCGCGCGAAGCCCGTTGTCTGGACGTGCCGCACGTGCGGCTAGCTTGCAAAAATTTTTGCCCACTCGCAAAAAAAAACCTAACCTAACCTTACCAGGACTACTTAAAAGAAACCTAACCTAACCTAACCTTACCAGGACTACATAAACGAAAATTTTAGCAAAACGTTGATATTATTATCTTTAGTGTTATACACGTGTATTTCGTGCTGTTTTCAGTGGGGACAGACTAGAGTAGTGCTCCGCCTACTCCCTGACCATATTTCATTGACCTACCCCTGAAAAAAATTTTAGCTAATTTTTCCATTTTTTTTATAACTATTTATTTAATATCTAATCCAAATCAAAAGATTCTTTAGTTCTAATAATTTTTAATAGTTTCAGGCATACTTACCCTCCAACCCTGCGCTTTTGGTCACGTTCCGTGGTCCTGGGTTCAGATTGCGGGTTGTTTATCTAAATTTTTTGCCCCAAAAACTGGTTTTTGAGGGAAAACCCAAATGTTTTCTTCCCGACTATCTTTTTTTTATCTATTTATATATGTATTCGACTAGCCCGCGCGAAGCCCGTTGTCTGGACGTGCCGCACGTGCGGCTAGCTTGCAAAAATTTTTGCCCACTCGCAAAAAAAAACCTAACCTAACCTTACCAGGACTACTTAAAAGAAACCTAACCTAACCTAATCAAAAGATTCTTTAGTTCTAATAATTTTTAATAGTTTCAGGCATACTTACCCTCCAACCCTGCGCTTTTGGTCACGTTCCGTGGTCCTGGGTTCAGATTGGGGGTTGTTTATCTAAATTTTTTGCCCCAAAAACTGGTTTTTGAGGGAAAACCTAAATGTTTTCTTCCCGACTATCTTTTTTTTATCTATTTATATATGTATTCGACTAGCCCGCGCGAAGCCCGTTGTCTGGACGTGCCGCACGTGCGGCTAGCTTGCAAAAATTTTTGCCCACTCGCAAAAAAAAACCTAACCTAACCTTACCAGGACTACTTAAAAGAAACCTAACCTAACCTAACCTTACCAGGACTACATTATTCATAAACGAAAATTTTAGCAAAACGTTGATCAATATTATTATCTTTAGTGTTATACACGTGTATTTCGTGCTGTTTTCAGTGGGGACAGACTAGAGTAGTGCTCCGCCTACTCCCTGACCATATTTCATTGACCTACCCCTGAAAAAAATTTTAGCTAATTTTTCCATTTTTTTTATAACTATTTATTTAATATCTAATCCAAATCAAAAGATTCTTTAGTTCTAATAATTTTTAATAGTTTCAGGCATACTTACCCTCCAACCCTGCGCTTTTGGTCACGTTCCGTGGTCCTGGGTTCAGATTGCGGGTTGTTTATCTAAATTTTTTGCTCCAAAAACTGGTTTTTGAGGGAAAACCCAAATGTTTTCTTCCCGACTATCTTTTTTTTATCTATTTATATATGTATTCGACTAGCCCGCGCGAAGCCCGTTGTCTGGAAGTGCCGCACGTGCGGCTAGCTTGCAAAAATTTTTGCCCACTCGCAAAAAAAAACCTAACCTAACCTTACCAGGACTACTTAAAAGAAACCTAACCTAACCTAACCTTACCAGGACTACATAAACGAAAATTTTAGCAAAACGTTGATATTATTATCTTTAGTGTTATACACGTGTATTTCGTGCTGTTTTCAGTGGGGACAGACTAGAGTAGTGCTCCGCCTACTCCCTGACCATATTTCATTGACCTACCCCTGAAAAAAATTTTAGCTAATTTTTCCATTTTTTTATAACTATTTATTTAATATCTAATCCAAATCAAAAGATTCTTTAGTTCTATAAATTTTTAATAGTTTCAGGCATACTTACCCTCCAACCCTGCGCTTTTGGTCACGTTCCGTGGTCCTGGGTTCAGATTGCGGGTTGTTTATCTAAATTTTTTGCCCCAAAAACTGGTTTTTGAGGGAAAACCCAAATGTTTTCTTCCCGACTATCTTTTTTTTATCTATTTATATATGTATTCGACTAGCCCGCGCGAAGCCCGTTGTCTGGACGTGCCGCACGTGCGGCTAGCTTGCAAAAATTTTTGCCCACTCGCAAAAAAAAACCTAACCTAACCTTACCAGGACTACTTAAAAGAAACCTAACCTAACCTAACCTTACCAGGACTACATAAACGAAAATTTTAGCAAAACGTTGATATTATTATCTTTAGTGTTATACACGTGTATTTCGTGCTGTTTTCAGTAGGCACAGACTAGAGTAGTGCTCCGCCTACTCCCTGACCATATTTCATTGACCTACCCCTGAAAAAAATTTTAGCTAATTTTTCCATTTTTTTTATAACTATTTATTTAATATCTAATCCAAATCAAAAGATTCTTTAGTTCTTATAATTTTTAATAGTTTTAGGCATACTTACCCTCCAACCCTGCGCTTTTGGTCACGTTCCGTGGTCCTGGGTTCAGATTGCGGGTTGTTTATCTAAATTTTTTGCCCCAAAAACTGGTTTTTGAGGGAAAACCCAAATGTTTTCTTCCCGACTATCTTTTTTTTATCTATTTATATATGTATTCGACTAGCCCGCGCGAAGCCCGTTGTCTGGACGTGCCGCACGTGCGGCTAGCTTGCAAAAATTTTTGCCCACTCGCAAAAAAAAACCTAACCTAACCTTACCAGGACTACTTAAAAGAAACCTAACCTAACCTAATCAAAAGATTCTTTAGTTCTAATAATTTTTAATAGTTTCAGGCATACTTACCCTCCAACCCTGCGCTTTTGGTCACGTTCCGTGGTCCTGGGTTCAGATTGGGGGTTGTTTATCTAAATTTTTTGCCCCAAAAACTGGTTTTTGAGGGAAAACCTAAATGTTTTCTTCCCGACTATCTTTTTTTTATCTATTTATATATGTATTCGACTAGCCCGCGCGAAGCCCGTTGTCTGGACGTGCCGCACGTGCGGCTAGCTTGCAAAAATTTTTGCCCACTCGCAAAAAAAAACCTAACCTAACCTTACCAGGACTACTTAAAAGAAACCTAACCTAACCTAACCTTACCAGGACTACATAAACGAAAATTTTAGCAAAACGTTGATCAATATTATTATCTTTAGTGTTATACACGTGTATTTCGTGCTGTTTTCAGTGGGGACAGACTAGAGTAGTGCTCCGCCTACTCCCTGACCATATTTCATTGACCTACCCCTGAAAAAAATTTTAGCTAATTTTTCCATTTTTTTTATAACTATTTATTTAATATCTAATCCAAATCAAAAGATTCTTTAGTTCTAATAATTTTTAATAGTTTCAGGCATACTTACCCTCCAACCCTGCGCTTTTGGTCACGTTCCGTGGTCCTGGGTTCAGATTGCGGGTTGTTTATCTAAATTTTTTGCTCCAAAAACTGGTTTTTGAGGGAAAACCCAAATGTTTTCTTCCCGACTATCTTTTTTTTATCTATTTATATATGTATTCGACTAGCCCGCGCGAAGCCCGTTGTCTGGACGTGCCGCACGTGCGGCTAGCTTGCAAAAATTTTTGCCCACTCGCAAAAAAAAACCTAACCTAACCTTACCAGGACTACTTAAAAGAAACCTAACCTAACCTAACCTTACCAGGACTACATAAACGAAAATTTTAGCAAAACTGTTGGGTATGTGTGCGTGTGCCTACGCACCTTTAAGTACATTACAGAATAAACGGAGTGCGTTACTAGCAAGCAGTCGTTTCACTCGTGTCCTCCTACTTAACATTGGCGACGAGGATAACCTACCTACGTAAAATAAAAGTAAAGATGGCCGGAACTGTATTTGGTCTATTATCAGCATTTGATCATAATGCACAGTCATGGGAGACCTACAAATGCCGCATTAAGCAGTGGTATGTGGCTAACGACATCACCGGGACGAGCGATCCTACAGGAACAAAGCGACGAGCTATCTTGCTGAGCGCACTCGCGGATGGCACATACAAGTTGGCGGCGGACCTCGCGTTGCCGAAGCAGCTGCAAGACGTACCGTATGATGACGTACTCAAGCTGTTGGACGATCATTTCACTCCCAAGCGATGCGGTTTTGGCGAACGGTTTAAGTTTTATACGGCTTCGCAACGAGAGGGGGAGACGTATGCACAATGGGCTGCGAGGTTACGAGGTCTGACGGCGCACTGCGGGTTCTCCAACGTGGAAGAAGCGCTTCGGGACAAATTTGTTATGGGAATGTTGCCCGGATCTGACAGAGAGAAGCTGTTCTCGAAAGATCTTATTGGGCTGACATTAGCAAAGGCGATGGAGTTGGCGGAAAACGCGTGGAGTGCACGTGCGGCAGCGGGCGCCGGGGCGCAGGCCGCGCCCCGTGATCAGGTGTTCAAGATTACGCGGGCGGCGGCGGCGACGGAGACTTCGACGCCATCGCGTCGAGATGCTACTCCTAGTTCGGGAGGCAAAGTGCAGTGTCAAGTGTGTGGCTATCATAATCACGAGTCATCCCAGTGTCGGTTCGCAAAAGCAAAATGCAGGAAATGCAATGCTACGGGGCATCTGCGTAGGATGTGTAAAAACATTAATTATGTAGAATCGAGAGCGGTGGATGAAAGTGACGATGACGGTGAGTGTTTTAATATTCGATCCGTTAGAGGGGAGCCGATGATAGAAACGGTATCGGTTTCAGGAATCGAATTAAAATTCGAAATAGATAGCGGTTCAGCGGTCACAGCAATTTCTGTGGAAACCTATAACACATATTTTAGCAATGTACCATTGTCGATAACTAATAAACGGTTGTGTTCATATACGGGTGATAAAATTGTTTGTGAGGGTATAGCGCAGTTACAAGTAACTTACGCGAACACATCGCACGTACTATGTGTCTATGTCGTGCGAGACGGTGGGCCGCCGATCCTCGGGCGAGATTTTATTTCAAAATTTCGGTTAGAATTGCTGCCGATACGATATTGTGACCAATCGGATAAAGATGAGTTATTTGTTACATTGCAAAGCCGATATCCATCGGTATTTTCGGATAAATTAGGATTATTTAATAAATTTAAAGTCAAGTTACAATTAAAGGAAGATGCGAAGCCGGTGTTTGTTAGGGCTCGACCGATAGCTTTCGCTTTAAAGAGTAAAGTAGATAAAGAGATAGATCGTTTAGTAGGGCTAGGTGTATTGAAACCGGTTGATCACGCGCGGTATGCGTCACCGATCGTGCCGGTGTTAAAACAAAATGGATCTATACGTATATGCGCCGATTTTTCTACCGGGGTAAACAAACAGTTAGTTATAGATCAGTATCCTTTGCCAACGGTAACTGAACTGTTTGCTAGATTGCATGGGGGGCAGCAGTTTACCAAATTGGACCTGTCAAATGCCTACAACCAATTTATGTTAGATGACGAGTCACAGGAATTAACTTGCATAAATACACATAGGGGGGTTTTCAAGCAAACGCGCTTGTGTTTCGGTATTGCGAGCGCGCCGGCCGTGTTCCAGCGCGCGATGGAGGGCGTACTGGCGGGCGTGCCCGGCACACTGTGTATGCTCGACGATATTTTGATAACCGGGAAAAATAGATCCGAGCACCTGGATAGATTACATCAAGTGATGTCAAAATTACAAGACGCGGGACTTACCTTACAAAAAGAAAAGTGTGTATTTTTCAAGGACGAAGTTAATTACTTAGGGTACGTGATAAATAAAGAGGGATTACATAAATCACCGCAAAAAATAAAAGCCATGATCGAAGCACCGGTGCCGGCCAATATCGGCCAATTACAATCATTTTTAGGGCTAGTAAATTATTACAGAAACTTTGTTCCTAACGCGTCTACGATTTTAAGCCCATTGTATGAGTTGCTGAAAAAAGGTAACAGGTGGGTTTGGTCACGGGAACACGACGAAGCGTTCACTGCTATTAAAACGTGCTTAGCGTCGGAACAAGTACTAGCACATTTTAACCCAGATGCTTCTATAATTTTAACAGTAGATGCATCACCGGTTGGTCTTTCTGCAATATTGTCACAGGCAGAACCAGATAGGGGTGAGAGACCGATCTCTTTTGCATCGAGGACGCTTAATGCTGCTGAGAAACGTTACTCGCAGATACAAAAAGAAGCGACCGCGATTATTTTTGGAATTAGGCGTTACCATCAATATTTATATGGCAGATCGGTACCGTTTATTCTTCGGACCGATCATAAGCCGCTGTTGTCGATTTTCGGACCGCATCGTGGTGTACCTGAAGTCTCGGCAAACAGGCTACAGAGATACGCACTGTTCCTGAGCGGTTACAATTATAAAATCGAATATGTGCGTAGCGCTAATAACAGTGCGGATTTCTTGTCTCGCGCTTGCTTACCGGAGGGGACTGGTGCGGGCAGGGGCGTGCAGGGCGACGCGACGACGATGCCCGATCTCGACCGCGCATCATATATTAATTTTGTCGTGGAAGGTAGTCTACCAGTAACTTTACAAATGTTACGCGACGCGACAATGGCAGATGTGACCTTGCGTAAGGTAGTGCATTTTGTGTTGAACGGATGGCCTAGGAAAATATCTGAGGATGATTTAAAGCCGTATCATGCGTGTAGAACGCAATTGTCAACTGAAAATGGTTGTATTATGCGAGGACACAAAGTTGTAATTCCAGCGGAATTTAGAACAAAGATTCTAAAGGAATTACACCAATCACACTTAGGCATTGTGAAGACAAAGTCGGAGGCGCGAGCGCGGGTTTGGTTCCCGGGGATAGATGCTGCTTTAGAGCGGTTGATAGGGTCGTGCGATGTGTGTTTGCGAATGCGACCGTCACCGGCGCGGGCGCCGATTGCGCACTGGGAATATCCTCCAACGCCTTTTTACCGGGTGCACATTGATTTTCTGGGTCCTATTAACGGAAACACATTTTTAGTGGTAGTGGATGCCTATACCAAATGGGTAGAGGTTTATAATATGAAGAGCAGTACTTCTACTTCTGCAACGATAGACAGGTTATATGATTTTATGTCAAGATTTGGTATTCCGCATACACTGGTTAGCGACAATGGTACATCATTTACGTCACATGAGTTTGAGAGTTTTTGTAGGGTGAACGGAATTTCGCACGTGACGTCACCCACATACCACGCAGCCAGTAACGGCCAGGCGGAAAGCTATGTTAAGATAGTTAAAAGGGGTATTAAAACAAGCTTGCTGAGTGGTAATGGGCCGCGAAATTTAAGTAACAAACTTTTAAAGTACTTGTTTGACTACAGGAATTCCGTTCACACATTAACTGGATTTTCGCCTGCGGAACTGGTCTATGGTCGGAAACTTAGAACGCGTCTTGATCTATTGAAACCCGAATCGCCGTCGCCTTCATCCACGGCTCTCGCTAATGTGGTAAAACGTAAACAGTGCTTGCAAAATAAGTCGGGAGGGCACAACACCCAAGTTTTTGTATCCGGCGACACAGTTTATTACAAAAAACATACCGTTAATGGTAAATACACTTGGTGTAAAGGGATAATTGTAAAAAAAATCGGAAAAGTGTTGTATTTAATAAAAGATCAAGTAAATTCAATAACTTTAAAGAAACATAAAAATCAAATAATAAAATATAAAGGCGACGATTGCAATGACAACAAAGACGTGGATATAGACTTTGAAGAGCTCAGTGATGGCACAACGACAGATACGACAACAACTGATCACATGCCATCACCCGACATTGGTGAAGCAGATGAAGACACCTCCATGGCAACAAGTAGCTCCAACCAGGCAAGAGCAGCCACACCCCCAGGTACACCTTCAGTTGCTATTACACAGCCAACAACACCAGATAACTCCGGGGAGGAAGAAGAGGAGTACCAGGAGGCTTTAGCCGGTTCACCTAACACTGGACAAGCTGGCGAAGCGCCACCGCCACAGCAGGCAAGTGAGCCTGTGCCAACACCACGGTCTAAACGCAATCGGCCTAGAGTTAATTATAAATATTAAAAGTATGTTTAGCATTAGTATTTTAGGAAGCTTAGATGTTAGTATTTAGAGAGTATTTTACATAGTATGTATTTCTAAGCTAAGGGGAGGAATGTTGGGTATGTGTGCGTGTGCCTACGCACCTTTAAGTACATTACAGAATAAACGGAGTGCGTTACTAGCAAGCAGTCGTTTCACTCGTGTCCTCCTACTTAACAAAAACGTTGATATTATTATCTTTAGTGTTATACACGTGTATTTCGTGCTGTTTTCAGTGGGGACAGACTAGAGTAGTGCTCCGCCTACTCCCTGACCATATTTCATTGACCTACCCCTGAAAAAAATTTTAGCTAATTTTTCCATTTTTTTATAACTATTTATTTAATATCTAATCCAAATCAAAAGATTCTTTAGTTCTATAAATTTTTAATAGTTTCAGGCATACTTACCCTCCAACCCTGCGCTTTTGGTCACGTTCCGTGGTCCTGGGTTCAGATTGCGGGTTGTTTATCTAAATTTTTTGCCCCAAAAACTGGTTTTTGAGGGAAAACCCAAATGTTTTCTTCCCGACTATCTTTTTTTTATCTATTTATATATGTATTCGACTAGCCCGCGCGAAGCCCGTTGTCTGGACGTGCCGCACGTGCGGCTAGCTTGCAAAAATTTTTGCCCACTCGCAAAAAAAAACCTAACCTAACCTTACCAGGACTACTTAAAAGAAACCTAACCTAACCTAATCAAAAGATTCTTTAGTTCTAATAATTTTTAATAGTTTCAGGCATACTTACCCTCCAACCCTGCGCTTTTGGTCACGTTCCGTGGTCCTGGGTTCAGATTGGGGGTTGTTTATCTAAATTTTTTGCCCCAAAAACTGGTTTTTGAGGGAAAACCTAAATGTTTTCTTCCCGACTATCTTTTTTTTATCTATTTATATATGTATTCGACTAGCCCGCGCGAAGGCCGTTGTCTGGACGTGCCGCACGTGCGGCTAGCTTGCAAAAATTTTTGCCCACTCGCAAAAAAAAACCTAACCTAACCTTACCAGGACTACTTAAAAGAAACCTAACCTAACCTAACCTTACCAGGACTACATAAACGAAAATTTTAGCAAAACGTTGATCAATATTATTATCTTTAGTGTTATACACGTGTATTTCGTGCTGTTTTCAGTGGGGACAGACTAGAGTAGTGCTCCGCCTACTCCCTGACCATATTTCATTGACCTACCCCTGAAAAAAATTTTAGCTAATTTTTCCATTTTTTTATAACTATTTATTTAATATCTAATCCAAATCAAAAGATTCTTTAGTTCTAATAATTTTTAATAGTTTCAGGCATACTTACCCTCCAACCCTGCGCTTTTGGTCACGTTCCGTGGTCCTGGGTTCAGATTGCGGGTTGTTTATCTAAATTTTTTGCTCCAAAAACTGGTTTTTGAGGGAAAACCCAAATGTTTTCTTCCCGACTATCTTTTTTTTATCTATTTATATATGTATTCGACTAGCCCGCGCGAAGCCCGTTGTCTGGACGTGCCGCACGTGCGGCTAGCTTGCAAAAATTTTTGCCCACTCGCAAAAAAAAACCTAACCTAACCTTACCAGGACTACTTAAAAGAAACCTAACCTAACCTAACCTTACCAGGACTACATAAACGAAAATTTTAGCAAAACGTTGATATTATTATCTTTAGTGTTATACACGTGTATTTCGTGCTGTTTTCAGTGGGGACAGACTAGAGTAGTGCTCCGCCTACTCCCTGACCATATTTCATTGACCTACCCCTGAAAAAAATTTTAGCTAATTTTTCCATTTTTTTATAACTATTTATTTAATATCTAATCCAAATCAAAAGATTCTTTAGTTCTATAAATTTTTAATAGTTTCAGGCATACTTACCCTCCAACCCTGCGCTTTTGGTCACGTTCCGTGGTCCTGGGTTCAGATTGCGGGTTGTTTATCTAAATTTTTTGCCCCAAAAACTGGTTTTTGAGGGAAAACCCAAATGTTTTCTTCCCGACTAGGTATCTTTTTTTTATCTATTTATATATGTATTCGACTAGCCCGCGCGAAGCCCGTTGTCTGGACGTGCCGCACGTGCGGCTAGCTTGCAAAAATTTTTGCCCACTCGCAAAAAAAAACCTAACCTAACCTTACCAGGACTACTTGAAAGAAACCTAACCTAACCCAACCTTACCAGGACTACATAAACGAAAATTTTAGCAAAACGTTGATATTATTATCTTTAGTGTTATACACGTGTATTTCGTGCTGTTTTCAGTGGGGACAGACTAGAGTAGTGCTCCGCCTACTCCCTGACCATATTTCATTGACCTACCCCTGAAAAAAATTTTAGCTAATTTTTCCATTTTTTTTATAACTATTTATTTAATATCTAATCCAAATCAAAAGATTCTTTAGTTCTAATAATTTTTAATAGTTTCAGGCATACTTACCCTCCAACCCTGCGCTTTTGGTCACGTTCCGTGGTCCTGGGTTCAGATTGCGGGTTGTTTATCTAACCACTGCAGCGGTAAAGTTTGACAGCTGACGTACCCTTGAACGGTAGCTGGACAAAATGGCGACGCGTAGCGGGACACAACTGTGTCCGGGATGTAGGAAAACATTTTTTACAAAAAATATGCTCAAACGTCCGGGTATCAAAAAATATCTGTTTATAGCGAGAAATGCAGGGAATCGATACATATAATATACTTTAAACCGACTCATAACGAAAACGCACACAAAAAATGTTGAAGTTGACACTAAGAGTAAAATTTGGGTAAAATTGTTGGATTTAACAGATTTTTACGTAGCTTTTTGTAACATATCGCAATGTTACTTCAATATTATTCAAATAGATTATATAAGCTATTTTTTGATACCAATACATCATTACTTGGAACGTACAGTATTACAAGGGTACGTCAGCTGTCAAACTTTACCGCTGCAGTGGTTAGATAAACAACCCGCAATCTGAACCCAGGACCACGGAACGTGACCAAAAGCGCAGGGTTGGAGGGTAAGTATGCCTGAAACTATTAAAAATTATTAGAACTAAAGAATCTTTTGATTTGGATTAGATATTAAATAAATAGTTATAAAAAAAATGGAAAAATTAGCTAAAATTTTTTTCAGGGGTAGGTCAATGAAATATGGTCAGGGAGTAGGCGGAGCACTACTCTAGTCTGTCCCCACTGAAAACAGCACGAAATACACGTGTATAACACTAAAGATAATAATATCAACGTTTTGCTAAAATTTTCGTTTATGTAGTCCTGGTAAGGTTGGGTTAGGTTAGGTTTCTTTCAAGTAGTCAACGTTTTGCTTAAATTTTCGTTTATGTAGTCCTGGTAAGGTTAGGTTAGGTTAGGTTAGGTTTCTTTTAAGTAGTCCTGGTAAGGTTAGGTTAGGTTTTTTTTTGCGAGTGGGCAAAAATTTTTGCAAGCTAGCCGCACGTGCGGCACGTCCAGACAACGGGCTTCGCGCGGGCTAGTCGAATACATATATAAATAGATAAAAAAAAGATAGTCGGGAAGAAAACATTTGGGTTTTCCTTCAAAAACCAGTTTTTGGGGCAAAAAATTTAGATAAACAACCCGCAATCTGAACCCAGGACCACGGAACGTGACCAAAAGCGCAGGGTTGGAGGGTAAGTATGCCTGAAACTATTAAAAATTATTAGAACTAAAGAATCTTTTGATTTGGATTAGATATTAAATAAATAGTTATAAAAAAATGGAAAAATTAGCTAAAATTTTTTTCAGGGGTAGGTCAATGAAATATGGTCAGGGAGTAGGCGGAGCACTACTCTAGTCTGTCCCCACTGAAAACAGCACGAAATACACGTGTATAACACTAAAGATAATAATATCAACGTTTTGCTAAAATTTTCGTTTATGTAGTCCTGGTAAGGTTAGGTTAGGTTAGGTTTCTTTTAAGTAGTCCTGGTAAGGTTAGGTTAGGTTTTTTTTTGCGAGTGGGCAAAAATTTTTGCAAGCTAGCCGCACGTGCGGCACGTCCAGACAACGGGCTTCGCGCGGGCTAGTCGAATACATATATAAATAGATAAAAAAAAGATAGTCGGGAAGAAAACATTTGGGTTTTCCCTCAAAAACCAGTTTTTGGAGCAAAAAATTTAGATAAACAACCCGCAATCTGAACCCAGGACCACGGAACGTGACCAAAAGCGCAGGGTTGGAGGGTAAGTATGCCTGAAACTATTAAAAATTATTAGAACTAAAGAATCTTTTGATTTGGATTAGATATTAAATAAATAGTTATAAAAAAATGGAAAAATTAGCTAAAATTTTTTTCAGGGGTAGGTCAATGAAATATGGTCAGGGAGTAGGCGGAGCACTACTCTAGTCTGTCCCCACTGAAAACAGCACGAAATACACGTGTATAACACTAAAGATAATAATATTGATCAACGTTTTGCTAAAATTTTCGTTTATGTAGTCCTGGTAAGGTTAGGTTAGGTTAGGTTTCTTTTAAGTAGTCCTGGTAAGGTTAGGTTAGGTTTTTTTTTGCGAGTGGGCAAACATTTTTGCAAGCTAGCCGCACGTGCGGCACGTCCAGACAACGGGCTTCGCGCGGGCTAGTCGAATACATATATAAATAGATAAAAAAAAGATAGTCGGGAAGAAAACATTTAGGTTTTCCCTCAAAAACCAGTTTTTGGGGCAAAAAATTTAGATAAACAACCCCCAATCTGAACCCAGGACCACGGAACGTGACCAAAAGCGCAGGGTTGGAGGGTAAGTATGCCTGAAACTATTAAAAATTATTAGAACTAAAGAATCTTTTGATTAGGTTAGGTTAGGTTTCTTTTAAGTAGTCCTGGTAAGGTTAGGTTAGGTTTTTTTTTGCGAGTGGGCAAAAATTTTTGCAAGCTAGCCGCACGTGCGGCACGTCCAGACAACGGGCTTCGCGCGGGCTAGTCGAATACATATATAAATAGATAAAAAAAAGATAGTCGGGAAGAAAACATTTGGGTTTTCCCTCAAAAACCAGTTTTTGGGGCAAAAAATTTAGATAAACAACCCGCAATCTGAACCCAGGACCACGGAACGTGACCAAAAGCGCAGGGTTGGAGGGTAAGTATGCCTGAAACTATTAAAAATTATTAGAACTAAAGAATCTTTTGATTTGGATTAGATATTAAATAAATAGTTATAAAAAAAATGGAAAAATTAGCTAAAATTTTTTTCAGGGGTAGGTCAATGAAATATGGTCAGGGAGTAGGCGGAGCACTACTCTAGTCTGTCCCCACTGAAAACAGCACGAAATACACGTGTATAACACTAAAGATAATAATATCAACGTTTTGCTAAAATTTTCGTTTATGTAGTCCTGGTAAGGTTAGGTTAGGTTAGGTTTCTTTTAAGTAGTCCTGGTAAGGTTAGGTTAGGTTTTTTTTTGCGAGTGGGCAAAAATTTTTGCAAGCTAGCCGCACGTGCGGCACGTCCAGACAACGGGCTTCGCGCGGGCTAGTCGAATACATATATAAATAGATAAAAAAAAGATAGTCGGGAAGAAAACTGTTACGAACTCTTTGGTTCTTTTATACTTTTTTTATTATTTCAAATTTATTGTTTTTCTTTACATTCTGTCTTATATGTTTTTCGGTGATGCTGTCAAAAGGTGTGATTTTCTCAAAATTCATTTAAATAATAAAATATATTTATTTACAAGTAAGTATTTCACTTCAGGATAACAGCCCACATCCCCATCTTTTTCATTGGTCCTTCGTTTTAATTTTCAGTGCCTATTTTTCATCACAACATAGTCACCCACTTACTTTCATTTCGTTCCATTAGCTTTCATCCAGGTATGATCACCCGTTGCAAAAGCAAAATTATGTCAGCCAATCCCGGCCCCGGCACAGTTATTCCTCAGCCTCATAGCCCCGGTTTGCCGACCAAAAGCGTACGCAGTGAACACACCGCGCAAAGCCGCTCATCACATTCGTCGGCAACTGTGAGAGCACAAAAAGCAGCGGCAGAAGCTCTCGCCCTACGTCGCCGCCTGGAGCGCGAGCAGGAGCTCGCCGCCCATGAGCGCGAGCGCGAGCAGGAGCTCGCCGCCCATGAGCGTCTTACATCAGTGGATGTAAGACTATGTGTAAATGTATTAATATTCACCAATTAATAAACTTTGAGTGTCAGGATGATTACTAGTTATTTACTGTGTTCGAAAGTCTCTTTAAAAAGGTGTGTTGGGAACAGGGGTTTTATGAAGTAAAATCACAAAAGACAAGACTATTCATTTTATTTCTTTTGGTCTTGTCAACTACCTACATCAAACTCGATTCCGTTCGCTAGGTCCCTAGTCTTCGTGGAGAAGAACGGACAAGAAACTCCACGGGAACACATTTTAAAGTATTATGCAAAGACAACCTGACATTGTCTTGGACTGTCTCAAGTTACAGCAATTTATCAGTTTACATAAACAACAATCAATAAGAACCATATTATAGTACATATTTCTAACACATAGTTATCAGTAATATTCATAGCATAATATCAATTATCAATTAACTTACATAAACATTGTAGATCCTTAGGACAATACAAATAGGTTACAGCTTTCTCCACTTTGTAATCTTGGTTCAATAATAGGACGTTTACATGTGAACTTTATTCTACACACATGGAATACATATCCAATAAGAATATAACACTCTGGGTACAGATCCAGATATTACTCGTATTATCTAGCTAACTCGTAGAATAGTTGCAGCGTAACTACCCTGAATTGGCGGTAACATTTGCTTTTATAACCGTCAATTCATACTTATTATATCAACGATTCCCGCCAATGGCAATGGTCAAACATTATAGCCAAATAACTAATAACACATACAATAATTAGCTAATCTTAATTAGTGGAACTATTTTAAAACTCCATTAGGTAATTTAGCAATTTAGTATGTATTTATTTGTAATCTTTACATTTATTCGGATAAAATATGAACATCAATAGATAGTTCCGGGAATAGATAGAAACAACTGGATACATTGAAATTGCAAGATAAAATCTAGGAAACATTGTAAGTATCATATAATAATTACTACTTAATTTATTGGCAATATAAAGTAAATAAACATTTAATTTGACTTAACTATTTAAATACCACAAAGCTATCTTCGGTTTGGAAACCAAGTCTTTTAAGCCACAATAATAACTACTTCTATAAAATACTTCGGGCTATAAAATATTATTAGGACAATGTAGGTTTATTCGGAATAAGAACCTTACTGTTCTCAAGATATATATTTACGATGATTATTAATTTGATGCTATATTCTTATATACATAAGGCTATTCTATCACGGCCATACTGACAGTACTTCGTCCTCGAAGTAATTATTTATTACCCAAAGGTTACAAGGGAACTGCTTTGATTCGATAGTAGCAAAGTTTGAAGCAAAAACACTATTCGCAATTAAACTTTAATAAAATTTAAAAGGATCAGACTGAATCGGTAAACAAATTAGGCTGGTTCCTTGAAAACGTGGCAGTTGAAAAGATAATGTAATACTAAATCATTGGCTCAGCAACCAGAATATTTTTCATCATGAAATAATTTTATACAAATAACTTATTTTTTTATTTATTGTTCATTTTTTTTGTTTACAAAATTAAATATTTGTCATACATAAATATTGAATGTTTGTCTTCGCTCTAGGCGGAGGTTCAGCTAAATACCTATAATGTCAACCTTCATTCACCCGCTACCGGTGAGTCTAGCTGACACCAAGCATAATAAAGCCTAGTAGCGGAAGTTCAGCTAAATACCTATAATGTCAAACTTTATTCACCCGCTACCGGTGAGGTAGCTGACACCAAGCATAAAGCCTAGTAGCGTGAGGCGGAATAAATTCCTCATTTACTAATATTGCGAGTAAGCTTCGCCCCATAGGCGGTAGTTCGGCTAAATACCTATAATGTCAAACTTTATTCACCCGCTACCGGTGAGGTAGCTGACACCAAGTATAAAACCTAGTAGCGTGAGGCGGAATAAATTCCTCATTTACTAATATTGCGAGTAAGCTTCGCCCCATAGGCTGTAGTTCGGCTAAATACCTATAATGTCACACTTTATTCACCCGCTACCGGTGACGTAGCTGACACCAAGCATAAAGCCTAGTAGCGTGAGGCGGAATAAATTCCTCATTCACCATTATTTTAGGCGAGACTTAAATTTTCAGTCAGTCATCAAGTCAGTGTATCATTATTTTGTTGGTAAACAATTTTTAGTTTTTACTTTACTTAGTTGGCTTTGACTTTGGCTTTGTACCTAGACTGGAAATATTATTTGATTGTTTACTAATTATTTATTATTATTATTAATTATTATTATTAATCCCTTCATTGAACATATTAACAAATTTCATACATTTCTAAATATTTCAATAACAATAAAAAAACATATTATTAATTATTATTATTATTATTAATTATTATTATTAATTATTATGATTATTAATCACTATAATTATTAATTATTAAAATTATTATTATTAATTATTATAATTATCAATTATTATAATTATTAATTATTATTATTAATTATTATAATCATTAATTATTATTATTAATTATTGTTATTAATTATTGTTATTAATTATTATTATTAATTATTTTTATTAATTATTGTTATTAATTATTATTATTAATTTATTATTATTATTATTTATTGAGGTTATATGACTATAAACAAAATAAACATAACAAAATATACATGAAACTAGACCCAACTGACAAAAGACTGTAAAAGGGCATCGAAAAAAGTCCTCAACGCTGTCAGCAGGTAAAGTGCCCGAGACACTGGCCGCGTTGTCACGTTGAATCGCAACATTTTTGCAACACAGCTTCTGGCCAAAGAAAAACTCAGCCCTTGGGTCACAGCCTCACAGGAAGCGTCAACAAGGCGTTTCGAAATTTCATTCAGGCTCCAGAGTTTCAACCTCAAATGACTCGAATTTAATAGTTTAAGGTTAACATATTTACGCAGGTAGAGGTTCCCTGCAGCCGCAGCGGCAGCGCCAGCACAACACGATGTGCTTGGAAGACCATCATTCTTATGATGATCATTTTCATTAAAATTATTATTATTATTACTTATATATTTTTTTTAATGAAATTTTTTTTTTTTTTATTTCAATAAAAATTATCTTATTTTGTTTTGAAACGTAGCTTAATTTTTTTTCTATATACAGTTACCAAAAAGTAACCGCTCGGTCAATCTGACAATTATTATTGTAGTACTATAATTATTTTAACATGTTGTCTAATAAACCAAAGCAAATCTTAAAAACTTCGATCACTCACAATGATAAAAAAGATTTAGTAAGTATGATGCGACATCTAGCACAACTGCTTTTGGTTTGTATCCGTGTTTGCTTGGTTGGTAATTAGCTATTTGTTTCGTTATTGTCATCGCCTACCCTCGTTACGAGGAAGAGAAGAGAAAAGAACATAAACATGTTATTCATATTATTTAAGACAAAAAGTGAAAAATGTTTTTATTTTATTTACATTCTTTTACTTTTATTAGCTTTAGTTCATAAGTTAGTTATTAGCCATAAAACACTTTTATTGTTCTTATTTATTTTAAGTAACTAGAATATCCTTTAAAAAAAATTTAAACTACCTACATTAAAATAATGTGCAGACATTATTTGTATGCCTTGCAAGGCAGCACATAGTGATACTATAATTATATTCTTTTGATAACACCTGATAACTCTTTTACCTATGTGTCACAAATAAAGATTTTTGAATTTGAAACTTGAATTCAAATTTAGTTTCTCATTACGAGGATTATTGTTAATTTTTGATGAGGAATATTTTTCCCTTTTTGTTTTAGCAAGGCTGTTTTGGTCAAACATACATGTTATCTTTTTATGATTAAATTATAACTTTCAGATCATGAGAGTAGCTTAGGTAGTGATTATGAAGTAAGTTTAAAGTAGTTTATTTTGATTAGAACCAAAATCTATAGCTACTTCACTTTTACGCGAAGGTAGGTTAGAAGCCAAAGTCAAATTATTATTTCAGAAAGTCTAGCCAATCAGCTTATTGTAGGTGCATCAAAATAAGGGAAACGATCAGTAACTTTTGACCTTGTCCCACTAAGTTATAATCAATAGGTAGTTATGATGTATTACACCAAACGAATTTATTTGTTTACCCACTTGATACGTACTATTTAAGTCTACTACATATTTTAGTAGTACAATATTAGGTCAGTGGGTCGTCTTTATGTTATTATAATTGTTCAGTTTTGAAATGTATCTTAAAAATGATTGAACATAAGTTATATAAGTTATTTGTACATTACATATTCTCAAATTCATTCCGTACTCCGTAACGTTTTAACATTCTATTCGACAAATATTGACATTGTCATCAACTATTTATAAGTCAAGCTTCAATAAAATATTTAAATACCAACTTATAATATTCACCTACCTTCCATCTCATCATCTCATTAAATTAATTCAAAACTATTTTCTTATTTTTCTTTAAATTACATATTTTCGATGTTTTATGAAAACAACAACATTATTCATGAGTTTGGGAGTAGTAACAAATACATTTATTCCTTGTATTACGAAAATTCTAAAACATTTTTATCGCAAGTACCTGACATTTCTAACTTTTCATAGAACAAAATATTAAAGCCAAGGCAAGGCCTTACCGATATTAACTATTTCGTACTGCTGCTCGATTTAATCCATGGCATGGCTTCGATGCTGTACCAGCAGCTTCTCAATCTCACGGTCAGAGTACGTGCTGTCGACGTAGCCATCGTTCCGGTCCTAGTCAAGTCGAGGCGGTGAGCCACCGACGTCACATCTCTCAGCATCAGACCAGCAGTAACTCCAACATGGATCATGAAAATATTAAAAAGGAACACAAATTAGAAATCATATTAGCAAGCCAGGGACAATCCCACTTCTGATCTTACATCAGTGGATGTAAGACTATGTGTAAATGTATTAATATTCACCAATTAATAAACTTTGAGTGTCAGGATGATTACTAGTTATTTACTGTGTTCGAAAGTCTCTTTAAAAAGGTGTGTTGGGAACAGGGGTTTTATGAAGTAAAATCACAAAAGACAAGACTATTCATTTTATTTCTTTTGGTCTTGTCAACTACCTACATCAAACTCGATTCCGTTCGCTAGGTCCCTAGTCTTCGTGGAGAAGAACGGACAAGAAACTCCACGGGAACACATTTTAAAGTATTATGCAAAGACAACCTGACATTGTCTTGGACTGTCTCAAGTTACAGCAATTTATCAGTTTACATAAACAACAATCAATAAGAACCATATTATAGTACATATTTCTAACACATAGTTATCAGTAATATTCATAGCATAATATCAATTATCAATTAACTTACATAAACATTGTAGATCCTTAGGACAATACAAATAGGTTACAGCTTTCTCCACTTTGTAATCTTGGTTCAATAATAGGACGTTTACATGTGAACTTTATTCTACACACATGGAATACATATCCAATAAGAATATAACACTCTGGGTACAGATCCAGATATTACTCGTATTATCTAGCTAACTCGTAGAATAGTTGCAGCGTAACTACCCTGAATTGGCGGTAACATTTGCTTTTATAACCGTCAATTCATACTTATTATATCAACGATTCCCGCCAATGGCAATGGTCAAACATTATAGCCAAATAACTAATAACACATACAATAATTAGCTAATCTTAATTAGTGGAACTATTTTAAAACTCCATTAGGTAATTTAGCAATTTAGTATGTATTTATTTGTAATCTTTACATTTATTCGGATAAAATATGAACATCAATAGATAGTTCCGGGAATAGATAGAAACAACTGGATACATTGAAATTGCAAGATAAAATCTAGGAAACATTGTAAGTATCATATAATAATTACTACTTAATTTATTGGCAATATAAAGTAAATAAACATTTAATTTGACTTAACTATTTAAATACCACAAAGCTATCTTCGGTTTGGAAACCAAGTCTTTTAAGCCACAATAATAACTACTTCTATAAAATACTTCGGGCTATAAAATATTATTAGGACAATGTAGGTTTATTCGGAATAAGAACCTTACTGTTCTCAAGATATATATTTACGATGATTATTAATTTGATGCTATATTCTTATATACATAAGGCTATTCTATCAAGCGCGATCGCGAACAGGTACTCGCCGAACGTGAGCGCGAACGCGATCGTGAACTCGCCGCGTTACAGCACCAGGTCGAGGAGTGCGAGCTGCAAGCCGAGCTGGCGGCTATCGATGCCGACGCTACAAGCGCAGGAAGCCGAGCGAGCCATCGGAGCTCTACACGGGTGAGCGTAGATAGAACTAAAAAATGGATAGAAAATCATAATCTTGACAGCTATGTTGATAGAGACGTCACTGCAGTAGGATGTGATCAAGGTCCTCCTTGCACACCCCCCGGTCACTCGGTACACCCACCGATGACCACGCGGACAACTGCACTCCCTATTAACCCTCTCACTAAACAAACACGACTCTTACGAAATGTCACTAAAGCATCCGAGGCGGTTGGCCGTACGGCCCCGCTCATTTCCACGGAGCTTGACCAACCTGTCACACTTTTACAAGCTGTAGCTGATACTGCGGCCGCCGCAAAGGCTCTCGCCTCTGCCGCCGGTGTAAAGAAACTGGAATTGCCTCAGTTCGACGGCAATACTTTGCATTGGCTACAGTTCAAACGTACCTACAATGTTACAAAAGCTAATTTTTCTCCGCTAGATAACATAAACCGACTTCACATTGCGCTGCGAGGGCCCGCGCGTGAGGCCGTGGCGGCGCTGTTGATGTCGACGAGTGACCCGGAGGAAGTCATGCGCGCCCTCGAAGATAACTTCGCGCGCCCCGAGCTCATCGTTTACAAGGAGGTTAATTCGTTGAAAAACCTTCCACGCCTAGGTAACGATCTCAAAGAACTCGGAATCCTTTCTAATCGGGTACGTAATTCGATATCAACAATAAAGTTATTGAACCACTTAGAATATCTGAGTTCACCTGAGTTGTTTCACGCTGTTCTTGGGAAACTTAACCCCACTATGAAAATTCGGTGGACAGATTTTGCGGCACAGGACACTACAGGACGCCCGAAATTAGAAATTCTGTCCGACTTTTTAAAGCGTGAGTTAGATCAACACATTCGTTTTGGTATGTCACCCGAGTTTAGTGCGACACAACAGCAACTAAATATTTCTTTTGACAAACCATTAAAGCGTGAAAATGTTCATAATGCTGTTATGAAGTCAAAACATACTCCTAAAGCCGGGTCTACAACAAAACGAGAGTGTGTATTTTGCAAAAAAGATCACAATATTAAGGAGTGTACACAATTTAAATCTTTGTCCATCGACGATAGATGGCAGTGGTTGCGTGAAGCAAAGGTTTGCTATAGGTGCTTAAAGGCTAGTTCACACCAGTGGAAAACGTGCAAAGTGAATCCGTGTGGCGTTGATGGCTGCCCTTTCCGGCATAACGCGCTTCTTCACCGGCAGCCATCACCACCGCTCGTCAATACACTTAACGAGCAAGCCACAGATACCGTTACACACCCGTTATCTGTTGAACATAATACACACCCTACGTCAAATGCTTCTCAACCGACAGGTGAAAAAGTGATTGTGTCTACAACCTTGACAGGTGCACAAAAACCAAATACTATTTTAGCTCTTCGCCCTCGTGCTTATTTAAAAATAATACCAGTTACAGTCTCGGGCCCTGCTGGAACCTGCGACGTGTACGGGCTCCTTGACGACGGAAGCACCGCGACTATCATAGATTCCAGCATCGCCAAACTGATAGGGGCAACCGGACCACAACAGATCATAACGGTAAATGCCATAGGTGGTCTCGAGCGTAATACCACAATAACATATGTAGACTTTTTCATTAAAGGTAGGCACACACAGGAAACATTTTTAGTAAAAAATGCTCGATCTATGGAGTCTTTGTGTTTGCGTCCGCAGTCGGTCAAGCGTGAAACGATTGAGTCTTTTTCACATTTGTCCGATCTGGTTGACTTTCTTACATACGACGACGCAACTCCAACTATCCTCATTGGAGCTGAACATTGGCATTTGTCAATCAACCGCGAAGTTCGAGTTGGTAGAAGGAACGAACCCGTTGCCTGTTTGACAGCTTTGGGCTGGACTTTATACGGCGTTGCTTCTAGCAAAACGAAGTTAATTGAGTTCGTTAATCATTCGCACATAAATACAAATAATGATGACAATTTAGAATCGTTGATTAAGGAACAGTATAAACTCGACTCTATAGGCATAACTAAAACGGAAACTCTGCATAGTAAACAAGACCAGCGCGCAGTCAACATTTTGGAAGCGACTTCCAAACGTTTGCCTACTGGTAGGTTTGAAGTAGGCATGCCGTGGCGCGACGATATACAGCGCGTTCCGGACAGCTACCCACAGGCGATGTCACGTTTTTTAAGTTTAGAACGACGTATGGCTAAAGAGTCTGAGTTTGCTAAAGCATACAATGCGTTTATGAACAACATGATCACGAAGGGTTATGCAGAGGAATGTGCTCCAGATACATACTACACAAACTGTGGTATCAAACCTGACGGCTTACGTGACAGCAAATCTGGCGGCTTTCGTCTTTATTTACCACATTTTGGTGTGTACCACCCTCAAAAACGAAAAGTCAGGGTGGTTCATGATGCAGCAGCCAGGAATGAAGGTGTCAGCCTGAATTCTTTACTGCTCTCCGGTCCTGACCTACTCCAGCCGCTACTCAAGGTTCTATTTCGTTTCCGGGAGGGTCGCATCGGAATAACCGCGGATATCAAAGAGATGTTTCCTCAGATTCGGGTTAGAGAGCAGGACAGGGACGCTCTTCGGTATCTGTGGAGACCTAATAAATCACATGTCATAAAGGAGTTTAGGATGACATCTGTCATTTTCGGTGCTTGTTGTAGCCCCTTTATAGCACAGTTTATAAAAAACAAAAATGCTCAAGAGCACGCACATACACATCCAAGAGCCGTGGACGCTATTTTGTTCAGTCATTATATGGACGACTACATCGACTCACAAAATAGCGTTGACGAAGCAGCTCAGTTAGCGGCAGATATTGTGACCGTGCACAATTCAGCTTGCTTTGAGATGCGAGGATGGATTTCCAATGAGCCAGGGGCACTAAACCTTGTCGCGGAGGAGCTCAGGGCCACTCAACCGTTGGAAATTGATCTTGGCGAATCTAATAACAGCATCCGAGCCCTAGGTATTGCATGGAACCCTACCGCCGATGTTTTGGGTTTTCGAACAGGCTTAATTGAAACAGTCTCTAGTTCACTGACAAAACGTAAGGTGCTGTCACACGTTATGCGCGTTTACGATCCTTTAGGTTTATTAGGACCCGTAGTCGTCAAAGGACGGATACTGTTTCAACAAACCTGGAGATCTAATATCGACTGGGACACGGAACTTCCACAAACAGAAGCATCCAAGTGGTTCGAATGGTTTCAAGACCTGAAAAAAGTCTCTTTACTGAAGATACCGCGTTGGTATGCAAATGCGAAAGGCTACGAGCCTTCCCACAGAGAACTTCACGTCTTCGCAGATGCAAGTGAGCTTGCTTACGCCTGCGTTGCCTATTGGCGTTTGATATACCCTGACGGCAGCATCAAGCTCACTCTCGTCGCAAGCAAAGCCAGAGTCTCGCCCTTGAAACCAACGTCGATCCCACGTTTGGAACTTCAAGCTGCTTTGATAGCTTCTCGATTGGCACTTGTCATTAAGGAGAGCCATCGAAAAAAGTCAGTTCGTACATTCTTCTGGACTGATTCGATGACTGTCCTCCAATGGTTGCGCAGTGATGCGCGAGCATTTAGACCTTTCGTTGCCCATCGGCTTGGTGAAATTTTAGAAAATTCTTCGGTCAAAGATTGGCGATGGGTACCGACAGATCTGAATGTCGCTGATGATGCAACCAGATTGCGCCCAATTCATTTGGAACCTTCACACAGATGGTTTTGCGGTGCATCATTTCTTTTAAAATCCCCAGAGGACTGGCCCACGGAGCCACTTAGCGTCGCACCAGTTCGGGAAGAGCTTAAGTGTCATCGGAACGAGCTGGTGGGACTGACTTCACTAAGCACAGCCTTACCTACTCCTGTCACGGCGAATTTAGCTCGCTTCAGTGACTGGCTACGATTGTTGCGTGTCACAGCCCGGGTTCACCAAGCTGCGGCTGTTTTTGGAAATATTTTGGCAACCATTCGAAATTTTAAATCAAACAGTGGGATAGCTCACCCTCGCTCCCACTTTTCACCAACGTCGACCACTCTAACACCCTTGAATGCCGACCTAATAAAAGCCGCTGAAAGGCACATATTGCAGCGGGTTCAACAAGACAGCTTTTTGCAAGAAATTCTCTGCATTTTGAACAAGAAACCAATTTCTACAAGCAGCCGCCTCATCAAACTATTGCCCTCTCTGGGAGAAGATAATCTTTTGCGTTTGGCTGGAAGGATAAAGGCCGTAGAAGGCATCGATCCCGACTCCCGTTTCCCGATCCTACTTGACGGTCGCCACCCAGTCGCACGGTTATTGGTAGAATATTACCATCGCAAAGCAGGTCACGCAAATCATGAGTCCGTGATAAATGAGATAAGGCAAAGATTCTGGTTGTTGAGACTTCGCGACACGGTCAGAGCTGTAGCAAACCAATGCCTCTTCTGCAGAATTCGTAAATCACAGCCGCTTAATCCAACCACTGGAGATCTTCCACCACAAAGACTAGCTCATCACCAGCGAGCGTTTACCTTCACTGGTGTAGATTATTTCGGTCCTGTCAACATAACCGTTGGACGCCGCCATGAAAAGCGATATGTGGCCCTTTTTACGTGCCTCACGACCAGGGCCCTCCACTTGGAACTGGTACACAGCCTATCCGCGGACTCCGCAATCATGGGTCTCAGGCGTTTCTTTGCCAGACGCGGGATTCCACAGACTATATATTCGGATAATGGAACCGCATTCGTTGGCGCAAACAGGATTCTACGCGAATTTTACACAAATGATGTGCAAGATTTTGCCGCTACAAAGGGCATTAAGTGGAGTTTCATCCCAGCGGCGGCGCCTACTTTCGGAGGATGCTGGGAACGCCTCGTCAGGACGGTAAAAGTAGCGCTGAACGCTACATTGAACGAAAGATTTCCCAAAGAGGAAACATTTTTAACTTTGTTAGCAGAAGCCGAGGCGATCGTTAATTCACGCCCACTCTCGCATGTGTCTACAGATCCAGATGACCCAACGACGTTGACACCATTCCACTTTCTCATCGGATCTTCATCGAACCAAATCCTGCCAAAGACATTGGAAGACCGTGATCTGATCGGACGCTCTGAATGGAAGAAAGCATTAAAGCTATCGGATCACTTTTGGAACCGCTGGGTGCGCGAAGTGCTGCCGACTATGCAAACACGAACCCAGGTTAAGGGAGATCGTGGTCAAGACCTCCTGATAGGAGACGTGGTTATAATCGTCGACGAATCGCTACCACATGGCCACGAGGCCGTATAGTGAAGGTGTTCCCTGGAAAAGACGGCGTTAATAGGGTGGTGGACGTTGCGACGGCCGGAGGTACGTTACGCCGGCCCCTCAAAAAACTTGTAAAGCTTGCCACATAAAGCTTCTTTAACCCTTTACTGCTGGTGCAGTGCTGCACGAGGGGCAGGATGTTACGAACTCTTTGGTTCTTTTATACTTTTTTTATTATTTCAAATTTATTGTTTTTCTTTACATTCTGTCTTATATGTTTTTCGGTGATGCTGTCAAAAGGTGTGATTTTCTCAAAATTCATTTAAATAATAAAATATATTTATTTACAAGTAAGTATTTCACTTCAGGATAACAGCCCACATCCCCATCTTTTTCAAAAACATTTGGGTTTTCCCTCAAAAACCAGTTTTTGGGGCAAAAAATTTAGATAAACAACCCGCAATCTGAACCCAGGACCACGGAACGTGACCAAAAGCGCAGGGTTGGAGGGTAAGTATGCCTGAAACTATTAAAAATTATTAGAACTAAAGAATCTTTTGATTTGGATTAGATATTAAATAAATAGTTATAAAAAAAATGGAAAAATTAGCTAAAATTTTTTCAGGGGTAGGTCAATGAAATATGGTCAGGGAGTAGGCGGAGCACTACTCTAGTCTGTCCCCACTGAAAACAGCACGAAATACACGTGTATAACACTAAAGATAATAATATCAACGTTTTGCTAAAATTTTCGTTTATGTAGTCCTGGTAAGGTTAGGTTAGGTTAGGTTTCTTTTAAGTAGTCCTGGTAAGGTTAGGTTAGGTTAGGTTAGGTTGGGGGACCCCCCACAGTGCTTGCGTCCACGTCGCGTCCCCTGGAAACGACCCAGTTCTGACCACCGTAACGGAGTGGCAGACTGGGTTGGCCAAAGTGCACTGTGCTTTCGTAGCTATCATTTTATCCTTGCCTTGCGTACTACGAACCTGCGGAAATGTCGAGCTCTACGCGGGACGCCTGCGGGCGGTTTTTAAAACAAAAAGGCCCTTCTCAGGGCCAACCCAAAGGCCCTTCTCAGGGCCAACCCAAAGGCCCTTCTCAGGGCCAGCCAAAAGGCCCTTCTCAGGGCCAACCCAAAGGCCCTTCTCAGGGCCCACCCAAAGGCCCTTCTCAGGGCCAGCCAAAAGGCCCTTCTCAGGGCCAACCCAAAGGCCCTTCTCAGGGCCAACCCAAAGGCCCTTCTCAGGGCCAACCCAAAGGCTCTTCTCAGGGCCAACCCAAAGGCCCTTCTCAGGGCCACCCCGACGCTCCGGCGTCAGAGACTAGCCGCGCGCCGTCTGTGGCTAGTTTCCTTGGAGGAGTGGACGAGTCGTCTGACAACGACTCGTGGATGAGTTTGTCGGACGCGGACGACTCTCGGTCGCGGAAGCGAGTCCGTAAGAGCGGTGGGTCCGGGGGCTCCTCAGCCTCAAGGTCGACGAAGTCGCCGAAGGCTAAAAAGCCGACGGTGGCCGCGGAGACCCATGTCGTTGGGCTCGCGGACGCCCAACGCCAGTTGGACCTGGCTCGACGGGCGCAGCTCCAGCAAGAGCTGGAGGAGCGGGTTGCCGCCAAAGAAAAACGGGCGCACGCCGCCCGGGAAAAGTCCGGGTACGGTGCGTCCCGTGTTGTATACGCGGACCACTCTCTGGCCGAGCTGGAGAGGATGGCGGAGGAGGACGAGGAGGAGATTGTGGAGGTCGCCTCTAAGTCCTCCAACCTGAAGGGGACCTTCCAAAAGGCCCTCAAGAGCAGGGCCGCGAGCTTGCGCGGTGTCGTCGCGGAGCTCGTCAAGCGGAAGGCCACCGACGAGACGCGGCAACTGCAGGCGAAGGTCGATCGCCTGCAGTCGGAGGTCAGCCAGCTTCATCTGAAGCTGGCTGAAGCCACGGCCCGGCCACAACAGGCCCACACAAGCCCTGCGGCAGAGGGCCCCGCCTCCAACCTTGAGGATATCATCCGCAAGGTTGTAATGGAGGAGAGGGCCTTCACGAGAGCCTGCTTTGCAGGCATCGAGGACCGGCTCTTGCCGGAGAAACGCCTTCGGCCGCCGCTTGCGGCGGATAACAGGCAGAGTGAGCCGGGGCCGTCCTCCTCCCAGACGGAAGACGCCCTGCTTCCGTCAACCACCCCATCCAACGAGTGGACCGAAGTTGTCCGCAAGGGGAAGGGGAAGGGGAAAAAGTCGGCGACCGCCCCCAACAACCCTCCCAGCCAATCGCAGACGGCCGGCAAGGGAAAGGGGAGCGGGAAGGAAAAAGGGAGGGGAAAGGGGCACCTAGTCGCCCCAAAAACCGCGGCAGTTGTGGTAACACTCACCGCGGAGGCTGCGGAGCGAGGGGAGACCTATGAATCCGTTTTGGTGAGGGCGCGTCCCAATGCCGATCCAACCAAACTTGGGATCGGCACTGTGACTTGCCGGCGGACCCAAGCCGGGGCCCGAATATTCGAGTTCCCGGGGGCAGATGCGAGTGCCCATGCGGACCTCTTTGCCGCGAAGCTCCAGGAGGTCATCGCGGATTCGGCCAAGGTGGCCCGACCGGTCAAGTCGGCGGCCATAGAGGTGACGGACCTCGATGACTCCGTCACCAAGGAGGAGGTGATGGCGGCGGTTGCAGCGATAGGGGGCTGTGGCGTCGCGGCGGTCCAAGGCCGGGACATAAGGCCCGGCCGCGGCGGCATGGGCACCATTCGCCTCGAGTGCCCAATCGCTGCTGCCAAAGCCGTCCTTGCCAAGGGACGGCTCACGGTCGGTTTCAGCTCGGGTGCAGTCCGGGCACTCGAGAACCAGCCTCTGCGGTGTTTCCGGTGCCTCGGCATCGGACACACCCGGCCTCTGTGTCCGTCCACGGTAGACAGGACGGACACATGCTACCGCTGCGGTAAGGAGGGCCACAAAGCCGCCTCCTGCGAGGTCGCCAAGCCGCACTGCGTGGTGTGTGCCGCCAGTGGCTGCCCGGCGGACCACATTATGAAGGGGAGGAACTGCAATCCTCCCCCTAAGCGGGGCAAAGCGCAGGCGCCGACCGGGCCTGCTGCTGCAACCAGCACCGTCATTCCTGTGGCGGCTGCGGAGGGGGGTGCGATGTCCGACTGATGGATAGAGTCGAACATCGCATCCTTCAGGCGAACGCCAACCACTGCAGAGCAGCCCAGGATCTGCTGATGCAGACCATGGCTGAGTGGTTGGTGGACTTGGCGGTGGTCGCCGAGCCCTACTCAGTCCCTGGCCGTTGGCTGGGCGACCGGGACGGCTTGGTGGCGTTGGTGTCGCGGCCTTCCACAGACTCCCCTCCCCTCTCGCTCTTAGAGAGGGGACCGGGATACGTGGCCGCCGCGTGGGGAGACATGGCCCTGGTGGGGGTCTATTTCTCTCCAAACCGCCCTCTCTCGGACTTCGAGGATTTTCTCGAAATCATCACCGCAGTCGTAGGGAGGGCGGCGCCGCGCCAGGTCGTGGTGTTGGGTGACCTGAACGCCAAGTCGGTGGCCTGGGGCAACCCGGCCGCCGGGTGCAACGTCCGGGGCCGCGCCGTCGAGTTTTGGGCGGCCTCATGCGGTGTGTCCCTCCTCAACAGGGGGGCGGTCCACACGTGTGTGCGGCAACAGGGCGGGTCGGTGGTGGACGTCTCGTTTGCCACCCCCGCGCTTGCCGCCCGCGTCGTCAACTGGCGGGTAGAGACGGTGGAGACCTTGTCGGACCACCGATACGTGCGGTTCGACATCTCCACCCGGGGAGGGGGAATGGCCCGCGCTGTGCAATCTCCCTTCCCGCGGTGGGCACTCACCCGCCTGGACCGGGAAGCAGCTAAGGAGGCGGCCTTTCTCCAGGACTGGCTGTCGCCCCCTGTCGAGGTCCTGGACGTGGACGCCGCAGCGGTCCGGCTCAGGGGATCCCTGACAGAGGTGTGCAACTCTAGCATGCCTCGGTCTCGCCGTCCGCCTCCCCGTCGTGCCGTCTATTGGTGGACGGAGGAGCTGGCGGGGCTCAGGGCCGCCTGCGTGGCGGCCAGAAGGGCCTACACACGGAGCCGACGGCGCAGCGCCCAAAACCGAGTCCGGGCAGAAGAGGACCTCCTATACGCCTCTTACCGAGAGGCGACGACGGTCCTCAAAGCTGCAATGGGCGCTGCAAAAGACTCGGCGAGGGCCGAGATGCTGGAGGGTCTCGACAGGGATCCTTATGGGAGACCATACAGGGCGGCGCGGAACCAGCTACGCCCTTATGGTCCCCCACTGACGGAGACCCTCGAGCCAGCGTTGCTGGACGGGGTGGTCCGGTCCCTGTTTCCGCGCAGGGCCGACTTCACCCCACCAACGATGGATCCCCCGCAAGGGGCGGCTTCGCCGGAGGAGGAGGTTCCCCCGGTGACGGCGGCGGAGTTCTACGCGGGGGTTCTCAGCCTCCGCGCGAAGAAGACGGCCCCTGGACCAGACGGCGTCCCCGCACGGGTAGTGGCGATCGCCGCCTCCCAAATGGAGGACAGGTTTCGGGACCTCTTCAGTGCGTGCTTTACGGCTGGGAGGTTCCCGAAACTGTGGAAGGAGGGGCAGCTATGCCTCCTCCGAAAGGAGGGACGCCCGGTGGACTCCCCATCGGCATACCGGCCCATCGTCCTGCTCGATGAGGTCGGTAAATTGTTCGAGGGGATTGTCGCCTCCCGGCTTGATAGCCTTTTGCGGGGGGTAGGGCCGGACCTGTCGGATGCCCAATTTGGTTTCCGTCGTGGGCGTTCGACAATCGACGCGCTGGCCCTACTCAAGGGCCAAGTGAAGGAGGCGGTGGCGGCGGGGGACGGAGTGCTGGCGGTGTCATTCGACATTGCAAACGCCTTCAACTCCGTCCCCCACTCGACGATATTGGAGGCACTCCGGTATCACGGAGTGCCCCAATACCTGCGGAACCTCCTGGCCAGCTACTTGGAGGGCCGAGAGGTCCTCCTCGTGGACAAAACGGCCACAGTGAGGCGGTACGGCGCAGAGTCCGGTGTTCCGCAGGGTTCAGTGCTGGGCCCCCCCCTGTGTAACATCGGGTTCGACTGGCTCCTACGGGGAGCCCTCCTCCAGGGCACGAGTGTCATCTGCTACGCGGATGACACTCTCCTCACTGCCCGGGGGAGGAACTTTGCAGATGCGGCCTGTTTGGCCTCGGCTGGCGGGTCCTTGGTTGCAGAGAGGATCCGCCACCTGGGATTGAAGGTGGCGCTGCACAAGACCGAGGCCGTGTTCTTTCGCGGGCCTCGGCAGCGCTGCCCTCCCGACGCTCACATAGTCGTGGAGGGCGTCAGAGTGGAGGTCCAGCCCCAGATGAAGTATCTGGGTCTGGTGCTGGACGACAGGTGGCGCTTCGGCCCGCATTTCAGCGGGCTGTCGACGCGCCTGTTAAAAGCCGCGGGCGCCCTCTCATGGCTCCTCCCGAACCTGGGGGGGCCCAAGGCAAAATGCCGGCGCCTATATGCCGGCATCCTGCGGAGCATGGCCCTATACGGGGCCCCCATCTGGGCAGACTCCCTTCACAGGAGGGAGAATGCGACCGCCATCCGCAAGCCCCAAAGGGCCATTGCACAGCGGGTGGCAAGGGCCTACCGCTCGGTGGGCTTCTCGGCGGCGTGCGCTCTGGCCGGCACTCCTCCTTGGGAGTTGGAGGCCTGGGTGCTCGCCAGAGTGTACGAGTGGACTGCGCAACGGAAGGCGCTCGGGGAGCGCCCCGTCACCGAGGAGCGGGAGGCCGTGCGGCGGGAGGCGAAGGACGCCATCGTCCTCCACTGGACGGAGGACCTCGCCGCAGCCGCTTTTGGCCGCCGGACGTTGGACGCGCTCGGTCCGGTCCTGCAGGGCTGGCTCGAGCGGTCACACGGTTTCCTCTCGTTCCGTCTGGTGCAGGTTTTGTCCGGCCATGGCTGTTTCGGATCGTACCTGCACCGGTTAGGGAGGGAGGAGACCCCGGCGTGCCACGACTGTGGGGCGGCGGAGGACACGGCACAGCACACCCTCGAGGTGTGCCCGGCTTGGTCCGAGCTACGCCGCGGTCTGACCGCGGTGGTTGGACAGGACCTCTCGCTTCCCGGCGTAGTCAACGCCATGCTGGGGAGCGAGGAGGCCTGGGCAGCGGTTGCCTCCTTTTGCGAGGATGTAATCTCGCAAAAGGAGGAGGCGGAGCGCGCGCGGGAGGACGACCCTCTCGCTGCGCCACTCCGCAGACGAAGAAGGGGTCGGAGAAGGCGCCGTCCTCTCCCTCCTCATGGTGGCGATGGGCGGGTGGCAGGCACGGGGGTGCCTGCGCCCGCATTGCACCCATCACCACCTTCGTCAAGCATTCCCGGACCTGTCCTCCCCCCCCCTACGGGCGTGGGGTGAGGGCGTGAGGGGTCCGCCCTGAGGGGCCATCGTCGGCGGGGGACTGGTCGTTAAGGCTGTGCCAGTTTCCCAGTCCCTCGCCACTCAGACGAAGCGGGAATGCCGCTGGGTCTTTTTAGTGGGTATACCGGGTCAGACCGGGGAGTCCCACATAGCCCCCCATCCCCCGATGGGAGGGTATGCGTAATGCATTTTTTCCCAGCGCAAAAAAAAAAAAAAAAAAAAAAAGGTTAGGTTAGGTTAGGTTGGGGGACCCCCCACAGTGCTTGCGTCCACGTCGCGTCCCCTGGAAACGACCCAGTTCTGACCACCGTAACGGAGTGGCAGACTGGGTTGGCCAAAGTGCACTGTGATTTCGTAGCTCTAATTTTATCTTGCCTTGTCAGTACTACGAACGATGTCGATCTCTTCGCGGGATGCCTGCGGGCGATTTTTAAAACAAAAAGGCCCTTCTCAGGGCCAAACCAAAGGCCCTTCTCAGGGCCAACCCAAAGGCCCTTCTCAGGGCCAGCCAAAAGGCCCTTCTCAGGGCCCACCCAAAGGCCCTTCTCAGGGCCAGCCAAAAGGCCCTTCTCAGGGCCAACCCAAAGGCCCTTCTCAGGGCCAACCCAAAGGCCCTTCTCAGGGCCACCCCGATGCTCCGGCGTCAGAGACTAGCCGCGCGCCGTCTGTGGCTAGTTTCCTTGGAGGAGTGGACGAGTCGTCTGACAACGACTCGTGGATGAGTTTGTCGGACGCGGACGACTCTCGGTCGCGGAAGCGAGTCCGCAAGAGCGGTGGGTCCGGGGGCTCCTCAGCCTCAAGGTCGACGAAGTCGCCGAAGGCTAAAAAGCCGACGGTGGCCGCGGAGACCCATGTCGTTGGGCTCGCGGACGCCCAACGCCAGTTGGACCTGGCTCGACGGGCGCAGCTCCAGCAAGAGCTGGAGGAGCGGGTTGCCGCCAAAGAAAAACGGGCGCACGCCGCCCGGGAAAAGTCCGGGTACGGTGCGTCCCGTGTTGTATACGCGGACCACTCTCTGGCCGAGCTGGAGAGGATGGCGGAGGAGGACGAGGAGGAGATTGTGGAGGTCGCCTCTAAGTCCTCCAACCTGAAGGGGACCTTCCAAAAGGCCCTCAAGAGCAGGGCCGCGAGCTTGCGCGGTGTCGTCGCGGAGCTCGTCAAGCGGAAGGCCACCGACGAGACGCGGCAACTGCAGGCGAAGGTCGATCGCCTGCAGTCGGAGGTCAGCCAGCTTCATCTGAAGCTGGCTGAAGCCACGGCCCGGCCACAACAGGCCCACACAAGCCCTGCGGCAGAGGGCCCCGCCTCCAACCTTGAGGATATCATCCGCAAGGTTGTAATGGAGGAGAGGGCCTTCACGAGAGCCTGCTTTGCAGGCATCGAGGACCGGCTCTTGCCGGAGAAACGCCTTCGGCCGCCGCTTGCGGCGGATAACAGGCAGCGTGAGCCGGGGCCGTCCTCCTCCCAGACGGAAGACGCCCTGCTTCCGTCAACCACCCCATCCAACGAGTGGACCGAAGTTGTCCGCAAGGGGAAGGGCAAGGGGAAAAAGTCGGCGACCGCCCCCAACAACCCTCCCAGCCAATCGCAGACGGCCGGCAAGGGAAAGGGGAGCGGGAAGGAAAAAGGGAGGGGAAAGGGGCACCTAGTCGCCCCAAAAACCGCGGCAGTTGTGGTAACACTCACCGCGGAGGCTGCGGAGCGAGGGGAGACCTATGAATCTGTTTTGGTGCGGGCGCGTCCCAATGCCGATCCAACCAAACTTGGGATCGGCACTGTGACTTGCCGGCGGACCCAAGCCGGGGCCCGCATATTCGAGTTCCCGGGGGCAGATGCGAGTGCCCATGCGGACCTCTTTGCCGCGAAGCTCCAGGAGGTCATCGCGGATTCGGCCAAGGTGGCCCGACCGGTCAAGTCGGCGGCCATAGAGGTGACGGACCTCGATGACTCCGTCACCAAGGAGGAGGTGGTGGCGGCGGTTGCAGCGATAGGGGGCTGTGGCGTCGCGGCGGTCCAAGGCCGGGACATAAGGCCCGGCCGCGGCGGCATGGGCACCATTCGCCTCGAGTGCCCAATCGCCGCTGCCAAAGCCGTCCTTGCCAAGGGACGGCTCACGGTCGGTTTCAGCTCGGGTGCAGTCCGGGCACTCGAGAACCAGCCTCTGCGGTGTTTCCGGTGCCTCGGCATCGGACACACGCGGCCCCTGTGTCCGTCCACGGTAGACAGGACGGACACATGCTACCGCTGCGGTAAGGAGGGCCACAAAGCCGCCTCCTGCGAGGTCGCCAAGCCGCACTGCGTGGTGTGTGCCGCCAGTGGCTGCCCGGCGGACCACATTATGAAGGGGAGGAACTGCAATCCTCCCCCTAAGCGGGGCAAAGCGCAGGCGCCGACCGGGCCTGCTGCTACAGTTAGCACCGTCGCTCCTGCGGCGGCTGCAGAGGGGGGTGCGATGTCCGACTGATGGATAGAGTCGAACATCGCATCCTTCAGGCGAACACCAACCACTGCAGAGCAGCCCAGGATCTGCTGATGCAGACCATGGCTGAGTGGTTGGTGGACTTGGCGGTGGTCGCCGAGCCTTACTCGGTCCCTGGCCGTTGGCTGGGCGACCGGGACGGCTTGGTGGCGTTGGTGTCGCGGCCTTCCACGGACTCCCCTCCCCTCTCGCTCTTAGAGAGGGGACCGGGATACGTGGCCGCCGCGTGGGGAGACATGGCCCTGGTGGGGGTCTATTTCTCTCCAAACCGCCCTCTCTCGGACTTCGAGGATTTTCTCGAAATCATCACCGCAGTCGTAGGGAGGGCGGCGCCGCGCCAGGTCGTGGTGTTGGGTGACCTGAACGCCAAGTCGGTGGCCTGGGGCAACCTGGCCGCCGGGTGCAACGTCCGGGGACGCGCCGTCGAGTTTTGGGCGGCCTCATGTGGTGTGTCCCTCCTCAACAGGGGGGCGGTCCACACGTGTGTGCGGCAACAGGGCGGGTCGGTGGTGGACGTCTCGTTTGCCACGCCCGTGCTGGCCGCCCGCGTCGTCAACTGGCGGGTAGAGATGGTGGAGACCTTGTCGGACCACCGATATGTGCGGTTCGACATCTCCATCCGGGGAGGGGGAATGGCCCGCGCTGTGCAATCTCCCTTCCCGCGGTGGGCACTCACCCGCCTGGACCGGGAGGCAGCTAAGGAGGCGGCCTTTCTTCAGGACTGGCTGTCGCCCCCCGTCGAGGTCCTGGACGTGGACATTGACGTGGGTCATTTTTGTCACTAGTGATGGGAGCACTAACTATCGATATAAAAGTCTCGACTGTCTTATTGTCAATATGGACAGATTTATAACAAGAAGTTTGTCAAATCCATCTCTTGCCGCAAAGCGGCCAATTGAAAGTGATGAAGCCGATCCTAGTGTATGGAATATACCGAAACGACCTGCGCGCCCAACAAGACTCCAACCTGAAGCACCTGTTACCACCACAAACAGATTCGGTAACCTATCAACCGAACATGAAGCATCCACCGACTCAATGCAAATCCGTACTGCATCAGCCAAAACTATAAAATCGGGTAAGATACCTCCTCTTTTTATCACTCTGAAATCCGATTGGACCCATGGATACATAAAGACCGTGATTACCCGCTACACCAAAGGGTTTCATCTGGAATACAAGGGTAATAATAAATTGTCGATATACCCTCACACATCAGACGGCCATCAAGCATTAAAAGAGGGTCTCCGATCTGAAAATATTCCCTATCATACTTTCTCTCGTAAAGATGAAAGGATGCCAAGGGCTGTAGTTTTCGGCCTTCCTGAGTTTGCTGAAGAACACCTTTCTGAAGAGCTATCGTCTATTGGGTTCCCAAACACCAAGGTTCGCAAAATGAAAGTTGCTGAGGGCAGAGATGCATCATGCCCGCCATATCTCGTTCAACTTCAAGCAGGTGCCAACGTCTCCAAGTTCAAATCTACAAAGTACTTAAGCAATTGTGCTGTTCGCATCGTCAAGTTTCGTAACAAAAATATGTATGGAACCCAGTGCTATCGATGTCAAGCATTTGGCCACTCATCTAATAACTGCAATTTAACACCGAGGTGCGTCAAGTGTCCCGAAGCCCATCTTACTGCCGAATGCCCAAAGAGTAATCGCACGGAGCCTGCCAAATGCTGCAATTGTGGCGAAGATCACCCGGCAAACTTCCGGCACTGTAAAGAGCGTCAAAACTATCTTCAACTTTTACAAAAACGTCAAGAAAACATCAAAGTAGCACAAGAACAGCGTCAAAATAAAATTTACTCAAAAGTCGACGGTCGCTCCTGGGCTACAATCGTGTCTACAAACGACAAGTCAAGCCAAAAAGCTCAACCCTTGCCTGAAGCTCCCCTTGATCACACTACTTCTGAAATGCTACGTATCCTTAGAACTATAAAATCGATAAAAAACCAATTTAGTGTTTGTGACAACATGATGGATAAAGTTATACTTATACTAACACATCTTGGCCAATATGTTTGATAATGCAAGTGAGCTTCGTTTTCTATACTGGAACGCTGACGGGATTCGTTCTAAACTATCTGAATTTTTAAATTTGACTAGCGAAAATTGTGTTGACATTATCTCACTATGCGAAACAAGATTAGGTGTAAACTATTCGTTAAGTACGCCTGGATATACCTGCTACCGATGTGATAAGAGATCAAATGGTACTGGTCAGGGAGTCGCAATTTTAGTTAAGAACGATATTCCTCATACACCAATTGTTATTCCCCCTACGTATAATCTTGAATGCGTAGGAATTCGATTAACCTTGCCTGAGAGCGATATCATTGTCATATCGGCATATAATTCACCAAACCTCCCATTAGCAACAAATGATTTGGATATCTTATTTGATTTAGGGCCAAAAGTATTAATTATGGGTGACTTCAATGCCAAGCATGAGTATTGGCATTGTTATCAAAACAATTCTCGTGGTGTGGTATTGTTTGATCATATGGTACTCCATGATTATCAAGTCGTTGGGCCCACATCTCCAACATTGGTACATTATAATAACGCACATACTCCGTCCACGCCAGATATACTTCTCAACCATAATGTTGATTGCGTGTCCGAACTTCATACTCTGCCAGCTTTATCATCCAATCACTTTCCAGTCCTTTTTACAGTAGGTGGTAAATTTATCCGTCATAGTTTTAAACAATATCGGTACTCGGAAGCTAAATGGTCCGAGTACAGAGCTTGCTTGGATAAGAATATAACATTAGGAACATCAACTTATAATACTAAAATTAGCATTGATACTGCAGTTGAGCAACTTCAAAATGCCATCATCATAAGTCGCGAAGTAAACGTTCCATCAGGACCATCCTCGGTTAAGCTTTACACCTTGCCGAGACGCATCAAAGTCCTAATTTCTACTAAAAACAAGCTAAGGAAGACGGTTTTAAAAGAAACAAATCCTACAATTAAGCGCCTAATCAACAAAGATATTAACAACCTTAACACTAAGATTAAAGACCGTATTCAAATTCATAATGACAAGATATGGAACGTCAAACTGGCCAAAATTGATAATCCATCTACAGACATCTGGAGGATTGTTAAATCATTAACTTATAAACCTTCAGTAATTCCACCGTTGAAGTGTAAAAGTGGTCAGTTAACTACGACCCCCGCTGAACAGTGCGAAGTGCTTGCTGATACTTTTTACGAGAACATGAGTTTGACTATGAACTGGACCAGTGATAACCTTACAGAGATTGCCGTTGATGAATCAATGATCAAACTTAATAATACAAATGACTATCTTCCACCTAAATTTGTACGTCCTGGAGAAGTATCAAAATTAATTAGAAATCTCAAAAGTCGAAAGTCTCCAGGCGTCGATGGTATTCACAACTGCTTACTTAAAAATTTGTCACGAAAATGCATAGTACTCATAACCAAAATTTTTAATGGGTGCTTAGAAATTGGCTACTTTCCGTCTGCTTGGAAAGTAGCAAAAATTGTAACGTTCAAGAAACCAGGTAAAGAGGAAAGCTCACCAACTAGCTATCGGCCTATAAGCCTCCTACCATCTTTGGGAAAATTACTCGAAGGAGTAATTTCGGCTCGCTTAGCAAACGCTACAAACCACCTATTATTGCCTGAGCAGTTCGGATTCAGAAAGGCTTATTCTACAGCCCAGCAACTGGCCAGGGTCTCAGAGCATGTGACGCACCACTTAAATATGGGGGAATCTACAGGCATGATGTTGCTTGACGTAGAAAAGGCTTTTGATGCAGTCTGGCATGCAGGCCTTTTACACAAGCTGTGTAAATATGGTGTACCGATTGGGCTTGTGAAAATCATCCAGGCTTATTTGACGGATAGGTCGTTTTGTGTTCATGTTGGCGATAGTGTATCCAAACCAAGACCTATTCCAGCGGGGGTGCCACAGGGCTCCTTGCTCGGGCCACACTTATTTATTCTCTTTATTAATGACATACCCAAGCAAGCCCATACTCACCTTGCGTGCTTTGCTGACGACACAGCATCATTTACTTCTAGTAAAGATACTGATTTAGTAGTCGAACGGCTTCAGTTGTCATTACAGCTTCTCGTTTCATACTTTACCCAATGGAAACTAAAATTGAATTCCACAAAAACTGAAGTAATAATGTTCACACGGAAGCGTTCATTCCCTAAAAAACGCATTCAAGTGGATGATTATACTTTGCCATGGCGTGTATCGACCAAGTACCTTGGACTATTGCTGGACAATAAAATGAATTGGACCAAAAACACCGAGTACTTCCGCGTAAAAGGAATAAAAGCTTTGAACTGCCTGTGTTAGAAAGTGTATGTAAATCTATATGTATATGTATTAATATCCACCAATTATTAAACTTGTCAGGATGATTACTAGTTATTTACTGTGTTCGAAAGTACCTCTAAAGAAATGTGTGTTGGGAACAGGGGTTTTATGAAGTAAAAGCACAAAAGACAAGACTATTCATTTTATTTCTTTTGGTCTTGTCAACTACATCAAACTCGATTCCATTCGCTAGGTTCCTAGTCTTCGTGGAGAAGAATGGACAAGAAACTCCACGGGAACATATTTTAAAGTATTAAGCAAAGACAACCTGACATTGTCTTGGACTCTCTCAAATTACAGCAATTTATCAGTTTACATAAACAACAATCAATATGAACCATATTATAGTACATATTTCTAACACATAGTCATCAGTAATATTCATAGCATAATATCAATTAACTTACATGAACATTGTAGATCCTTTAGAGTAATACAAATAGGTTTCAGCTTTTACACATTTGGTATCTTCATAACTAGGCCACAATATGTATCTAAACTTAATCCTCTCTATACACAATTTATATACTACTTTGGGTCTGTCTTTACCCTTCAACAGTTGCAGCGTAACTCAACCTGAATTGCCGGTCCTTTCACTTTTATAACCGTCCAATCTTAAAAAGTTAATCAACGACTACCGCCATAATACACCAATGGCAAATGGTTATACATTATAGCTAAATAACTAATAACATAATTAATAAGTAGCAAATCCTATGTAGTGAAACTATTTTAAAACGTCTGAAGTTAATTTAGCAATATAATACGTTTTTATTTGTAATCTTTATGACTATCGGATAAAATATGAATATCAACCGATAGTTCTGAGAATTGATTGAAACTATTTAATTTATTAAAATTTCAAGATAAAATGTAGGAAACATTATAAGTATCTTTTAATAATAACTATGTATTTTATTGGCAATGTATAATAAATAAACATTTAACTTGACTTAACTATTCCAAATACCACAATAGTATTTGTGGTTCGGAAACCAAGTCTTTTAAGCTACAATAAAAGCTACTTCTATAAAATACGTCGGGATATAAAATATCATTAGAATAATGTAAATTAGGTTTATTTAAAATTAGAACCTTTGTTTTTAAGATATTTACGGTGATTATTAAATCAACAATATACTTGACTCAACGTCGCCCTACGTCATTGTCACTTGACATCTGACAGCCGACGTTGCTACGTTATTTTGGTCGGAATCAAGGAAATCTCAATTTTATATACTTGAACAATTAAAAACAGTGCTAAAAATTACAAAAATAATTAAAGATATAACACGGCCATTCTGATATGTACTTCGTTCTCGAAGTACATTTTTTGATAAAACAATTCATCAATCACAGAACATCTTTATACATTTTTCATTAAGATATAACATGGTCATTTTGCTATGTACCTTGTCCTTGAAGTACATTTCTGGCAATCAAATTCTTTAGTTTTAAAATGGTATATTATTGGCACAGCGACAGGCACAGCCACCTTTTTTTTTATAAGGCACAGGCACAGCCACCTTTTTTTTATAAGGCACAGCCACAGGCACAGTCACCTTTTTTTATAAGCCACAGGCACAGCCACCTTTTTTTATTTTTTATATGGCACAGCCACATTTTTTTATAAGGCACACCCACAGGTACAGCCACAGCCACCCTTTTTTTTTTATATAAGGCACAGCCACAGGCACAGCCACCCCTTTTTTTTTGTAAGTCATGAGTCATAAGTCGTAAGTTACAAGTCATTTAATCATTTGATTAACCAGGTGCAATAGTTGTTATAAAAAATTTAGAGACTTAAATAGCGTCTTCAACAATAGCATTCTCATAGACCATTTCACCTGGCCTAAATCGTAGCTTGTCCTTAGAATCTACAATAATTATTGTTTCATTTTGAATAACACATCAAAATTTCTGTCCACATATCTATGACTTTATCGTGTACTGTTTCTTTGACTTTCATTTTTTTTTAATGTACCCAGATCGTAATCAATAGTATACTCTAACCATTGAATCATACAATCTCATTTACATCACCAAACAGTCACCGCTCGGTCAATCTGACAATATCATTGCGAATCTAGTTTACCATTTTGTACTATTCCATAATAAATACAGATTATTATTATTTTAACATATTATCTTAAATTTTTAGATTAATATCACGCCTTGTAATCCCCGAAGGGTTTAACCTACCTAATCAAGTTTAAACAAATAGGTAATCATTAAAATGAATAATTATCACATTGGTAATATTAAATAATAAAAATACTCAATTAGTAATACAACTTAATTAGTATTTTGCCATGTATTGCTACATCTAGAAATAAAATTAAACCCACTTTTGGTTTGTGTCAGTGTTTGCTTGGCTGGTTATTAGCTACTAGACATTTGTGTTGTTATTGTAATCGTTTATCCTCAAATTAGTTGTACGTTAATTTCTGCGTTTTCATAAACACGGTTTTTTTTATTGTTTAATTTAAATTATTAGCAAGTGAATTATTGTTTATTCTTGATGAGGAAACCCCTGAGCATTGAAGAATAATAAAGTTCCTAATACATTAGCTAATATAATGGTATTAGTTTTTTTTTTTTTTTAAACATGTTTTCGTATGAATCAACAAGTCTTTTGTATTGATTAAATCAGACCGACCGACCCATAAATGAGTTTAGAGAAAAAAAAAATTCTACCCTCGTTAAATGATTCAATTTTATCTATTTAGATCGTATTAGAATTTTATTGTAGTTTCAAACTTCATACTACGTAACGTTTATACATTATATTCACAATATTTATTTTGCGAGAACCAGAATTATCAAGGAAACAAATATTGACATTGTCATTAATACTATTTACAAGACGAGGTTCAAAAATAACGTCAGATATTTGAATATCTCCAATCCCATAATCTCATTAATTTAATAATTGAAGATGAGATACTTATTTATCTTTTATTGTATTATTGGAGGTTTCGTGAAAACTAACAATCTGCATGAATTTGGGGGTACTAACCAAGCCAGGGTAATGCTTTGCATTACGAAAAATTTATAAATATTTTCATCACAAGTTTTTGATGTCTGGTACATTTATTACTACGTTTTTAGAGAATAAATAAATTAAAATAAAACAAAGCCTCTAAAGGCCTTTACCGACATTAGCTAATTCGTACTGCTGCTTGATTTAAGCCATGGCCTGGCTGCCAAGTGGTTCCAGCAGCTTCTCAATCTCGCTGTCGGAGTACGTGCTGTCGACGTTCTCATCATAGCCAAGTCGAGGCGGTGAGCTATCGGCGTCACAGCTTTCATCATCACACCAGCAGCAGCTCCAGCATTGATCATGAAAATAAAACAGGAAGGCCATTAGAAATTATATCAGAGAGCCAGAGACTGTCCCACTTCTGATGTTAGAAAGTGTATGTAAATCTATATGTATATGTATTAATATCCACCAATTATTAAACTTGTCAGGATGATTACTAGTTATTTACTGTGTTCGAAAGTACCTCTAAAGAAATGTGTGTTGGGAACAGGGGTTTTATGAAGTAAAAGCACAAAAGACAAGACTATTCATTTTATTTCTTTTGGTCTTGTCAACTACATCAAACTCGATTCCATTCGCTAGGTTCCTAGTCTTCGTGGAGAAGAATGGACAAGAAACTCCACGGGAACATATTTTAAAGTATTAAGCAAAGACAACCTGACATTGTCTTGGACTCTCTCAAATTACAGCAATTTATCAGTTTACATAAACAACAATCAATATGAACCATATTATAGTACATATTTCTAACACATAGTCATCAGTAATATTCATAGCATAATATCAATTAACTTACATGAACATTGTAGATCCTTTAGAGTAATACAAATAGGTTTCAGCTTTTACACATTTGGTATCTTCATAACTAGGCCACAATATGTATCTAAACTTAATCCTCTCTATACACAATTTATATACTACTTTGGGTCTGTCTTTACCCTTCAACAGTTGCAGCGTAACTCAACCTGAATTGCCGGTCCTTTCACTTTTATAACCGTCCAATCTTAAAAAGTTAATCAACGACTACCGCCATAATACACCAATGGCAAATGGTTATACATTATAGCTAAATAACTAATAACATAATTAATAAGTAGCAAATCCTATGTAGTGAAACTATTTTAAAACGTCTGAAGTTAATTTAGCAATATAATACGTTTTTATTTGTAATCTTTATGACTATCGGATAAAATATGAATATCAACCGATAGTTCTGAGAATTGATTGAAACTATTTAATTTATTAAAATTTCAAGATAAAATGTAGGAAACATTATAAGTATCTTTTAATAATAACTATGTATTTTATTGGCAATGTATAATAAATAAACATTTAACTTGACTTAACTATTCCAAATACCACAATAGTATTTGTGGTTCGGAAACCAAGTCTTTTAAGCTACAATAAAAGCTACTTCTATAAAATACGTCGGGATATAAAATATCATTAGAATAATGTAAATTAGGTTTATTTAAAATTAGAACCTTTGTTTTTAAGATATTTACGGTGATTATTAAATCAACAATATACTTGACTCAACGTCGCCCTACGTCATTGTCACTTGACATCTGACAGCCGACGTTGCTACGTTATTTTGGTCGGAATCAAGGAAATCTCAATTTTATATACTTGAACAATTAAAAACAGTGCTAAAAATTACAAAAATAATTAAAGATATAACACCTGCATCCTATTTTAAAACGGCGATCCAAAATCAGCTCAAATACCAAATTGAGAATCTACACAACCCTTGTAAGGCCCTGCATTACGTATGCGGCACCGGTCTGGAGTAGCACATGCGAAAATAATTACTCTAAACTACAAGTAGTCCAGAACAAAGCAATAAAAACCTCATTCAACACACCCTTTCGGACAAATCTTAAAAAGTTACACAATAAATTAAATTTCCCTACATTAAAACAATTCATTACAAAATTAACTAAAAAGTTTTATTTGGTGACTAACCCTAAACACCACAACCCACTTATTTCTACCATTGGCCGAACCCGATCTACAAACTTAAAATATATCGACAAATATCATCGGTACCGTCTCCCACATCACTTACTACTTTACGAATAACACGGCGACAGTCGACGACTGGACTATTTTGTTACGGAATGCAGGGTAGATTTTCAACGAATATCGTACCCGGAGCTCATTTGCATTTTTAGATACTTAATATTGTACTGTCAAAGTAAAACTTTATGTTATCAATGTTTGTGTAACAATCTTTTATAAAATAATGTAGTTTTAAGTGTAAATAGCGTGTTTGTGTCTATACAACGTGCTGTGTATATTTCGAAATGTTAAAACGTAAGTGGTATGATATATCTGATTCATAACAACTCATAAGTTTTATACATTACATTTTAAATGTATTCTTAAATGTTTTATATAGGCGCCATAGTCTGCACAAAACACCTAATCATAATGTTAAATGCTTCTAGAATAAGACCTAAATGTCATTTATCTGTTTGTTTATGTTAAAATAAAGAAATTTCAAAATCAATCAAATCAATCAAATCCTGGACGTGGACGCCGCAGCGGTCGGTCTCAGGGAATCCCTGACAGAGGTGTGCAACTCCAGCATGCCTCGGTCTCGCCGTCCGCCTCCCCGTCACGCCGTCTATTGGTGGACGGAGGCGCTGGCGGCGCTCAGGGCCGCCTGCGTGGCGGCCAGAAGGGCCTACACGCGGAGCCGACGACGCAGCGCCCAAAACCGAGTCCGGGCAGAGGAGGACCTCCTATACGCCTCTTACCGAGAGGCGACGACGGTCCTCAAAGCTGCAATGGGCGCTGCAAAAGACTCGGCGAGGGCCGAGATGCTGGAGGGTCTCGACAGGGATCCTTATGGGAGACCATACAGGGTGGCGCGGAACCAGCTACGCCCTTATGGTCTCCCACTGACGGAGACGCTCGAGCCAGCGTTGCTGGACGGGGTGGTCCGGTCCCTGTTTCCGCGCAGGGCCGACTTCACCCCGCCAACGATGGATCCCCCGCAAGGGGCGGCTTCGCCGGATGAGGAGGTCCCCCCGGTGACGGCGGCGGAGTTCTACGCGGGGGTTCTCAGCCTCCGCGCGAAGAAGACGGCCCCTGGACCAGACGGCGTCCCCGCACGGGTGGTGGCGATCGCCGCCTCCCAAATGGAGGACAGGTTTCAAGACCTCTTCAGCGCGTGCTTTACGGCTGGAAGGTTCTCAGGGCCAAGCCAAGGGCCCTTCTCAGGGCCAACCCAAAGGCCCTTCTCAGGGCCAACCCAAAGGCCCTTCTCAGGGCCAGCCAAAAGGCCCTTCTCAGGGCCCACCCAAAGGCCCTTCTCAGGGCCAACCAAAAGGCCCTTCTCAGGGCCAATCTGAGGGCGCATCGGCGTCGGAGGCTAGCCGCGCGGTGTCTGCGGCTAGCATCTATAGCTTAGCGGGCGAGATGTTGGACTCCGACAACGAGTCCATTATTTGCGAGTCGGACGCAAGTTCGGGGATTGGTCGCCGGGAGCCGGAGAAGCGGGCTCGTCACAGAAATGGGTCCGCGGGTTCCTCGGACTCGAGGCGGCCATCCTACGCGAAGGCCAGGAAGCCGGTGTCGGACACCCACGACGTGGGTCTGGCAGAGGCCCAACACCAGTTGGACCTGTCTCGGCGGGCGCAGCTCCAGCAAGACCTGGAGGAGCGGGTTGCGGCCAAGGAGCAACGGACGCGCGCCGCCCGCGCCAAGTCCGGATACGGCGCGTCCCGCGTTCTCTATGCGGACCACTCACTGGTGGAGCTGGAGCGGATGGCTGAGGAGGACGAAGAGGAGATAGTGGAAGTCGCCTCTAAGTCCTCTAATTTAAAAGGGACTTTTCAAAAGTCCCTTAAATGCAGGGCCGCGAGCATGCGCGGCATCGTCGGGGAGCTGGTGCAGCGGAAGGCGACCGACGAAACGCGGCAACTGCAGGCGAAAGTTGATCGCCTGCAGTCAGAGGTCAGCCAGCTGCACCAGAAGCTGGCTGATGCCACGGCCCGGCCAAACCAAGCCGAGCCGAGACCAGCGGCTGAGGTCCCCCCCTCCAACCTTGAGGATATAATCCGCAAGGTCATCATGGAGGAGAGGGCCTTCACGAGAGCCTGTCTTGCGGGCATAGAGGACAGGCTCTTGCCTGAAAAGCGCCTCCGACCGCCGCTCGCGGCGGACAATAGACCACGCGAGCTGGAGCCGGAACCTGCGCCTTTGGGAGGCCCGGCATCGGGTGCGCAGCCCCAGGCCTCGAAGCCCTCCAAGGGCAAAGGGAAGGGCAAGGGCAAGAGGACCGAGGGGGCCTCTCAAACGCCCTCCACGAGCGCGGAGGCAGCGTCTGTCGCCCCAGCCGACCCCCGGAACTCGCAGGGGGAAGACGCCCTTCTTCCCTCCACCACCCCGTCCAACCAGCCCTGGACAAAAGTGGTCAAGGGGGGAAAGGGGAAAAAGCCCAAGCCCGCTGCGACTGCCCCAGCAGGCAAAAAGGCCCCAGCCGGCGGGAGGAAACTGGTCCCTCCCAAAACCGCGGCCGTCGTGGTGACCATCACCCCGGAGGCCGTGGAACGGGGGGAGACTTACGAGTCCGTTTTGGTGCGGGCGCGTCCCAATGCCGATCCAACCAAACTGGGGATCGGCACTGTGACTTGCCGGCGGACCCAAGCCGGGGCTCGAATATTCGAGTTCCCGGGGGCAGAGGCGAGTGCCCATGCGGACCTCTTTGCAGCGAAGCTCCTGGAGGTCATCGCGGATTCGGCCAAGGTGGCCCGGCCGGTCAAGTCGGCGGCCATAGAGGTGACGGACCTCGATGACTCCGTCACCAAGGAGGAGGTGGTGGCGGCGGTCGCAGCGATAGGGGGCTGTGGCGTCGCGGCGGTCCAAGGCCGGGACATAAGGCCCGGCCGCGGTGGCATGGGCACCATTTGCCTCGAGTGCCCAATCGCCGCTGCCAAAGCCGTCCTTGCCAAGGGACGGCTCACGGTAGGGTTCAGCTCGGGTGCAGTCCGGGCACTCGAGAACCAGCCTCTGCGGTGTTTCCGGTGCCTCTGCATCGGACACACCCGGCCTCTGTGTCCGTCCACGGTAGACAGGACGGACACATGCTACCGCTGCGGTAAGGAGGGCCACAAAGCCGCCTCCTGCGAGGTCGCCAAGCCGCACTGCGCGGTGTGTGCCGCCAGTGGCTGCCCGGCAGACCACGTCATGAAGGGGAGGAACTGCAATCCTCCCCCTAAGCGGGGCAAAGCGCCGACATGGTCTGCTGCAGCAGCTAGCACCGCCGTTCCTGCGGCGGCTGCGGAGGGAGGTGCGATGTCCGACTGATGGATAGAGTCGAACATCGCATCGTCTTACTCGGTCCCAGGCCGTTGGCTGGGCGACCGGGACGGCTTGGTGCCGTTGGTGTCGCGGTCTTCCACAGACTCCCCTCTCCTCTCGCTTTTAGAGAGGGGACCGGGATACGTGGCCGCCGCGTGCGAGACATGGCCCTAGTTGGTGTCAACTATGGCCCTGGTTGTGTAAGAAGGGGTTGGAGAAGGCACCGTCCTCTCCCTCCTCTTGGTGGTGATGGGCGGGCGACAGGCACGGGGGTGCCTGCGCCCGCATTGCACCCATCACCACTTTCGTCGTTCATTCCCGGGCCCGTCCACCTCCCCACGGGGAAGGCGTGAGGGGTCCGCCCTGAAGGGTACTCGTCGGCGGAGGGCTGGTAGTTGAGGCTGTGCCAGTTTCCCGGTCCTTCGCCACTCAGACGAAGCGGGAGTGCCGCTGGGTCGTTTTAGTGGGTATACCGGGTCAGACCGGGGAGTCCCACATAGCCCCCCATCCCCCGATGGGAGGGTATGCGTAATGCATTTTTTCCCAGCGCAAAAAAAAAAAAAAAAAAAAAAAAAAAAAAAGGTTAGGTTGGGTCAGTTCTGACCACCGTAACGGAGTGGCAGACTGGGTTGGCCAAAGTGCACTGTGATTTCGTAGCTCTAATTTTATCTTGCCTTGTTAGTACTACGAACGATGTCGATGTCTTCGCGGGATGCCTGCGGGCGATTTTTAAAACAAAAAGGCCCTTCTCAGGGCCAAACCAAAGGCCCTTCTCAGGGCCAACCCAAAGGCCCTTCTCAGGGCCAGCCAAAAGGCCCTTCTCAGGGCCCACCCAAAGGCCCTTCTCAGGGCCAGCCAAAAGGCCCTTCTCAGGGCCAACCCAAAGGCCCTTCTCAGGGCCAACCCAAAGGCCCTTCTCAGGGCCCACCCAAAGGCCCTTCTCAGGGCCAACCCAAAGGCCCTTCTCAGGGCCAACCCAAAGGCCCTTCTCAGGGCCACTCCGACGCTCCGGCGTCAGAAACTAGCCGCGCGCCGTCTGCGGCTAGTTTCTACGAAGCGATGGACGAGTTGACTGACAACGAGTCTATAATTAGTGTGTCGGACGTGGATGACTCTCGGACGCGGAAGCGAGTCCGCAAGAGCGGTGGGTCCGAGGGCTCCTCAGCCTCAGGGTCTACGAGGTTGCCGAAGGCTAAAAAGCCGACGGTGGCCGCGGAGCCCCATGTCGTTGGGCTCGCGGACGCCCAACGCCAGTTGGACCTGGCTCGGCGGGCGCAGCTCCAGCAAGAGCTGGAGGAGCGGGTTGCCGCGAAAGAAAAACGGGCGCACGCCTCCCGGGAAAAGTCCGGGTACGGTGCGTCCCGTGTAAATTATGCGGACCACTCTCTGGCCGAGCTGGAGAGAATGGCGGAGGAGGACGAGGAGGAGATTATGGAGGTTGCCTCTAAGTCCTCCAACCTGAAGGGGACCTTCCAGAAGGCCCTCAAGAGTAGGGCCGCGAGCTTGCGCAGTGTCGTCGCGGAGCTCGTCAAGCGGAAGGCCACCGACGAGACGCGGCAACTGCAGGCGAAGATCGATCGCCTGCAGTCGGAGGTCAGCCAGCTTCATCTGAAGCTGGCTGAAGCAACGGCCCGGCCAGAACAGGCCCACACAAGCCCTGCGGCAGAGGGCCCCGCCTCCAACCTTGAGGATATCATCCGCAAGGTTGTTATGGAGGAGAGGGCCTTCACAAGAGCCTGCTTCGCGGGCATCGAGGACCGGCTCTTGCCGGAGAAACGCCTCCGGCCGACGCTTGCGGCGGATAACAGGCAGTGCGAGCCGGGGCCGTCCTCCTCCTCCCAGACGGAAGACGCCCTTCTCCCCTCAACCACCCCGTCCAACGAGTGGACAGAAGTGGTCCGAAAGGGGAAGGGCAAGGGAAAAAAGTCGGCGACCGCCGCCAACAACCCTCCCAGCCAATCGCAGACGGCCGGCAAGGGAAAGGAGAAAGGAAAAGGGAGGGGAAAGGGGAAATTAGTCGCCCCAAAAACCGCGGCCGTCGTGGTGACACTCACGGCGGAGGCTGCGGAAAGAGGGGAGACTTACGAATCCCTTTTGGTGCGGGCGCGTCCCAATGCCGATCCAACCAAACTGGGGATCGGCACTGCGACTTGCCGGCGGACCCAAGCCGGAGCTCGTATTTTCGAGTTCCCGGGGGCAGAGGCAAGTGCTCATGCGGACCTCTTTGCAGCGAAGCTGCAGGAGGTCATCGCGGATTCGGCCAAGGTGGCCCGACCGGTCAAGTCGGCGGCCATAGAGGTGACGGACCTCGATGACTCCGTCACCAAGGAGGAGGTTGTGGCGGCGGTCGCAGCGATAGGGGGCTGTGGCGTCGAAGCGGTCCAAGGCCGGGACATAAGGCCCGGCCGTGGCGGCATGGGCACCATTCGCCTCGAGTGCCCAATCGCCGCTGCCAAAGCCGTCCTTGCTAAGGGACGTCTCACGGTTGGGTTCAGCTCGGGCGCAGTTCGGGCACTCGAGGACCAGCCTCTGCGGTGTTTCCGGTGCCTTGGCATCGGACACACCCGGCCCCTGTGTCCGTCCACGGTGGACAGGACGGACACATGCTACCGCTGCGGCAAGGAGGGCCACAAAGCCGCCTCCTGCGAGGCCGCCAAGCCGCACTGCGCGGTGTGTGCCGCCAGTGGCTGCCCGGCAGACCATATTATGAAGGGGAGGAACTGCAATCCTCCCCCTAAGCGGGGCAAAGCGCAGGCGCCGACCGGGCCTGCTGCTACAGTTAGCACCGTCGCTCCTGCGGCGGCTGCGGAGGGGGGTGCGATGTCCGACTGATGGATAGAGTCGAACATCGCATCCTTCAGGCGAACACCAACCACTGCAGAGCAGCCCAGGATCTGCTGATGCAGACCATGGCTGAGTGGTTGGTGGACTTGGCGGTGGTCGCTGAGCCTTACTCTGTCCCTGGCCGTTGGCTGGGCGACCGGGACGGCTTGGTGGCGTTGGTGTCGCGGCCTTCCACGGACTCCCCTCCCCTCTCGCTCTTAGAGAGGGGACCGGGATACGTGGCCGCCGCGTGGGGAGACATGGCCCTGGTGGGGGTTTATTTCTCTCCAAACCGCCCTCTCTCGGACTTCGAGGATTTTCTCGAAATCATCACCGCAGTCGTAGGGAGGGCGGCGCCGCGCCAGGTCGTGGTGTTGGGTGACCTGAACGCCAAGTCGGTGGCCTGGGGCAACCCAGCCGCCGGGTGCAACGTCCGGGGACGCGCCGTCGAGTTTTGGGCGGCCTCATGTGGTGTGTCCCTCCTCAACAGGGGGGCGGTCCACACGTGTGCGCGGCAACAGGGCGGGTCGGTGGTGGACGTCTCGTTTGCCACGCCCGCGCTGGCCGCCCGCGTCGTTAACTGGCGGGTAGAGACGGTGGAGACCTTGTCGGACCACCGATATGTGCGGTTCGACATCTCCACCCGGGGAGGGGGAATGGCCCGCGCTGTGCAATCTCCCTTCCCACGGTGGGCACTCACCCGCCTGGACCGGGAGGCAGCTAAGGAGGCGGCCTTTCTTCAGGACTGGCTGTCGCCCCCCGTCGAGGTCCTGGACGTGGACGCCGCAGCGGTCCGGCTCAGGGAATCCCTGACAGAGGTGTGCAACTCCAGCATGCCTCGGTCTCGCCGTCCGCCTCCCCGTCGTGCCGTCTATTGGTGGACGGAGGAGCTGGCGGGGCTCAGGGCCGCCTGCGTGGCAGCCAGAAGGGCCTACACGCGGAGCCGACGGCGCAGCGCCCAAAACCGAGTCCGGGCAGAGGAGGACCTCCTATACGCCTCTTACCGAGAGGCGACGACGGTCCTCAAAGCTGCAATGGGCGCTGCAAAAGACTTGGCGAGGGCCGAGATGCTGGAGGGTCTCGACAGGGATCCTTATGGGAGACCATACAGGGCGGCGCGGAACCAGCTACGCCCTTATGGTCCCCCACTGACGGAGACCCTCGAGCCAGCGTTGCTGGACGGGGTAGTCCGGTCCCTGTTTCCGCGCAGGGCCGACTTCACCCCACCAACGATGGATCCCCCGCAAGGGGCGGCTTCGCCGGATGAGGAGGTCCCCCCGGTGACGGCGGCGGAGTTCTACGCGGGGGTTCTCAGCCTCCGCGCGAAGAAGACGGCCCCTGGACCAGACGGCGTCCCCGCACGGGTGGTGGCGATCGCCGCCTCCCAAATGGAGGACAGGTTTCGGGACCTCTTCAGCGCGTGCTTTGCGGCTGGAAGGTTCCCGAAACTGTGGAAGGAGGGGCAGCTATGCCTCCTCCGAAAGGAGGGACGCCCGGTGGACTCCCCATCGGCATACCGGCCCATCGTCCTGCTCGATGAGGTCGGTAAATTGTTCGAGGGGATTGTCGCCTCCCGGCTTGATAGCCTTTTGCGGGGGGTAGGGCCGGATTTGTCGGATGCCCAATTTGGTTTCCGTCGTGGGCGTTCGACAATCGACGCGCTGGCCCTACTCAAGGGCCAAGTGAAGGAGGCGGTGGAGGCGGGGGACGGAGTGCTGGCGGTGTCATTCGACATTGCAAACGCCTTCAACTCCGTCCCCCACTCGACGATATTGGAGGCGCTCCGGTATCACGGAGTGCCCCAATACCTGCGGAACCTCCTGGCCAGCTACTTGGAGGGCCGAGAGGTCCTCCTCGTGGACAAAACGGCCACAGTGAGGCGGTACGGCGCAGAGTCCGGTGTTCCGCAAGGGTCAGTGCTGGGGCCCCCCCTGTGGAACATCGGGTTCGACTGGCTCCTACGGGGAGCCCTCCTCCAGGGTACGAGTGTCATCTGCTACGCGGATGACACTCTCCTCACTGCCCGGGGGAGGAACTTTGGGGACGCGGCCTGTCTGGCCTCGGCTGGCGGGTCCTTGGTTGCAGAGAGGATCCGCCACCTGGGATTGAAGGTGGCGCTGCACAAGACCGAGGCCGTGTTCTTTCGCGGGCCTCGGCAGCGCTGCCCTCCCGACGCTCACATTGTCGTGGAGGGCGTCAGAGTGGAGGTCCAGCCCCAGATGAAATATCTGGGCCTGGTGCTGGACGACAGGTGGCGCTTCGGCCCGCATTTCAGCGGGCTGTCGACGCGCCTGTTGAAAGCCGCGGACGGCCTCTCATGGCTCCTCCCGAACCTGGGGGGGCCTAAGGCGAAATGCCGGCGCCTATATGCCGGCATTCTGCGGAGCATGGCCCTATACGGGGCCCCCATCTGGGCAGACTCCCTTCACAGGAGGGAGAATGCGACCGCCATCCGCAAGCCCCAAAGGGCCATTGCACAGCGGGTGGCAAGGGCCTACCGCTCGGTGGGCTTCTCGGCGGCGTGCGCTCTGGCCGGCACTCCTCCTTGGGAGTTGGAGGCCTGGGTGCTCGCCAGAGTGTACGAGTGGACTGCGCAACGGAAGGCGCTCGGGGAGCGCCCCGTCACCGAGGAGCGGGAGGCCGTGCGGCGGGAGGCGAAGGACGCCATCGTCCTCCACTGGACGGAGGACCTCGCCGCAGCCGCTTTTGGCCGCCGGACGTTAGACGCGCTCGGTCCGGTCCTGCAGGGCTGGCTCGAGCGGTCCCACGGTTTCCTCTCTTTCCGTCTGGTGCAGGTGTTATCCGGCCATGGCTGTTTCGGATCGTACCTGCACCGGTTAGGGAGGGAGGAGACCCCGGCGTGCCACGACTGTGGCGCGCCGGAGGACACGGCGCAGCACACCCTTGAGGTGTGCCCAGCTTGGTCCGAGCTGCGCCGCGGTCTGACCGCGGTGGTTGGACAGGACCTCTCACTTCCCGGCGTAGTCAACGCCATGCTGGGGAGCGAGGAGGCCTGGACAGCGGTTGCCTCCTTTTGCGAGGATGTAATCTCGCAAAAGGAGGAGGCGGAGCGCGCGCGGGAGGACGACCCTCTCGCTGCGCCACTCCGCAGACGAAGAAGGGGTCGGAGAAGGCGCCGTCCTCTCCCTCCTCATGGTGGCGATGGGCGGGTAGCAGGCGCGGGGGTGCCTGCGCCCGCATTGCACCCATCACCACCTTCGTCAGTCATTCCCGGGCCCATCCTCCCCCCCCCTACGGGCGTGGGGTGAGGGCGTGATGGGTCCGCCCTGAAGGGCAATCGTCGGCGGAGGACTGGTCGTTAAGGCTATGCCAGTTTCCCAGTCCCTCGCCACTCTGACGAAGCGGGAATGCCGCTGGGTCTTTTTAGTGGGTATACCGGGTCAGACCGGGGAGTCCCACATAGCCCCCCATCCCCCGATGGGAGGGTATGCGTAATGCATTTTTTCCCAGCGCAAAAAAAAAAAAAAAAAAAAAAAAAAAAAAAAAGGTTAGGTTAGGTTAGGTTGGGGGACCCCCCACAGTGCTTGCGTCCACGTCGCGTCCCCTGGAAACGACCCAGTTCTGACCACCGTAACGGAGTGGCAGACTGGGTTGGCCAAAGTGCACTGTGCATTCGTAGTACCATTTTATATTTGCCTTGTTTTCTACGAATTTGCGGAACTATTATGTCAAGCTCTATGCGGGATGCCTGCGGGCGATTTTTAAAACAAAAAGGCCCTTCTCAGGGCCAGCCAAAAGGCCCTTCTCAGGGCCAACCCAAAGGCCCTTCTCAGGGCCAGCCAAAAGGCCCTTCTCAGGGCCAACCCAAGGGCCCTTCTCAGGGCCAACCCAAAGGCCCTTCTCAGGGCCAACCAAAAGGCCCTTCTCAGGGCCAATCTGAGGGCGCATCGGCGTCGGAGGCTAGCCGCGCGGTGTCTGCGGCTAGCATCTATAGCTTAGCGGGCGAGATGTTGGACTCCGACAACGAGTCCATTATTTGCGAGTCGGACGCAAGTTCGGGGATTGGTCGCCGGGAGCCGGAGAAGCGGGCCCGTCACAGAAATGGGTCCGCGGGTTCCTCGGACTCGAGGCGGCCATCCTACGCGAAGGCCAGGAAGCCGGTGTCGGACACCCACGACGTGGGTCTGGCAGAGGCCCAACACCAGTTGGACCTGTCTCGGCGGGCGCAGCTCCAGCAAGACCTGGAGGAGCGGGTTGCGGCTAAGGAGCAACGGACGCGCGCCGCCCGGGCCAAGTCCGGATACGGCGCGTCCCGCGTTGTCTATGCGGACCACTCACTGGTGGAGCTGGAGCGGATGGCTGAGGAGGACGAAGAGGAGATAGTGGAAGTCGCCTCTAAGTCCTCTAATTTAAAAGGGACTTTTCAAAAGTCCCTTAAATGCAGGGCCGCGAGCATGCGCGGCATCGTCGGGGAGCTGGTGCACCGGAAGGCGACCGACGAAACGCGGCAACTGCAGGCGAAAGTCGATCGCCTGCAGTCAGAGGTCAGCCAGCTGCACCAGAAGCTGGCTGATGCCACGGCCCGGCCAAACCAAGCCGAGCCGAGACCAGCGGCTGAGGTCCCTCCCTCCAACCTTGAGGATATAATCCGCAAGGTCATCATGGAGGAGAGGGCCTTCACGAGAGCCTGTCTTGCGGGCATAGAGGACAGGCTCTTGCCTGAGAAGCGCCTCCGACCGCCGCTCGCGGCGGACAATAGGCCACGCGAGCTGGAGCCGGAACCTGCGCCTTTGGGAGGCCCAGCATCGGGTGCGCAGCCCCAGGCCTCGAAGCCCTCCAAGGGCAAAGGGAAGGGCAAGGGCAAGAGGACCAAGGAGGCCTCTCAAACGCCCTCCACGAGCGCGGAGGCAGCGTCTGACGCCCCAGCCGACCCCCGGAACTCGCAGGGGGAAGACGCCCTTCTTCCCTCCAACACCCCGTCCAACCAGCCCTGGACAAAAGTGGTCAAGGGGGGAAAGGGGAAAAAGCCCAAGCCCGCTGCGACTGCTCCAGCAGGCAAAAAGGCTCCAGCCGGCGGGAGAAAACTGGTTCCTCCCAAAACCGCGGCCGTCGTGGTGACCATCACCCCGGAGGCCGTGGAACGGGGGGAGACGTACGCGTCCGTAATGAAGCGGGCGCGTACCAACGCCGATCCTACCCAACTGGGGATCGGTACACCGTCGTGCCGCCGGACCCAGGCCGGGGCTCGAATTTTCGAGTTCCCGGGGGCTCAGGGCAGCGCCAACGCGGACCTCTTCGCAACCAAGTTGCAAGAGGTCATTGCGGACGTGGCAAAAGTCGCCAGGCCCGAGAAGTCTGTAGCCTTGGAGGTGACCGACCTCGACGACTCGGTCACAAAGGAGGAGGTGGTGGCGGCGGTCGCAGCTATGGGGGGCTGTGGCGTCACAGCGGTGCAAGGTCGGGCCATCAGGCCCGGCCGCGGCGGCATGGGCACCATTCGCCTTGAGTGCCCAGTCGCCGCAGCTATAGCCGTCCTCGCCAAGGGACGGCTTTCTGTCGGATTCAGCTCGGGTGTAGTCCGGGCACTCGCAGCCAAGCCCCTGCGCTGCTATAAGTGCTTAGGAGTCGGACACACTCGGGCCCTTTGTCCGTCCGAGGTCGACAGGGCGGATAATTGTTTCCGATGTGGCAAGGACGGGCACAAGTCCGCCTCCTGCGAGGCCGCCACGCCGCACTGCGCGGTGTGTGCCGCCAGTGGCTGCCCGGCGGGCCACGTGACGATGGGGAGGAAGTGCAATCCCCCCCCAAAGAAGGGCAAAGTGCAGGCGTCGATCCGGCCTGTCGCTGCCGCCGCCATCCCTGAGGCTGGGACTTCGGCGGCCGTGGAGGGTGATGCGATGTCTGATTGATGGATAGGGTCAGACATCGCATCCTCCAGGTGAACGCCAACCACTGCAGAGCAGCCCAGGATCTGCTGATGCAGACCATGGCTGAGTGGTTGGTGGACGTGGCGGTGGTTGCCGAGCCGTACTCGGTCCCTGGCCGTTGGCTGGGTGACCGGGATGGCTCGGTGGCATTGGTTGCGCGGTCTTCCACGGACTCCCCTCCCCTCTCGCTCTTAGAGAGGGGACCGGGATACGTGGCCGCCGCGTGGGCGGATGTGGCACTGGTGGGAGTATATTTCTCACCAAACCGCCCTCTCTCGGATTTCGAGAATTTTCTGGAAATCCTCACCGCAGTGGTCGGGAGGGCGGCGCCACGCCAGGTCGCAATATTGGGCGACCTGAACGCCAAGTCGACGGCCTGGGGCAACCCGGCCGTTTCCTGCAACGTCCGGGGTCGCGCCGTGGAATTTTGGGCGGCGTCGTGCGGTGTGTCCCTCTTAAACAGAGGGACCGTCCACACATGTGTGCGGCAGCGGGGAGGGTCGGTGGTCGACGTCTCGTTTGCCACCCCCGTGCTAGCCGCGCACGTTGCGAACTGGCGGGTGGAGATGGTGGAGACCTTGTCGGACCACCGATATGTGCGGTTCGACATCTCCACCCAGAGCTCCCTGGGGACGGTCCGCTCGGGCCAATCCAAGTTCCCACGGTGGGCTCTCACCCGCCTAGACCGAGAGGCTGCGGAGGAGGCGGCGTTCGTCCAAGACTGGCTCGCGCCTCCTGTCGAGGCCCTTGACGTGGACGCCGCGGCGATCCAGCTGAGGGGGTCCCTGACCGAGGTGTGCAACTCCAGCATGCCCCGGTCTCGCCGCCCACCTCCCCGCCGCGCCGTCTATTGGTGGTCGGAGGAACTGGCGGGGCTCCGATCCGCCTGCGTAGCGGCCAGGAGGGCCTACACGCGGAGTCGGGGGCGCAGGACCCGAGACCCCACCAACGAGGAGGGCCTCTATGCCTCTTACGTCGAGGCAAAGACGGTCCTCAAGGCGGCAATGCGCGCGGCCGAGGACTCGGCGAGAGCCGAGATGCTGGAGGGTCTCGACAGGGACCCCTATGGTAGACCATACAAGGCGGCGCGGAATAAACTGCGCCTCTGTGGTCCTCCACTGACGGAGTCCCTCGAGCCGGCATTGCTGGATGGGGTGGTCCGGTCCCTGTTCCCGCCCAGGGCCGACTTCACCCCGCCAGCGATGGACCCTCCGCGGGAGGCGATTCCGCCGGAGGAAGCGGAGGAGGAGGTCCCCGCGGTTACGGCGTCGGAACTTTACGCGGGGACTCTCCGCCTCCGCGCTAAGAACACGGCCCCAGGGCCGGACGGCGTTCCCGCACGGGTGGTGGCTATCGCCGCCTCACTGATGGAGGAGAGGTTTCGGGACCTCTTTAGCGCGTGTTTCACGACTGGAAGGTTCCCGAAACCTTGGAAGGAGGGGCGGTTATGCCTCCTCCGGAAGGAGGGACGCCCGGCGGACTCCCCCTCGGCTTACCGGCCCATCGTTTTGCTCGACGAGGTCGGTAAGTTATTCGAGGGGATAATCGCCGACCGGCTGAATAGCCTGCTGGGGACGGTGGGGCCGGACCTGTCGGACGCCCAATTCGGGTTCCGACGGGGTCGTTCGACGGTCGACGCGTTGGCCCTACTCAAGGGCCAGGTGAGGGAGGCAGTCGAGGCGGGTGACGGAGTGTTGGCGGTGTCTTTCGACATAGCAAACGCCTTCAACTCTGTCCCCCACTCGACAATCTTGGAGGCACTCCGGTACCACGGCGTGCCTCAGTACTTGCGCCAACTCTTGGCCAGCTACTTGGAGGACCGGGTGGTCCTCCTTGAGGACAAGACGGCCAGAGTGAGGCGATATGGCGCAGAGTCCGGCGTTCCACAGGGGTCGGTCTTAGGACCACCGCTGTGGAACATTGGATTCGACTGGCTCCTGCGGGGGAACCTCCTCCAAGGCACGAGCATCATTTGCTACGCAGATGATACCCTCCTCATTGCCCGGGGGAGGGACTTCAGGGAGGCGGCCAGTCTGGCCTCTGCTGGCGGATCCTTAGTGGCGGGAAGGATCCGCCGCCTTGGGCTGAAAGTTGCGCTGCACAAAACCGAGGCCGTGTACTTCCACGGGCCTCGGCAGCGCATCCCTCCTGACGGCCACATTGTGGTGGAGGGCGTCAGGATCGAGGTCAAGGCCCAGATGAAATATTTGGGCCTTGTACTCGACAGCAGGTGGCGCTTCGGCCCACACTTCAGCGGGCTGTCGACGCGCCTGCTGAAGACCGCGAACGCCCTGTCCTGGCTCCTCCCGAACCTGGGAGGTCCGAAGGCGCGATGCCGGCGCTTGTATGCCGGCATCCTTAAGAGCATGGCCCTTTACGGGGCCCGAATCTGGGCGGACTCCCTCCACAGGAGGGAGAACGCCACTGCCATCCGCAGGCCACAAAGGGCCATTGCACTGCGGGTGGCGAGGGCCTACCGATCGGTGGGGTTCTCGGCGGCGTGCGCTCTGGCCGGCACCCCTCCTTGGGAGCTCGAGGCATGGGTGCTGACCAGAGTGTACGAATGGACGGCGCGGCGTAAGGCGCTCGGGGAGCTCCCCGCCGCAGAAGAGCGAGAGGCCGTGCGGCAAGAGGCGAAGGACGCAATCGTCCATCATTGGACGGAAGACCTCGCCTCTGCCGCTTTTGGTCGCCGAACTGTGGACGCGCTCGGGCCAGTCCTGAAGGATTAGCTTGAGCGGTCCCACGGTTTCCTCTCTTTCCGTCTGGTGCAGGTGTTATCCGGCCATGGCTGTTTCGGATCGTACCTGCACCGGTTAGGGAGAGAGGAGACCCCGGCGTGCCACGACTGTGGCGCGCCGGAGGACACGGCGCAGCACACCCTCGAGGTGTGCCCAGCTTGGTCCGAGCTGCGCCGCGGTCTGACCGCGGTGGTTGGACAGGACCTCTCACTTCCCGGCGTAGTCAACGCCATGCTGGGGAGCGAGGAGGCCTGGACAGCGGTTGCCTCCTTTTGCGAGGATGTAATCTCGCAAAAGGAGGAGGCGGAGCGCGCGCGGGAGGACGACCCTCTTGCTGCGCCACTCCGCAGGCGAAGAAGGGGTCGGAGAAGGCGCCGTCCTCTCCCTCCTCATGGTGGCGATGGGCGGGTGGCAGGCACGGGGGTGCCTGCGCCCGCATTGCACCCATCACCACCTTCGTCAAGCATTCCCAGACCCGTCCTCCCCCCCCCTACGGGTGTGGGGTGAGGGCGTGAGGGGTCCGCCCTGAGGGGCCATCGTCGGCGGAGGACTGGTCGTTAAGGCTGTGCCAGTTTCCCAGTCCCTCGCCACTCAGACGAAGCGGGAATGCCGCTGGGTCTTTTTAGTGGGTATACCGGGTCAGACCGGGGAGTCCCACATAGCCCCCCATCCCCCGATGGGAGGGTATGCGTAATGCATTTTTTCCCAGCGCAAAAAAAAAAAAAAAAAAAAAAGGTTAGGTTAGGTTAGGTTTTTTTTTTTTTTTTTTTTTTTTTTTCTGCTTTTCCCCGTTTCGGTTTGACGAGATCTTATTATGCTAGGTACTCATTCATTCCAGTTCTCGCATGTATTCCTCTCGCACTTTCAAGCTTCATACTTTATCTTTCTTTTACTCATCCTTTCATTCTTAGCCGGGTGGGACTCCCGCTATTCTAACTACTGACTACTTTTTCTATTATTTTTCTTTATTAAGGTATTTAGACAACAACTTTGTTTTATTTACATTGTTGGCTTATGTATAGTTGGTTACATTCTGGTTTCTTACTCTATTTCTTTACGGTATACATATCTACGAGCTTATTTATTCTAAAATACTAAAAACAATTATTTTCTACTTTGTGGACATTTTCTCTTATTTCTATGATAATATATTAGTACATGTACTTTCTTATTTTACTATATTTTTATTTTCCTACTTAAATTCTAATACAAATTTTCTTACATGGCTAGTTTTACATCTGTTTTTATTCTATTAGTTTAACACTTGGTTTATCCTAAAGCTTAACTTAACTTCTTATTTTCTAACACAATATTTATAAGCTATCTTCTTATTTTCTAACACAATTTTACTTATTTTCCAGTTTTATAACATGAGATTTGGACCTGATTTGGACTGTTCTAAGGGCGTGTGTGGATTTCTTTTGCCTTGTTGATATTTATTTTTCTTTAAGTTTGCGGCAATAATATATAATATATACTTATGATACACATAATTATTGTCTTTTCTTGTCTGTTTTTTAAGACTCTGCATTTTTAGGGGTTGTTTGGTGTGTGTATTGGTGTGAGTGTATGGTGTGCGTGTTCGGTGTTTTACGTGTGTTTTGATATATGCGTATATATTTATTATATATTTTATATATCCGTGTTTTTTATTGTTCTCTGGTTTCCATGTGCCTTCCATTTCGTGGTTATAATCCACGTTTATTCTGTACTCCCAGTTTGTGTTGCTGTGTTTGTATATTCGTGTGTGTGTTCCTGTGTGTTTTGCGTGTGTTTTGATATATGCGTATATATTTACTATATATTTTATATATCCGTGTTTTTTGTTGTTCTCTGGTTTCCTTGTGCCTTCTGTTTCGTGGTTATGATCCACTTTTATTCTGATCTCCCAGTTTGTGTCGCTGTATTTGCATGTTTGTGTGTGTGTTCCTGTTTGTGTTCCTGTGTGTGTTCCAGTCTGAGTTCCTGAGTGTGTTCCTGTGTGTTTTCCTGTGCGTGTTGTGTGTGTTCCTGTGTGTGTTGTGTGTGTTACGTGTACCTTAGGGAGCAGTCTAGGCGTATGCCGTTGTCGTCCGAGCCAGGTAGTCCCATTTCTTGCGGATCGGGCACTCCACGCTGAAGGCGTTGTGGTCAGTCCTCTGGAGCTTGGAGTGTGAGCAGTTGCAGCACTGCGGTTCATTTCCCGCAACAAATTCCGCGCATTTTTCGCGTAAGTGCGGTCCTCCGCAGTGACTGCATCTGTCCACACTCTCAGTGCAAAATTTCCGGCCGTGTCCGAATGCTAGTCATTTCGTGCATTGGATGAGCGGCGACTGGTCCTCCACCCTTACCCTTTGCAGGTCCAGGTAAAGAGCCCCAGCCTCCGTCATCCTCTGCCATACCTTGGGTCTGACCTGGACGACTACGTGCGCTGTTTTCGGGTTTCTTGTCCTCTTTTTGAATTTTATGCCCATTTCTTTATCTTCTTCGTCTAAGTCCCTAAAGATGTTTTCGTTCTGGGAGTAGAGCGCCTTTACCAACTCGTCGTCTTCGCTGTCCAAAAAGACATCTTTTAGGACGACGAGCGGGTTCTTATTTTTCATGGGCGCTACTACTAACCCTTTACCTCGGCTTTCGATCCTTTCTTTAACTTTCTTGTACTCGGCTTCTGTGTCACACCCCAGTATGACCGTCTGATTTTTTGCCTTTCGGACTTTGTTAATTTTTAGGCCAGTTCCCCTGGCATCGACCGCCTCCTTCACCATGGCGAGCACCCCGTCAGCATGTTCCGAGCCTTCAGAGGTGACCGCCATCGAATAAAGTGCCGGTCGATGCCCGGGTCTGGCTGCCGTGACGGTGGCGTACGTCTGCGAGTCCGGTCTTGGCTCGCATGCCGCTTCCCTTATGGCCGCCTGTATTTTCTCCGAGCTGGTGGCGACATCACCGGCAACGCCACCGATTTTGTCCTCGAGCACAACCGCCGCACGACCTACGACATTCACCCCGTCTATCGTGCGGCTGATGTTCTCTTGGACTACATCGATCTTGGCGCTGACCAAGTCAATGTTGTCGACGATCTTGTCGATGATGTCGGCACCGCCATCGTCACAGTGATCAGCCATGTCCGCGAAGCCTTTTCCCACTTTCTCCTCTAATTCTTTTAGCCGTGCATTAATGTTGTCCTCCACTTTCTCCAGCCTTTCTAGGATTCCCTCCTGTATTTTGGGGGATGTTGGCGTGGTGTTGGCCTTAGTAGGAGGGACCGTTTTGGGCGCAGTTTCCAGGACCTTCACCCGTTTACTGAGCTCAAAGAGGATCCGCAGGCTCTTGTCCGACTGAGTCTCCAGGAAGATTCTTATGTCTCTCCTCATTTGAGGGTAATCTTTGACTCTACTTGGTATGTCTTCAAAGGTCTTCATGACGTCCTGGAGAAGTCTGTCGTTTGACATTGCAGCGTAGGTGTCCGGCTGCTTTTTAAAAGCCTCCATGTTTTCTACGGACCTTCTTTTTCGCTCCGGTCTCCGGATGAAAGTCCTGGCGGCGTCCAGCGCTTGTCCAGGCGGGCTCGCGGGGTTAGGAGTGGAGGTGGAAGCGGCGGCACCAGAGGTCCCTGCCGACGACGACAGCGGCGTTTCGACTGATTCCGCCACTGTTCCCCGAGCAGCATCCTTCTTTCCGAACGTCAGGGATATCCCTTTCGGCGCTTCGCGCGTTCCAGAGGGTCCCGCATTTCCCGGATGGGACGGTGACGTGGACTCCTGTGTTCCGCTGGCGCTGGCTGCTGGTACCTTCACAACGGGGGTGCGATGTCCGAACACCATGTTTTTAAAGTGCGAGTGTATGAGTGAGTGATGTGTGAGTTCCTAGCGTGTGATGTGGCTTGTGTGTATAGGGCACAGTCACAGCAAGGAAAACAGGGAAAATTGTCAAATAAAATTGTAAAAATAAAATTGTAAAAATAAAATATAAGAATAAAAATAAAAATAATTGTCCTACTGCTAAATTTGTACTGTGGCTCACAGTCAGATTTTAAATCCTGTAAAGGGGGAGTCAAAACCGACAGTACAATCCGCGGTCCAAAATTTCCTATCTAACGTCGCTTCCGAGATATCTCTATTCAAAGTTTTAGGGGATGGGGGAGGGTTAATTCGGGTGGGGGAGGGTACCTCTTGTGCGACTTTAGCCGTGGTGTCTTCGACACCACAAAGGCTGAATTTGAGGTCAGAATGGTTCTATCTCCTCTCGTTCCCGAGATATGGCCCGTGGAAGGATTAGGGGTGAAGTAAATAAATATAGAAAAACCGGCCAAGTGCGAGTCGGACTCGCGCACCGAGGGTTCCGTAAAAAAAAAAATATTATGTGATGTAACTAAAAATTTATGGTTTTCGTAATTATTCCTTTATCTATGCTATAAGGCGTTGCTTCGTACCAAATTTCAAGATTCTGAGTTCACGGGAAGTACCCTGTAGGTTTTGATTCCCTTGCGAGTGTCGAAAATTTGCGGCATAAACGGGTGTTTATAATCTACCTTCAGATTTTTGATTTTCTCCGCCTCGGTGCGACAGAGGCGAAGGGGCGGAGGTAGAGGTCGAGCGCTGGGCTCGGCGTGAATAGTAGTTCGTATTGAGACGTGCTGGGCGTCGAACAAGTATTAAAGTAACCAGAGTATCACGGGTGAAAGCGCACGCGCATTGATTAAATCGACTTGTGGAGTCATTTCGCGGCACCCAATTATACTAGTTAAGCAGTACGGTTAGCGACGCTGTGAATGTCGAACGGGTTATTGATAATATCATTGGTTTGCCTTGTCACGGGAGTGCTATTGGGAAAGCACCGAGGCTTTTGTGGTTAGACTAATACGGAGTGAGTGTGGTGGCTCGCGTTAACGGCGTGGCTTGCAGCGACGTGGAAGAATCGTCCGGAACTACCAGCAAACCATCGCAAGGTCATATACACTCATTATACACATACACAGTTACACAACTTGCGAGGGGTCAAGGAAGTGAGACCGGCTCGAAGAAATGAGGTAAGGGTAGCTTTAAGTTCAGAAATTGTAATATTGTTCGGAGGCGCGTATCGCGTCTATTTGATCCCGTTAGGACGGCAGCTGTTCTGAGACCTGTCTCCCATGGGCCCGAGATAAGGTTCGGCTGAGTCCTGGCGCGATCAAAATCTGGTAGCAGAGCAGTGGTTATACCCACTTGTAAAAATTAGTAGGTACTTGGTACCAATTTACTTGTAAAAATTGTGTTCGTGTTTACAAATTCGACTTGTAGGTGGTGGTACATTGACCTACATACCAGTGTACGCCTCAAGTTGAGTTTGGCGTTATTAATAATAAGTACATGGAATGTGAATATTCGTTGATAAAATAATTTGTTATTTACGTTCGGTTACGCACAAATATAACCTCATCACAAATCGTGTTATGATTGTCAACATTTGAGACATAGAGGAATAACCTCTAGAGCACGTAGAGGAATAAGTTCAAGAGTTGGCATAGCGTCGTAGATTTATTCACTCAACGAATATATTATTATTGTTAATTCCGGATACAATAATTGTTATTTTTTTTTGGTTATTGTTATTTATTATTGCATAATCGCGTATTGAAGTTGGTACTATGGCTCCGTCAGTAACGAAAACTATCGCAGCCAGAATCGAAGCTGAATTGAGATGGTTTTCATCGGTTGTTACGTTGGTAGGTCGCACCGATCGTGAAGATGCGTTATTGTCACGCGCTCGGCAAGTTGACGAACGATATGACGCCGTGTTAAAGTGTCACGCTGAGTATTTAGCATGTCTCGAATCGACGGATCTGTCGTCGGTGGACAAGGATGCTCAGGTGGTACGGGGCAATGTGGACCAGTGTGGGGAAATGTCCATGAGCATAATCCAGGCGGCGGCCGACATTGAGCGATCGCGCATGGGTGACGTCAGGGAATCATGTCGGCCAGCAGGCGTAGGAATTCAGGCGCCGTTGCCACCAGTACATGTACCCGAGTTTAGCGGCGAGTATGCCGATTGGCCGCGATTCCGCGATATTTTTAATAGTGTCGTGCATTCGCGTACGGATCTCTCGCCCGCCTACAAGATGGCTCAATTAATGGGTAGGCTTAACGGTGAGCCGCACGACATCTTGACCCACCTGGAGATTACGGACGCCAGTTATGAGACGGCATGGGGCCTATTAATCGACCGATATGATAATCGGCGATTAATAGTTGATGGCCTCATTGATAAGATTTTTGAAATTCCGAAGGTGTCTAACGTGTACGAAATAAGGTCGAAAATCCTTAATCCGGTCACGGTTGCGGTGAACACGTTAGATCGACTTAAGTTGTCGTTAGGGGACAATAAATATATCATCGTCAATAGGGTTTTACGGAAGTTGCCGATCGACGTGGTGGCGCGCTTTGAGCAGTCACATGGTGGCGAATCGACGGACCACCTCCCAAGTTACGATGACTTGAGGGTGTTTTTAGAAGGCGAGTGCCGGCGGGCGGATTGCCAAGGGGCATCCACGTCGCACCCTCCTCCGTCAACCCGACGTACGAGCGGGCCCAAGCCGGTTGAGCCCCGTCGGGGGGGGAAGAAATACCACGCCCTCCAATCGGAAGTGTGCGCCTTCTGTCGGAAGGAAGGGCACGGTCTCGCCGCATGCGCGGACTTTAAGGCGCAGCGGGTGCATAGACGAAGAGGGGTGGTCAAGCAGCGCTATTTGTGCTTCCGCTGCTTGGGGACTCACTTTGTACGTGAGTGCCACAGGACCACTAACTGTGGAACCTGCGGAGGAGCCCATCACGAGTTGCTATGCCTGGCGGAGAGTAGGGAGGTGCACGGAGCCTCGCCGGGAGGTCACCCCCCCTCTCCTAAGCCAGATTCGGGTGGTCGGTCACCCCCCCCTAGGGGGGGTGGGTCGGCCAGGAATCAGCGGTCGCCGCCCCCTCGGGGGGGTGGGCCAAGGGCTGATCCAGAGCACAACCCGATACCGTCGTCTTCCCCGCGGGGGGGGGATAGGCACCGAGACTCGGGCAGGGGCCCGGAGGTAGTACAGACGGGTTACGCGGCGTACTCGAATGCGTTGGGGGGCATGTTGCCACCCCCGAGTAGTCGCTTCTCCCCGCCTCTCGCAGAACGCCCTCGGCTGACGGCGCGCCCGCCACCGTTCGGAAGGATGCCAGTAGGCTACTTCCGACCGGCACGGATGTCACCGATGGGTCGGGAGGGTTACTACCCGGGTTGGGACCCGTATACTGGGACAGTATTTACTCCCCCTCCGGCAGGGGAGGAGGGAGGTGCCTCCTATTAGCAACTAGCAGCCTGTTCGTCAGTGGTGCCCACCCCGACAGTAACGGTATTATTACCGACGGCTAGGATTACGGTCAGGGGTACTGACGGACAGCCGGTGCACGTGCGAGCACTGTTAGATTCAGGGGCACAAGGTTGTATTGTGTCCAGCTGTTTAGTGAAAAAGCTGGGCCTTACATTAGAGCCATCACGGGATGGCGCCGTAGGTATAGGTATAGGTGGCAATCGGGTGCCTCACCTCAGGGGTCAGACGACATTCCTGTTCGAGATGGGTGACACGGCATCGGTCACGCGGGTGAATGCCACGGCGATCGTTTTGGACGAAGTGGTTGGGGTCCTCCCTCAGACTCGGTTACCGTCTGCGGTAAAAGGGTTGACCAATGGATTGGAGTTAGCCGATCCCCACTTCGCGATCCCCGGACGGGTGGACGTCTTGCTTGGGTCTGACGTCCTCGGGAAGCTGCTCCGAAGCGGCAAACGGGAGCTGCAACCAAACGGGGTTGTGGCAATGCGTACCGCAGGTGCTTACGCGTTATTGGGCCCAGTACGGGAACCACAGCACTCAACGGATTATAGCTCCATATATTATGGCAGCGTGTTATCCGACGTCCTGCAACGGTTCTGGGCAACGGAAGAGCCACCCACCGCTCTTAGAAATAACCCACGTGATGAGGAGTGCGAAACATTCTATCGATGTAACACGGTGCGCCTCCCATCGGGTAGATTTATGACAAGGTTGCCATTTCTGTCAACTCGACCTCCGCTGGGGAGCTCATGGAGTCTGGCAGAAAAGCGGTTAGTGGCAATGGAAAGGCGCATGAAGCGGGACTCCAACTTCCGACAGAAGTATGTGGAGTTCATGCGCGAATACCTGACGTTGGGTCACATGTCGGTGTCCAGGGTTGACTATCGTCATGAGGAGCATTATGTGTTGCCTCATCATGCTGTTTTGAAGACACCTGACTCAAAGATTAGGGTCGTGTTCGACAGGAGCGCGGAGACGTCTAGCGGGGTGTCCCTGAATCAATGTCTCCATGCTGGTCCTAAGCTGACCAGAGACATTGCAGACATTCTCACGGACTTCAGGAGACACCAGGTTGTCTTCGTTACGGACGTACGGATGATGTTTCGTCAAACTGAGATTCATCCAGACGACCGTCGGTTCCAGCTGATATTGTGGCGAGAGAGCCCAGAAGAACCGATGGTCACGTACGAGCTCAACACAAACACGTACGGATTAAAGCCCAGCCCATATGTAGCCATGCGTACGCTACGAGAGCTGGCTGATCAAGAACGGCTCCGCTTTCCCCGCGCGGCTGCTGTCATTGATAGGGACGTCTATGTAGACGACATTTGTACGGGCTCAGACAGTATTGAGCAGGCGCTCATCTTAAGGGATGAATTGGTGGCGCTCATGGCCTCCGGTGGCTATGAACTCAGGAAATGGCTGTCGAACTGCCCAGAGGTACTGGCAGGACTGCCAACTGAGTATCAACAAGACCCGCATTTGTTTGAGGATTCGGAGAATCTTCATGCGTTGGCCATTTTAGGGGTCCAGTATCAACCGAGTCAGGATGCCTTCACATACAGTTGTGAGGCCGAGTTGCTGTCGAAGACCTGGACCAAGCGATCGGTCCTTTCGACTATCGCACGAACGTTCGATCCAACCGGTTGGATCGCGCCGGTCACGTTCATGGGAAAGTGCTTCATTCAGAAGCTTTGGTGGAGTTGTTGGTTAGGGACCGTCACACCAAGAATTCACACGCAGGCTGTAACACCCTTCTGGGCATTTTGCAGCGTGAATTTTGGATTTTATCGGCCCGCAGAATCATACGGAGCGTTGTGTTTCGTTGCTTGCCTTGTTACCGACTCAAGGCAGCCACAATGCAGCCACAAATGGGAGATCTCCCGGCCGACCGAGTCACGGAGGCTCGGCCATTTGCTGGCGTAGGGACAGATTTCGCGGGGCCCTTCATGGTCAAGACATCGCACCTTCGCAACGCGAAGTCGGTTAAGGCATATCTGTGTGTCTTCGTGTGTCTGGCGACCAAGGCCGTTCATTTGGAATTGGTGGCCGATCTCTCTACGGAGGCCTTTCTGGCGGCGTTAGATCGATTTGTTTCTAGACGGGGAGTACCGTCACTGATTCGGTCGGACTGTGGTACCAGGTAACTTCAAGGGCGCCGACCGGTGCTTAAAGGAAATTGTATTGTTTTTAAGTCAGAATGAGCGAGAGATTGGCACGGGCCTCGCCAGTCGGGGCATTTCGTGGTATTTTAGTCCACCTGGATGCCCCCACTGGGGTGGAATTTTCGAGGCAGTAGTCAAGTCTTCCAAGACTCACTTGTATCGGGTCATCGGCTCAACGATTCTCACCTTTGAGGAGTTGTCAACGGTGTTTTGCAGAATTGAGGCGGTCTTAAACTCGCGACCTTTGTGCCCGTTGAGCGCTGACCCGAATGACCTTGAGGCCATGACCCCAGGTCATTTTTTGATTGGCCAACCACTTAACGCCTTGCCGGAATATCCGTATACTGATGTCAAGTTGTACCGGTTGTCACGGTATCAGATGTTACGGCAAATGAGCCAAAATTTTTGGAAGCGATGGTCGCTGGAGTATTTGCATATTCTACAGCAACGCGTTAAGTGGACGGACAGGACGACCCCACCCTGCGTTGGAGACCTCGTTCTGGTTAAGGATGCTAACCTATCACCGTTGTGTTGGCGACGGGGGCGCATTGTTAACCTGATTACGGGCAAGGATGGGTTTCCAAGGATCGCAGACGTCCAGGTGAGGGACTCGATCCTTAGACGGGCAGTTTCAACTTTATCTCGACTCCCGGGAGTTTGAGCGGACCGACAACGGGTCGGTCCGGGGGGGGTGATTGTTTATAATCTACCTTCAGATTTTTGATTTTCTCCGCCTCGGTGCGACAGAGGCGAAGGGGCGGAGGTAGAGGTCGAGCGCTGGGCTCGGCGTGAATAGTAGTTCGTATTGAGACGTGCTGGGCGTCGAACAAGTATTAAAGTAACCAGAGTATCACGGGTGAAAGCGCACGCGCATTGATTAAATCGACTTGTGGAGTCATTTCGCGGCACCCAATTATACTAGTTAAGCAGTACGGTTAGCGACGCTGTGAATGTCGAACGGGTTATTGATAATATCATTGGTTTGCCTTGTCACGGGAGTGCTATTGGGAAAGCACCGAGGCTTTTGTGGTTAGACTAATACGGAGTGAGTGTGGTGGCTCGCGTTAACGGCGTGGCTTGCAGCGACGTGGAAGAATCGTCCGGAACTACCAGCAAACCATCGCAAGGTCATATACACTCATTATACACATACACAGTTACACAACTTGCGAGGGGTCAAGGAAGTGAGACCGGCTCGAAGAAATGAGGTAAGGGTAGCTTTAAGTTCAGAAATTGTAATATTGTTCGGAGGCGCGTATCGCGTCTATTTGATCCCGTTAGGACGGCAGCTGTTCTGAGACCTGTCTCCCATGGGCCCGAGATAAGGTTCGGCTGAGTCCTGGCGCGATCAACGGGAGTATCTTGATGTAACTAAAAATTTATGGTTTTCGTAATTATTCCTTTATCTATGCTATAAGACGTTGCTTCGTACCAAATTTCAAGATTCTGAGTTCACGGGAAGTACCCTGTAGGTTTTGATTCCCTTGCGAGTGTCGAAAATTTGCGGCATAAACGGGAGTATCTTTTGATCGCGTTGACTTAGAAGTTTGATTTTTTCACAGCTCCAAGAGACCATAGACTTGAGTATTTGATATGAATTTCAGCTTGATACCTCCACGCGTTCCTGAGAAAAAAGGTCTTGACAGACAGACAGACGGACAACAAAGTGATCCTATAAGGGTTCCGTTTTTTCCTTTTGAGGTACGGAACCCTAAAAAGGGGGTGGGATGGATACCTCTGTAGCGGTTTCCACCTCGTGGTGTCTTCGACACCACTCAAGGCTGAATCCGTGGTCGAAAAACGCCTATCTCTTCTAGTTCCAGAGATATCTGCTTTTAAAGGATTCCTGCCGTACAAAGATAGAAAAAGATACCGCGCCGGCAGATCTTCCAGTTGACCTAGCTGGGTCTACTCGGCTCCGATTTTGGCGTGAGTGGGCTCGTTTATTTGGTCTTGTTGAGCTCTTTCTGGTACGTCAGGTTTCAGGATAAGGGATGGGGAGGGGGTGGGGGGGGGGTGGGGGGTAACGCATCAAGGAGATATCCCAGAAGCGTCAGGTGTATGGCTAAGGGCCACTTAGACTATGAGACTATTAAAACAAATAATATATAAATAAAAAATTTTTCGAAGTCCCTGGGGTGACTTAGCCCTAGAGGGTTGATATTTTACCCAGAGGTGCGGGTGGTCCCTTATGGTTGAGTATTCAACCAGGGGGGGGGGGTCAGGGGGGGGGGCTTCGAAAAATATGTTATTTTTTGTCTAGGACGCACCGTTTCAGAGTTACAGGCCTTTTTCAGTTTTGGTGCGGTTGGTAAACTATTTTCCGTTTCCTGAAAATGGTTTATCTTAAAAACTATTAATCTTAAAATTATTTTGAGAGTGGGCTCTCCTAGGGGAAGGTGCAACAAGCGTCTGATGGTTCTTAAAAGTGGAGCGTCCCCAATAGGGTGTGAGCTGTTGCCTTCTGAAAAAAATTTAAAAATACCAAAAACCGCAAATGTCCGATTTTTGTTCGCCCAGTTTCACTTACTTCGGGCTCTGTAACTCTGAAACGGGTTGTCCCCGGAGTCTGGTTCTTAATCCTAATCTTAAACACTAAACTAATCTACTTATTTATCTAAGGGTCCAAGCGTTACCGCTGATCTTCGCCGCTCCAGCGACGTCCGAAGTCTTCCCGGGGGTGCCTGCTCCAAGGGGTGGTGCTGACTGTGGAGTGACCTATGTCGGGTTGTAGGGCGGATGTTCCTCCAACTGCTGGCGCCGGTGAGGTTCCTGTACCTGGAACGGTTCAGGAGATATTCCCCTGGGAAGGCGAAAATTTGACCCTGGCGAGCTGGTGGTAAAATGGCCAGGGTACTCGATAGCGATATGCTTTCTCGTGAGAGAACCAATTTTTTCTTATTTTCGCGATCCGACGCTCCGTTCCAGGGTTACAACCCCGACAAGGTTAATTGGTAATGGCGTTCCGGGCAGAGGTTCGGAATTAATTCTGTGGAAATTCCGATTCCAGTCCAGTCTCCCTGTTTTCTCCAGATTCTGGAAACCGGTGAGGTTCCGCTTCAAGTCAGTATGGGTGCCTATTTATTTAGTGCCCTGCTGATTTTTAGCAGGAGGTCAAAGTCATAAGGGCGAAACCACTTTCTGCAAATAGCACTTTCTGACGGATCCAGGGGGTGGAAAAATAATTTTCGACCAGAATAGTCCAAATCGTAGTCTGAGCAGACTTATCGGATTTTTTCCCGATTTTTTATCTTTATATTTAGCTGTGTATATATTTATTGTAAATTGATTTTAATTTTATAACTTTTAATTGGCTTGTCTGAAAATTATGAAAATTTGCACTTGTGTTCTTTAATCTATGCACTGTTTTTTAAAGTCCAAAAATATATAAGTTACCGATCTAAATTTTGAGTTCTAGGGGGTTGTTTCTTAAAAAGTTTTTTGGTAACCTTAAAGTCCTTGTATCTTCCAGGTAAGTGGTCCAATTTCGCTGGTCAAGGTGTCAGGTGAATGGGTACGGCTTCCTGCGCCTATCCCTGTCTCCAGTTTTCCCCTCCGACTGCTGGATCTCGACCTCGTGTCCACGTGGATTTCCCTGATGGTCCTGTAACTCGGCGAGTTTTCACGGGAAAAATCCCAAACTCAGCCAGGATGTGGAGCTTGTCCAGGTGCTTCGAAGGGCAATCCAAGAACACAGGGTCACCGATCGAAATCGAGCAGCGTTTCACTTTTTCACTTTTTGTTGTCACTTTTGGGGTTAAAATTTCGGTTTTTCGGCTGTAACTTCGCGAGTTTTTCACCGATTTCAAAACTTTTTTCACTAGCCGACGTAACTTTGCAGCGCGCAACTTTTAGCAAAAATTTGGGTATTTTTGCACACTTTAGCTATTTTTAAGGATTTTTCGAGCGCGGAGCGGCTTAAAAGTGATCCGATCGCGGCGGGGGGCGCCGTGAGACTGGGTTAGGTTAGGTTAGGTTAGGTTAGGTTAGGTTGGGGGACCCCCCACAGTGCTTGCGTCCACGTCGCGTCCCCTGGAAACGACCCAGTTCTGACCACCGTAACGGAGTGGCAGACTGGGTTGGCCAAAGTGCACTGTGCATTCGTAGTACCATTTTATATTTGCCTTGTTTTCTACGAATTTGCGGAACTATCATGTCGAGCTCTATGCGGGATGCCTGCGGGCGATTTTTAAAACAAAAAGGCCCTTCTCAGGGCCAGCCAAAAGGCCCTTCTCAGGGCCAACCCAAGGGCCCTTCTCAGGGCCAACCCAAAGGCCCTTCTCAGGGCCAACCCAAAGGCCCTTCTCAGGGCCAGCCAAAAGGCCCTTCTCAGGGCCCACCCAAAGGCCCTTCTCAGGGCCAACCAAAAGGCCCTTCTCAGGGCCAATCTGAGGGCGCATCGGCGTCGGAGGCTAGCCGCGCGGTGTCTGCGGCTAGCATCTATAGCTTAGCGGACGAGTTGTTGGACTCCGACAACGAGTCCATTATCTGCGAGTCGGACGCAAGTTCGGGGATTGGTCGCCGGGAGCCGGAGAAGCGGGCCCGTCACAGAAATGGGTCCGGGGGTTCCTCGGACTCGAGGCGGCCATCCTACGCGAAGGCCAGGAAGCCGGTGTCGGACACCCACGACGTGGGTCTGGCAGAGGCCCAACACCAGTTGGACCTGTCTCGGCGGGCGCAGCTCCAGCAAGACCTGGAGGAGCGGGTTGCGGCTAAGGAGCAACGGACGCGCGCCGCCCGGGCCAAGTCCGGATACGGCGCGTCCCGCGTTGTCTATGCGGACCACTCACTGGTGGAGCTGGAGCGGATGGCTGAGGAGGACGAAGAGGAGATAGTGGAAGTCGCCTCTAAGTCCTCTAATTTAAAGGGGACTTTTCAAAAGTCCCTTAAATGCAGGGCCGCGAGCATGCGCGGCATCGTCGGGGAGCTGGTGCAGCGGAAGGCGACCGACGAAACGCGGCAACTGCAGGCGAAAGTCGATCGCCTGCAGTCAGAGGTCAGCCAGCTGCACCAGAAGCTGGCTGATGCCACGGCCCGGCCAAACCAAGCCGAGCCGAGACCAGCGGCTGAGGTCCCTCCCTCCAACCTTGAGGATATAATCCGCAAGGTCATCATGGAGGAGAGGGCCTTCACGAGAGCCTGTCTTGCGGGCATAGAGGACAGGCTCTTGCCTGAAAAGCGCCTCCGACCGCCGCTCGCGGCGGACAATAGGCCACGCGAGCTGGAGCCGGAACATGCGCCTTTGGGAGGCCCAGCATCGGGTGCGCAGCCCCAGGCCTCGAAGCCCTCCAAGGGCAAAGGGAAGGGCAAGGGCAAGAGGACCAAGGAGGCCTCTCAAACGCCCTCCACGAGCGCGGAGGCAGCGTCTGACGCCCCAGCCGACCCCCGGAACTCGCAGGGGGAAGACGCCCTTCTTCCCTCCAACACCCCGTCCAACCAGCCCTGGACAAAAGTGGTCAAGGGGGGAAAGGGGAAAAAGCCCAAGCCCGCTGCGACTGCTCCAGCAGGCAAAAAGGCTCCAGCCGGCGGGAGAAAACTGGTTCCTCCCAAAACCGCGGCCGTCGTGGTGACCATCACCCCGGAGGCCGTGGAACGGGGGGAGACGTACGCGTCCGTAATGAAGCGGGCGCGTACCAACGCCGATCCTACCCAACTGGGGATCGGTACACCGTCGTGCCGCCGGACCCAGGCCGGGGCTCGAATTTTCGAGTTCGCGGGGACTCAGGGCAGCGCCAACGCGGACCTCTTCGCAACCAAGTTGCAAGAGGTCATTGCGGACGTGGCAAAAGTCGCCAGGCCTGAGAAGTCTGTAGCCTTGGAGGTGACCGACCTCGACGACTCGGTCACAAAGGAGGAGGTGGTGGCGGCGGTCGCAGCTATGGGGGGCTGTGGCGTCACAGCGGTGCAAGGTCGGGCCATCAGGCCCGGCCGCGGCGGCATGGGCACCATTCGCCTTGAGTGCCCAGTCGCCGCAGCTATAGCCGTCCTCGCCAAGGGACGGCTTTCTGTCGGATTCAGCTCGGGTGTAGTCCGGGCACTCGCAGCCAAGCCCCTGCGCTGCTATAAGTGCTTAGGAGTCGGACACACTCGGGCCCTTTGTCCGTCCGAGGTCGACAGGGCGGATAATTGTTTCCGATGTGGCAAGGACGGGCACAAGTCCGCCTCCTGCGAGGCCGCCACGCCGCACTGCGCGGTGTGTGCCGCCAGTGGCTGCCCGGCGGGCCACGTGACGATGGGGAGGAAGTGCAATCCCCCCCCAAAGAAGGGCAAAGTGCAGGCGTCGATCCGGCCTGCCGCTGCCGCCGCCATCCCTGAGGCTGGGACTTCGGCGGCCGTGGAGGGTGATGCGATGTCTGATTGATGGATAGGGTCAGACATCGCATCCTTCAGGTGAACACCAACCACTGCAGAGCAGCCCAGGATCTGCTGATGCAGACCATGGCTGAGTGGTTGGTGGACGTGGCGGTGGTTGCCGAGCCGTACTCGGTCCCTGGCCGTTGGCTGGGTGACCGGGATGGCTCGGTGGCATTGGTTGCGCGGTCTTCCACGGACTCCCCTCCCCTCTCGCTCTTAGAGAGGGGACCGGGATACGTGGCCGCCGCGTGGGCGGATGTGGCACTGGTGGGAGTATATTTCTCACCAAACCGCCCTCTCTCGGATTTCGAGAATTTTCTGGAAATCCTCACCGCAGTGGTCGGGAGGGCGGCGCCACGCCAGGTCGCAATATTGGGCGACCTGAACGCCAAGTCGACGGCCTGGGGCAACCCGGCCGTTTCCTGCAACGTCCGGGGTCGCGCCGTGGAATTTTGGGCGGCGTCGTGCGGTGTGTCCCTCTTAAACAGAGGGACCGTCCACACATGTGTGCGGCAGCGGGGAGGGTCGGTGGTCGACGTCTCGTTTGCCACCCCCGTGCTAGCCGCGCACGTCGCGAACTGGCGGGTGGAGATGGTGGAGACCTTGTCGGACCACCGATATGTGCGGTTCGACATCTCCACCCAGAGCTCCCTGGGGACGGTCCGCTCGGGCCAATCCAGGTTCCCACGGTGGGCTCTCACCCGCCTGGACCGAGAGGCTGCGGAGGAGGCGGCGTTCGTCCAAGACTGGCTCGCGCCTCCTGTCGAGGCCCTTGACGTGGACGCCGCGGCGATCCAGCTGAGGGGGTCCCTGACCGAGGTGTGCAACTCCAGCATGCCCCGGTCTCGCCGCCCACCTCCCCGCCGCGCCGTCTATTGGTGGTCGGAGGAACTGGCGGGGCTCCGATCCGCCTGCGTAGCGGCCAGGAGGGCCTACACGCGGAGTCGGAGGCGCAGGACCCGAGACCCCACCAACGAGGAGGGCCTCTATGCCTCTTACGTCGAGGCAAAGACGGTCCTCAAGGCGGCAATGCGCGCGGCCGAGGACTCGGCGAGAGCCGAGATGCTGGAGGGTCTCGACAGGGACCCCTATGGTAGACCATACAAAGCGGCGCGGAATAAACTGCGCCTCTGTGGTCCTCCACTGACGGAGTCCCTCGAGCCGGCATTGCTGGATGGGGTGGTCCGGTCCCTGTTCCCGCCCAGGGCCGACTTCGCCCCGCCAGCGATGGACCCTCCGCGGGAGGCGATTCCGCCGGAGGAAGCGGAGGAGGAGGTCCCCGCGGTTACGGCGTCGGAACTTTACGCGGGGACTCTCCGCCTCCGCGCTAAGAACACGGCCCCAGGGCCGGACGGCGTTCCCGCACGGGTGGTGGCTATCGCCGCCTCACTGATGGAGGAGAGGTTTCGGGACCTCTTTAGCGCGTGTTTCACGACAGGAAGGTTCCCGAAACCTTGGAAGGAGGGGCGGTTATGCCTCCTCCGGAAGGAGGGACGCCCGGCGGACTCCCCCTCGGCTTACCGGCCCATCGTTTTGCTCGACGAGGTCGGTAAGTTATTCGAGGGGATAATCGCCGACCGGCTGAATAGCCTGCTGGGGACGGTGGGGCCGGACCTGTCGGACGCCCAATTCGGGTTCCGACGGGGTCGTTCGACGGTCGACGCGTTGGCCCTACTCAAGGGCCAGGTGAGGGAGGCAGTCGAGGCGGGTGACGGAGTGTTGGCGGTGTCATTCGACATAGCAAACGCCTTCAACTCTGTCCCCCACTCGACAATCTTGGAGGCACTCCGGTACCACGGCGTGCCTCAGTACTTGCGCCAACTCTTGGCCAGCTACTTGGAGGACCGGGTGGTCCTCCTTGAGGACAAGACGGCCAGAGTGAGGCGATATGGCGCAGAGTCCGGTGTTCCACAGGGGTCGGTCTTAGGACCACCGCTGTGGAACATTGGATTCGACTGGCTCCTGGGGGGAACCTCCTCCAAGGCACGAGCATCATTTGCTACGCAGATGATCATTCCATCATTCCATCATTCCCTCCTCATTGCCCGGGGGAGGGACTTCAGGGAGGCGGCCAGTTTGGCCTCTGCTGGCGGATCCTTAGTGGCGGGAAGGATCCGCCGCCTTGGGCTGAAGGTTGCGCTGCACAAAACCGAGGCCGTGTACTTCCACGGGCCTCGGCAGCGCATCCCTCCTGACGGCCACATTGTGGTGGAGGGCGTCAGGATCGAGGTCAAGGCCCAGATGAAATATTTGGGCCTTGTACTCGACAGCAGGTGGCGCTTCGGCCCACACTTCAGCGGGCTGTCGACGCGCCTGCTGAAGACCGCGAACGCCCTGTCCTGGCTCCTCCCGAACCTGGGAGGTCCGAAGGCGCGATGCCGGCGCTTGTATGCCGGCATCCTTAAGAGCATGGCCCTTTACGGGGCCCCAATCTGGGCGGACTCCCTCCACAGGAGGGAGAACGCCACTGCCATCCGCAGGCCACAAAGAGCCATTGCACTGCGGGTGGCGAGGGCCTACCGATCGGTGGGGTTCTCGGCGGCGTGCGCTCTGGCCGGCACCCCTCCTTGGGAGCTCGAGGCATGGGTGCTGACCAGAGTGTACGAATGGACGGCGCGGCGTAAGGCGCTCGGGGAGCTCCCCGCCGCAGAAGAGCGAGAGGCCGTGCGGCAAGAGGCGAAGGACGCAATCGTCCACCATTGGACGGAGGACCTCGCCTCTGCCGCTTTTGGTCGCCGAACTGTGGACGCGCTCGGGCCAGTCCTGAAGGATTGGCTTGAGCGGTCCCACGGTTTCCTCTCTTTCCGTCTGGTGCAGGTGTTATCCGGCCATGGCTGTTTCGGATCGTACCTGCACCGGTTAGGGAGGGAGGAGACCCCGGCGTGCCACGACTGTGGCGCGCCGGAGGACACGGCGCAGCACACCCTCGAGGTGTGCCCAGCTTGGTCCGAGCTGCGCCGCGGTCTGACCGCGGTGGTTGGACAGGACCTCTCACTTCCCGGCGTAGTCAACGCCATGCTGGGGAGCGAGGAGGCCTGGACAGCGGCCGCCTCCTTTTGCGAGGATGTAATCTCGCAAAAGGAGGAGGCGGAGCGCGCGCGGGAGGACGACCCTCTTGCTGCGCCACTCCGCAGACGAAGAAGGGGTCGGAGAAGGCGCCGTCCTCTCCCTCCTCATGGTGGCGATGGGCGGGTGGCAGGCACGGGGGTGCCTGCGCCCGCATTGCACCCATCACCACCTTCGTCAAGCATTCCCGGACCCGTCCTCCCCCCCCCTACGGGCGTGGGGTGAGGGCGTGAGGGGTCCGCCCTGAGGGGCCATCGTCGGCGGAGGACTGGTCGTTAAGGCTGTGCCAGTTTCCCAGTCCCTCGCTACTCAGACGAAGCGGGAATGCCGCTGGGTCTTTTTAGTGGGTATACCGGGTCAGACCGGGGAGTCCCACATAGCCCCCCATCCCCCGATGGGAGGGTATGCGTAATGCATTTTTTCCCAGCGTCAAAAAAAAAAAAAAAAAAAAAAAAAAAAAAAAAAAAAAAAAAAGGTTAGGTTAGGTTGGGGGACCCCCCACAGTGCTTGCGTCCACGTCGCGTCCCCTGGAAACGACCCAGTTCTGACCACCGTAACGGAGTGGCAGACTGGGTTGGCCAAAGTGCACTGTGCTTTCGTAGCTATCATTTTATCCTTGCCTTGCGTACTACGAACCTGCGGAAATGTCGAGCTCTACGCGGGACGCCTGCGGGCGGTTTTTAAAACAAAAAGGCCCTTCTCAGGGCCAACCCAAAGGCCCTTCTCAGGGCCAACCCAAAGGCCCTTCTCAGGGCCAACCCAAAGGCCCTTCTCAGGGCCAGCCAAAAGGCCCTTCTCAGGGCCCACCCAAAGGCCCTTCTCAGGGCCCACCCAAAGGCCCTTCTCAGGGCCAGCCAAAAGGCCCTTCTCAGGGCCAACCCAAAGGCCCTTCTCAGGGCCAACCCAAAGGCTCTTCTCAGGGCCAACCCAAAGGCCCTTCTCAGGGCCACCCCGACGCTCCGGCGTCAGAGACTAGCCGCGCGCCGTCTGTGGCTAGTTTCCTTGGAGGAGTGGACGAGTCGTCTGACAACGACTCGTGGATGAGTTTGTCGGACGCGGACGACTCTCGGTCGCGGAAGCGAGTCCGCAAGAGCGGTGGGTCCGGGGGCTCCTCAGCCTCAAGGTCGACGAAGTCGCCGAAGGCTAAAAAGCCGACGGTGGCCGCGGAGACCCATGTCGTTGGGCTCGCGGACGCCCAACGCCAGTTGGACCTGGCTCGACGGGCGCAGCTCCAGCAAGAGCTGGAGGAGCGGGTTGCCGCCAAAGAAAAACGGGCGCACGCCGCCCGGGAAAAGTCCGGGTACGGTGCGTCCCGTGTTGTATACGCGGACCACTCTCTGGCCGAGCTGGAGAGGATGGCGGAGGAGGACGAGGAGGAGATTGTGGAGGTCGCCTCTAAGTCCTCCAACCTGAAGGGGACCTTCCAAAAGGCCCTCAAGAGCAGGGCCGCGAGCTTGCGCGGTGTCGTCGCGGAGCTCGTCAAGCGGAAGGCCACCGACGAGACGCGGCAACTGCAGGCGAAGGTCGATCGCCTGCAGTCGGAGGTCAGCCAGCTTCATCTGAAGCTGGCTGAAGCCACGGCCCGGCCACAACAGGCCCACACAAGCCCTGCGGCAGAGGGCCCCGCCTCCAACCTTGAGGATATCATCCGCAAGGTTGTAATGGAGGAGAGGGCCTTCACGAGAGCCTGCTTTGCAGGCATCGAGGACCGGCTCTTGCCGGAGAAACGCCTTCGGCCGCCGCTTGCGGCGGATAACAGGCAGAGTGAGCCGGGGCCGTCCTCCTCCCAGACGGAAGACGCCCTGCTTCCGTCAACCACCCCATCCAACGAGTGGACCGAAGTTGTCCGCAAGGGGAAGGGGAAGGGGAAAAAGTCGGCGACCGCCCCCAACAACCCTCCCAGCCAATCGCAGACGGCCGGCAAGGGAAAGGGGAGCGGGAAGGAAAAAGGGAGGGGAAAGGGGCACCTAGTCGCTCCAAAAACCGCGGCAGTTGTGGTAACACTCACCGCGGAGGCTGCGGAGCGAGGGGAGACCTATGAATCCGTTTTGGTGCGGGCGCGTCCCAATGCCGATCCAACCAAACTTGGGATCGGCACTGTGACTTGCCGGCGGACCCAAGCCGGGGCCCGAATATTCGAGTTCCCGGGGGCAGATGCGAGTGCCCATGCGGACCTCTTTGCCGCGAAGCTCCAGGAGGTCATCGCGGATTCGGCCAAGGTGGCCCGACCGGTCAAGTCGGCGGCCATAGAGGTGACGGACCTCGATGACTCCGTCACCAAGGAGGAGGTGATGGCGGCGGTTGCAGCGATAGGGGGCTGTGGCGTCGCGGCGGTCCAAGGCCGGGACATAAGGCCCGGCCGCGGCGGCATGGGCACCATTCGCCTCGAGTGCCCAATCGCTGCTGCCAAAGCCGTCCTTGCCAAGGGACGGCTCACGGTCGGTTTCAGCTCGGGTGCAGTCCGGGCACTCGAGAACCAGCCTCTGCGGTGTTTCCGGTGCCTCGGCATCGGACACACCCGGCCACTGTGTCCGTCCACGGTAGACAGGACGGACACATGCTACCGCTGCGGTAAGGAGGGCCACAAAGCCGCCTCCTGCGAGGTCGCCAAGCCGCACTGCGTGGTGTGTGCCGCCAGTGGCTGCCCGGCGGACCACATTATGAAGGGGAGGAACTGCAATCCTCCCCCTAAGCGGGGCAAAGCGCAGGCGCCGACCGGGCCTGCTGCTACAGTTAGCACCGTCGCTCCTGCGGCGGCTGCGGAGGGGGGTGCGATGTCCGACTGATGGATAGAGTCGAACATCGCATCCTTCAGGCGAACACCAACCACTGCAGAGCAGCCCAGGATCTGCTGATGCAGACCATGGCTGAGTGGTTGGTGGACTTGGCGGTGGTCGCCGAGCCTTACTCGGTCCCTGGCCGTTGGCTGGGCGACCGGGACGGCTTGGTGGCGTTGGTGTCGCGGCCTTCCACGGACTCCCCTCCCCTCTCGCTCTTAGAGAGGGGACCGGGATACGTGGCCGCCGCGTGGGGAGACATGGCCCTGGTCGGGGTCTATTTCTCTCCAAACCGCCCTCTCTCGGACTTCGAGGATTTTCTCGAAATCATCACCGCAGTCGTAGGGAGGGCGGCGCCGCGCCAGGTCGTGGTGTTGGGTGACCTGAACGCCAAGTCGGTGGCCTGGGGCAACCTGGCCGCCGGGTGCAACGTCCGGGGACGCGCCGTCGAGTTTTGGGCGGCCTCATGTGGTGTGTCCCTCCTCAACAGGGGGGCGGTCCACACGTGTGTGCGGCAACAGGGCGGGTCGGTGGTGGACGTCTCGTTTGCCACGCCCGTGCTGGCCGCCCGCGTCGTCAACTGGCGGGTAGAGATGGTGGAGACCTTGTCGGACCACCGATATGTGCGGTTCGACATCTCCATCCGGGGAGGGGGAATGGCCCGCGCTGTGCAATCTCCCTTCCCGCGGTGGGCACTCACCCACCTGGACCGGGAGGCAGCTAAGGAGGCGGCCTTTCTTCAGGACTGGCTGTCGCCCCCCGTCGAGGTCCTGGACGTGGACGCCGCAGCGGTCCGGCTCAGGGAATCCCTGACAGAGGTGTGCAACTCCAGCATGCCTCGGTCTCGCCGTCCGCCTCCCCGTCGCGCCGTCTATTGGTGGACGGAGGAGCTGGCGGCGCTCAGGGCCGCCTGCGTGGCGGCCAGAAGGGCCTACACGCGGAGCCGACGACGCAGCGCCCAAAACCGAGTCCGGGCAGAGGAGGACCTCCTATACGCCTCTTACCGAGAGGCGACGACGGTCCTCAAAGCTGCAATGGGCGCTGCAAAAGACTCGGCGAGGGCCGAGATGCTGGAAGGTCTCGACAGGGATCCTTATGGGAGACCATACAGGGCGGCGCGGAACCAGCTACGCCCTTATGGTCCTCCACTGACGGAGACCCTCGAGCCAGCGTTGCTGGACGGGGTGGTACGGTCGCTGTTTCCGCGCAGGGCCGACTTCACCCCACCAACGATGGATCCCCCGCAAGGGGCGGCTTCGCCGGATGAGGAGGTCCCCCCGGTGACGGCGGCGGAGTTCTACGCAGGGGTTCTCAGCCTCCGCGCGAAGAAGACGGCCCCTGGACCAGACGGCGTCCCCGCACGGGTTGTGGCGATCGCCGCCTCCCAAATGGAGGACAGGTTTCGGGACCTCTTCAGCGCGTGCTTTACGGCTGGGAGGTTCCCGAAACTGTGGAAGGAGGGGCAGCTATGCCTTCTCCGAAAGGAGGGACGCCCGGTGGACTCCCCATCGGCATACCGGCCCATCGTCCTGCTCGATGAGGTCGGTAAATTGTTCGAGGGGATTGTCGCCTCCCGGCTTGATAGCCTTTTGCGGGGGGTAGGGCCGGATTTGTCGGATGCCCAATTTGGTTTCCGTCGTGGGCGTTCGACAATCGACGCGCTGGCCCTACTCAAGGGCCAAGTGAAGGAGGCGGTGGAGGCGGGGGACGGAGTGCTGGCGGTGTCATTCGACATTGCAAACGCCTTCAACTCCGTCCCCCACTCGACGATATTGGAGGCGCTCCAGTATCACGGAGTGCCCCAATACCTGCGGAACCTCCTGGCCAGCTACTTGGAGGGCCGAGAGGTCCTCCTCGTGGACAAAACGGCCACAGTGAGGCGGTACGGCGCAGAGTCCGGTGTTCCGCAAGGGTCAGTGCTGGGGCCCCCCCTGTGGAACATCGGGTTCGACTGGCTCCTACGGGGAGCCCTCCTCCAGGGTACGAGTGTCATCTGCTACGCGGATGACACTCTCCTCACTGCCCGGGGGAGGAACTTCGGAGATGCGGCCTGTCTGGCCTCGGCTGGCGGGTCCTTGGTTGCAGAGAGGATCCGCCACCTGGGATTGAAGGTGGCGCTGCACAAGACGGAGGCCGTGTTCTTTCGCGGGCCTAGGCAGCGCTGCCCTCCCGACGCTCACATTGTCGTGGAGGGCGTCAGAGTGGAGGTCCAGCCCCAGATGAAGTATCTGGGTCTGGTGCTGGACGACAGGTGGCGCTTTGGCCCGCATTTCAGCGGGCTGTCGACGCGCCTGTTAAAAGCCGCGGACGGTCTCTCATGGCTCCTCCCGAATCTGGGGGGGCCCAAGGCAAAATGCCGGCGCCTATATGCCGGCATCCTGCGGAGCATGGCCCTATACGGGGCCCCCATCTGGGCAGACTCCCTTCACAGGAGGGAGAATGCGACCGCCATCCGCAAGCCCCAAAGGGCCATTGCACAGCGGGTGGCAAGGGCCTACCGCTCGGTAGGTTTCTCGGCGGCGTGCGCTCTGGCCGGCACTCCTCCTTGGGAGTTGGAGGCCTGGGTGCTCGCCAGAGTGTACGAGTGGACTGCGCAACGGAAGGCGCTCGGGGAGCGCCCCGTCACCGAGGAGCGGGAGGCCGTGCGGCGGGAGGCGAAGGACGCCATCGTCCTCCACTGGACGGAGGACCTCGCCGCAGCCGCTTTTGGCCGCCGGACGTTAGACGCGCTCGGTCCGGTCCTGCAGGGCTGGCTCGAGCGGTCCCACGGTTTCCTCTCGTTCCGTCTGGTGCAGGTGTTATCCGGCCATGGCTGTTTCGGATCGTACCTGCACCGGTTAGGGAGGGAGGAGACCCCGGCGTGCCACGACTGTGGCGCGCCGGAGGACACGGCGCAGCACACCCTTGAGGTGTGCCCAGCTTGGTCCGAGCTGCGCCGCGGTCTGACCGCGGTGGTTGGACAGGACCTCTCACTTCCCGGCGTAGTCAACGCCATGCTGGGGAGCGAGGAGGCCTGGACAGCGGTTGCCTCCTTTTGCGAGGATGTAATCTCGCAAAAGGAGGAGGCGGAGCGCGCGCGGGAGGACGACCCTCTCGCTGCGCCACTCCGCAGACGAAGAAGGGGTCGGAGAAGGCGCCGTCCTCTCCCTCCTCATGGTGGCGATGGGCGGGTAGCAGGCGCGGGGGTGCCTGCGCCCGCATTGCACCCATCACCACCTTCGTCAGTCATTCCCGGGCCCATCCTCCCCCCCCCTACGGGCGTGGGGTGAGGGCGTGATGGGTCCGCCCTGAAGGGCAATCGTCGGCGGAGGACTGGTCGTTAAGGCTATGCCAGTTTCCCAGTCCCTCGCCACTCAGACGAAGCGGGAATGCCGCTGGGTCTTTTTAGTGGGTATACCGGGTCAGACCGGGGAGTCCCACATAGCCCCCCATCCCCCGATGGGAGGGTATGCGTAATGCATTTTTTCCCAGCGCAAAAAAAAAAAAAAAAAAAAAAAAAAGGTTAGGTTAGGTTCAGTCGTAGGGAGGGCGGCGCCGCGCCAGGTCGTGGTGTTGGGTGACCTGAACGCCAAGTCGGTGGCCTGAGGCAACCCAGCCGCCGGGTGCAACGTCCGGGGACGCGCCGTCGAGTTTTGGGCGGCCTCATGTGGTGTGTCCCTCCTCAACAGGGGGGCGGTCCACACGTGTGCGCGGCAACAGGGCGGGTCGGTGGTGGACGTCTCGTTTGCCACGCCCGCGCTGGCCGCCCGCGTCGTTAACTGGCGGGTAGAGACGGTGGAGACCTTGTCGGACCACCGATATGTGCGGTTCGACATCTCCACCCGGGGAGGGGGAATGGCCCGCGCTGTGCAATCTCCCTTCCCACGGTGGGCACTCACCCGCCTGGACCGGGAGGCAGCTAAGGAGGCGGCCTTTCTTCAGGACTGGCTGTCGCCCCCCGTCGAGGTCCTGGACGTGGACGCCGCAGCGGTCCGGCTCAGGGAATCCCTGACAGAGGTGTGCAACTCCAGCATGCCTCGGTCTCGCCGTCCGCCTCCCCGTCGTGCCGTCTATTGGTGGACGGAGGAGCTGGCGGGGCTCAGGGCCGCCTGCGTGGCAGCCAGAAGGGCCTACACGCGGAGCCGACGGCGCAGCGCCCAAAACCGAGTCCGGGCAGAGGAGGACCTCCTATACGCCTCTTACCGAGAGGCGACGACGGTCCTCAAAGCTGCAATGGGCGCTGCAAAAGACTTGGCGAGGGCCGAGATGCTGGAGGGTCTCGACAGGGATCCTTATGGGAGACCATACAGGGCGGCGCGGAACCAGCTACGCCCTTATGGTCCCCCACTGACGGAGACCCTCGAGCCAGCGTTGCTGGACGGGGTAGTCCGGTCCCTGTTTCCGCGCAGGGCCGACTTCACCCCACCAACGATGGATCCCCCGCAAGGGGCGGCTTCGCCGGATGAGGAGGTCCCCCCGGTGACGGCGGCGGAGTTCTACGCGGGGGTTCTCAGCCTCCGCGCGAAGAAGACGGCCCCTGGACCAGACGGCGTCCCCGCACGGGTGGTGGCGATCGCCGCCTCCCAAATGGAGGACAGGTTTCGGGACCTCTTCAGCGCGTGCTTTGCGGCTGGAAGGTTCCCGAAACTGTGGAAGGAGGGGCAGCTATGCCTCCTCCGAAAGGAGGGACGCCCGGTGGACTCCCCATCGGCATACCGGCCCATCGTCCTGCTCGATGAGGTCGGTAAATTGTTCGAGGGGATTGTCGCCTCCCGGCTTGATAGCCTTTTGCGGGGGGTAGGGCCGGATTTGTCGGATGCCCAATTTGGTTTCCGTCGTGGGCGTTCGACAATCGACGCGCTGGCCCTACTCAAGGGCCAAGTGAAGGAGGCGGTGGAGGCGGGGGACGGAGTGCTGGCGGTGTCATTCGACATTGCAAACGCCTTCAACTCCGTCCCCCACTCGACGATATTGGAGGCGCTCCGGTATCACGGAGTGCCCCAATACCTGCGGAACCTCCTGGCCAGCTACTTGGAGGGCCGAGAGGTCCTCCTCGTGGACAAAACGGCCACAGTGAGGCGGTACGGCGCAGAGTCCGGTGTTCCGCAAGGGTCAGTGCTGGGGCCCCCCCTGTGGAACATCGGGTTCGACTGGCTCCTACGGGGAGCCCTCCTCCAGGGTACGAGTGTCATCTGCTACGCGGATGACACTCTCCTCACTGCCCGGGGGAGGAACTTCGGAGATGCGGCCTGTCTGGCCTCGGCTGGCGGGTCCTTGGTTGCAGAGAGGATCCGCCACCTGGGATTGAAGGTGGCGCTGCACAAGACCGAGGCCGTGTTCTTTCGCGGGCCTCGGCAGCGCTGCCCTCCCGACGCTCACATTGTCGTGGAGGGCGTCAGAGTGGAGGTCCAGCCCCAGATGAAATATCTGGGCCTGGTGCTGGACGACAGGTGGCGCTTCGGCCCGCATTTCAGCGGGCTGTCGACGCGCCTGTTGAAAGCCGCGGACGGCCTCTCATGGCTCCTCCCGAACCTGGGGGGGCCTAAGGCGAAATGCCGGCGCCTATATGCCGGCATTCTGCGGAGCATGGCCCTATACGGGGCCCCCATCTGGGCAGACTCCCTTCACAGGAGGGAGAATGCGACCGCCATCCGCAAGCCCCAAAGGGCCATTGCACAGCGGGTGGCAAGGGCCTACCGCTCGGTGGGCTTCTCGGCGGCGTGCGCTCTGGCCGGCACTCCTCCTTGGGAGTTGGAGGCCTGGGTGCTCGCCAGAGTGTACGAGTGGACTGCGCAACGGAAGGCGCTCGGGGAGCGCCCCGTCACCGAGGAGCGGGAGGCCGTGCGGCGGGAGGCGAAGGACGCCATCGTCCTCCACTGGACGGAGGACCTCGCCGCAGCCGCTTTTGGCCGCCGGACGTTAGACGCGCTCGGTCCGGTCCTGCAGGGCTGGCTCGAGCGGTCCCACGGTTTCCTCTCGTTCCGTCTGGTGCAGGTGTTATCCGGCCATGGCTGTTTCGGATCGTACCTGCACCGGTTAGGGAGGGAGGAGACCCCGGCGTGCCACGACTGTGGCGCGCCGGAGGACACGGCGCAGCACACCCTTGAGGTGTGCCCAGCTTGGTCCGAGCTGCGCCGCGGTCTGACCGCGGTGGTTGGACAGGACCTCTCACTTCCCGGCGTAGTCAACGCCATGCTGGGGAGCGAGGAGGCCTGGACAGCGGTTGCCTCCTTTTGCGAGGATGTAATCTCGCAAAAGGAGGAGGCGGAGCGCGCGCGGGAGGACGACCCTCTCGCTGCGCCACTCCGCAGACGAAGAAGGGGTCGGAGAAGGCGCCGTCCTCTCCCTCCTCATGGTGGCGATGGGCGGGTAGCAGGCGCGGGGGTGCCTGCGCCCGCATTGCACCCATCACCACCTTCGTCAGTCATTCCCGGGCCCATCCTCCCCCCCCCTACGGGCGTGGGGTGAGGGCGTGATGGGTCCGCCCTGAAGGGCAATCGTCGGCGGAGGACTGGTCGTTAAGGCTATGCCAGTTTCCCAGTCCCTCGCCACTCTGACGAAGCGGGAATGCCGCTGGGTCTTTTTAGTGGGTATACCGGGTCAGACCGGGGAGTCCCACATAGCCCCCCATCCCCCGATGGGAGGGTATGCGTAATGCATTTTTTCCCAGCGCAAAAAAAAAAAAAAAAAAAAAAAAAAAAAAAAAAAAAAAAAAAAAAAAAAAAAGGTTAGGTTAGGTTAGGTTAGGTTGCCCTTCTCAGGGCCAACCCAAAGGCCCTTCTCAGGGCCAACCCAAAGGCCCTTCTCAGGGCCAACCCAAAGGCCCTTCTCAGGGCCAACCCAAAGGCCCTTCTCAGGGCCCACCCAAAGGCCCTTCTCAGGGCCAATCTGAGGGCGCATCGGCGTCGGAGGCTAGCCGCGCGGTGTCTGCGGCTAGCATCTATAGCTTAGCGGGCGAGTTGTTGGACTCCGACGACGAGTCCATGATTTGCGAGTCGGACGCAAGTTCGGGGATTGGTCGCCGGGAGCCGGAGAAGCGGGCCCGTCACAGTAATGGGTCCGGGGGTTCCTCGGACTCGAGGCGGCCATCCTACGCGAAGGCCAGGAAGCCGGTGTCGGACACCCACGACGTGGGTCTGGCAGAGGCCCAACACCAGTTGGACCTGTCTCGGCGGGCGCAGCTCCAGCAAGACCTGGAGGAGCGGGTTGCGGCCAAGGAGCAACGGACGCGCGCCGCCCGCGCCAAGTCCGGATACGGCGCGTCCCGCGTTCTCTATGCGGACCACTCACTGGTGGAGCTGGAGCGGATGGCTGAGGAGGATGAAGAGGAGATAGTGGAAGTCGCCTCTAAGTCCTCTAATTTAAAAGGGACTTTTCAAAAGTCCCTTAAATGCAGGGCCGCGAGCATGCGCGGCATCGTCGGGGAGCTGGTGCAGCGGAAGGCGACCGACGAAACGCGGCAACTGCAGGCGAAAGTTGATCGCCTGCAGTCAGAGGTCAGCCAGCTGCACCAGAAGCTGGCTGATGCCACGGCCCGGCCAAACCAAGCCGAGCCGAGACCAGCGGCTGAGGTCCCCCCCTCCAACCTTGAGGATATAATCCGCAAGGTCATCATGGAGGAGAGGGCCTTCACGAGAGCCTGTCTTGCGGGCATAGAGGACAGGCTCTTGCCTGAAAAGCGCCTCCGACCGCCGCTCGCGGCGGACAATAGGCCACGCGAGCTGGAGCCGGAACCTGCGCCTTTGGGAGGCCCGGCATCGGGTGCGCAGCCCCAGGCCTCGAAGCCCTCCAAGGGCAAAGGGAAGGGCAAGGGCAAGAGGACCGAGGGGGCCTCTCAAACGCCCTCCACGAGCGCGGAGGCAGCGTCTGTCGCCCCAGCCGACCCCCGGAACTCGCAGGGGGAAGACGCCCTTCTTCCCTCCACCACCCCGTCCAACCAGCCCTGGACAAAAGTGGTCAAGGGGGGAAAGGGGAAAAAGCCCAAGCCCGCTGCGACTGCCCCAGCAGGCAAAAAGGCCCCAGCCGGCGGGAGGAAACTGGTCCCTCCCAAAACCGCGGCCGTCGTGGTGACCATCACCCCGGAGGCCGTGGAACGGGGGGAGACTTACGAGTCCGTTTTGGTGCGGGCGCGTCCCAATGCCGATCCAACCAAACTGGGGATCGGCACTGTGACTTGCCGGCGGACCCAAGCCGGGGCTCGAATATTCGAGTTCCCGGGGGCAGAGGCGAGTGCCCATGCGGACCTCTTTGCAGCGAAGCTCCTGGAGGTCATCGCGGATTCGGCCAAGGTGGCCCGGCCGGTCAAGTCGGCGGCCATAGAGGTGACGGACCTCGATGACTCCGTCACCAAGGAGGAGGTGGTGGCGGCGGTCGCAGCGATAGGGGGCTGTGGCGTCGCGGCGGTCCAAGGCCGGGACATAAGGCCCGGCCGCGGTGGCATGGGCACCATTCGCCTCGAGTGCCCAATCGCCGCTGCCAAAGCCGTCCTTGCCAAGGGACGGCTCACGGTAGGGTTCAGCTCGGGTGCAGTCCGGGCACTCGAGAACCAGCCTCTGCGGTGTTTCCGGTGCCTCTGCATCGGACACACCCGGCCCCTGTGTCCGTCTACGGTAGACAGGACGGACACATGCTACCGCTGCGGTAAGGAGGGCCACAAAGCCGCCTCCTGCGAGGTCGCCAAGCCGCACTGCGTGGTGTGTGCCGCCAGTGGCTGCCCGGCAGACCACGTCATGAAGGGGAGGAACTGCAATCCTCCCCCTAAGCGGGGCAAAGCGCCGACATGGTCTGCTGCAGCAGCTAGCTCCGACGTTCCTGCGGCGGCTGCGGAGGGAGGTGCGATGTCCGACTGATGGATAGAGTCGAACATCGCATCGTCTTACTCGGTCCCAGGCCGTTGGCTGGGCGACCGGGACGGCTTGGTGCCGTTGGTGTCGCGGTCTTCCACAGACTCCCCTCTCCTCTCGCTCTTAGAGAGGGGACCGGGATACGTGGCCGCCGCGTGGGAGACATGGCCCTGGTTGGTGTCATTCCGCAGTCGAAGAAGGGGTTGGAGAAGGCACCGTCCTCTCCCTCCTCTTGGTGGCGATGGGCGGGTGGCAGGCGCGGGGGCGCCTGCGCCCGCATTGCACCCATCACCACTTTCGTCGTTCATTCCCGGGCCCGTCCACCTCCCCACGGGGAAGGCGTGAGGGGTCCGCCCTGAAGGGCAATCGTCGGCGGGGGGCTGGTAGTTGAGGCTGTGCCAGTTTCCCAGTCCCTCGCCACGCAGACGAAGCGGGAATGCCGCTGGGTCTTTTTAGTGGGTATACCGGGTCAGACCGGGGAGTCCCACATAGCCCCCCATCCCCCGATGGGAGGGTATGCGTAATGCATTTTTTCCCAGCGCAAAAAAAAAAAAAAAAAAAAAAAAAGGTTAGGTTAGGTTAGGTTAGGTTAGGTTAGGTTAGGTTAGGTTAGGTTAGGTTTTTTTTTTTTTTTTTTTTTTTTTTTTTTTTTTTTTTTTTTTTTTTTTTGCTTTTCCCCGTTATGGGTGGGACGGGCTCTTGTTATGCTAGTTTCTCATTCATTCCAGTTCTCGCATGTATTCCTCTCGCACTTTCAAGCTTCATACTTTGTCTTTCTTTTACTCATCCTTTCATTCTTAGCCGGGTGGGACTCCCGCTATTCTATCTATGTACTTTGTTGTTACTTTTCTTTATTAAGGGATATTCAACACAATAAGTTTTATTAACAACAGTGGCTTATGAACTTGGTTCTTTTACATTCTATGTTCTCTAATTCTATTCTTTTCTTAACTATGTTTTTTATATACTACATTTTTATTTATTCTAAAAACATCTATGTACTGTTTTTGCACATCTATTTTATGGACAATTTGTTTTATTTCTATACTGTTAAAACAATATGTGCAAACTTACTTTTAAAACATTATTATTTCCTAATTTATATAACATACTTATTTTCTTAAATTGCTAGTTTTACAAATATTTCCTTATTTTATGTCTAATACAAAAACAGGTTTATTCTTATACATTACTTTACTAACATAGTTATTCTAACTTATCTACTTATTTCTACTATAATGAACTCAATATTTATAACACATTTTTCTGTAGGTATCTATTTTAGGTATAAGGACATACGGTTTGGACTTGGACATATAGGATTTGGACGTTTCTAAGGGTTTGTGTGTCTTCCTTTCATTTTGTTGCATTTATTTACTTAGGTACTTGCTATTTTGGCAATAATATAATATATACTTAGTTTATACATATTTATTGTCATTTCTTATTCTGGGCTCTTTTATATATTCAAATGTTTTCAAGGGTTGTTTGGAGTGTGTGTTTTGTGTTGTGTGTGTGTTTTGATATACTAGTATATATTGACTATATATTTTATATATCTGTGTTTGTGTTTTGTGTGTGTTTTGTGTTGTGTGTGTGTTCTGATATACTTGTATATAATATTTACTATATATTTTATATATCTGTGCTTGTTTTTGTTTTTCGGTTTCCATGTATATGTTCGTTTTGTAGTTGTTATCTATTTCAATGTACTCCCGGTTTGTGTTGCTGTCTTGGTGTGTTCCTGTGTGTGTTTCTGTGTGTGTTCTGTGTGTTCCTGTGTGTGTTGCTTGTGTTAAGTGTACCTTAGGGAACAGTCTAGGCGTATGCCGTTGTCGTCCGAGCCAGGTAGTCCCATTTCTTGCGGACCGGGCACTCCACGCTAAAGGCGTTATGGTCTGTCTTCTGATTCTTCGAGTGTGCGCAGTTGCAGCACTGCGGTTCCGTACCCGCAACAAACTCCACGCATTTTTCGCGTAAATGCGGTCCTCCGCAGTGACTGCATCTGTCCACACTCTCAGTGCAAAATTTCCGGCCGTGTCCGAATGCTAGACATTTCGTGCATTGGATGAGCGGCGACTGGTCCTCCACCCTTACCCTTTGCAGGTCCAGGTAAAGAGCCCCAGCCTCCGTCATCCTCTGCCATACTTTCGGACTGACCTGAGCGACCACGTGCGCTGTCTTGGGGTTCCTAGTCCTCTTCTTATACTTTATGACAATTTCTTTTTCCTCTTGGTCTAGGTCCCTAAAGATGTTATCATTCTGGGAGTAGAGCGCCTTCACTGGAGGCTGCGGAAAGAGGGGAGACGTACGAATCCGTTTTGGTGCGGGCGCGTCCCAATGCCGATCCAACCAAACTGGGGATCGGCACTGTGACTTGCCGGCGGACCCAAGCCGGAGCTCGTATTTTCGAGTTCCCGGGGGCAGAAGCAAGTGCTCATGCGGACCTATTTGCAGCGAAGCTCCAGGAGGTCATCGCGGATTCCGCTAAGGTGGCCCGACCGGTCAAGTCGGCGGCCATAGAGGTGACGGACCTCGATGACTCCGTCACCAAGGAGGAGGTGGTGGCGGCGGTCGCAGCGATAGGGGGCTGTGGCGTCGCGGCGGTCCAAGGCCGGGACATAAGGCCCGGCCGCGGCGGCATGGGCACCATTCGCCTCGAGTGCCCAATCGCCGCTGCCAAAGCCGTCCTTGCCAAGGGGCGGCTCACAGTCGGGTTCAGCTCGGGTGCAGTCCGGGCACTCGAGGACCAGCCTCTGCGGTGTTTCCGGTGCCTCGGCATCGGACACACCCGGCCCCTGTGTCCGTCCACGGTAGACAGGACGGACACATGCTATCGCTGCGGTAAGGAGGGCCACAAAGCCGCCTCCTGCGAGGTCGCCAAGCCGCACTGCGCGGTGTGTGCCGCGAGTGGCCGCCCGGCAGACCATGTCATGAAGGGGAGGAACTGCAATCCTCCCCCTAAGCGGGGCAAAGCGCAGGCGCCGACCGGGCCTGCTGCTTCAACTAGCACCGTCGTTCCGGCGGCGGATGCGGAGGGGGGTGCGATGTCCGACTGATGGATAGAGTCGAACATCGCATCCTTCAGGCGAACACCAACCACTGCAGAGCAGCCCAGGATCTGCTGATGCAGACCATGGCTGAGTGGTTGGTGGACTTGGCGGTGGTCGCCGAGCCTTACTCAGTCCCTGGCCGTTGGCTGGGCGACCGGGACGGCTTGGTGGCGTTGGTGTCGCGGCCTTCCACGGACTCCCCTCCCCTCTCGCTCTTAGAGAGGGGACCGGGATACGTGGCCGCCGCGTGGGGAGACATGGCCCTGGTGGGGGTCTATTTCTCTCCAAACCGCCCTCTCTCGGACTTCGAGGATTTTCTCGAAATCATCACCGCAGTCGTAGGGAGGGCGGCGCCGCGCCAGGTCGTGGTGTTAGGTGACCTGAACGCCAAGTCGGTGGCCTGGGGCAACCCGGCCGCCGGGTGCAACGTCCGGGGACGCGCCGTCGAGTTTTGGGCGGCCTCATGCGGTGTGTCCCTCCTCAACAGGGGGGCGGTCCACACGTGTGTGCGGCAACAGGGCGGGTCGGTGGTGGACGTCTCATTTGCCACCCCCGCGCTGGCCGCCCGCGTCGTCAACTGGCGGGTAGAGACGGTGGAGACCCTGTCGGACCACCGATATGTGCGGTTCGACATCTCCACCCGGGGAGGGGGAATGGCCCGCGCTGTGCAATCTCCCTTCCCGCGGTGGGCACTCACCCGCCTGGACCGGGAGGCAGCTAAAGAGGCGGCCTTTCTTCAGGACTGGCTGTCGCCCCCCGTCGAGGTCCTGGACGTGGACACCGCAGCGGTCCGGCTCAGGGAATCCCTGACTGAGGTGTGCAACTCCAGCATGCCTCGGTCTCGCCGTCCGCCTCCCCGTCGTGCCGTCTATTGGTGGACGGAGGAGCTGGCGGGGCTCAGGGCCGCCTGCGTGGCGGCCAGAAGGGCCTACACGCGGAGCCGACGGCGCAGCGCCCAAAACCGAGTCCGGGCAGAAGAGGACCTCCTATACGCCTCTTACCGAGAGGCGACGACGGTCCTCAAAGCTGCAATGGGCGCTGCAAAAGACTCGGCGAGGGCCGAGATGCTGGAAGGTCTCGACAGGGATCCTTATGGGAGACCATACAGGGCGGCGCGGAACCAGCTACGCCCTTATGGTCCTCCACTGACGGAGACCCTCGAGCCAGCGTTGCTGGACGGGGTGGTACGGTCGCTGTTTCCGCGCAGGGCCGACTTCACCCCACCAACGATGGATCCCCCGCAAGGGGCGGCTTCGCCGGATGAGGAGGTCCCCCCGGTGACGGCGGCGGAGTTCTACGCAGGGGTTCTCAGCCTCCGCGCGAAGAAGACGGCCCCTGGACCAGACGGCGTCCCCGCACGGGTTGTGGCGATCGCCGCCTCCCAAATGGAGGACAGGTTTCGGGACCTCTTCAGCGCGTGCTTTACGGCTGGGAGGTTCCCGAAACTGTGGAAGGAGGGGCAGCTATGCCTTCTCCGAAAGGAGGGACGCCCGGTGGACTCCCCATCGGCATACCGGCCCATCGTCCTGCTCGATGAGGTCGGTAAATTGTTCGAGGGGATTGTCGCCTCCCGGCTTGATAGCCTTTTGCGGGGGGTAGGGCCGGATTTGTCGGATGCCCAATTTGGTTTCCGTCGTGGGCGTTCGACAATCGACGCGCTGGCCCTACTCAAGGGCCAAGTGAAGGAGGCGGTGGAGGCGGGGGACGGAGTGCTGGCGGTGTCATTCGACATTGCAAACGCCTTCAACTCCGTCCCCCACTCGACGATATTGGAGGCGCTCCGGTATCACGGAGTGCCCCAATACCTGCGGAACCTCCTGGCCAGCTACTTGGAGGGCCGAGAGGTCCTCCTCGTGGACAAAACGGCCACAGTGAGGCGGTACGGCGCAGAGTCCGGTGTTCCGCAAGGGTCAGTGCTGGGGCCCCCCCTGTGGAACATCGGGTTCGACTGGCTCCTACGGGGAGCCCTCCTCCAGGGTACGAGTGTCATCTGCTACGCGGATGACACTCTCCTCACTGCCCGGGGGAGGAACTTCGGAGATGCGGCCTGTCTGGCCTCGGCTGGCGGGTCCTTGGTTGCAGAGAGGATCCGCCACCTGGGATTGAAGGTGGCGCTGCACAAGACGGAGGCCGTGTTCTTTCGCGGGCCTAGGCAGCGCTGCCCTCCCGACGCTCACATTGTCGTGGAGGGCGTCAGAGTGGAGGTCCAGCCCCAGATGAAGTATCTGGGTCTGGTGCTGGACGACAGGTGGCGCTTCGGCCCGCATTTCAGCGGGCTGTCGACGCGCCTGTTAAAAGCCGCGGACGGTCTCTCATGGCTCCTCCCGAATCTGGGGGGGCCCAAGGCAAAATGCCGGCGCCTATATGCCGGCATCCTGCGGAGCATGGCCCTATACGGGGCCCCCATCTGGGCAGACTCCCTTCACAGGAGGGAGAATGCGACCGCCATCCGCAAGCCCCAAAGGGCCATTGCACAGCGGGTGGCAAGGGCCTACCGCTCGGTGGGCTTCTCGGCGGCGTGCGCTCTGGCCGGCACTCCTCCTTGGGAGTTGGAGGCCTGGGTGCTCGCCAGAGTGTACGAGTGGACGGCGCAACGGAAGGCGCTCGGGGAGCGCCCCGTCACCGAGGAGCGGGAGGCCGTGCGGCGGGAGGCGAAGGACGCCATCGTCCTCCACTGGACGGAGGACCTCGCCGCAGCCGCTTTTGGCCGCCGGACGTTAGACGCGCTCGGTCCGGTCCTGCAGGGCTGGCTCGAGCGGTCCCACGGTTTCCTCTCGTTCCGTCTGGTGCAGGTGTTATCCGGCCATGGCTGTTTCGGATCGTACCTGCACCGGTTAGGGAGGGAGGAGACCCCGGCGTGCCACGACTGTGGCGCGCCGGAGGACACGGCGCAGCACACCCTTGAGGTGTGCCCAGCTTGGTCCGAGCTGCGCCGCGGTCTGACCGCGGTGGTCGGACAGGACCTCTCGCTTCCCGGCGTAGTCAACGCCATGCTGGGGAGCGAGGAGGCCTGGACAGCGGTTGCCTCCTTTTGCGAGGATGTAATCTCGCAAAAGGAGGAGGCGGAGCGCGCGCGGGAGGACGACCCTCTCGCTGCGCCACTCCGCAGACGAAGAAGGGGTCGGAGAAGGCGCCGTCCTCTCCCTCCTCATGGTGGCGATGGGCGGGTGGCAGGCGCGGGGGTGCCTGCGCCCGCATTGCACCCATCATCACCTTCGTCAGTCATTCCCGGGCCCATCCTCCCCCCCCCTACGGGCGTGGGGTGAGGGCGTGATGGGTCCGCCCTGAAGGGCAATCGTCGGCGGAGGACTGGTCGTTAAGGCTATGCCAGTTTCCCAGTCCCTCGCCACTCAGACGAAGCGGGAATGCCGCTGGGTCTTTTTAGTGGGTATACCGGGTCAGACCGGGGAGTCCCACATAGCCCCCCATCCCCCGATGGGAGGGTATGCGTAATGCATTTTTTCCCAGCGCAAAAAAAAAAAAAAAAAAAAAAAAAAAAAAAAAAAAAAAAAAAAAAAAAAAAAGGTTAGGTTAGGTTAGGTTAGGTTAGGTTAGGTTAGGTTAGGTTAGGTTAGGTTAAGGGACGGCTTTCTGTCGGATTCAGCTCGGGTGTAGTCCGGGCACTCGCAGCCAAGCCCCTGCGCTGCTATAAGTGCTTAGGAGTCGGACACACTCGGGCCCTTTGTCCGTCCGAGGTCGACAGGGCGGATAATTGTTTCCGATGTGGCAAGGACGGGCACAAGTCCGCCTCCTGCGAGGCCGCCACGCCGCACTGCGCGGTGTGTGCCGCCAGTGGCTGCCCGGCGGGCCACGTGACGATGGGGAGGAAGTGCAATCCCCCCCCAAAGAAGGGCAAAGTGCAGGCGTCGATCCGGCCTGTCGCTGCCGCCGCCATCCCTGAGGCTGGGACTTCGGCGGCCGTGGAGGGTGATGCGATGTCTGATTGATGGATAGGGTCAGACATCGCATCCTCCAGGTGAACACCAACCACTGCAGAGCAGCCCAGGATCTGCTGATGCAGACCATGGCTGAGTGGTTGGTGGACGTGGCGGTGGTTGCCGAGCCGTACTCGGTCCCTGGCCGTTGGCTGGGTGACCGGGATGGCTCGGTGGCATTGGTTGCGCGGTCTTCCACGGACTCCCCTCCCCTCTCGCTCTTAGAGAGGGGACCGGGATACGTGGCCGCCGCGTGGGCGGATGTGGCACTGGTGGGAGTATATTTCTCACCAAACCGCCCTCTCTCGGATTTCGAGAATTTTCTGGAAATCCTCACCGCAGTGGTCGGGAGGGCGGCGCCACGCCAGGTCGCAATATTGGGCGACCTGAACGCCAAGTCGACGGCCTGGGGCAACCCGGCCGTTTCCTGCAACGTCCGGGGTCGCGCCGTGGAATTTTGGGCGGCGTCGTGCGGTGTGTCCCTCTTAAACAGAGGGACCGTCCACACATGTGTGCGGCAGCGGGGAGGGTCGGTGGTCGACGTCTCGTTTGCCACCCCCGTGCTAGCCGCGCACGTCGCGAACTGGCGGGTGGAGATGGTGGAGACCTTGTCGGACCACCGATATGTGCGGTTCGACATCTCCACCCAGAGCTCCCTGGGGACGGTCCGCTCGGGCCAATCCAGGTTCCCACGGTGGGCTCTCACCCGCCTGGACCGAGAGGCTGCGGAGGAGGCGGCGTTCGTCCAAGACTGGCTCGCGCCTCCTGTCGAGGCCCTTGACGTGGACGCCGCGGCGATCCAGCTGAGGGGGTCCCTGACCGAGGTGTGCAACTCCAGCATGCCCCGGTCTCGCCGCCCACCTCCCCGCCGCGCCGTCTATTGGTGGTCGGAGGAACTGGCGGGGCTCCGATCCGCCTGCGTAGCGGCCAGGAGGGCCTACACGCGGAGTCGGAGGCGCAGGACCCGAGACCCCACCAAAGAGGAGGGCCTCTATGCCTCTTACGTCGAGGCAAAGACGGTCCTCAAGGCGGCAATGCGCGCGGCCGAGGACTCGGCGAGAGCCGAGATGCTGGAGGGTCTCGACAGGGACCCCTATGGTAGACCATACAAGGCGGCGCGGAATAAACTGCGCCTCTGTGGTCCTCCACTGACGGAGTCCCTCGAACCGGCATTGCTGGATGGGGTGGTCCGGTCCCTGTTCCCGCCCAGGGCCGACTTCACCCCGCCAGCGATGGACCCTCCGCGGGAGGCGATTCCGCCGGAGGAAGCGGAGGAGGAGGTCCCCGCGGTTACGGCGACGGAACTTTACGCGGGGACTCTCCGCCTCCGCGCTAAGAACACGGCCCCAGGGCCGGACGGCGTTCCCGCACGGGTGGTGGCTATCGCCGCCTCACTGATGGAGGAGAGGTTTCGGGACCTCTTTAGCGCGTGTTTCACGACTGGAAGGTTCCCGAAACCTTGGAAGGAGGGGCGGTTATGCCTCCTCCGGAAGGAGGGACGCCCGGCGGACTCCCCCTCGGCTTACCGGCCCATCGTTTTGCTCGACGAGGTCGGTAAGTTATTCGAGGGGATAATCGCCGACCGGCTGAATAGCCTGCTGGGGACGGTGGGGCCGGACCTGTCGGACGCCCAATTCGGGTTCCGACGGGGTCGTTCGACGGTCGACGCGTTGGCCCTACTCAAGGGCCAGGTGAGGGAGGCAGTCGAGGCGGGTGACGGAGTGTTGGCGGTGTCTTTCGACATAGCAAACGCCTTCAACTCTGTCCCCCACTCGACAATCTTGGAGGCACTCCGGTACCACGGCGTGCCTCAGTACTTGCGCCAACTCTTGGCCAGCTACTTGGAGGACCGGGTGGTCCTCCTTGAGGACAAGACGGCCAGAGTGAGGCGATATGGCGCAGAGTCCGGTGTTCCACAGGGGTCGGTCTTAGGACCACCGCTGTGGAACATTGGATTCGACTGGCTCCTGCGGGGGAACCTCCTCCAAGGCACGAGCATCATTTGCTACGCAGATGATACCCTCCTCATTGCCCGGGGGAGGGACTTCAGGGAGGCGGCCAGTCTGGCCTCTGCTGGCGGATCCTTAGTGGCGGGAAGGATCCGCCGCCTTGGGCTGAAGGTTGCGCTGCACAAAACCGAGGCCGTGTACTTCCACGGGCCTCGGCAGCGCATCCCTCCTGACGGCCACATTGTGGTGGAGGGCGTCAGGATCGAGGTCAAGGCCCAGATGAAATATTTGGGCCTTGTACTCGACAGCAGGTGGCGCTTCGGCCCACACTTCAGCGGGCTGTCGACGCGCCTGCTGAAGACCGCGAACGCCCTGTCCTGGCTCCTCCCGAACCTGGGAGGTCCGAAGGCGCGATGCCGGCGCTTGTATGCCGGCATCCTTAAGAGCATGGCCCTTTACGGGGCCCCAATCTGGGCGGACTCCCTCCACAGGAGGGAGAACGCCACTGCCATCCGCAGGCCACAAAGGGCCATTGCACTGCGGGTGGCGAGGGCCTACCGATCGGTGGGGTTCTCGGCGGCGTGCGCTCTGGCCGGCACCCCTCCTTGGGAGCTCGAGGCATGGGTGCTGACCAGAGTGTACGAATGGACGGCGCGGCGTAAGGCGCTCGGGGAGCTCCCCGCCGCAGAAGAGCGAGAGGCCGTGCGGCAAGAGGCGAAGGACGCAATCGTCCATCATTGGACGGAGGACCTCGCCTCTGCCGCTTTTGGTCGCCGAACTGTGGACGCGCTCGGGCCAGTCCTGAAGGATTGGCTTGAGCGGTCCCACGGTTTCCTCTCTTTCCGTCTGGTGCAGGTGTTATCCGGCCATGGCTGTTTCGGATCGTACCTGCACCGGTTAGGGAGGGAGGAGACCCCGGCGTGCCACGACTGTGGCGCGCCGGAGGACACGGCGCAGCACACCCTCGAGGTGTGCCCAGCTTGGTCCGAGCTGCGCCGCGGTCTGACCGCGGTGGTTGGACAGGACCTCTCACTTCCCGGCGTAGTCAACGCCATGCTGGGGAGCGAGGAGGCCTGGACAGCGGTTGCCTCCTTTTGCGAGGATGTAATCTCGCAAAAGGAGGAGGCGGAGCGCGCGCGGGAGGACGACCCTCTCGCTGCGCCACTCCGCAGACGAAGAAGGGGTCGGAGAAGGCGCCGTCCTCTCCCTCCTCATGGTGGCGATGGGCGGGTGGCAGGCACGGGGGTGCCTGCGCCCGCATTGCACCCATCACCACCTTCGTCAGTCATTCCCGGACCCGTCCTCCCCCCCCCTACGGGCGTGGGGTGAGGGCGTGAGGGGTCCGCCCTGAGGGGCCATCGTCGGCGGGGTACTGGTCGTTAAGGCTGTGCCAGTTTCCCAGTCCCCCGCCACTCAGACGAAGCGGGAATGCCGCTGGGTCTTTTTAGTGGGTATACCGGAGCAGACCGGGGAGTCCCACATAGCCCCCCATCCCCCGATGGGAGGGTATGCGTAATGCATTTTTTCCCAGCGCAAAAAAAAAAAAAAAAGGTTAGGTTAGGTTAGGTTAGGTTAGGTTAGGTTAGGTTAGGTTGGGGGACCACCCCACAGTGCTTGCGTCCACGTCGCGTCCCCTGGAAACGACCCAGTTCTGACCACCGTAACGGAGTGGCAGACTGGGTTGGCCAAAGTGCACTGTGCTTTCGTAGTATTTATATTTGCCTTGTTGACTACGAACCTGCGGAAATGTCTAACTCTTTGCGGGATGCCTGCGGGCGATTTTTAAAACAAAAAGGCCCTTCTCAGGGCCAACCCAAAGGCCCTTCTCAGGGCCATCCCAAAGGCTCTTCTCAGGGCCAACCCAAAGGCCCTTCTCAGGGCCAACCCAAAGGCCCTTCTCAGGGCCAACCCAAAGGCCCTTCTCAGGGCCCACCCAAAGGCCCTTCTCAGGGCCAATCTGAGGGCGCATCGGCGTCGGAGGCTAGCCGCGCGGTGTCTGCGGCTAGCATCTATAGCTTAGCGGGCGAGTTGTTGGACTCCGACGACGAGTCCATTATTTGCGAGTCGGACGCAAGTTCGGGGATTGGTCGCCGGGAGCCGGAGAAGCGGGCCCGTCACAGTAATGGGTCCGGGGGTTCCTCGGACTCGAGGCGGCCATCCTACGCGAAGGCCAGGAAGCCGGTGTCGGACACCCACGACGTGGGTCTGGCAGAGGCCCAACACCAGTTGGACCTGTCTCGGCGGGCGCAGCTCCAGCAAGACCTGGAGGAGCGGGTTGCGGCCAAGGAGCAACGGACGCGCGCCGCCCGCGCCAAGTCCGGATACGGCGCGTCCCGCGTTCTCTATGCGGACCACTCACTGGTGGAGCTGGAGCGGATGGCTGAGGAGGACGAAGAGGAGATAGTGGAAGTCGCCTCTAAGTCCTCTAATTTAAAAGGGACTTTTCAAAAGTCCCTTAAATGCAGGGCCGCGAGCATGCGCGGCATCGTCGGGGAGCTGGTGCAGCGGAAGGCGACCGACGAAACGCGGCAACTGCAGGCGAAAGTTGATCGCCTGCAGTCAGAGGTCAGCCAGCTGCACCAGAAGCTGGCTGATGCCACGGCCCGGCCAAACCAAGCCGAGCCGAGACCAGCGGCTGAGGTCCCCCCCTCCAACCTTGAGGATATAATCCGCAAGGTCATCATGGAGGAGAGGGCCTTCACGAGAGCCTGTCTTGCGGGCATAGAGGACAGGCTCTTGCCTGAAAAGCGCCTCCGACCACCGCTCGCGGCGGACAATAGGCCACGCGAGCTGGAGCCGGAACCTGCGCCTTTGGGAGGCCCGGCATCGGGTGCGCAGCCCCAGGCCTCGAAGCCCTCCAAGGGCAAAGGGAAGGGCAAGGGCAAGAGGACCGAGCCGAGGCCGCCGCTTGCGGCGGATAACAAGCAGTGCGAGCCGGAGCCGTCCTCCTCCCAGACGGAAGACGCCCAGCTTCCCTCAACCACCCCGTCCAACGAGTGGACAGAAGTGGTCCGTAAGGGGAAGGGCAAGAGTAAAAAGTCGGCCACCACCCCTCCCAGCCAATCGCAGAAGACTGGCAAGGGAAAGGGGAAAGGAAAGGGAAAGGGGAAGCTAGTCGCCCCAAAAACCGCGGCCGTCGTGGTGACCATCACCCCGGAGGCCGTGGAACGGGGGGAGACTTACGAGTCCGTTTTGGTGCGGGCGCGTCCCAATGCCGATCCAAACAAACTGGGGATCGGCCCTGTGACTTGCCGGCGGACCCAAGCCGGGGCTCGAATATTCGAGTTCCCGGGGGCAGAGGCGAGTGCCCATGCGGACCTCTTTGCAGCGAAGCTCCTGGAGGTCATCGCGGATTCGGCCAAGGTGGCCCGGCCGGTCAAGTCGGCGGCCATAGAGGTGACGGACCTCGATGACTCCGTCACCAAGGAGGAGGTGTTGGCGGCGGTCGCAGCGATAGGGGGCTGTGGCGTCGCGGCGGTCCAAGGCCGGGACATAAGGCCCGGCCGCGGTGGCATGGGCACCATTCGCCTTGAGTGCCCAATCGCCGCTGCCAAAGCCGTCCTTGCCAAGGGACGGCTCACGGTAGGGTTCAGCTCGGGTGCAGTCCGGGCACTCGAGAACCAGCCTTTGCGGTGTTTCCGGTGCCTCTGCATCGGACACACCCGGCCCCTGTGTCCGTCCACGGTAGACAGGACGGACACATGCTACCGCTGCGGTAAGGAGGGCCACAAAGCCGCCTCCTGCGAGGTCGCCAAGCCGCACTGCGCGGTGTGTGCCGCCAGTGGCTGCCCGGCAGACCACGTCATGAAGGGGAGGAACTGCAATCCTCCCCCTAAGCGGGGCAAAGCGCCGACATGGTCTGCTGCAGCAGCTAGCACCGTCGTTCCTGCGGCGGCTGCGGAGGGAGGTGCGATGTCCGACTGATGGATAGAGTCGAACATCGCATCGTCTTACTCGGTCCCAGGCCGTTGGCTGGGCGACCGGGACGGCTTCGTGCCGTTGGTGTCGCGGTCTTCCACAGACTCCCCTCTCCTCTCGCTTTTAGAGAGGGGACCGGGATACGTGGCCGCCGCGTGCGAGACATGGCCCTAGTTGGTGTCAACTATGGCCCTGGTTGTGTAAGAAGGGGTTGGAGAAGGCGCCGTCCTCTCCCTCCTCTTGGTGGTGATGGGCGGGCGACAGGCGCGGGGGTGCCTGCGCCCGCATTGCACCCATCACCACTTTCGTCGTTCATTCCCGGGCCCGTCCACCTCCCCACGGGGAAGGCGTGAGGGGTCCGCCCTGAAGGGTACTCGTCGGCGGAGGGCTGGTAGTTGAGGCTGTGCCAGTTTCCCGGTCCTTCGCCACTCAGACGAAGCGGGAGTGCCGCTGGGTCGTTTTAGTGGGTATACCGGGTCAGACCGGGGAGTCCCACATAGCCCCCCATCCCCCGATGGGAGGGTATGCGTAATGCATTTTTTCCCAGCGCAAAAAAAAAAAAAAAAAAAAAAAAAAGGTTAGGTTAGGTTGGGGGACCACCCCACAGTGCTTGCGTCCACGTCGCGTCCCCTGGAAACGACCCAGTTCTGACCACCGTAACGGAGTGGCAGACTGGGTTGGCCAAAGTGCACTGTGCTTTCGTAGTATTTATATTTGCCTTGTTGACTACGAACCTGCGGAAATGTCTAACTCCTTGCGGGATGCCTGCGGGCGATTTTTAAAACAAAAAGGCCCTTCTCAGGGCCAACCCAAAGGCCCTTCTCAGGGCCATCCCAAAGGCCCTTCTCAGGGCCAACCCAAAGGCCCTTCTCAGGGCCAACCCAAAGGCCCTTCTCAGGGCCAACCCAAAGGCCCTTCTCAGGGCCAACCCAAAGGCCCTTCTCAGGGCCAACCCAAAGGCCCTTCTCAGGGCCCACCCAAAGGCCCTTCTCAGGGCCAATCTGAGGGCGCATCGGCGTCGGAGGCTAGCCGCGCGGTGTCTGCGGCTAGCATCTATAGCTTAGCGGGCGAGTTGTTGGACTCCGACGACGAGTCCATTATTTGCGAGTCGGACGCAAGTTCGGGGATTGGTCGCCGGGAGCCGGAGAAGCGGGCCCGTCACAGTAATGGGTCCGGGGGTTCCTCGGACTCGAGGCGGCCATCCTACGCGAAGGCCAGGAAGCCGGTGTCGGACACCCACGACGTGGGTCTGGCAGAGGCCCAACACCAGTTGGACCTGTCTCGGCGGGCGCAGCTCCAGCAAGACCTGGAGGAGCGGGTTGCGGCCAAGGAGCAACGGACGCGCGCCGCCCGCGCCAAGTCCGGATACGGCGCGTCCCGCGTTCTCTATGCGGACCACTCACTGGTGGAGCTGGAGCGGATGGCTGAGGAGGACGAAGAGGAGATAGTGGAAGTCGCCTCTAAGTCCTCTAATTTAAAAGGGACTTTTCAAAAGTCCCTTAAATGCAGGGCCGCGAGCATGCGCGGCATCGTCGGGGAGCTGGTGCAGCGGAAGGCGACCGACGAAACTCGGCAACTGCAGGCGAAAGTTGATCGCCTGCAGTCAGAGGTCAGCCAGCTGCACCAGAAGCTGGCTGATGCCACGGCCCGACCAAACCAAGCCGAGCCGAGACCAGCGGCTGAGGTCCCCCCCTCCAACCTTGAGGATATAATCCGCAAGGTCATCATGGAGGAGAGGGCCTTCACGAGAGCCTGTCTTGCGGGCATAGAGGACAGGCTCTTGCCTGAAAAGCGCCTCCGACCGCCGCTCGCGGCGGACAATAGGCCACGCGAGCTGGAGCCGGAACCTGCGCCTTTGGGAGGCCCAGCATCGGGTGCACAGCCCCAGGCCTCGAAGCCCTCCAAGGGCAAAGGGAAGGGCAAGGGCAAGAGGACCGAGGGGGCCTCTCAAACGCCCTCAACGAGCGCGGAGGCAGCGTCTGACGCCCCAGCCGACCCCCGGAACTCCCAGACGGAAGACGCCCTTCTCCCCTCGAACACCCAGTCCAACGAGTGGACAGAAGTGGTCCGTAAGGGGAAGGGCAAGAGTAAAAAGTCGGCCACCACCCCTCCCAGCCAATCGCAGAAGACTGGCAAGGAAAAGGGGAAAGGAAAAGGGAGAAGAAAGGGGCAGCTAGTCGCCCCAAAAACCGCGGCCGTCGTGGTTACACTCACCGCGGAGGCTGCGGACCGAGGAGAGACTTACGAGTCAATTTTGGTGCGGGCGCGTCCCAATTGCGATCCAAACAAACTGGGGATCGGCACTGTGACTTGCCGGCGGACCCAAGCCGGGGCTCGAATATTCGAGTTCCCGGGGGCAGAGGCGAGTGCCCATGCGGACCTCTTTGCAGCGAAGCTGCAGGAGGTCATCGCGGATTCGGCCAAGGTGGCCCGGCCGGTCAAGTCGGCGGCCATAGAGGTGACGGACCTCGATGACTCCGTCACCAAGGAGGAGGTGTTGGCGGCGGTCGCAGCGATAGGGGGCTGTGGCGTCGCGGCGGTCCAAGGCCGGGACATAAGGCCCGGCCGCGGTGGCATGGGCACCATTCGCCTCGAGTGCCCAATCGCCGCTGCCAAAGCCGTCCTTGCCAAGGGCCGGCTTACGGTAGGGTTCAGCTCGGGTGCAGTCCGGGCACTCGAGAACCAGCCTCTGCGGTGTTTCCGGTGCCTTGGCATCGGACACACCCGGCCCCTGTGTCCGTCCACAGTAGACAGGACGGACACATGCTACCGCTGCGGTAAGGAGGGCCACAAAGCCGCCTCCTGCGAGGTCGCCAAGCCGCACTGCGCGGTGTGTGCCGCGAGTGGCTGCCCGGCAGACCACGTCATGAAGGGGAGGAACTGCAATCCTCCCCCTAAGCGGGGCAAAGCGCCGACATGGTCTGCTGCAGCAGCTAGCACCGCCGCTCCTGCGGTTGCTGCGGAGGGAGGTGCGATGTCCGACTGATGGATAGAGTCGAACATCGCATCGTCTTACTCGGTCCCAGGCCGTTGGCTGGGCGACCGGGACGGCTTGGTGCCGTTGGTGTCGCGGTCTTCCACAGACTCCCCTCTCCTCTCGCTTTTAGAGAGGGGACCGGGATACGTGGCCGCCGCGTGGGAGACATGGCCCTGGTTGGTGTCATTCCGCAGTCGAAGAAGGGGTTGGAGAAGGCACCGTCCTCTCCCTCCTCTTGGTGGCGATGGGCGGGTGGCAGGCGCGGGGGCGCCTGCGCCCGCATTGCACCCATCACCACTTTCGTCGTTCATTCCCGGGCCCGTCCACCTCCCCACGGGGAAGGCGTGAGGGGTCCGCCCTGAAGGGTAATCGTCGGCGGGGGGCTGGTAGTTGAGGCTGTGCCAGTTTCCCGGTCCCTCGCCACTCAGACGAAGCGGGAGTGCCGCTGGGTCGTTTTAGTGGGTATACCGGGTCAGACCGGGGAGTCCCACATAGCCCCCCATCCCCCGATGGGAGGGTATGCGTAATGCATTTTTTCCCAGCGCAAAAAAAAAAAAAAAAAAAAAAAAAAAAAAAAAAGGTTAGGTTAGGTTGGGGGACCCCCCACAGTGCTTGCGTCCACGTCGCGTCCCCTGGAAACGACCCAGTTCTGACCACCGTAACGGAGTGGCAGACTGGGTTGGCCAAAGTGCACTGTGATTTCGTAGCTCTAATTTTATCTTGCCTTGTCAGTACTACGAACGATGTCGATCTCTTCGCGGGATGCCTGCGGGCGATTTTTAAAACAAAAAGGCCCTTCTCAGGGCCAAACCAAAGGCCCTTCTCAGGGCCAACCCAAAGGCCCTTCTCAGGGCCAGCCAAAAGGCCCTTCTCAGGGCCCACCCAAAGGCCCTTCTCAGGGCCAGCCAAAAGGCCCTTCTCAGGGCCAACCCAAAGGCCCTTCTCAGGGCCAACCCAAAGGCCCTTCTCAGGGCCAACCCAAAGGCCCTTCTCAGGGCCAACCCAAAGGCTCTTCTCAGGGCCAACCCAAAGGCCCTTCTCAGGGCCACCCCGACGCTCCGGCGTCAGAGACTAGCCGCGCGCCGTCTGTGGCTAGTTTCCTTGGAGGAGTGGACGAGTCGTCTGACAACGACTCGTGGATGAGTTTGTCGGACGCGGACGACTCTCGGTCGCGGAAGCGAGTCCGCAAGAGCGGTGGGTCCGGGGGCTCCTCAGCCTCAAGGTCGACGAAGTCGCCGAAGGCTAAAAAGCCGACGGTGGCCGCGGAGACCCATGTCGTTGGGCTCGCGGACGCCCAACGCCAGTTGGACCTGGCTCGACGGGCGCAGCTCCAGCAAGAGCTGGAGGAGCGGGTTGCCGCCAAAGAAAAACGGGCGCACGCCGCCCGGGAAAAGTCCGGGTACGGTGCGTCCCGTGTTGTATACGCGGACCACTCTCTGGCCGAGCTGGAGAGGATGGCGGAGGAGGACGAGGAGGAGATTGTGGAGGTCGCCTCTAAGTCCTCCAACCTGAAGGGGACCTTCCAAAAGGCCCTCAAGAGCAGGGCCGCGAGCTTGCGCGGTGTCGTCGCGGAGCTCGTCAAGCGGAAGGCCACCGACGAGACGCGGCAACTGCAGGCGAAGGTCGATCGCCTGCAGTCGGAGGTCAGCCAGCTTCATCTGAAGCTGGCTGAAGCCACGGCCCGGCCACAACAGGCCCACACAAGCCCTGCGGCAGAGGGCCCCGCCTCCAACCTTGAGGATATCATCCGCAAGGTTGTAATGGAGGAGAGGGCCTTCACGAGAGCCTGCTTTGCAGGCATCGAGGACCGGCTCTTGCCGGAGAAACGCCTTCGGCCGCCGCTTGCGGCGGATAACAGGCAGCGTGAGCCGGGGCCGTCCTCCTCCCAGACGGAAGACGCCCTGCTTCCGTCAACCACCCCATCCAACGAGTGGACCGAAGTTGTCCGCAAGGGGAAGGGCAAGGGGAAAAAGTCGGCGACCGCCCCCAACAACCCTCCCAGCCAATCGCAGACGGCCGGCAAGGGAAAGGGGAGCGGGAAGGAAAAAGGGAGGGGAAAGGGGCACCTAGTCGCCCCAAAAACCGCGGCAGTTGTGGTAACACTCACCGCGGAGGCTGCGGAGCGAGGGGAGACCTATGAATCTGTTTTGGTGCGGGCGCGTCCCAATGCCGATCCAACCAAACTTGGGATCGGCACTGTGACTTGCCGGCGGACCCAAGCCGGGGCCCGCATATTCGAGTTCCCGGGGGCAGATGCGAGTGCCCATGCGGACCTCTTTGCCGCGAAGCTCCAGGAGGTCATCGCGGATTCGGCCAAGGTGGCCCGACCGGTCAAGTCGGCGGCCATAGAGGTGACGGACCTCGATGACTCCGTCACCAAGGAGGAGGTGGTGGCGGCGGTTGCAGCGATAGGGGGCTGTGGCGTCGCGGCGGTCCAAGGCCGGGACATAAGGCCCGGCCGCGGCGGCATGGGCACCATTCGCCTCGAGTGCCCAATCGCCGCTGCCAAAGCCGTCCTTGCCAAGGGACGGCTCACGGTCGGTTTCAGCTCGGGTGCAGTCCGGGCACTCGAGAACCAGCCTCTGCGGTGTTTCCGGTGCCTCGGCATCGGACACACCCGGCCCCTGTGTCCGTCCACGGTAGACAGGACGGACACATGCTACCGCTGCGGTAAGGAGGGCCACAAAGCCGCCTCCTGCGAGGTCGCCAAGCCGCACTGCGTGGTGTGTGCCGCCAGTGGCTGCCCGGCGGACCACATTATGAAGGGGAGGAACTGCAATCCTCCCCCTAAGCGGGGCAAAGCGCAGGCGCCGACCGGGCCTGCTGCTACAGTTAGCACCGTCGCTCCTGCGGCGGCTGCAGAGGGGGGTGCGATGTCCGACTGATGGATAGAGTCGAACATCGCATCCTTCAGGCGAACACCAACCACTGCAGAGCAGCCCAGGATCTGCTGATGCAGACCATGGCTGAGTGGTTGGTGGACTTGGCGGTGGTCGCCGAGCCTTACTCGGTCCCTGGCCGTTGGCTGGGCGACCGGGACGGCTTGGTGGCGTTGGTGTCGCGGCCTTCCACGGACTCCCCTCCCCTCTCGCTCTTAGAGAGGGGACCGGGATACGTGGCCGCCGCGTGGGGAGACATGGCCCTGGTGGGGGTCTATTTCTCTCCAAACCGCCCTCTCTCGGACTTCGAGGATTTTCTCGAAATCATCACCGCAGTCGTAGGGAGGGCGGCGCCGCGCCAGGTCGTGGTGTTGGGTGACCTGAACGCCAAGTCGGTGGCCTGGGGCAACCTGGCCGCCGGGTGCAACGTCCGGGGACGCGCCGTCGAGTTTTGGGCGGCCTCATGTGGTGTGTCCCTCCTCAACAGGGGGGCGGTCCACACGTGTGTGCGGCAACAGGGCGGGTCGGTGGTGGACGTCTCGTTTGCCACGCCCGTGCTGGCCGCCCGCGTCGTCAACTGGCGGGTAGAGATGGTGGAGACCTTGTCGGACCACCGATATGTGCGGTTCGACATCTCCATCCGGGGAGGGGGAATGGCCCGCGCTGTGCAATCTCCCTTCCCGCGGTGGGCACTCACCCGCCTGGACCGGGAGGCAGCTAAGGAGGCGGCCTTTCTTCAGGACTGGCTGTCGCCCCCCGTCGAGGTCCTGGACGTGGACGCCGCAGCGGTCCGGCTCAGGGAATCCCTGACAGAGGTGTGCAACTCCAGCATGCCTCGGTCTCGCCGTCCGCCTCCCCGTCGCGCCGTCTATTGGTGGACGGAGGAGCTGGCGGCGCTCAGGGCCGCCTGCGTGGCGGCCAGAAGGGCCTACACGCGGAGCCGACGACGCAGCGCCCAAAACCGAGTCCGGGCAGAGGAGGACCTCCTATACGCCTCTTACCGAGAGGCGACGACGGTCCTCAAAGCTGCAATGGGCGCTGCAAAAGACTCGGCGAGGGCCGAGATGCTGGAGGGTCTCGACAGGGATCCTTATGGGAGACCATACAGGGTGGCGCGGAACCAGCTACGCCCTTATGGTCCCCCACTGACGGAGACGCTCGAGCCAGCGTTGCTGGACGGGGTGGTCCGGTCCCTGTTTCCGCGCAGGGCCGACTTCACCCCACCAACGATGGACCCCCCGCAAGGGGCGGCTTCGCCGGATGAGGAGGTCCCCCCGGTGACGGCGGCGGAGTTCTACGCGGGGGTTCTCAGCCTCCGCGCGAAGAAGACGGCCCCTGGACCAGACGGCGTCCCCGCACGGGTGGTGGCGATCGCCGCCTCCCAAATGGAGGACAGGTTTCGGGACCTCTTCAGCGCGTGCTTTACGGCTGGAAGGTTCCCGAAACTGTGGAAGGAGGGGCAGCTATGCCTCCTCCGAAAGGAGGGACGCCCGGTGGACTCCCCATCGGCATACCGGCCCATCGTCCTGCTCGATGAGGTCGGTAAATTGTTCGAGGGGATTGTCGCCTCCCGGCTTGATAGCCTTTTGCGGGGGGTAGGGCCGGATTTGTCGGATGCCCAATTTGGTTTCCGTCGTGGGCGCTCGACAATCGACGCGCTGGCCCTACTCAAGGGCCAAGTGAAGGAGGCGGTGGAGGCGGGGGACGGAGTGCTGGCGGTGTCATTCGACATTGCAAACGCCTTCAACTCCGTCCCCCACTCGACGATATTGGAGGCGCTCCGGTATCACGGAGTGCCCCAATACCTGCGGAACCTCCTGGCCAGCTACTTGGAGGGCCGAGAGGTCCTCCTCGTGGACAAAACGGCCACAGTGAGGCGGTACGGCGCAGAGTCCGGTGTTCCGCAGGGGTCAGTGCTGGGGCCCCCCCTGTGGAACATCGGGTTCGACTGGCTCCTACGGGGAGCCCTCCTCCAGGGCACGAGTGTCATCTGCTACGCGGATGACACTCTCCTCACTGCCCGGGGGAGGAACTTTGGAGATGCGGCCTGTCTGGCCTCGGCTGGCGGGTCCTTGGTTGCGGAGAGGATCCGCCACCTGGGTTTGAAAGTGGCGCTGCACAAGACCGAGGCCGTGTTCTTTCGCGGGCCTCGGCAGCGCTGCCCTCCCGACGCTCACATTGTCGTGGAGGGCGTCAGAGTGGAGGTCCAGCCCCAGATGAAGTATCTGGGTCTGGTGCTGGACGACAGGTGGCGCTTCGGCCCGCATTTCAGCGGGCTGTCGACGCGCCTGTTGAAAGCCGCGGACGGCCTCTCATGGCTCCTCCCGAACCTAGGGGGGCCTAAGGCGAAATGCCGGCGCCTATATGCCGGCATTCTGCGGAGCATGGCCCTATACGGGGCCCCCATCTGGGCAGACTCCCTTCACAGGAGGGAAAATGCGACCGCCATCCGCAAGCCCCAAAGGGCCATTGCACAGCGGGTGGCAAGGGCCTACCGCTCGGTCGGCTTCTCGGCGGCGTGCGCTCTGGCCGGCACTCCTCCTTGGGAGTTGGAGGCCTGGGTGCTCGCCAGAGTGTACGAGTGGACGGCGCAACGGAAGGCGCTCGGCGAGCGCCCCGTCACCGAGGAGCGGGAGGCCGTGCGGCGGGAGGCGAAGGACGCCATCGTCCTCCACTGGACGGAGGACCTCGCCGCAGCCGCTTTTGGCCGCCGGACGTTAGACGCGCTCGGTCCGGTCCTGCAGGGCTGGCTCGAGCGGTCCCACGGTTTCCTCTCGTTCCGTCTGGTGCAGGTGTTATCCGGCCATGGCTGTTTCGGATCGTACCTGCACCGGTTAGGGAGGGAGGAGACCCCGGCGTGCCACGACTGTGGCGCGCCGGAGGACACGGCGCAGCACACCCTTGAGGTGTGCCCAGCTTGGTCCGAGCTGCGCCGCGGTCTGACCGCGGTGGTTGGACAGGACCTCTCACTTCCCGGCGTAGTCAACGCCATGCTGGGGAGCGAGGAGGCCTGGACAGCGGTTGCCTCCTTTTGCGAGGATGTAATCTCGCAAAAGGAGGAGGCGGAGCGCGCGCGGGAGGACGACCCTCTCGCTGCGCCACTCCGCAGACGAAGAAGGGGTCGGAGAAGGCGCCGTCCTCTCCCTCCTCATGGTGGCGATGGGCGGGTGGCAGGCGCGGGGGTGTCTGCGCCCGCATTGCACCCATCACCACCTTCGTCAATCATTCCCGGGCCCATCCTCCCCCCCCCTACGGGCGTGGGGTGAGGGCGTGATGGGTCCGCCCTGAAGGGCAATCGTCGGCGGAGGACTGGTCGTTAAGGCTATGCCAGTTTCCCAGTCCCTCGCCACTCAGACGAAGCGGGAATGCCGCTGGGTCTTTTTAGTGGGTATACCGGGTCAGACCGGGGAGTCCCACATAGCCCCCCATCCCCCGATGGGAGGGTATGCGTAATGCATTTTTTCCCAGCGCAAAAAAAAAAAAAAAAAAAAAAGGTTAGGTTAGGTTAGGTTAGGTTCCCCACCGGAGTGTTCCCACGTTGCCGTCGCCCCACCGGAGTGTTCCCACGTTGCCGTCGTGGTGGGGCTTGCGTGTCTCAATGACCCTTGGGGCTCTGCCGGTAGATATACTCATGCCGGAAAGGTCCAAGGCGAGAGACCAGACAAAGAGGGACACGCGGGGGGCGCACCGCCCGGGGCCGTGAACAGTGTTCGGGTTCGCGGGCGGTGTGCCTGTCGCAGGAGGAAACCCTACTCGCTGCTCTCTGGTTCGCGTCTGCTCATCAGACGTGACTGTGAGGGCAGCGAGTAGGCGGAGGGAGAGACGTAGTAGGTGGAGACAGGGACCGCACCCTTCAAAGGAACCGAATAAAATGGATCAGTCGAATTGCAAAAAATTACCCCAGGGCGGTACCAACTGCACAGCAGGAGGAGAATCCGCCACGGTCCCTAGCGGACCGTCAAGCCCCTCGTATTCTGGGGAGGGCACCAACCGACTTCCGTTTGCCAACAACAAGAGCCGAGGAGGCTCCATAAGATCGAGGTCTGAAGAAGATCTTAGAAACATACCTGACCAGCCAGTAGGTCAGGAAGCGGTGGCTTCACCAGTAGTAGTACTGGAGAGGCTGGAGATGGAGGGTCGCAGCAAGTTTTGGGGGAAGCGCCCACGAGACAGTGAGGACGCGGGGTTGGCCGGTTTTTCCTCTGGCGAGGAGAACCTGCCGGCCGCCAAGGTGCCGACCACTAAAAGAGGCAGAGGCCGCGGCACACCTTCCCGAACAAGCTCTCCGGTGGCGTCAAGCCACTCCCGAAGCCGCTATCTAAAGTCCCCTGATACGCCGGCAGTCGACGCCGCTAGCTACTCGGATGCGGCAATGCAGATTGAAACCGCGACTTTGTTGAGTTCCAAGGCGGACCTGCATGCTGCGAGAAGGGAGGGCCGTAAAGCTGCAGCAGCCGACGAGGTTGCCGAAATGGCCCGGCAGGCGAGAGAGAGGCGACTACAGGTTGCGGCTGCCCCTGAAGCCCTCACGGCGGAGGCCCTCAGTAGGCAAGTCCTGGACGGTGTGGACGTTGTCCTGAAGGTGGCCACAAAATCGGGCAACCTGAAGGGCACGTTCACGCGGGCCCTGAAAGAGGCGGCGGATAGTATCAAGGAGGCGATGGAGGTGCTCCTTGATCGGACAACCTCGGAGGAGACGGTGAAACTCCAAGAGGAAAATCACCGTCTCCACACGAGAATGGAGGTGCTCCAGCTCGAGGTCGACGCCCTAAGGGCGGATTTCAGCCGGCAGCAGGGTGCGACGAATACGGAGAGTCGAGCTCTGCCTCAGAACGGGTCTTTGGGGGAAGACCAGTTCAGCCGGCTGTTAAACATCGTGAACGCCCGCCTGGATAGTTTCGAGTCAAGGCTCAACCCCCCAATTAATCACCGACCGCCGCTTGCGGCAGATACTCGGAGAAAGGAGGCAGAGTCCGGTATAGCAAATAGAAAGACGTACGCCGAGACTACGAAGGATCCACCTCCGCCGGAAAAGCCAGGCAAAAAGCCTTTGCAGCCGGGCAATAAGCCCTCGCCGGCGGGCAAAACGCGCTCGCAGCCGGCCAAGAAGCCCTCGCAGCCGACCAAAAGGCCCTCCGAGGCCAATCCTGAACAGGGGGCCAATAGGCCAGACGACCGTCCACCATCAGAGGGTAATTGGGAGAAGGTCGAAGGGAGAAAAAAGAAGCGTAAGAGGCGCCGCAAGGCCAAGACTGCGGCGGGCCCCAAGGCTCCAAAGATCCGCGTCCCTCGCTCCGAGGCGGTGGTGGTGACGCTTCAACCCGAAGCGATCGAAAGGGGCGTCACATACAAGAAGGTACTGACTGAGGCCAGAAGCAAACTGACCCTCGCCGACCTTGGCACCCCGGATGGCTACCGTAGCAGAACGGCAGCCACGGGGGCCACGATGTTTGAATTGGCCGGGACCAGCAGTGCAGAGAGGGCAGACGCTCTGGCTGCCAAGCTCAAGGAGGTCATAAACCCCGACGAGGCCCGGGTATCCAGGCCCATCAAGACGGCTGAAGTTCGCGTGGATGGGCTGGACGACTCAGTGACCCCGGAGGAGGTGGTGGCAGCCATAGCTCGGGACGGTGAATGCCCGCCAGAACACGTGCGGGCGGGTGACATCCGCGTCAACGCCGGCGGGCGAGGTACTGTCTGGGTTCGGTGTCCGGTGGCTGCGGCGAAGAAGGTCGCCAATGCGGGACGCCTTCTGGTAGGGTGGGTCTCAGCGAGGGTAACCCTCCTGACGCAAAGGGCCATGCAGTGTTACCGGTGCCTAGAGAAAGGACATGTCCGGGCACGGTGCACCTGCGATACAGACCGCAGTGAACTGTGTTATCGCTGCGGTCGGCCTGGCCACAAGGCGTCTCAGTGCTCCGCGGAGCCAAACTGCAGTCTGTGTGCAGCTGCAGGAAGGTCCGCAGGGCACAGAATAGGTGGCAACGCTTGCGGCGCGCCCAGAAAGCGCAACAAGCCTTGGAGTAAGACTGCAGGGGCCGCAAACCCTAGCAAGCCATCAGCCGACTCCCGGCCAGTGGCAGGACGGAACGCCGAGGAAATGGAGTCGTGATGGCCCCTATCCGTTTCCTCCAGGCGAATATCAACCACTGCACCAGAGCTCAGGATCTCTTAGTCTCAAGCATGGCGCAGTGGTTGATAAATGTGGCGGTGGTCGCTGAGCCATATTTCGTCCCCCCTCGGGAAAACTGGGCAGGGGATCTGGACGGCCTGGTGGCCATTATCGGCGCGACTCTTGTCGACGTATCCCGGGGTCACGGTTGGGTTGCGGCCCTTGTGAACGGGATCGTCACAATCGGGGCATACTTTTCGCCCAACAGGAGTCTCGCTGACTTCGAGAGTTTCCTTGTCGAGTTGGGAGCCGTCGTCGGCCGATCTCACCCTCGGTCCATTTTGCTCCTCGGTGATCTGAACGCAAAATCGGCGGCGTGGGGATCCCCAGTCACGGACCCGAGAGGTGAAGTGCTAGAGGAGTGGGCCATAACGACGGGCCTGGCCGTCTTGAATCGGGGTTCGGCCTTGACGTGTGTGCGGCAGCGAGGCGGATCGATAGTGGATGTCTCGTTCGCTAGTCCTGCTGTCCTGCACCGCGTCAGTGATTGGCACGTAGAAGAGGAGGTGGAGACGCTATCGGACCACCGTTATATACGGTTCGATGTTTCAACCCAGACCACCGGAGGGCGTAGTCAATCGGCCCCCCGAAGAGACGGTCCACGTTGGGCGCTGAAACGCCTTGACAGGGATGCTCTCGAAGAAGCCAGTATCGTCCAAGCCTGGATCCGGGAGTCGGCAACCGTCGGTCCCATCGACGTCGAACGGGAGGCGCAGTGGTTCAGCGATGCGATGAAACAAATCTGCGACGCGTCCATGCCACGCGTCTCTTCTCGGTCCGCACGGCGCCGCGTGTACTGGTGGTCTGTTGAAATCGAGCGGCTGCGCGTCGAATGCGTCGGCGTCAGACGCCATTACACGCGATATCGGAGAAGACGTCTGCGAGATCCCGACGAAGAAGCCGCGCTGTATGAGGTGTACCGCGCGGCTAAGGAGGCTCTGTGGCTGGCCATCGGCGAGTCGAAGAATCGCTCCAGAGAGGAGCTGCTGGCGACTTTAGACGGGGATCCGTGGGGGCGCCCTTACCGCACGGTCCGTGGGAAACTCCGGCCATGGGCCCCCCCGCTAACAGAGGGTCTCGAGCCCCAGTTTCTGGAGCAAGTGGTATCAGCTCTCTTTCCAGGAAGAGTCGAGTACGAGCCACCGCCGATGGCTCTGCACACAGCCACAGAGTCGGAAGACGAAACTGAAACCATCCCAGAGGTGACACAGGCAGAGATGAGCGCGGCCGTGATGCGGCTCCGGGCAAAAAACACTGCTCCAGGGCCCGATGGCGTGCCAGGCCGCGCTCTAGTCCTCGCTCTGAAGGAGCTGGAGCCCTCACTAAGGGGACTCTTCTCGGCATGCCTTGAGCAGGGTCAGTTCCCTACCAGATGGAAAGATGGTCGACTGGTCCTGCTCAAGAAGGCAGGCCGCCCGGCAGACTCGTCGTCGGCTTATCGGCCCATAGTGCTGCTGGACGAGGCGGGCAAGATGCTCGAGCGAGTAATCGCCGATCGCCTCGTCAGCCACTTGTGTACAGAAGGGCCAAACCTGGCCGACAGCCAGTTTGGCTTCCGTTGTGGGCGCTCGACCATCGACGCCATCATGAGGGTAAGAGTCCTGGCGGAGGAAGCGGTGTCCCGGGGTGGAGTGTTGCTGGCGGTGTCTTTGGATATCTCCAACGCCTTCAACACTCTGCCCTGGAGTTGCATTAGGGAGGCCCTGCGATACCATCGGGTGCCTTCCTACCTCCGCAACATGGTGGGGGCTTATCTGTCGGGAAGGTGTGTCACCTACATGGGACGCGACGGCATAGGACGTCGCGAGATGTCGTGCGGTGTTCCGCAGGGGTCGGTTCTCGGCCCTCCCCTGTGGAACATCGGGTACGACTGGGTTTTGCGGTGTGAGCTCCCGCCGGGCGTAAACCTGACTTGTTATGCGGATGACACGCTGGTCACGGCTCGGGGGAGCTCGTACAGGGAGGCAGCGTTGCTGGCCACGGCTGCGGTCTCACAAGTGGTGAGTCGCATACGGCGCCTGGGCCTGGAGGTGGCCCTCAACAAGTCGGAGGCCATTGCTTTTCATGGACCCCGACGGGCGCCGCCACTGGGATCACACATTGTGGTCGGGGGGACCCGAATCGCTGTCGACTCAACCATGAAGTACCTTGGATTGGTACTCGACAGCCGATGGGATTTCGGCCCCCACTTTCAGCGGCTGGTGCCCAAGTTAATGGGCGCGGCGGGCGCGCTGTCAACGCTGCTTCCCAATCTGGGGGGCCCGAGCACCGCCTGTAGAAGGTTGTACGTAGGGATCGTGCGATCGATGGCCCTCTATGGGGCCCCGATATGGGCGACGGACCTGACGGCCCGCACTATCGCAGTTCTGCGCAGACCGCAGAGGGTGATGGCCGTCAGGGCAGTACGGGGATATCGCACGATTTCCTATGAGGCGGCTTGTGTGCTGGCCGGATCCCCACCGTGGGACCTGGAGGCGAAGACGCTCGCCACACTCCACAAGTGGCGCGAGGATGCCAGGGATCGGGGCGAAAGGCTGGTGGAGCGACAGATTACGCAGTACCGGTCTCAGCTCCGACAGGTCATGGTGGCGGAATGGCGGGGACGGCTTGAGAACCCTACCGCCGGCCTCGTCACAATCGAGGCGATCCGGCCAGCACTCGACGACTGGCTCGGCAGGAAGCACGGCTCCCTGACGTTTCGGGCGACACAGGTACTATCGGGGCACGGCTGCTTCGGGAAGTACCTGTGCCGCCTATGCAGGGAGCCGGATGCCCGGTGCCACCACTGCGTCCAAAGTTTAGAGGACACGGCGCGGCATACGTTGGCAGAGTGTTCCGCGTGGGACGAGCCGCGCCGTGCCCTCGTTGCAGAGATAGGAGGAGACCTGTCGCTGCCGGCCGTTGTTCGTTCGATGGTCGACAGCGCAGAGTCCTGGGATGCAGTGGTGTCTTTTTGCGAATCAGTCATGTCGCAGAAGGAAGCTGCGGAGAGAGAAAGGGAACTCACGACCTCCCGCCCCTCCCGCAGCAGACGCACTGGGCGACGGCAGAGGGCGGACAATGCCCTCTTCCAGCCCCCGTAAACAGGTCCAGGGGTGACGGATCCGGGGACATCCGTCGCCCCCCAACAGAGTGGACCCGAGACGGTGGCGCGTTGTGTTCCACGCGCGCCTCTCTAGACGTAACGGGGGAGTCGTACACCTCACTCCCCCCCGGGACGAGGCCCGTAAGTCAAGCGGGCCGGCACTAGTCGAGGGTATCGGAAGTCATATCCGTTCCCGGACCCCCGACGCAAGTGTGCGAGGGAACACCGGTGTGGTTTTAGTCAGTAAGAGTCTGACAGACCCCTTCGCTCTCCCCAGGGTGGAGGACATCCATGAGGATTTCCACATCGAAAAAAAAAAAAAAAAAAAAAAAAAAAGGTTAGGTTAGGTTAGGTTAGGTTAGGTTAGGTTAGGTTAGGTTAGGTTAGGTTAGGTTAGGTTAGGTTAGGTTAGGTTAGGTTAGGTTAGGTTAGGTTAGGTTAGGTTAGGTTAGGTTAGGTTAGGTTAGGTTAGGTTAGGTTAGGTTAGGTTAGGTTAGGTTAGGTTAGGTTAGGTTAGGTTAGGTTAGGTTAGGTTAGGTTAGGTTAGGTTAGGTTAGGTTAGGTTAGGTTAGGTTAGGTTAGGTTAGGTTAGGTTAGGTTAGGTTAGGTTAGGTTAGGTTACGCCAACCACTGCAGAGCAGCCCAGGATCTGCTGATGCAGACCATGGCTGAGTGGTTGGTGGACGTGGCGGTGGTTGCCGAGCCGTACTCGGTCCCTGGCCGTTGGCTGGGTGACCGGGATGGCTCGGTGGCATTGGTTGCGCGGTCTTCCACGGACTCCCCTCCCCTCTCGCTCTTAGAGAGGGGACCGGGATACGTGGCCGCCGCGTGGGCGGATGTGGCACTGGTGGGAGTATATTTCTCACCAAACCGCCCTCTCTCGGATTTCGAGAATTTTCTGGAAATCCTCACCGCAGTGGTCGGGAGGGCGGCGCCACGCCAGGTCGCAATATTGGGCGACCTGAACGCCAAGTCGACGGCCTGGGGCAACCCGGCCGTTTCCTGCAACGTCCGGGGTCGCGCCGTGGAATTTTGGGCGGCGTCGTGCGGTGTGTCCCTCTTAAACAGAGGGACCGTCCACACATGTGTGCGGCAGCGGGGAGGGTCGGTGGTCGACGTCTCGTTTGCCACCCCCGTGCTAGCCGCGCACGTCGCGAACTGGCGGGTGGAGATGGTGGAGACCTTGTCGGACCACCGATATGTGCGGTTCGACATCTCCACCCAGAGCTCCCTGGGGACGGTCCGCTCGGGCCAATCCAGGTTCCCACGGTGGGCTCTCACCCGCCTGGACCGAGAGGCTGCGGAGGAGGCGGCGTTCGTCCAAGACTGGCTCGCGCCTCCTGTCGAGGCCCTTGACGTGGACGCCGCGGCGATCCAGCTGAGGGGGTCCCTGACCGAGGTGTGCAACTCCAGCATGCCCCGGTCTCGCCGCCCACCTCCCCGCCGCGCCGTCTATTGGTGGTCGGAGGAACTGGCGGGGCTCCGATCCGCCTGCGTAGCGGCCAGGAGGGCCTACACGCGGAGTCGGAGGCGCAGGACCCGAGACCCCACCAACGAGGAGGGCCTCTATGCCTCTTACGTCGAGGCAAAGACGGTCCTCAAGGCGGCAATGCGCGCGGCCGAGGACTCGGCGAGAGCCGAGATGCTGGAGGGTCTCGACAGGGACCCCTATGGTAGACCATACAAGGCGGCGCGGAATAAACTGCGCCTCTGTGGTCCTCCACTGACGGAGTCCCTCGAGCCGGCATTGCTGGATGGGGTGGTCCGGTCCCTGTTCCCGCCCAGGGCCGACTTCACCCCGCCAGCGATGGACCCTCCGCGGGAGGCGATTCCGCCGGAGGAAGCGGAGGAGGAGGTCCCCGCGGTTACGGCGTCGGAACTTTACGCGGGGACTCTCCGCCTCCGCGCTAAGAACACGGCCCCAGGGCCGGACGGCGTTCCCGCACGGGTGGTGGCTATCGCCGCCTCACTGATGGAGGAGAGGTTTCGGGACCTCTTTAGCGCGTGTTTCACGACTGGAAGGTTCCCGAAACCTTGGAAGGAGGGGCGGTTATGCCTCCTCCGGAAGGAGGGACGCCCGGCGGACTCCCCCTCGGCTTACCGGCCCATCGTTTTGCTCGACGAGGTCGGTAAGTTATTCGAGGGGATAATCGCCGACCGGCTGAATAGCCTGCTGGGGACGGTGGGGCCGGACCTGTCGGACGCTCAATTCGGGTTCCGACGGGGTCGTTCGACGGTCGACGCGTTGGCCCTACTCAAGGGCCAGGTGAGGGAGGCAGTCGAGGCGGGCGACGGAGTGTTGGCGGTGTCTTTCGACATAGCAAACGCCTTCAACTCTGTCCCCCACTCGACAATCTTGGAGGCACTCCGGTACCACGGCGTGCCTCAGTACTTGCGCCAACTCTTGGCCAGCTACTTGGAGGACCGGGTGGTCCTCCTTGAGGACAAGACGGCCAGAGTGAGGCGATATGGCGCAGAGTCCGGCGTTCCACAGGGGTCGGTCTTAGGACCACCGCTGTGGAACATTGGATTCGACTGGCTCCTGCGGGGGAACCTCCTCCAAGGCACGAGCATCATTTGCTACGCAGATGATACCCTCCTCATTGCCCGGGGGAGGGACTTCAGGGAGGCGGCCAGTCTGGCCTCTGCTGGCGGATCCTTAGTGGCGGGAAGGATCCGCCGCCTTGGGCTGAAAGTTGCGCTGCACAAAACCGAGGCCGTGTACTTCCACGGGCCTCGGCAGCGCATCCCTCCTGACGGCCACATTGTGGTGGAGGGCGTCAGGATCGAGGTCAAGGCCCAGATGAAATATTTGGGCCTTGTACTCGACAGCAGGTGGCGCTTCGGCCCACACTTCAGCGGGCTGTCGACGCGCCTGCTGAAGACCGCGAACGCCCTGTCCTGGCTCCTCCCGAACCTGGGAGGTCCGAAGGCGCGATGCCGGCGCTTGTATGCCGGCATCCTTAAGAGCATGGCCCTTTACGGGGCCCCAATCTGGGCGGACTCCCTCCACAGGAGGGAGAACGCCACTGCCATCCGCAGGCCACAAAGGGCCATTGCACTGCGGGTGGCGAGGGCCTACCGATCGGTGGGGTTCTCGGCGGCGTGCGCTCTGGCCGGCACCCCTCCTTGGGAGCTCGAGGCATGGGTGCTGACCAGAGTGTACGAATGGACGGCGCGGCGTAAGGCGCTCGGGGAGCTCCCCGCCGCAGAAGAGCGAGAGGCCGTGCGGCAAGAGGCGAAGGACGCAATCGTCCATCATTGGACGGAAGACCTCGCCTCTGCCGCTTTTGGTCGCCGAACTGTGGACGCGCTCGGGCCAGTCCTGAAGGATTGGCTTGAGCGGTCCCACGGTTTCCTCTCTTTCCGTCTGGTGCAGGTGTTATCCGGCCATGGCTGTTTCGGATCGTACCTGCACCGGTTAGGGAGAGAGGAGACCCCGGCGTGCCACGACTGTGGCGCGCCGGAGGACACGGCGCAGCACACCCTCGAGGTGTGCCCAGCTTGGTCCGAGCTGCGCCGCGGTCTGACCGCGGTGGTTGGACAGGACCTCTCGCTTCCCGGCGTAGTCAACGCCATGCTGGGGAGCGAGGAGGCCTGGACAGCGGTCGCCTCCTTTTGCGAGGATGTAATCTCGCAAAAGGAGGAGGCGGAGCGCGCGCGGGAGGACGACCCTCTCGCTGCGCCACTCCGCAGACGAAGAAGGGGTCGGAGGAGGCGCCGTCCTCTCCCTCCTCATGGTGGCGATGGGCGGGTGGCAGGCACGGGGGTGCCTGCGCCCGCATTGCACCCATCACCACCTTCGTCAAGCATTCCCGGACCCGTCCTCCCCCCCCCTACGGGAGTGGGGTGAGGGCGTGAGGGGTCCGCCCTGAGGGGCCATCGTCGGCGGAGGACTGGTCGTTAAGGCTGTGCCAGTTTCCCAGTCCCTCGCCACTCAGACGAAGCGGGAATGCCGCTGGGTCTTTTTAGTGGGTATACCGGGTCAGACCGGGGAGTCCCACATAGCCCCCCATCCCCCGATGGGAGGGTATGCGTAATGCATTTTTTCCCAGCGCAAAAAAAAAAAAAAAAAAAAAAAAAAAGGTTAGGTTAGGTTAGGTTAGGTTAGGTTAGGTTAGGTTAGGTTTTTTTTTTTTTTTTTTTTTTTTTTTTTTTTTTTTTTTTTTGTGCTTTTCCCCGTTATGGGTGGGACGGGCTCTTGTTATGCTAGTTTCTCATTCATTCCAGTTCTCGCATGTATTCCTCTCGCACTTTCAAGCTTCATACTTTATCTTTCTTTTACTCATCCTTTCATTCTTAGCCGGGTGGGACTCCCGCTATTCTAACTACTGACTACTTTTTCTATTATTTTTCTTTATTAGGGTATTCAGACAAACAACTTTGTTTTATTTACAACGTTGACTTATACAGTTGGTTACATTCTGCTTACTTAATCTATTCCTTTACGGTATACATCTATGAGCTTAGTTATTATTTATTCTAAAATTCTAAAAACAATTATTTTCTACTTTGTGGACATTTTCTCTTATTTCTATTATAATATATTAGTACATGTACTTTCTTATTTTACTATATTTTTATTTTCCTTCTTAAATTCTAATACAACTTTTCTTTCATGGCTAGTTTTACATCTTTTTTTAATTCTATTTTTTTTAACACTTGGTTTATCCTAAAGCTTAACTTAACTTCTTATTTTCTAACACAATGTTGCTATCTTCTTATTTTCTAACACAATGTTTTTAAGCTATCTTATTATTTTCTAACACAATGATATACTGTACTTATTTTCCAGTTTTATAACTTAGGTTTGGACCTGCTTGATTTGGACTGTTCTAAGGACTTGTGTGGGTTTCTTTTACCTTGTTGGAATATTTACTTTCTTTAAGTTTGCGGCAATAATATATAATATATACTTATGTTATACATAATTATTGTCTTTTCTTGTCTGTTTTTTAATTCTCTGCATTTTTAGGGGTTGTTTAGTGTGTGTGTTGGTGTGAGTGTATGGTGTGCGTGTTCGGTGTTTTACGTGTGTTTTGATATATGCGTATATATTTATTATATATTTTATATATCCGTGTTTTTTGTTGTTCTCTGGTTTCCATGTGCCTTCCATTCCGTGGTTATAATCCACGTTTTTTCTGTACTCCCAGTTTGTGTTGCTGTGTTTGTGTATTCGTGTGTGTGTTCCTGTGTGTTTTGCGTGTGTTTTGATATATGCGTATATATTTACTATATATTTTATATATCCGTGTTTTTTGTTGTTCTCTGGTTTTCTTGTGCCTTCTGTTTCGTGATTATGATCCACTTTTATTTTGTACTCCCAGTTTGTGTCGCTGTATTTGCATTTTTGTGTGTGTGTTCCTGTTTGTGTTCCTGTGTGTGTTCCTGAGTGTGTTCCTGTGTGTTTTCCTGTGCGTGTTGTGTGTGTTCTTGTGTGTGTTATGTGTACCTTAGGGAGCAGTCTAGGCGTATGCCGTTGTCGTCCGAGCCAGGTAGTCCCATTTCTTGCGGGTTGGGCACTCCACGCTGAAGGCGTTGTGGTCCGTCCTCTGGAGCTTGGAGTGTGAGCAGTTGCAGCACTGCGGTTCATTTCCCGCAACAAATTCCACGCATTTTTCGCGTAAGTGCGGTCCTCCGCAGTGACTGCATCTGTCCACACTCTCAGTGCAAAATTTGCGGCCGTGTCCGAATGCTAGGCATTTCGTGCATTGGATGAGCGGCGACTGGTCCTCCACCCTTACCCTTTGCAGGTCCAGGTAAAGAGCCCCAGCCTCCGTCATCCTCTGCCATACCTTGGGTCTGACCTGGACGACCACGTGCGCTGTTTTCGGGTTTCTTGTCCTCTTCTTGAATTTTATGCCCATTTCTTTATCTTCTTCGTCTAAGTCCCTAAAGATGTTTTCGTTCTGGGAGTAGAGCGCCTTTACCAACTCGTCGTCGTTACTGTCCAAAAAGACGTCTTTTAGGACGACGAGCGGGTTTTTGTTTTTCATGGGCGCTACTATTAGCCCTTTGCCTCGGCTCTCAATCCTGTCCTTGACTCTTTTGAACTCTGCCTCTGTGTCACATCCCAGTATTAACGTCTGGTTTTTTGCCTTCCGGACTTTGTTTATTTTTAGGCCAGATCCCCTGGGATCGACCGCCTCCTTCACCTTGGCGAGCAACTGGTCGGCTGTATCCAGTTCTTCAGATGTGACCGCCATCGAGTGAAGGGCCGGCCGATGCCCGGGTTTGGCTGCAGTGACGGTGGCGTACGTCTGCGAGTCCGTTCTTGGCTCGCATGCCGCTTTTCTTATGGCCTCCTGTATTTGACTGGTGCTGGTGGCGACCTCACCGACAACGTCACCGATTTTTTCCTCGAGAACAACCGCCGCACGACCTACGACGTTCACCCCGTCGATCGTGCGGCCGATGTTCTCTTGGACTACGTCGATCTTGGCGCTGACCAAGTCAACGCTGTCGATGACCCTGTCGATGATGTCGGCACCGCAATCGTCACAGTGCTGAGCCATGTCCACGAAGCTTTTCGCGACTTTCTCCTCCAGATCCTTTATCCGTGTGTTGATATTATTCTCCACTTTCTCCAGCCTTTCTAGGACTCCCTCCGATAGTCTGGGGGATGTTGGCGTGGTGTTGGCCTTTGTGGGCGGGGCCGTTTTAGGCGCTGTTTCCAGGACCTTCACCCGTCGACTGAGTTCGAAGAGGATCCGCAGGCATTTATCTGACTGGGTCTCCAGGAAGATTTTGATGTCTTTCCTCATCTGAGGATAGTCTTTGACTCTAGATGGTATATCTTCAAAAGTCTTCATTACGTCCTGGAGAAGTCTGTCGTTTGATAACGCAGCGTAGGTGTCCGGCTGCTTTTTGAATGCCTCCATGTTATCTACGGACCTTCTTTTTCTCTCTGGTCTCCGGATGAAAGTCCTGGCGGCGTCCAGCGCTTGTCCAGGCGGGCTCGCGATGTTGGGAGTGGTGGTGGAGGCAACAGCGCCAGAGGTCCCTGCTGACGACGACAGCGGTGTTTCAGCTGTTTCCGCTAGGGTTCCTCGAGCAGCGTCCTTCCTGCCGAACGTCAGGGATATTCCCTTCGGCGCTTCGCGCGCTCCGGTGGGTCCCTCCTTTCCCGGGTTGGTAGGTGACGTGGTGGGCGCTTTCACTGCTGGGGTGCGTTGCATTTTCTGTTCTTAGGTCCCGTGTATTTAATATGGCGTGTTGTGTGGCTTGTGTGTATAGGGCACAGCAAGGGAACGGGGAAAATTGTCAAATAAAATTGTAAAATAAAATAAAATATAAAAATATAATATTGTCTTACTGCTAAGTTCTGCACTGTGGCTCACAGTCAAGTTTTAGATCCTGTAAAGGGGGAGTCAAAACCGACAGTACAATTCGTGGTCCAAAATTTAATATCTAACGTCGCTTCCGAGATATCTCTGTTCAAAGTTTTAGGGGATGGGGGAGGGTTAAATCGGGTAGGGGAGGGTACCTCTTGTGCGACTTTAGCCGTTTCGACACCACAAAGGCTGAATTTGAGGTCAGAATGGTTCTATCTCCTCTCGTTCCCGAGATATGGCCCGTGAAAGGATTAGGGGTGAAGTAAATAAATAAATAAATATAGAAAAAAGGGGTGGGATGGATACCTCTGTAGCGGTTTCCACCTCGTGGTGTCTTCGACACCACTCAAGGCTGAATCCGTGGTCGAAAAACGCCTATCTCTTCTAGTTCCAGAGATATCTGCTTTTAAAGGATTCCTGCCGTACAAAGATAGAAAAAGATACCGCGCCGGCAGATCTTCCAGTTGACCTAGCTGGGTCTACTCGGCTCCGATTTTGGCGTGAGTGGGCTCGTTTATTTGGTCTTGTTGAGCTCTTTCTGGTACGTCAGGTTTCAGGATAAGGGATGGGGAGGGGGTGGGGGGGGGGGTGGGGGGTAACTTGAAGGAGATATCCCAGAAGCGTGAGGTGTATGGCTGAGGGCCACTTGGTCTATAAGACTATTAAAAACTAACAATATTTAAATAAAAAATTTTTCGAGGTCCCCGGGGTGACTTAGCCCTAGAGGGTTGAAATTTTGACCAAAGGTGCGGGTGGTCCCTTATGGTTGAGTATTCAACCAGGGGGCGGGGTCAGGGGGGGGGGCTTCGAAAAACGTGTTATTTTTTGTCTAGGACGCACCGTTCCAGAGTTACAGGCCTTTTTCAGTTTTGGTGCGGTTGGTAAACTATTTTTGTCTTGCTGAAAATTATTTAATTTAGAAACTATGAGTCTGAAAAATATTTTGAAAGTGGACTCTCCTAGGGGAAGGTCCAACGAGCGTCTGACGATTTTTAAAAATGGGGCGTCCGCTATAGGGTATGCGCTGTTGCCTCCTGAAAGAATTTTTTAAAAACCAACAACCGCAAATGCCTGTTTTTGGTTCGCCCGGATTTACTTACTTCGGGCTCTGTAACTCTGAAACGGGTTGCCCCCGGAGTCTGGTTCTTAATCCTATTCTTAAACACTAAACTAATCTACTTATACAACTAAGGGTCTGCGTGTTACCGCTGATCTTCTATGCTCCAGCGACGTCCGAAGTCTTCCCGGGGGTGCCCGCTCCAGGGCGCAGTGTTGACCGGGATGCAACCTTAGCGGGCTGTAGGGTGGATGTTTCTTCAACTGCTGGCACAGGTGTGGTTCCGGTGGCTGCTGCGGTTGAGGAGATATTCCCCTGGGAAGGTGAAAATTTGACCCTGGCGAGCTGGTGGTAAAATGGCCAGGGTACACGTCCTAGCTAATTTATTTTCGACCAGATTCGTATTCTTCGTAGTCTGAGCAGCCTTGTGGAATTTTTTACGATTTTTGTATTTAATATTTAACGGTATTTATTTTTACAGGGAATTTTTTGAAATTTTGTAACTTTATAACTACAAGTCCAAAAATTCTGAAATTTTGCGATAAAGTTCTTTACACTATACACTGTTTTATAATGTCCAAAAATTGATTTGTTGTCGATTTAAATTTTGAATAATTAAAGTTTGAAATTTAACACTATTTTGCTAATTTTGAAAAATTTGTATCTTCCAGAAGGGTGGTCTGATTTCGATGGTCAAGGTGTCGGATGAATGGGTATGGCTTCCTGCGCCTATCCCTGTCTCCAGATTTTCCCTCCGACTGCTGGATCTCGACCTCGTGTCCACGTGGATTTTCCTGATGGTCCTGTAACTCGGCGAATTTTCACGGGAAAAATCCCAAACTCAGCCAGGATGTGGAGCTTGTCCGGGTGTTTCGAAGGGCAATCCAAGAACACAGGGTCACCGATCGAAATCGAGCAGCGTTTCACTTTTTCACTTTTTGTTTACACTTTTGGGGTTAAAATTTCGGTTTTTCGGTTATAACTCCGCGAGTTTTTCACCGATTTCCAAAATTTTTTCACGAACACTTGTAACTCGTTAGCGCACAACTTTTAGCAAAAATACGGGAGTTTTTGCTCACTTTGACTAACTTTACTGATTTTTCGAGCGCGGAGCGGCTTAAAAGTGATCCGATCGCGGCGGGGGGCGCCGTGAGACTGGTTAGGTTAGGTTAGGTTAGGTTAGGTTAGGTTAGGTTAGGTTAGGTTAGGTTAGGTTAGGTTAGGTTAGGTTAGGTTAGGTTAGGTTAGGTTAGGTTAGGTTAGGTTAGGTTAGGTTAGGTTAGGTTAGGTTAGGTTAGGTTAGGTTAGGTTAGGTTAGGTTAGGTTAGGTTAGGTTAGGTTAGGTTAGGTTAGGTTAGGTTAGGTTAGGTTAGGTTAGGTTAGGTTAGGTTAGGTTAGGTTAGGTTAGGTTAGGTTAGGTTAGGTTAGGTTAGGTTAGGTTAGGTTAGGTTAGGTTAGGTTAGGTTAGGTTAGGTTAGGTTAGGTTAGGTTAGGTTAGGTTAGGTTAGGTTAGGTTAGGTTAGGTTAGGTTAGGTTAGGTTAGGTTAGGTTAGGTTAGGTTAGGTTAGGTTAGGTTAGGTTAGGTTAGGTTAGGTTAGGTTAGGTTAGGTTAGGTTAGGTTAGGTTAGGTTAGGTTAGGTTAGGTTAGGTTAGGTTAGGTTAGGTTAGGTTAGGTTAGGTTAGGTTAGGTTAGGTTAGGTTAGGTTAGGTTAGGTTAGGTTAGGTTAGGTTAGGTTAGGTTAGGTTAGGTTAGGTTAGGTTAGGTTAGGTTAGGTTAGGTTAGGTTAGGTTAGGTTAGGTTAGGTTAGGTTAGGTTAGGTTAGGTTAGGTTAGGTTAGGTTAGGTTAGGTTAGGTTAGGTTAGGTTAGGTTAGGTTAGGTTAGGTTAGGTTAGGTTAGGTTAGGTTAGGTTAGGTTAGGTTAGGTTAGGTTAGGTTAGGTTAGGTTAGGTTAGGTTAGGTTAGGTTAGGTTAGGTTAGGTTAGGTTAGGTTAGGTTAGGTTAGGTTAGGTTAGGTTAGGTTAGGTTAGGTTAGGTTAGGTTAGGTTAGGTTAGGTTAGGTTAGGTTAGGTTAGGTTAGGTTAGGTTAGGTTAGGTTAGGTTAGGTTAGGTTAGGTTAGGTTAGGTTAGGTTAGGTTAGGTTAGGTTAGGTTAGGTTAGGTTAGGTTAGGTTAGGTTAGGTTAGGTTAGGTTAGGTTAGGTTAGGTTAGGTTAGGTTAGGTTAGGTTAGGTTAGGTTAGGTTAGGTTAGGTTAGGTTAGGTTAGGTTAGGTTAGGTTAGGTTAGGTTAGGTTAGGTTAGGTTAGGTTAGGTTAGGTTAGGTTAGGTTAGGTTAGGTTAGGTTAGGTTAGGTTAGGTTAGGTTAGGTTAGGTTAGGTTAGGTTAGGTTAGGTTAGGTTAGGTTAGGTTAGGTTAGGTTAGGTTAGGTTAGGTTAGGTTAGGTTAGGTTAGGTTAGGTTAGGTTAGGTTAGGTTAGGTTAGGTTAGGTTAGGTTAGGTTAGGTTAGGTTAGGTTAGGTTAGGTTAGGTTAGGTTAGGTTAGGTTAGGTTAGGTTAGGTTAGGTTAGGTTAGGTTAGGTTAGGTTAGGTTAGGTTAGGTTAGGTTAGGTTAGGTTAGGTTAGGTTAGGTTAGGTTAGGTTAGGTTAGGTTAGGTTAGGTTAGGTTAGGTTAGGTTAGGTTAGGTTAGGTTAGGTTAGGTTAGGTTAGGTTAGGTTAGGTTAGGTTAGGTTAGGTTAGGTTAGGTTAGGTTAGGTTAGGTTAGGTTAGGTTAGGTTAGGTTAGGTTAGGTTAGGTTAGGTTAGGTTAGGTTAGGTTAGGTTAGGTTAGGTTAGGTTAGGTTAGGTTAGGTTAGGTTAGGTTAGGTTAGGTTAGGTTAGGTTAGGTTAGGTTAGGTTAGGTTAGGTTAGGTTAGGTTAGGTTAGGTTAGGTTAGGTTAGGTTAGGTTAGGTTAGGTTAGGTTAGGTTAGGTTAGGTTAGGTTAGGTTAGGTTAGGTTAGGTTAGGTTAGGTTAGGTTAGGTTAGGTTAGGTTAGGTTAGGTTAGGTTAGGTTAGGTTAGGTTAGGTTAGGTTAGGTTAGGTTAGGTTAGGTTAGGTTAGGTTAGGTTAGGTTAGGTTAGGTTAGGTTAGGTTAGGTTAGGTTAGGTTAGGTTAGGTTAGGTTAGGTTAGGTTAGGTTAGGTTAGGTTAGGTTAGGTTAGGTTAGGTTAGGTTAGGTTAGGTTAGGTTAGGTTAGGTTAGGTTAGGTTAGGTTAGGTTAGGTTAGGTTAGGTTAGGTTAGGTTAGGTTAGGTTAGGTTAGGTTAGGTTAGGTTAGGTTAGGTTAGGTTAGGTTAGGTTAGGTTAGGTTAGGTTAGGTTAGGTTAGGTTAGGTTAGGTTAGGTTAGGTTAGGTTAGGTTAGGTTAGGTTAGGTTAGGTTAGGTTAGGTTAGGTTAGGTTAGGTTAGGTTAGGTTAGGTTAGGTTAGGTTAGGTTAGGTTAGGTTAGGTTAGGTTAGGTTAGGTTAGGTTAGGTTAGGTTAGGTTAGGTTAGGTTAGGTTAGGTTAGGTTAGGTTAGGTTAGGTTAGGTTAGGTTAGGTTAGGTTAGGTTAGGTTAGGTTAGGTTAGGTTAGGTTAGGTTAGGTTAGGTTAGGTTAGGTTAGGTTAGGTTAGGTTAGGTTAGGTTAGGTTAGGTTAGGTTAGGTTAGGTTAGGTTAGGTTAGGTTAGGTTAGGTTAGGTTAGGTTAGGTTAGGTTAGGTTAGGTTAGGTTAGGTTAGGTTAGGTTAGGTTAGGTTAGGTTAGGTTAGGTTAGGTTAGGTTAGGTTAGGTTAGGTTAGGTTAGGTTAGGTTAGGTTAGGTTAGGTTAGGTTAGGTTAGGTTAGGTTAGGTTAGGTTAGGTTAGGTTAGGTTAGGTTAGGTTAGGTTAGGTTAGGTTAGGTTAGGTTAGGTTAGGTTAGGTTAGGTTAGGTTAGGTTAGGTTAGGTTAGGTTAGGTTAGGTTAGGTTAGGTTAGGTTAGGTTAGGTTAGGTTAGGTTAGGTTAGGTTAGGTTAGGTTAGGTTAGGTTAGGTTAGGTTAGGTTAGGTTAGGTTAGGTTAGGTTAGGTTAGGTTAGGTTAGGTTAGGTTAGGTTAGGTTAGGTTAGGTTAGGTTAGGTTAGGTTAGGTTAGGTTAGGTTAGGTTAGGTTAGGTTAGGTTAGGTTAGGTTAGGTTAGGTTAGGTTAGGTTAGGTTAGGTTAGGTTAGGTTAGGTTAGGTTAGGTTAGGTTAGGTTAGGTTAGGTTAGGTTAGGTTAGGTTAGGTTAGGTTAGGTTAGGTTAGGTTAGGTTAGGTTAGGTTAGGTTAGGTTAGGTTAGGTTAGGTTAGGTTAGGTTAGGTTAGGTTAGGTTAGGTTAGGTTAGGTTAGGTTAGGTTAGGTTAGGTTAGGTTAGGTTAGGTTAGGTTAGGTTAGGTTAGGTTAGGTTAGGTTAGGTTAGGTTAGGTTAGGTTAGGTTAGGTTAGGTTAGGTTAGGTTAGGTTAGGTTAGGTTAGGTTAGGTTAGGTTAGGTTAGGTTAGGTTAGGTTAGGTTAGGTTAGGTTAGGTTAGGTTAGGTTAGGTTAGGTTAGGTTAGGTTAGGTTAGGTTAGGTTAGGTTAGGTTAGGTTAGGTTAGGTTAGGTTAGGTTAGGTTAGGTTAGGTTAGGTTAGGTTAGGTTAGGTTAGGTTAGGTTAGGTTAGGTTAGGTTAGGTTAGGTTAGGTTAGGTTAGGTTAGGTTAGGTTAGGTTAGGTTAGGTTAGGTTAGGTTAGGTTAGGTTAGGTTAGGTTAGGTTAGGTTAGGTTAGGTTAGGTTAGGTTAGGTTAGGTTAGGTTAGGTTAGGTTAGGTTAGGTTAGGTTAGGTTAGGTTAGGTTAGGTTAGGTTAGGTTAGGTTAGGTTAGGTTAGGTTAGGTTAGGTTAGGTTAGGTTAGGTTAGGTTAGGTTAGGTTAGGTTAGGTTAGGTTAGGTTAGGTTAGGTTAGGTTAGGTTAGGTTAGGTTAGGTTAGGTTAGGTTAGGTTAGGTTAGGTTAGGTTAGGTTAGGTTAGGTTAGGTTAGGTTAGGTTAGGTTAGGTTAGGTTAGGTTAGGTTAGGTTAGGTTAGGTTAGGTTAGGTTAGGTTAGGTTAGGTTAGGTTAGGTTAGGTTAGGTTAGGTTAGGTTAGGTTAGGTTAGGTTAGGTTAGGTTAGGTTAGGTTAGGTTAGGTTAGGTTAGGTTAGGTTAGGTTAGGTTAGGTTAGGTTAGGTTAGGTTAGGTTAGGTTAGGTTAGGTTAGGTTAGGTTAGGTTAGGTTAGGTTAGGTTAGGTTAGGTTAGGTTAGGTTAGGTTAGGTTAGGTTAGGTTAGGTTAGGTTAGGTTAGGTTAGGTTAGGTTAGGTTAGGTTAGGTTAGGTTAGGTTAGGTTAGGTTAGGTTAGGTTAGGTTAGGTTAGGTTAGGTTAGGTTAGGTTAGGTTAGGTTAGGTTAGGTTAGGTTAGGTTAGGTTAGGTTAGGTTAGGTTAGGTTAGGTTAGGTTAGGTTAGGTTAGGTTAGGTTAGGTTAGGTTAGGTTAGGTTAGGTTAGGTTAGGTTAGGTTAGGTTAGGTTAGGTTAGGTTAGGTTAGGTTAGGTTAGGTTAGGTTAGGTTAGGTTAGGTTAGGTTAGGTTAGGTTAGGTTAGGTTAGGTTAGGTTAGGTTAGGTTAGGTTAGGTTAGGTTAGGTTAGGTTAGGTTAGGTTAGGTTAGGTTAGGTTAGGTTAGGTTAGGTTAGGTTAGGTTAGGTTAGGTTAGGTTAGGTTAGGTTAGGTTAGGTTAGGTTAGGTTAGGTTAGGTTAGGTTAGGTTAGGTTAGGTTAGGTTAGGTTAGGTTAGGTTAGGTTAGGTTAGGTTAGGTTAGGTTAGGTTAGGTTAGGTTAGGTTAGGTTAGGTTAGGTTAGGTTAGGTTAGGTTAGGTTAGGTTAGGTTAGGTTAGGTTAGGTTAGGTTAGGTTAGGTTAGGTTAGGTTAGGTTAGGTTAGGTTAGGTTAGGTTAGGTTAGGTTAGGTTAGGTTAGGTTAGGTTAGGTTAGGTTAGGTTAGGTTAGGTTAGGTTAGGTTAGGTTAGGTTAGGTTAGGTTAGGTTAGGTTAGGTTAGGTTAGGTTAGGTTAGGTTAGGTTAGGTTAGGTTAGGTTAGGTTAGGTTAGGTTAGGTTAGGTTAGGTTAGGTTAGGTTAGGTTAGGTTAGGTTAGGTTAGGTTAGGTTAGGTTAGGTTAGGTTAGGTTAGGTTAGGTTAGGTTAGGTTAGGTTAGGTTAGGTTAGGTTAGGTTAGGTTAGGTTAGGTTAGGTTAGGTTAGGTTAGGTTAGGTTAGGTTAGGTTAGGTTAGGTTAGGTTAGGTTAGGTTAGGTTAGGTTAGGTTAGGTTAGGTTAGGTTAGGTTAGGTTAGGTTAGGTTAGGTTAGGTTAGGTTAGGTTAGGTTAGGTTAGGTTAGGTTAGGTTAGGTTAGGTTAGGTTAGGTTAGGTTAGGTTAGGTTAGGTTAGGTTAGGTTAGGTTAGGTTAGGTTAGGTTAGGTTAGGTTAGGTTAGGTTAGGTTAGGTTAGGTTAGGTTAGGTTAGGTTAGGTTAGGTTAGGTTAGGTTAGGTTAGGTTAGGTTAGGTTAGGTTAGGTTAGGTTAGGTTAGGTTAGGTTAGGTTAGGTTAGGTTAGGTTAGGTTAGGTTAGGTTAGGTTAGGTTAGGTTAGGTTAGGTTAGGTTAGGTTAGGTTAGGTTAGGTTAGGTTAGGTTAGGTTAGGTTAGGTTAGGTTAGGTTAGGTTAGGTTAGGTTAGGTTAGGTTAGGTTAGGTTAGGTTAGGTTAGGTTAGGTTAGGTTAGGTTAGGTTAGGTTAGGTTAGGTTAGGTTAGGTTAGGTTAGGTTAGGTTAGGTTAGGTTAGGTTAGGTTAGGTTAGGTTAGGTTAGGTTAGGTTAGGTTAGGTTAGGTTAGGTTAGGTTAGGTTAGGTTAGGTTAGGTTAGGTTAGGTTAGGTTAGGTTAGGTTAGGTTAGGTTAGGTTAGGTTAGGTTAGGTTAGGTTAGGTTAGGTTAGGTTAGGTTAGGTTAGGTTAGGTTAGGTTAGGTTAGGTTAGGTTAGGTTAGGTTAGGTTAGGTTAGGTTAGGTTAGGTTAGGTTAGGTTAGGTTAGGTTAGGTTAGGTTAGGTTAGGTTAGGTTAGGTTAGGTTAGGTTAGGTTAGGTTAGGTTAGGTTAGGTTAGGTTAGGTTAGGTTAGGTTAGGTTAGGTTAGGTTAGGTTAGGTTAGGTTAGGTTAGGTTAGGTTAGGTTAGGTTAGGTTAGGTTAGGTTAGGTTAGGTTAGGTTAGGTTAGGTTAGGTTAGGTTAGGTTAGGTTAGGTTAGGTTAGGTTAGGTTAGGTTAGGTTAGGTTAGGTTAGGTTAGGTTAGGTTAGGTTAGGTTAGGTTAGGTTAGGTTAGGTTAGGTTAGGTTAGGTTAGGTTAGGTTAGGTTAGGTTAGGTTAGGTTAGGTTAGGTTAGGTTAGGTTAGGTTAGGTTAGGTTAGGTTAGGTTAGGTTAGGTTAGGTTAGGTTAGGTTAGGTTAGGTTAGGTTAGGTTAGGTTAGGTTAGGTTAGGTTAGGTTAGGTTAGGTTAGGTTAGGTTAGGTTAGGTTAGGTTAGGTTAGGTTAGGTTAGGTTAGGTTAGGTTAGGTTAGGTTAGGTTAGGTTAGGTTAGGTTAGGTTAGGTTAGGTTAGGTTAGGTTAGGTTAGGTTAGGTTAGGTTAGGTTAGGTTAGGTTAGGTTAGGTTAGGTTAGGTTAGGTTAGGTTAGGTTAGGTTAGGTTAGGTTAGGTTAGGTTAGGTTAGGTTAGGTTAGGTTAGGTTAGGTTAGGTTAGGTTAGGTTAGGTTAGGTTAGGTTAGGTTAGGTTAGGTTAGGTTAGGTTAGGTTAGGTTAGGTTAGGTTAGGTTAGGTTAGGTTAGGTTAGGTTAGGTTAGGTTAGGTTAGGTTAGGTTAGGTTAGGTTAGGTTAGGTTAGGTTAGGTTAGGTTAGGTTAGGTTAGGTTAGGTTAGGTTAGGTTAGGTTAGGTTAGGTTAGGTTAGGTTAGGTTAGGTTAGGTTAGGTTAGGTTAGGTTAGGTTAGGTTAGGTTAGGTTAGGTTAGGTTAGGTTAGGTTAGGTTAGGTTAGGTTAGGTTAGGTTAGGTTAGGTTAGGTTAGGTTAGGTTAGGTTAGGTTAGGTTAGGTTAGGTTAGGTTAGGTTAGGTTAGGTTAGGTTAGGTTAGGTTAGGTTAGGTTAGGTTAGGTTAGGTTAGGTTAGGTTAGGTTAGGTTAGGTTAGGTTAGGTTAGGTTAGGTTAGGTTAGGTTAGGTTAGGTTAGGTTAGGTTAGGTTAGGTTAGGTTAGGTTAGGTTAGGTTAGGTTAGGTTAGGTTAGGTTAGGTTAGGTTAGGTTAGGTTAGGTTAGGTTAGGTTAGGTTAGGTTAGGTTAGGTTAGGTTAGGTTAGGTTAGGTTAGGTTAGGTTAGGTTAGGTTAGGTTAGGTTAGGTTAGGTTAGGTTAGGTTAGGTTAGGTTAGGTTAGGTTAGGTTAGGTTAGGTTAGGTTAGGTTAGGTTAGGTTAGGTTAGGTTAGGTTAGGTTAGGTTAGGTTAGGTTAGGTTAGGTTAGGTTAGGTTAGGTTAGGTTAGGTTAGGTTAGGTTAGGTTAGGTTAGGTTAGGTTAGGTTAGGTTAGGTTAGGTTAGGTTAGGTTAGGTTAGGTTAGGTTAGGTTAGGTTAGGTTAGGTTAGGTTAGGTTAGGTTAGGTTAGGTTAGGTTAGGTTAGGTTAGGTTAGGTTAGGTTAGGTTAGGTTAGGTTAGGTTAGGTTAGTTAGGTTAGGTTAGGTTAGGTTAGGTTAGGTTAGGTTAGGTTAGGTTAGGTTAGGTTAGGTTAGGTTAGGTTAGGTTAGGTTAGGTTAGGTTAGGTTAGGTTAGGTTAGGTTAGGTTAGGTTAGGTTAGGTTAGGTTAGGTTAGGTTAGGTTAGGTTAGGTTAGGTTAGGTTAGGTTAGGTTAGGTTAGGTTAGGTTAGGTTAGGTTAGGTTAGGTTAGGTTAGGTTAGGTTAGGTTAGGTTAGGTTAGGTTAGGTTAGGTTAGGTTAGGTTAGGTTAGGTTAGGTTAGGTTAGGTTAGGTTAGGTTAGGTTAGGTTAGGTTAGGTTAGGTTAGGTTAGGTTAGGTTAGGTTAGGTTAGGTTAGGTTAGGTTAGGTTAGGTTAGGTTAGGTTAGGTTAGGTTAGGTTAGGTTAGGTTAGGTTAGGTTAGGTTAGGTTAGGTTAGGTTAGGTTAGGTTAGGTTAGGTTAGGTTAGTAGGTTAGGTTAGGTTAGGTTAGGTTAGGTTAGGTTAGGTTAGGTTAGGTTAGGTTAGGTTAGGTTAGGTTAGGTTAGGTTAGGTTAGGTTAGGTTAGGTTAGGTTAGGTTAGGTTAGGTTAGGTTAGGTTAGGTTAGGTTAGGTTAGGTTAGGTTAGGTTAGGTTAGGTTAGGTTAGGTTAGGTTAGGTTAGGTTAGGTTAGG